>OZ026847.1:11787181-12511246 GCA_964023205.1 Lutraria lutraria | reverse complement strand
ACACTCAGAAACTCATTATACGAGTGAAATACAGGGGGTGTAGGGAGGTCTGTATTACAAGCAGAGAAAATCGCACAGAACATCTAAAGTCGCAACAGATTTAATTATCAGAATCCGCATTACATCATTTATGAGGGAAGTAGGCATTTTACATTTTTACCTATAAATGTTTCATAAGAAATGGATACAGGCGCGAACGATTATATCAAAACATTTCGAGACACTTAAGAAACATTCCATCAACAATTTGATGACAATCATCTATCATAGTCCACTTTTTAATTATATAAATATTAATCAGGGCTGCAGTCTATTCGATTTACTAAAGAGTTATCAGATTACTGTTAAACACTATTTCAATCGACTGCACTCATTATATACACCTGGAAATAAGTTAAGCACACCCCAGAAATTTAAAATTGGTTGTGATTGAAAGCATTGTCATGAGATGACGACTTAATTGAGCTAAGAAATAGTAATTTAATAAGTAGCGATAGCAATTTAGTAATCATAAACCAGTAAATTTATGAGTTTAGTTTATTCTTATCCAAATTATTGAAGCATAAGCAAATGTGTTGTTTTTACCAAAAATGTAGGTGTTTATAAGTATGGTGTTGGAGTGTTTACAAAACATTTACTGGTGGATATTTTTGGTCAATGTTGACAATTACTTAACCTTAAATGACATTATGTAGCCAAATCTTTAATAACGTGTGTAACCGCCACGTGCCCGGATGACAGCCTCAACCCTTCTCCTCATACTACCAGTAAGGCGTCTAATGCGATTTTGAGATAAATTTTGCCATTCTTGGTGCAGAGCTTGTTCCAGTTGTTGCAGGTTGACTATAGGTGGGTCCAAATTCTGTATTTTCCGGCCCAGGATCTCCCGAGCCCATGCTGTAACACAGTTTTTGCAACGGAATGCCATCACCACCATTCCCTGGCCTTCCATGAGTCCTGATTTAAACCCACTGGAACACGTGTGGGAGATTCTGGGCCGGAAAATACAGAATTTGGACCCACCTATAGTCAACCTGCAACAACTGGGACAAGCTCTGCACCAAGAATGGCAAAATTTATCTCAAAATCGCATTAGACGCCTTACTGGTAGTATGAGGAGAAGGGTTGAGGCTGTCATCCGGGCACGTGGCGGTTACACACGTTATTAAAAAATTGGCTACATAATGTCATTCAAGGTTAAGTAATCGTCAACATCGACCAAAAATATCCACCAGTAAATGTTTTGTAAACGCTCCAACACCATACTTATAAACACCTACATTTCTGGTTAAAAAACAACACATTTGCTTATGCTTCAATAATTTGGATAAGAATAAACTAAACTCATAAATTTACTGGTTTTTGATTACTAAATTGCTATCGCTACTTATCAAATTACTATTTCTTAGCTCAATTAAGTCGTCATCTCATGGCAGTGCTTTCAATCACAACCAATTTTAAATTTCCGGGGTGTGCTTAACTTCTTTCCAAGTGTATATGTGATTCAACCCAAAACTATTTCCGCTCATGCTTAAACGAAATGCATACTTTTAAATATAATGATATGTAAAGTTCTGATAAAATAATGTTGGATTAAAAGTTACCATGTCTTGTTAATCAGGAATAAGCACTGTATAATATTTTGACTTTGAAAATTAAGAAAGGGTAACAAAGAAGTAAAACAAGTGTTACAATTATATAGCAACAGTGAATAATGATATAGAACACATATATCTAGAGATAGAATAATGAATTTATGAATGACATTCATCTTTCACAAGTATAAATAATGTTTCTATGCCAAGTAAAAAATGACCATTTTCTCAAATGAATAATTAAAAATAAATACATTGCAAGATTTCTTATATCTTTAGCTTCAGTAAATGAAGTGACAAAATTGGCTTGGTAAAGTCCACTAATTGTTTAAATGTTAAAGCGAATGTTAGCATACAATGGACATATTAGAGCATAATGAAATTCATACTCAACAATACATATAAATTCTATTTTCCCTAGAAATGTCATGTATCTACTAACGTCATAACATGTGCAGAGAATTGAAAATTTTCAAAACATGTTCGGAATTTTGTATGTGCTTAATAATAAAAGTCAGAAAAGTAATTATTAAACAACTCGACTTATATGAATATGCTTTAATTAGAATTATCAAAGCAAAAGTATAAATATCTTCTACCAATGCTTGTCAAATTTGCCTTCAAAGATTGCCACCAATTCAAAACAAGGGAGGTAGATATTGTAGATGTCGGATTTATGTATAACGTAACAAAAGTTAAATTTTACTTCTCAGCCGAATTTTGTAAATTATATACCAAATTAAAGATGAAGCTCTCATCTTTCAGGAAATGTAAACTATTTGATATATCTTATCTGAAAATATGTTTTTTAAACAATGTGAACATTGGCTCATGATATTATGTGTTTTGAGTCGCTCAAACTTGCACATAAAATTCCTTTATTCGCACATCTATGTATGTTGGACAACCTAACCGTACCTTATATGATTAATGCTGATCAGATCAAATAAGTATCGTTTGAGCAATAAGATTTCACAGTGAGAATCGGAGAAGAACAGTTAATAAATACGAAAACTTCAGATGCATTTTAATACCTATTAGCTTTATTTTTCAATTTTTATCATCAAAATTTGTTTTATGGCTATTAAACGCACATACGATCGGTTAAAGAGAAATACCAAAAGGTTTCTTACGGTCTTAAAATAAGTTTAAAAATATCAGATTGCCAACAAGTTATTACATCAGCGATACGCACATACGCACGTGCGTAACGTTAATTTGAAAAGTGAACAATATAAAATTGCCATCTACGTCGAAAGCTAATATCATGTCTAATTATCGTCAATCACGGTGTTTGAACTAAAATGCATTATTCAAAAAAATAATATTTGACAGTGCTTCTAATCCCTGCAAATACAACTGAAAGTTCACCATTTTTAGTTCTAATTTAAAATATGAAACCAATTCTTGAAATATTTCTTGAATAAAATATCCTTAAAATATTTAATATATTTCGTTATTTATGTCGTTTTTGCTTCTTCATAAATAATTCTGCATCAGTTTCTGAGTTTATCTATGAAGACTTGCTATAAATTGAAGTGTTGTACTTTGTATTCACAGATTCTTTTGAGGACTCCATAAAACAATTTATGGTGACATAAGTAAATAAAGATACCAGTGCCTAATGTGATTTTGATGTGATAAACATTTAGATAGATAAACATTGCTTTGCATGAATTTGGGTGCAAATATATTCAGCCACTGTTTTGCTGTATTAATGTTTGATATGAACATGAAATCCAAGGACAACTGTATAATCTTAAATCTTTATTACCTTGTTTACATCTTGTTGTTAATGCACATATTGTGATAAAAAAAAATTCCACCTGAGAGCCCATGCATGCAAGTACTTCATTGTGACTTTAGTATATCATCAATTATAATTTATTTATTATTTTATTCAGTTTGTTGAATAGAGTAAAATACAGGTAAAAGTTATTTAAAACTACCAGTAAACATGCAATTGTATCCTTGACAACATGAATTCAGTGAAGCAAATGATATCAGTAAACTTTATAAAATGCATTTGTATGAATTTGAAATAAATGATGCACAACTGAAAGATGTTCTTAACCATTAATGTTCAGTTATGGATGAAATATTCTACAGCTATACTGAGCCTCTGTTGTTATAAAATCTCCTAACTGTGAGTAATGATATGACAAGCAGAAATATATCTTACATCGCACTCAACAGTCTTAAAATAAAAGGCTGTCTCATAATAATAAAGACAGAAGCCGCGTTTTCTTATCTTTAAGAAAGCCCTTGAGCTATCGTAAAGTTAAGTAAGAATCTTTCCCAAACTTAAGAATTCGTAGCTAAGAAAATATTGATGAAACGTTTTTTAACGCTAAGAAAGGGGAGATAAGACACTTCTTACTTAAAAAGTGGCGTAAGATGTTTAATGAAACGGGGCCATTGTCTCGATATAATACTATGAATGTGTAGAATTTATGTCAATATTAAAATAATTTGGACTTTGTATCTTTTTATTCTGATCTTTGCGCGAACTACCATTTTTGTTTGATGCGATAAGCATTTAAATGCTTTGTTCTAGGACAGTATTTAAACAGAGTCATTTTCCATATAAACTCATACTGATTCTTGTACCGTCTGTGTTTTATTCGACCCCTTTTATGTTTGTTTGTTAATTTTTACAGCTCTTATTCCTCTTCAGACTTTGATTCAAGTGTTAGGTATATTGTTTAGTGACATCGTTCGTACCACCAGTTAGTGTACGATGCTCTGTGCTGATTGTTTTGTTCTCTTTTGAGCCTTTTAATTATAGAAGTATTAACTTTTATAGGTGTTAATTATATAAGCAGACATATTGTCTAAGCTTAGATAGCTGTTAAACAGTTTGCCTTTTGCCAATGGTTTACAAAATTTTGAAGAGTAAAATTGCTTTAATGGCGACGATATGTCAATGAAATGGGTCCCTGACGATTCATATTGTTGTCGCAAGTTCTGAACAGACACAAAATAAAATATACAAAAGACAGACAGAAAGCTAATGCAACACAAGATACACAGGAGCATAACAAAAAGCTAAAACAGTCTAAGTTCGGGGGATGTTTGTTGTTTTGATACTATCTGTCAGCAAAATATGAATTTAGTATACATAATTACTATAGACTGCCTTGGTTTTGTGAAATTCTTATTTAGTCAAAAGTTATGGAATGTTATATAGCATAACTTATTAATGCTTAATTTCTAGAAGTTGTGCACTTGAATAGTTTCCAATTATGATTTTAATACGACAATGCGTGGATGATTTAACTTAATTTCCGTTATTTTGGGATTTCGGATACATTTTCTTTATATAATAGTAATTAAGGTATCTGGCTAAGATGTCAGGTCAAATCAAGTTTCACCAATTTATAGATTTAAAAACTAAACCATAATTATATACTAAAAACCAATATCGCACATAATTTAAATTTTTTTTAACAACGATATCTACTCTGTATGTAGGAATACATTACAACTAATAGCCTTAAAATGACTATAAATGTAAACCGTGCCTCATTCTTTTAATAACGTCATCCGTTCGTTAGATACTTGCCTAAAAGAAATTCCGTATCCAGAACCTTGCTGTTTATTACATAATACTCCATAGATAAAATATGAAAACAAGTATCAAAATTCCGAGGCACGGTTCCCTAGATTGACATTACCGCTACAAAATACCGAAAACCGCTTTGAAATCCGTCATCAAATAAGACGGCAATGTTAATTCGAAAATGACACCTACTGTGTTTTCAAGCTGCGTAATTAACAATTAGAGTGTTGGATCATTATCGTCTCTTGAAATCAACGCAATGAATTTGACGCATCCCATTCAATTTTGATAGCCAATCAAAATCGCTTATGTTTACGGTTAAATAATTGAAACCACGCCCAGGTAAGAGATTTTATAACATTTTTCTGTCATTAATGAATTAATAGTATCATATCGTACCAATACAATGCACATTACGTTAGAAATGTTTAACGCTGATAAGGAAAAGTCGATAAAGGGGTGCAGTATTTCACGCAATAAAACACCATTTTTGACCGTTCGGTTAGAATATCTTGTTGCTTTGTATTTAAGTATGATATTTAATCTTTGTAAATAACGTAAAATATCATTTTACGTTGTTTTAGCGATTTTAACCAAGCCAGAAACCTTAATATGAACAAAGTAGATTATCCAAAAAAATTCATAAAGTGTTTTGTTCCAAACATTTAACCGAATAATTTAAATTACAAGGGCATTGTGCCAAACCTCTTAAACAAACACACCAGGTTTGATTTGCCAATTTATGACATACAATTCAAAACTTCAAAAGCACATCTTACATCTTGTCTAAGTGTACAAACATTTAAATGTTTATGATGTATCAGTTAAACAACATTATTTACGAAGTACAAAGAAATAAAGAGGAGAAATATCAAAGTTGAAGGACTGTATCAAAGACCTCTTATCTGTGTTATCGGGAACTTAAATACGTCTCTAAAGATTTGACTAGCAAACGACCTCTTATCTGTGTTATCGCGAACTGAAATTTAGTTACAGGCTTTTTGTCAACATTTCTTACAATTCATTGACTCATTGTATCGTTTAACCGCCTTTTTCAGGTTTTTGTCTATGACAGATGCCAGAAATGCACGGAAGGCTACATTTACACAATACTGTTCCTAACCATGTGACCATAGTCAAATTAATATATTTTTCTTCTTGAAGTGACAAAACTTGTAAACTTTACAAAGCAGCCAGATAATGTAATATGTTGATGTAATTTGTAACGCGAAACATGAGTTATTTGTTGCGGCATTCAAATCTAGTTTGGAATCATTTCAATGATTTATCTGGAAACGCTGTGGTATTTAAGAAAATCTGCTTGACTGTCTACTGGTATAAGCTTTCTGCAATAGCGTGTTTGAATGAAAGATGTAATATGGTCGTGATTATTTGTTGTCAGTTTTACGTTACTGTCTTGTAACAGACAATGAAATAAGGCAATTTAATCATGATTACGCGCAATTTAGACATATTTCTGACGTTATTTTGGCAATAAATTATTATTGGTAGTTAAATATGATATAGATTTGCTCATCCTGACAGAATTAATAGTTTATCAAACATACAGCAATAGAAAACATGTACATTGAAATATGTTAAATCGCATGCCTAATGAATTTAATGTTGTAGACGATTTATTAAGAGACAGTAACTAAAGGTAATCTTCAGCAGTAGTACAACACGGTAATAGTGATCTTGGGTACAGTGATAAATCGAAACAGTAAATCATGTTTTTTCTCCTTGCACATATATAGCACTTTGTATCAGTTATTTACCACAATTACCGATCGTCAAATCATACAATATCTAAGATTAGTTTTTTAGTATGTTGTTAACATTGTTTATTTTGGAATTTGCATAAAAAAAATTAGGATCTTTTATGGGATGCATTAATTTCATATTTGGAAATTGATCTCAGAACCAGATATTAAATCTGATGACTACTACAGGCATAGTTCTGAATTACATCGCGCGTGGCATTCATAGTTTCCGTGCCGCCAAGATAAACACAAGCATAAAAATGATATTCTAAAAGAGGCTATTTATTCTTTATCTCGCATTTAATGGCACGCACGTGTAATGTAACGACCCATTGATTGATTGTAATTCTAATTCATTGTCAATTTTTATGATCAATTAAAACGAAACAGCAGAAAAAGATCTAGAGCGGCTCTGCCTATTGAAACACTTTAAACATTTTATATCCTTTATTATAGCCATGTTTGTGTCATAAACTAACAGTCATATTATCATCCCTGGTTCATACCATTATCCTTACAAGAAAAGCATTAAATCAAATGCAAACATCAAAGGGGGCCGTATAAAAGACATAGAGAACACATGTTTTGAAATTTGTTTCATCAACAATAATATTATATAATAACAATATACACAATGACTAGCATAATATTGTAACGGTAAGTAAGTAAAAATAACAATGAGCAATACCTTGTTTGTAAGTGGAGAACATTTGCATTTAAATACTCAGTTTACGGACTGGCCCATGTTTCTCTTAACGAGTTCATGTTATAGACTAAACTCCATGTAATTTTATATAATCACTGGTAATACTAGTAAATCTCCAATTAATCACAGCAGGTATTGGTGCAGGTCAGAATTCTGGTGGAGATTGATTATCCGATATCAAGATAATTAATGGCCCTGTGGTTCATCTTTAGTTCATAACCATTGTGTATGTCTCTTTCTGGCGGTTGAAAATCACGTCTCAATAATCAACTCACGAAAACGATAAATATTATTGGTTTAACATAGCATCGGTCTTCTTGTGACTAAACGAACGAAATTGAGGCGTCGACTGGAATCATCTCCAGAAGAGTACGACATGAACATGCTGCATGTTGGGATTCAGATGTAAAAATAATTTCAGTCTGTATCTTTTTTTGACAATGATAATTTGTTGCTAAATGGCACTTCGAATCACAATACGTACTAATGTTAACTGACAATTTACCTTTAAGTTAGGTGGTACATGTTTCACCTTGTTTTCTGGAATCAGCCACTTTTATTGTATCATTTTTTGCAAAAAGGAATAAACATGAATGTTGAAAAATACCGCTATAGTTTGATAACATACTGAAGAAAGATTAACAGCGAAAACACACACATAAATGTATTACATGTGTTCTATCATCTTTTTGAAATATTTAATAATGGTTACAAAATAACTTCTCCTACCATGTGCGAATTCATTCTTTAACTCCATAAAAGACGACGCCTTCGTGGGAGCACTAATAATAAAAAGTTCCTGGCTTCCACTCATCTGATTATTTTCTGTCGTCTCAATTTTTTTTCGCTCTCGGATCTCCATTTTCCCGCCATATGAACTATCTCTCCTAATTTAAGAATAAAAACATTTAAAAACAAGTATTGCAGACCGTTGTTCGCGTTAATGAATTACAACAGCGTTTTTGTTGTTCGGTACGAATACAAGGTTAAGAATTTAAGACCATTTCTCAACAGTCGGTTGGGAATTCTTTCCTACATACCGAAGAACTTCCATTAACCTTCCGCTTACGAAATTAGTGCCAATTTTACAATTCAATGGCATAAATGCAAATTCAAATATTATGTGTATTCAAGTCAAAATCAGATGGCTATACAAAATCGTAAATGAGTAATACAAAACAGTCGTAAAAATTCTAAACAATCTCCTTATCTCGGTATACTACATGTACAATATTTACTATAATTTTTTAATTGACTTTAACTTTTGCATGGCGGATGTAAAAATATTTATGCGCGCCGAACGAGTGAATGCTTCGAAAAGCTGAAATACCACTCATTTTCTACAACTCAGCTAAATACCCAACCCCACAAAGAAATTCAAATTTTGACTGCTTTGCAGTTCCGTACAACTGTAATGCCTTCAGAGCTTTGACTGTGAAAGTTGTGTCTGGAATCATAATTGTTGCCTTCACAAACCACTTATACATAGCTTAAAATTTATGTCATATCTCTAACAACCATAATGTTAAGTTTCGTAAAACAGAAAATAATGTTTATGTCATGGACGTATATAAGACAGCACCCCAATTCTTAGATCACAACATCATTCATGGACAAAGTTTCCATTCGTCTTCTTCATTGATTATAACAAACTCTCAATGCATGTAATAAAGGGTATATTGGCGTTCTTAACGTCGAGGTCACATTATATGAGGACACTCAATATATATTTGTATGACTGTTGTTTTTTAAGTTAAGAATGGGAATGAAATGCATTGAACGGAAATGTACCAGACACCTATCGAGACAATATTAAATCAAGTTTCATGTTAACATTTTCATCTGTATTCTGTGTATCGGATATGCTTAGCTGTGTCGGCTGTGGACAAATATCGTACGACAAAATATCATTGTGGAATGTATCCTTCTTTGTATTCTTAGTTTGAATTGATCAATATTCGAACTTTTAAGAAAGAACAAAAATACCATATATATTTGTTCAGGCTTTCTGCATAACTTAGGCAGTTCGGTCATATAATGGCAGGAAGTTATCAAGTGAACTAATAGTGCTTCACATAACATAAGCAACTGACAACTTTTCCATTTGCATCATACGATTCAGTGGAGGAGGAAGAATGCCAATACTAGTACAGTTTCGATATTTTCAACACAGAGAACATTTGCCATGCCCATACCTAAAGCAACATTACCTGAAGTCAATATTCCGTTGAATTAAGCGTATGGACAGCCTACGTGTAACCAAGATACGCTAAAAGAACTCAATGTTTTATCAAGTAACTGACATTCTGTTGATAACAAAACTCAGTTCTCTATAAAATGTGTACACGAAGTGCACCTCAAAGCATTTTAAATACTTTATCATTATGGCCCATAACTTGACAAGAAATTGCAAAGAATCTAACCGAGAAATTTCGTGGTGATAATTCAATCACGATTTGATTATTGAGTGTTACTAGAAGGCCAATAATTTCACTAGTTCATGTCTGCAGTTAATACTGTACTTAAATTCAAAACATGTAAACCGGAGAATTCATAAAACCGAAATAACGTGACACACGCTTTACGTGCATTTCAACACGCAATATATCGGGATAAGGTGACTGTGGTAATTTTAAAGAGATTAATAATTGGGATTAGAATATTGATTAAGCAAGAGTAACAATTATCGCAGGAATTGGGAAGCAAGGGAAAAATATCCCAGAGAATCACAAAATCGGTACGTGTAGTAGCTCAGTTTCGGTATAATGCATTTTGTGTTAATTCATTACTTTTCAAATTAAAGCATAAAATACGTAGTTAGCATTTTTATTTTGTAAACCGAATGAATGATCTTAACAGTTTTTATCACCTGTCATCATGATTTGTTGTTTTTTCAGGAATTCAAAACATTTATATCAGATTAACTGGACTGTGAGCAAATGGTATGATTGCTATTTATATGAAGTGGCGTTAAACACTAACGACTAAATGTCAATTTGTCACACTGCAGGAAAGAGTTAATACAGGAATCGTAAAAACGCATGTTTAAAAGTAATTCTTGTCACGTTCGTTAATTGTTTACAATACTTATAGCGTGCAATCAACCTTAAATCAAGCACGATCCGCGCAGATGACCTAGTTAGTGGCTAATCTTTATAAGAAAATTGAGTAAAAGTTCTTTTCAAAATTGAAACAAATATGACCTTACTCAATGCTTTGAGACGTAAACTTAACCAGTAGATTTTAAAATATATCCGCGAATCACATTATACTAAGAAATGTCTCGACATTTTACTGTTGCCGTATAGACTACATTGCGGCCCATAACGATCGTTGAAAAATGGACAGACTGAAGATGTAATATTTCAGGGTATAGTGTTGTTAGCTCTCGTCCAATCTCTGAACTCAAATGTCGTTTCTGTTCTCCGTTCAGACGTTTGTGTATATTTACCAAACATTTATATTAGACAGTTTGATAGATTAGTTGATTTATATAAACACCAATAAAGGGTGAATGAGATACTAAATTCTGTCCTGAAATGTGACCGGATGTTTGTAAAGTGATTCTCAATACGAAGGGCGGGTGATAAATAGCGATATAAAATGCAAGTGATCCATACATACGAAAATGATTTCGCTGCTGTACAAGTTTATCTCTTATTTATATCTCCAATCAATGTGTTTTGAATATCACTTGGATTAAATAGGCAGTCGTTAATGTGAAGTTGTGTATCCCAATTGAACCATATAAGGCTTTTACGAGCTTAAATGTCTTTTTGATTTCTCTCTCGGGTCCTCAAATATATACAGTTCATCGTTATCTGAGAGTTGTTTTAAATTCTTTTCAAGACACATATAACTAGACTACTAGACAGTAATAATCACAACACGTCATATAATCAGCAAGAATAATTCTTACGGGTCCCCTATGTTTTTAATTAATGGGATATATATTGCATGTTGTTAATACGTATATAAATACGTACAAGTTACCAAGCCACTTTCCTCGCAAGATGTTCATTAATGCAATGTGTTTTTATCGACTAAAATACTTTTTGTATTGAGACGTGAAACCATTTTATAGTTGTTCAAGATTATCTTAATTGTGATAACAATAAACAAATGATCAGGAGTGATTAACAGCATCCAAACTGTTCTATTGTGTGCATTTAAATTATACATGAAAGAAACCTCCCCCCCCCCCCCTCTTTTCCACAATACACTCGTCTCATAAAGCCAACCATGACCTGGGAACATACAATAAATGGAATACAAAACGCGTTTGAAACTTGATTTGTAGGTTTAAGATTACACTTACTTAGTACTTAGAGAGTCAAACTTCACTTCGGCCGACATTTATTACTAATACAAACACGAGCTATGAATACTTTCTTTATTCAGTAATTTAAAAAGCTTAAGTCGTCCAAACATTTTGTCTCATATTTTCGAGGCGCAAATGCGTTCAATGGCTTTCTTACATTGGAGGGAGCCATTCTTAAGGACTGGTATATCTTATTCTTATAATAAATTCTACTACTGCCGTTAAACAGATAGCTTTTGTCCTCTCCTCTAGACTGTTTGGTCTAAACATTTAATTATATTGAATAATAGGTATATTAATTCTTTGGATTTGCAATTCACGTCCAAATTATTTTGAAGTAGAGAAAAAGCATGGTCTCCGCCCTTGTACGCATATGCTTTGACTGTGACGTTAGCCAAATTCATTGATAATCAACGGTCAAATACAAAATTGTTCATTTGTCGTCACCGTCGATGGTAAAATAAATGGAAGTCTTTAATATCTTTTTTAAACGTTTGTGAACGTTGTTATTACATCATTTCCCTACGGTTTAATCACATACATTTTAAATGCATATGGTTTGTGAGGATATGTAAGTGATTCGATGTAATAAATGAATAAATATATCTTTTCTAAGAAAGGTGCATCGATGTTGTTTCAGTCCTCTTTACAAATGTATGCTGGACGATTGGTGTACTTCACGTTAACATCACGTGCATATCAGCATATGCTGATGGGAATTATGTTTTTTGTTGTGTACACAAGTTAACAATGCTTTGGATGACGACTACGCCATTGTAAGACAGTTACTGTTTACTGTAGCACAATCAAATGACCGGTGCAAAAACATTAACTATACAGAGATTTCGTATCTATTTACATGTAATAGCATACAATTTAACTTTCAAATTTGGAAATGTAGTATAATATTAGTAGAATCGATTTGGCATCAGTAATATTTTTGGAACTGTTAAAAATAATAGTAGAAAACTATAATATGTTTTGCTAATTGCAGGACCGCCTGGAAATTTATCCGCAAAATTGCTTAACATTGTTTCTGACTCCATGTAATACTTATATAATATATATAATTACAGATTGGTGTATTTGAATTTATAAAACATACACATTATATATATATATATATAATAACATATGATTGTATAAATGCGTGTAGTTGCAGCAAAGACGATTAACCGAACACACATACAGTCTAATTTGTCTTGTAGGAAAGAATTTATCCCGGAAACAAAACATGATAAAAACATAACTAATTATCAAATTATACAAATGGATTCGATGCGTGAGCGCATGTGCTTCTTTTAAATGTCACTGATCATATTCAGTATCTGAGCTATTAGCAAGAAATTGTTTTTGATATAACCATACACATTACTAGCAATAATACAGATGGTAAATTTAAGAAGGATTGACTAAAAATATCATTTAGTTGGTTTACAACAAAATCGGTGTGTTTTGTGATCAAATGTCAATCATACGATAGCATGCAAATGAGAAAGTAATTCATAAAACATTAACAAAATATCCTACCTTCCCCGAAGTAACTTGGATGATGTCAAAATGGTTCGGATTTCAAAAATTGTTTTCCTTATACACCAATTGTGCATGTCATTGATCAACTAATTTTTAATTTCTATTACCAATCCCAAACTTTAATCTAACTCTATACAAATTTGCAATACGATGAGCAAATATCTATCACTTCAGAGTATAGAATTGGAAAGCGTAAAGTCTAGAATCTGAATAGTTATATAATCTTATAGACCAGAAGAAAGGGCCTCAGTTTTGAGCCTGTTTTACTATCGAATTGAAATGTAGAGGAAATAATGAAAGCCAGTCCGAAATAATTAGTCTTACTTAATAAGGTATTTCTGATATTGAACTGGTCAATAAATCTTATCACAACTACTAGAGATTATACAGAAGCCGTTTCGTCCCATTTGGTAACATACCGGCTTCTGTCTATTTCATGTAAATAATATATGTCTTCTGTGTTTCAACTTGATATTGATATCACTTCAAATCACTGTAACCTCTCATTGATAGAGGTCTTGGGTTCGATCCCGGCTACCGACCATGTATCTTTATATGAGAAAATAGGCAGTTGCTTACCAAAGATGAAAGTCCAAGGAAATATGGTTTTGAAAAGGGCGTAAAACTCATCCAAATAAACAAATCAATGTTAAATCCGATATCATATACTATTAGTTTAATGGTTATTCAATGCACATATAAGTCTTGTATAATAAACAAATGTGTAAACAATAGCAATGAATATATATACGTTAAAGTCTAGTTTAGATAAGGTGATAAAAGGCAAAGCAATATAGCGTGAGTCTGATACTCGTAATGTCTTCTTTTTCATGTAGCGGCGATGCTTTACATTTTAAGACTAGCTGTGCCTTGTAATGAACATTTTAAATTATGAATTCAACGTGAAGTTATTGTTCCCCAATATATTTACAACCACATAAATAACATAGTGGCTGATCATGGAATGTGTGAACACCAAATAACAAGCCCGCTTTGCAAAAACATGAAAACAGTAAATGTTAAAAGAGATTTTTTTTAACAAATGCCAAGTAACCTATTTAACACATTTGTATTATTTTATATTGATATATTCTTGATGAGATCGCTTTTTTCTTCAGTTAAATGTATTTTAATAGTTACTAGTAATGAAATCTCATAGAGAACAGAATTTAACACATATTTTACATACAGTGGAAGATAATATAATTCACTATATAAGAGAAATGTCTGTAATATGAATGTCGCTTATGGTTGTGTACAAGGAGTTGCTAATGTATTCACGGACAATACTTACAAAATAAGCAAGTCCTTTTGAATTATTTTTAAAAATCAGAAATATACATGTTGCATATTATCTTCTAATGTATCAAATAACAATAATCATTTATGGTTTCAATGCATCTAAATAATATCCACACATTCATTCAGCTGGTGTACTAAAAATAATTCCAGATCTTCATCATCGTCATGTTTTAAACCAATTTAACTTTTTTACAGCACATGTTTTGTTAATTGTTAATTTTCGTTTTTGTTAATAAGGGTTTTAGACAGCTGTGTGTGGTTTGTTGTAGTTTTTGTGGCGTACAGTTGGCATAACTTATGACCAACGATTACCACCGGCAGTAAATATTTGATTACCCTTGCTTTCGTAACTCCTTTCTTGCTGATTTCATGTGTGAATCTTATTTTTATTATGCTTTGCCACTATACATTTTCATGGTAGTTAATATGAGCCGAATGAAATAACATGTATTCGATTTTTGAAGTACTATACATCGTACAGCTTTTTTACAAGTGTACATGCAGTTTTATAAAAGTTATTCGTTTTAAGCATTCCCACTTTATTGCGAAGTATGCCTTGCAATTAACTGTTACAATAAATTTGAGTTTTTCCTCTAGATTTCACGTAACAAAACGAAAATAATATTTGTTTGTGTTTTGGTGGATTAATACCGTCATGCAATAGTAAAGGACAAACATTGCACGCCATGGTAATAGTTGAGAAAGTACAAATGAAACATGTATGCTAAAACTAAAGCGCAAGGTGTTATCCACTAAAAACGATCCTGTTACGTTGCGCTCTGTTTTTGTAATCTATATGTGTTAAGTCAACTGAAAACTTTCTATTTTACATGTGGCACCAGGGTAAAGGGTCAAACAATTTGGAACGATTGGCATCTTAGTGTTAGATATTCAGATTCTGTATGTATTTTTCAGAGAAGAGTAGCATATTAATAAAGTGTATAAATCAGATAGTCCTATTGTTTGGCAGAATAATTGTTTGTATGTGATATGACCTACATTTAAATAATGAATATTGGAAGAAGCCATTCTTTTGTACTTTAAGTGTTATCATAATATAATAACATGTTACAACATAATTATACTTATCTACTATTAGATAAGGCGAGTGTACGTAACCAATATTTCATAACACGTTTAGATGTCACTGTGTACATTGGGAATCTAAGTATATTTGTGACAATGCCTTGTTTCGTGACGTCGATCATGCCATCTGTTGGTGTACGATGCTCTGTGTTGCTTGTTTTGTTCTGCTATGCATTGTATAATTTGAGCTTTATAGCTATAATAAAAGTATTAACTATTATGGGCATTGGGTGGTTGAATTGTATAACTAGAAGCTGTTAAATCTTTAGTGTTTTGCTTATGGTTTACATTTCAGCTGTCAATTGGTCCAACAAAATTTCATGTAATGGACAAAGCATATTTCATGAACGATAGATAAGCTAGATTTTTAAGTATAAAACTGCTTTATTAGCGACGATGTGTCTATGAAACAGGTCCCGTGAGATTCATATTGATGTCGCAAGTTCTGAACAAAAGTAAAATGAAAGATACAGAAAAGAGATAGAAAACTAATTTAAACAAGAAATATAAGAGCTAAAGCAGCCTAAGTTGGAGGATGTTTGTTGTTTTGATATAATCTGTCAGCAAAATATGATTTTCAGATACAAATTTGCTTCATAATAATTACAAAATGTACTTGTATAGATTTTCTTGACTTGGTGAAATTTAATTTAGTCCAAATCTATGGTATGTTATAAAGTATCACGTATTAATGCATAATTTCTAGAGGTTGTGCACTTGAATACTTTCCAATTATGATTTTAATACGACAATGCGTGGTTGATTTAACCTATTTTCCGTCATTTGTGGTTTCGGATACATTTTCATTTATATAAAAGTATGAACAAAGCAGATTAGCCAATACAATCATAAAGTAGTTTGTTCCTACTTGTGGTATGACGAGATTGTTGAGGGTACCAATTAACCGAATAATTAAATTTACAAGGGCACTGTACTGTATTTTAATCAAGCACATCAAACTAGACTCGCCGAATGTATTACCTATACTTCAGAAGTTAAAAAGCACATCATACATCTTATCTAAGTGTACATACATTTAAGTCGATATATTATCGATATGCTATATTTTAAATAGAAATGGGTTGAACCAGGGATGCTTTATTATTTATTTTTTTAATATTTTCTCGAAGACGGAAAGACAATTATTTACAAACCAGAAATAGTACTCTTAAAAAGTCCACGTCTTTACATTAATATAAGAACATTAAGACTACGTATGAACATGAAATCTATTTTCCAATACTAACTGTAGTATTAGATATTGTTATGCTCAATTGAGATCAGGTCTACAACCTTTGAAAATTATAAAGGAAAATAGCATAATGTTGTCTGTGAATCGTGTGACTGTAAAATGTGTTCTCTGAATTGTACAGAGGATGAGTTTCATTTTCTGTTAATATGTCCAGTTAATGCTGATATTCGTAATTCATACATTCCTAAGAAATTTTACATGAACGCAACTATCAATAAGTTACACATTTTGTTAAACATCACAAAATGAAAGCATCATAAAAATGTAGCATCGTATTGTGCTTCATGTCGCAAAAACATGATATTAAACTTATAATCGGTAACTTGTCACAAATATAATTAATACCCACGTATGCAATTTGTCAACACTTAATTATTGTATTGTTATACCTTGTTATGGGCTAGTGGCCTGTATCCAGAATAAACTGTTAAAGTTATATTTTCCTGAAGTGTACACATGTCAGACAACAAATTTCGATTAATGACATTACAAGTTATGTTTATTTGTGCAATCTGCGCATTTTATCTCCTTTTGTCAGTAAATAATTCCTTTATCGTGAAGATCATCATATGCAAATTGTTGCAATATTTTCTATGGTCTTTACTCATTTTCTAAATTGTACATATCTTAAATAGAGTTTTCCATCAGGTTTATGATGTTTTAATAATATTATGTTTCATGGGCGTTAGAGTTTGGCAACGTTTTCAATTAATGTTAAGCCAATAGTCTGGCATTAGACTTTAACAAGCTTTAGTTAACAAGTTCAACCTGTGTAAATAATTATAATGTTTACGAGCGGGTCCTGAAGTAGAATATTCAATATATATTGATCTTCTTGAGGTGACAAAACTAGCAGCCAGATATTGTTATATATATATTTATAACGTGTCAAGTGAAACAAGTGTTTGAAATTATTTTAGCGATTTATCTGGCAACGCAATGAATAAAAAAACATGTTTAATTATGTAATGGCAAAGACTTTTTGCAGTTTCGTGTTTGATTGAAGTATGTAATATGTTCGCGATGATTTGCCGTCTGTTTTATTATAACTTTCTTCTTATAGACTATGAAATAATGCAATTCAATAATTTAATTATATGATTATGCACAATTTAGACATATTTCCGCCGTTGTTGTGGTGATAAATTATATATACATTTAATTTAATAATCCTAAAAGAGTTAATAGCTAATTAAAAGCTTATCAATCAGGGAAAACGTATTAAAGCAACAGAAAACATGTACATCGAAACATATGTTCGATTGCATGTCTGATGAATGTAATGTTATATAATTACAAGTGAATCAGCAACAGTACAACACGGCAATAGTGTTCTTGTGTACAGTGATAAATCGGAAACAGTAAATCATGTATTTTCTCCGAGCACATCTATAGCACATTGATTGTATCAGTTATTTACCTCAAATACCGATCGTCAAATCATACCATATCTAAGATTAGTTTCATTTTAATATGTCATAAACACTTTTTTGGAATTGTATAAAAAATAATTAGGATCTTTTATGAGATGCATTAATTACATATTTGGAAATTGAGCTCAGATTCAGACATTAAAATTAATTTGAAGACTGCAACATATATTTCTCAAAATTACATCTCGCGTGACATTGATAGTTTCCGTGCCGCCAAGATAAACACAAACTTAAAAATGAATTTTCAAAGAGGCTATTCGTTCTTTGTCTCGTGTTCAATGGCACGCATGTGTAATGTAACGACCTGATTAGTGATTGTAATTCTAATTCATTGTCGATTTTTATGATTTAGTGAAACGAAACGGCAGAAAACGATCTGTGGAAGTTCTGCGTATTGAAAAACTAAACATACTATTCTTTTATTACGACCACTTTTATGTCATAAACTCTCAGTAATAGTATTATCCTTGTGCATATCATCAATCTTATAATAAAAAGATCCCGGCTTCCACTCACCTGATTCCTTTTCTGTGGACCCAATACTCTTTCGCTCTCGGAATTCTATTTTCTTGCCATCAGTTTCATATGCACGTCTATATGTCCTAATTTAAGAAAAAAATATTTGAAAAACAAACGCAGACCTTTCGTCGCGTTATTTAATAATAAGATAACTACTACATTTTTATGATGTTATCCATCATAATGGGAAGTTGTGTAATCGTCTGTGATCATAATTGTTAGGCGGAGCTGCCTTTGCAAACCACTTACATATTAACGACCGAGCTTTTATGTCATAATTCTAACAACCATACTGTTAAGGTTTGTGTAACGGAATGTAGTGTTTATGTCATAGACGTATATTAAATTCCACTTCAAATCTTAGATCACAGCATTATACCTGAACCTGTTTTCATAAAAGTGTCTTCTTCATTTTGACTGTTTATAACAACTTCTCAATATATAAATATATATAAATACTTTTTTATATTAAAGTTTTTTTTGCGTTTGAGAAAGAAAGGATTTGCTCGGAAATGTACCAGACACGTGTGAAACATAAAAAACAAACATAACGAATTCGTTTTACACCTATGTTTTACAATATTGCTGTTACATACATTGAGGTAAATATTCCTACATTGCAAAAGTTTTCTCGAATCTGCATCTTCTCTGACCTCGATCTCCGCATGTGTCAATATTCCCGTGTGATCAGCGTCGAAAGACTGTAGACTTAATTTTTTCTAGCGAATCATCTGAAGGAACATGTGACGCGATCAAACCCGAGATCCGTCTACCAACTGCGCTAGGAAGGTGATTACAACTAGGAATAGAACTGAGGGGTAATGCAAGAGAGACACACACGCCATGTCGAGAGAGGGTACAATTAGCCGTCAGGCTGAAGGGTTATATTTTGGAAACACAATACGCAATTTCGAGTTCTTTACCTCTCATGCAATTTTATGATACCAGGAACTAACGCAGAGTATATATATCGACTCGAAACATGAACATTTACTTGATATACATTTATTTAATAACTACATATAAAACAACTGGCATCACTGCAAACCTATGTTTCATTAAACTTTAAATTTTAGATTATAATGAAGCATTGATTGGAGCTTAGAAAGTCCCTTTTATGGATTCTTAAGCATAATAATAATAAAATCTTTATTTCTTGAAGGTAACATATAAAGTATAAAACTTATTTACAATATGGCTTTCAGTTAAAATACATGTAATTTAATAACTATATAAAAGCAGAATTAAAAGGCATACAAATATGAACAAAATACTTATAACAAAACATAATAACAGAACAAAAAACCTAAACATATATACAAATTTAAACACAGTGACTATAAATTTCAATTGTTTAATGTCACTTGACTGTTAATCATAATGATAACAAGTTTTTTGTCAAACATTGACAGTCATTCCAGAGAGAAGTCTGTACTAAAATAAAGTCATGAAAAAAAGAACTTTCAGCTGATAACCTCCCCCCCCCCCCCCCCCCGAACAAAAAGCAACTGCATAATGTTTAAAATGATTAAATGGCGTGCAATAACAAGCCACAGGGCTACTTTTTCAGTTCAATAGATGATGTATCAAGGATACCTGTATGTCTTCATTTGATTTAATGTTACTTACATTTGTATATGTATTTAAGTATAAGGTATCTTATGTGTCAATACAATATCATATCAGACCAATAGTGGCGTTGACATGTAAGATAATATTAGACATAGTGTTGTCTTGAACGAAGACTGTATGTCGTTGTTGGAATAAACTACTAGTATGTGTTTTTGTTTTCAATCTTGTTTTACGTCTCTTTCAAAACGTTTTCTATAATACACCAGGAAGAATGGTTTCCTAATAAGTCATCTTTGAGTCTGTACCTAAACAACTTGTGTAATCTATTATAACTATAAACAACAGTTGATATGTTAACGTCATCGAAATATCAGGAAACATGTCTGCGTATGACGAATGAGAGTAAAACTAAACAGAAGAACCGAAAATTTAAAATGTCATCTTGACTACCCTGTCCCAGAACAAACAAAATCACAGAATTACCAAATTAACACAGAAACGCCAATGTACATAACTACTTACGAAAGCCTACAATTCTCAGCACAAGGCGTTATCAAACATTTTACTGGAACACAGAAGAAAGTAACGTAGGAAAACAGACACAAATTAAGAGAAGTTGAACAAATAATCTTATTCGAGTGGTGCAAAGGAAAGAGAAAATACTATGTAATATTGAGAACCTGCTGACTTAATATGTTACCCTATTATCATAGACACGTGTATTAAGATAAACACTAACAATACGTATGTCAAGTTGCAAGATACGATTTGCTGAAGTTGGAAACATGATGCGTGCTCCTTGCACAGCCGATGCCTGCTTAAAATTCTTACATACTGACATGCAATTCATTGATCGATTTTGTCACCCGAGTTCTTATAAAGTAGATTCCTTTTACATCTTGTCCAAGCAACTTCTTTTGAAATTGCAGACATACAAACTTGCATAAACAGTGGATAAATTTTAGGTAATTAACTATTGGCATTTAACTCTTTTTTGTTGCTAAAATGACCAATGTTAAAAGGATTTAAACAAACTGAGATGATAAGCATAATGGCGGATATCCTGTGCAGACGAATTTAATTATTCTAATAGCGCCATTGTAGAGAAATCTAATTGAATGTAAAATGTTTATTGAGCGTCATTAAACAAGTCTAATGTCTGGATTTTATTACGTAGCGATTAATTTTACCGTCTGTGTTTGTTTTAATGCAATGATTTAATTCACAAACAAAACCTTTCCATTTTTTTTAAGATAAACCCTATCAAAATGAGAATCGAAAGCTGATCAGCATCGGTAAAAAAAGATATTTCCGTTAACATTAATAACACTCCTGTGGTCCGTTCCATAGACAAATATTGTCGAATATTAAAGTTCTTTGTATTAAGTTTATTGTATGGTATTATCAAGATGAAATCTAGTTTCAAAATTTAAAACGAGTCCCAAGAGCGCTTTGTTAAATGGTAATATATTACAAAGTAATGATATATTGTGCCTAAGCTGTATGTTTGTTTTTAATCTACACGACGTATGCCATGTGATGGTTATCATGAATTCTAAGGTCATAGTCAACACAAAATAACCGAATGAGAAATGATTAGATTCCTGTATTAGCCCCACCACCGTTGCAATCTCGTGTGACACGTACAAATCACGTGTTAGGCTGATTTTCAGGCAAAATAAATGGTCATTGCCCCTAAGAGTATAAAACTAACCTGAAAACACATGCTTTGAAACAGCTTTCTGAAAAAAATCTATAATCAAGAGACAGGCAAATGAGTGTTGAAAGAACGGCAAAATGAAATTATTGAAATGATTAAAATATGACATTTTGGGGGTTTTACTCTTGTTATCACCATTATTTCTGTTAAATTATAGTCCGCAGTTGTTTCTGGATTTGCCTGAAATTTTCAAATAATTGTAAAAAAAGTGTTTGCAAGAGCTGAATCATCTTAAAGCGAAACATGACTTTCGTGACAAAAGTTTCAATTGAAGCCATGAGTATATAAAGGTGCAGTTCCTATGGTTAAACACTATAGTAGACTTATTTGCTTACATCTTTGCCAACTGAGTCAACCGTATCTTCTATGGGAGCCCTATATTACTGACGTTCTATTTAATTTATTACTATTTAGGTCAAATGAATCCTTATACCCGTGTAATTTCTTAAGTTACCTTTTTCTTTTTAATCTTACCTGTCACCCTTAGTGTATTCATTCTGTTTTCCTGTTCAATTAGGCTTATCATGATTAGCGTTTATTCTGATTGTAATGTTTTGTCTCCAGAAATGTCCTAGTCGTGTAATCTGCATAACATGGATTATATGATGTTATTGCTGACCATAAAAACAATGCTCATTAAACATTCGTCAAAATTAACCTAAGACACTGACATATCAGTAATAAAATCTTATGGGTGCTCATTACTTTGGTAGAGTCTCAATTCACCTTCCATTCTCTTCAATAATTTATCCCTCTTAGACAAAAGTGCGAAGATAATTAATGGCAGGGACATAATGGAGACATCAGCATTCATGTTAATAGTGTCATGTGTTGTACGTCTTTCTTGTTTGTCCTATTATTTGATACTTCGAAATAAAATTACAATACAAAGTATATTCATCGATAAATGTATATAATGAATTTGATGAAATCTCTGGTTAAAAACTGTTTTCTATTCGGGTTAAATCTGATGTGGCGTCTCTGCTGCCGAATGATTCACGATGCTGAATTATTGCTACAAATCGTACTACCCGCTGTATTTTGGATGCACCTGCAACAGAAGTAGTTGGTGTTGGTCTCTTTCTCTGGGAATCTAACATTCTTTTTCATCAAGTATAGGTCTGTGTGAGACGATTGGTTTCGTGGATGTATATGTTTTCTGCTTCAACTACATGTGTAATACCGAAATTTCTATGTGATGTGGTGGATATTTTGATATAGCAGTTTCGAAATTCTTACTCCGTCGGAGTCTTCGCCTTAAATCTCGATAATCGTCAAATATAATAACCAAACATTTACGTGACAGAATAATCCTACTTATGTAGCGTGGTAATGTGCTTGATGAATAGTTGATATCCATTTGCATATATTATATAACACATTTATAAATACTAAGTGTTGAAGATCTTAGATCGTCTCTTAGAGCGATCAAATGATATAAATCGATCATAGCGAGTGTCACTTTCTCGAACAAAATGATCAGTAAATGAAAAAGATTTTTGAACTGATATAATTATAAATCAAGTTTAACAACATCATATAATGCTGACAATGGTAATAAAACGAAAGTGCTCTTAAACTAATGTTGTAGCAAGGGGTGAATTAAATGCATTCCCTTTACTTTTATTGCAATTTGTATGATTTATGCGCGATATTTTGTAAATTTCAATTAAGGATGTAGGACCAGACATAATTAAACGTCTATCAGAGCTAGTTTTAATTAATCTCTATTCTGTTCGTGTAAATTGTTTGTTTTTAGTTTTTTTACTATCGGTCCTCAACAGTTAAGTTGTTATCGCGGACAGTTTACCAAAGTATTTTATATTATTTACTAAGCCAGTAGTTTTACCCATTTATCCTGAAAGGTAGCTAGTAGCATTCCTATATGATAAATAGACTAGCATGTAATCAAAAATCAAATCGCCACGACACATGTGTCTACCTTTCCTGTAATGTGACTGCAAATAGGTTGAGATTATGCTTTTTACAAAGCATCCATCATTAGGTGAGTATCTAAACCCCTCTGAAGACAAATCATTCTTCAAAAACACATATTGGAAAGTTTGTGATGCATGTTTAACTTAAGTTGGTCATATTCCGAAGAAAGAACTTCAAAGCCTTAACATAAGTATGGGTTACTGACCTAGACGATTTGTACACACTAAAACGAAGTTAATTTTCTCAACGGGTTGGACTTGGTAAGTTAGTAAGTTAAGGACTCAAAATTTAGTCAATAATACACAATCAATTATTATACTGATAAATATCACAAAAAGAGGTTTTTGAAAAACTGTTTCCACGCACTTCATTTATGATAATTACATAATTTTATAAAAGGCAATTTCCTATGGACAACTCGCATTTGAATATCTAAATTTAGGAATAACTGCTTAAATGTCAAATTAATATGGAGATGAAGTGGTTTTAATGGTGGTGTTCTATTATACTGTGCACATGCGCAATGTTGCATTGGAGATTAGAAGTGAACAACAACATGCTTAGTCACTGTTGGTTCGATCAGTGCATTATTCAATATGTTATCAATGAATAAATTATTGTCCATGGTGTTGAAACAATTATGTCAGGTTCAGGATTTGCATGTTATACCAGCATCTATTCAATGAACATAAGGGGCGTATTATTGGCTTTACCGCCATTGCGGTTGTCGGCTCTCTAGATTAAAAAAGAATCCATTCAGTCGTCAACAAGATTGGTCAAAATGTTAATGTACAAAAGGTCTCGGGCAAGCTCGATAACCAGCAAGATCGCTTTAGGGACACAATTGGGGTTGATCCGTTGGCATTCAATCTTCACTAGATTTATTGGGCGGACGTATTGTATGATATTCTGGAACTCTTGTTCTATCTGTCAGTATAAGACAATGCTATATACCCCTATTTCGTTATTTAGTATTAGTTCGTTTTCGGCCAGAATAATTAATTAGTAACTTTATTAGTTGAATCTCAGCTTCAACAAAATTATGATACACACTGCAGTAACACAAAGAAACATAGAGAGCGGAAATTATAATCATACAGCACATTGCCATGAGAAATCTATGTTACAAATAACACCGCAAGTCTCCATAAGTCTAGACATTATACTGTATCAAATAACAAATGACTGTGCAGTCTTTAATGTAGGGAAACAAATGCTCATGCATCGTGGATCATTTATGATTTATTATTCTATGTGGAAACCTAACACGTTATTAATCTATTGCTTCTACAATACACTTATATGGCAATAGTTGAATAGCTTGAAGAAAATATAATCTAGATAGTTGAGATAGCATTTTATCTTATTTTTATTTCCTCCGGTATGATCTTCAAATCACCAAGCACCTGATCAAGCAATGTTTTGATAGTATAACAATTTCTTTTAATACAATTATGGTAGTCTCTTACTCTATTCAGCTATTCAGAAGTGTCCCTATATTGAAACAAAGAACTATGCTTATGGCGTGTGGTGATATCACAAACAACATTCAAATATACCTTTCATCCGTTCAATCATGCATTGAGTCGTCGCTGTCTCTGGGTTTTGCATGTTGTATGTAGATCTATACAGTTTTTTTGTGTAAATAATATGTCTTAACTTGTAACCCTTATGCTTCTAGTTTGTGTCGTGAATGTACAAAACTTCCTTTGGTTTCTTACTTCAATCATTGACGCGGCTAATAAGATTCTTGAGCGCAGATTTGCATGAATTGTCTCATTAACAGTTTTCAGCGTTCGCATGATCAATCATGTGAACTGATAAGTGTGATTCATTTTGTCGTTATAGCTACCATGCATGTGACTTTGAAATGGCAATGGATGATAGTGGAACGCCATCTGAATTCTTCTCTATACATGAGCATAAATGATAGCAAATGTCGCATGGGAATATGACTTCGGGGATAAATAACTTATATGGGACCCATGTCATGACTCGTACTAAGGTAAACAAATAAAATTATATTAACTATCTAGATCTCCCTCCTTATATTCTGATCCCCAATCCGTGTTGGCTTCCACAACACCCTTTCATGCAGCAACTAATACCCACAAACAGCACATCACCAAACTCATAGAAATTGTACCTTTATAATTAGTATAATGGGCAAACTTTAAAGGCCGCATGATGCAGTGGTAGAGTATGGCATTTTCAGTTGCAACTGCACTTCTAGGCATGTCAGGTTCTAAAGCTGTACGGGAAACTAAGCATGAAAATAATGACAATTTCTATGTAGAGTTGAAATTCGATTTAGATCTAAATGCTTGACGCATTTTAACCAACGCTTGTGTGGCTTTAAATTTTCAAAAGCATGGCACTTATTATAGCGTATCTAAGCGTAAATGGCGAATAAATAAAAGTGCCAAATCTTGTCTTAGTATTTTTTTATTTGTTGTAAGATACCACTATTTCCAGACGCATTAAGCAGTTGCATCATTTTTGCAAAATATTTCATATATTCCATTAAATCAACAGCTATTGATAATGAGAAATATCTACATTATTGTCAATTTCTTAACGTATCAATAAATCAGAGCATCGTGTTTATTAATATTCTGCGATTGTTTCTTTTGTAGTTCATTATTTATTCTTTGTATTTGGTCACGCGCGTGTGTGTTGGCTTCTGTCGAGTTGTTGTTTTGGGGCTATGTGATCTGTAAAGAAAGGGAGGGGTGAAAAATTTGAATGGAATTGTCAATTCCTTGATATCTATATAATGTAATGCGTACTTTATATATCTAAGTACGGAAACCTCATCTTAAATGTACTGAAGTCGATATAAGTAAACACTTATATAAGCTAATGTGTAAGTTACTAAGACAACCAAGCTATGTTGATATCTACATCTGATAGCAGACAGACTGATCAATGTCACTAAGAAATAAGTATTACTGATCGAATAAAGTCACGTGGGCTAAATTAGTTATCAAAACGTGCATTTTAAAATATTAATTTATATTAGTTGTCTTTTGGCATTTCATAATATAATTTTAACATCAGTTATTTTTGTATTAGAAGTAAAAGTGAGAAAGTCGTTATTCTTGTACGTTCTGTTCAGATTTCTGTCGCCTTTGTCTAAACATGTTGCTTTAATAATGCATTCATTATATTCTGCCTCTCAGACACATTTCCAAAAATATCTGTACAGATGTTAATCATGTGCTTCCTTCAGCATGATTATGCTTGTTTCAGCGGGGTTTACGCCGTCTATCAGCGATATGTCCGTTATATACGGCTGCCTGTATTTTAGCCAGTAAGAGCCGGCTCCTTCTTGACATACCTATATGGAGGAAATCGACAATTCGTCAAATTTTCATATACGGGTATGACTTGTCGCGGTCGAGATTCGAACCCACATCGCCGGATAACATCTAGTGTATTTACCGCTGGACTACGGTCGTGGCACACATATTAGTGTTTTTTTGTCTGTTCCTAGACATATTGGTTTGTTTTAATTCTCTGAAATTTTACATAATTATCTGAAATTGTTCATTGTCCAATTGACTAAAGCTGTGTACGTGTCTTATACATATGTTGAATATATCAAATTCCAGTGAAAATTTCACTTACTTTGTTTTACTTTTTACCTTAATTGAATAAAATATTGTCATAAGAACATAGAAAGGACCAAAGGGATTTTAAGTTTAGCGAAGTAAACACGTTTTCGAGATTGATATTTTCAACATTTTTCGGTGAAAATAAATCATTTTGTGAATGGACTTTACAGAGGCCTTATTAATCTGACTCTAGAATTCCCTCACGTGAAAAAAGTTTTGTCTGTGGTGCTATGTTATCAACATTTGCAAAAAGAGATAGGTGCATCATTCACACAATAAAATGTGTTTCTTCATTGCCACAAAAAGCAAAATTAACATGTCTGAGACTTATATCCAAACGGAAATATGCATAGCATACGAAAACATACCAAACAAAAGAAAGATTTATATCAGTATTCTTTAATGGTTTGCTCAGACTCTTCCGAGATTTATTGGGCCGATAACAAATAAGTTACCTTCGCCAGCAATAAAATCAACCAAATTTATTACGCCAGCGAGCCCACTTCGATCAAAAATAATATTCAACATGAAACAGCGGTGCTTCGCCATTCCTTAATAACCACACCAAGCTAAAAGTCAATCAATTGCTTGAAATTCCTATCTCCGATCAAGTACGTAAGTGACAAACAGAACTTAGTCTGGTCGAAATACTTTTAGACAAATGGCTTTAACAGCGATATGCCCACAAGATACTTCATTCATCGCTAAATAGTTGTACAACCGGTGGTCCGTTAAAGTCATAAACACCTTTCCTTACACTTTAATGCGTCTGGGATGAAACAAAACCTTACTTAGTGTTGACATAATATCGGCCTTCCATTTCAAGACCTAGTCAATTGAAATCTACAGACTCAGGAGGATAATTGATAGACTTAATTATGTTCGAAGATCTTAGAAAGTACAGTCAAATTTGTGAGTATATGCCACCTTCGGAAAAGACACAATGTGGCTATTATTCACAGATCTATGACGGCCATTATTCGGATGTTATTTTGTTCTTAATAATCAATGACAGTTTATAAAAGATGAACTACAGTAAAACCTCGATTATCCGAACTCGGATTATCCGAAAACCTGGTGTTATCCGAAATGAATTTTCGGTCCCGATTTTCTCCTATATTATGTCAATGTACAATGAACTCGAAACCATGGATTATCCGAAATGATATTTCGGTCCCGTCGATTTCGGATAATCGAGGTTTTACTGTATATTCTAAGGATGACCTTTATTCGAAAGTAACTACTAACCTGTGTTTATAGGCTAAGGGGTTGAAATGGAAATGAAGAAATACTTTCCGAAAAGTCAAATTCGAAAGAAACAGATAATGTGTTTGTTTAACTGAATAAAATGCATTAGATATTAGATATGATTTAGTAGATATACAAAAAAAACATGAACGTACCAAAAGCATTTCAATTTTGAATTATATATTGTATAATCGTACATTTTGTGCCACCAAATAAGTAATATATTTGATATATCGTTTATATGTTTCTTGTCTTTCTAACAATTCACATCAAGACGCAATAATTATGTAGAATACACGCGATAATGTTACGACCATTCGCAGACAGCAACTATGCGTCATTACTTTGCTTGAATTTATTTAGAAATGATAAAAAGCCTTTACTAGTGTCTGTCACAAAAAAGGTCATATTTATACAAAAATATACAAATTGAGACATTGAAGCGAAATATAAAGCAAGAAAACATTCAAGTTCACGGGAAATCCTTCGTTTGACAGGGTGACTATGCGTTACTGAATGCCTATAAATTCACTATGTTTAGATAATATATCATTTTATCATTACTTCACCACGACGTTTACCACCAAATGATGAAAGAAAATGGATCATAACAATACTATTTTTGAATATTTCGAAGGTGATTGAGGATTATTGCTCGTTTTTCGTGTCTGATATCGTCAAATTCGTCTGCAATGTTATTCCAGACCAATCAAATCTGTAAAAATGTCTGTATTAACTTACAAAATAATCTACAACTGTACTCAAAAATTTGACGCGGATCTCTTACTTAGTGTTTGAATAGTACGTACATACAAATATGAAATACGATTTTATACAAATACATGGCGCATCGTGTTGGCAAGTTCAATCGCGGATCTTGTCGTCGAATTATGTAGTGTACTTCTGCGGTTATGGTGACGTAGAAATGATCCTCGGTGATGCATACATGTTAAAAAGAACCTCATACTCATTAGATCGAGACTTTCCCAAGGAAATCAGTAATACAAGAAAAATGTTGTGGAAAGTATATCATGACTACAAAGCAAAATATCCGCCGTCTACCCAGCTCAGGTTGTCTGTAATGGGGACGTAGTCAACGATGAATTTCCGGATTGGTTCGCAGTTCTTGGAAGTGACAGACGTGAATGTGTGCAACAAATTTCACACAATAATCATTAACGTTGAAATGGCACCTTCAGCTCATACTTTCAATGACGAAAATGACTTAAGCTTTGATAATATGGAACTGAACTTATCATAGCCAAAGAGATGATTCGACTGACTCCAAATCACCAGATGTCCCTTCCAGTCATTCAGTCAACCATCAATACTCAGGTCTCATGTATGATCCGATCGAGACAAATATAATGATAAGAACATAGTTCAGAGTCCGTTTAACAGAATATCGCGTTCAACCACGTGCTAAAGGGTTGCAATTCCTTGCTCACGACCAACAAGAAGGCCCTGATGGTCCTATAATGCTCACATGAGGCGACATTACGATAAAAATACATCGAGCAAAGAACGCTGGAGAATTAGTGTTTGACCCCACGTGACCCAATATCAAATCGAATATTTTCACATATTAAAGGTCCAGTCAGAAATGCAACATCTAGAGTATGAGTGTGAATGGTGGTATGGACATTTATCTGTATTTGTCATTTGTTTCGTTTAGTAGACTGAAGTCTTATATAGTGTTCAGACGTGTGGATATACTTATGTTATCCTTCAAATTATGTAACAGATTTAAGGAATGTTACACTATTTATATTTTTGGTCATGAAATTATACATGTAGCATACCAGTTGTAAACCACTTATATTATTTAGAATTTGTAAAGCGGAGTACTTATAACAAGGAATCATTGTACGGTTTTTTATCTGACTAAATATTATTATTGAGAATTTCCAAGTACTGAATTACATGTAGTCTTTACAAACAAATATCTGCTGAACAACTAGAAACCTGACGAATCTTTTTCTTAGTAAATTCATAAGAATGATTTTGACGTAAGATTTCCTAATGTGTATCTCTTGAAACAGTCATGTATGACTTTTTGTCTTCCATTAAACAACGAGGTGATGAGAGATATGTACATTCAGAAGTTGCCTGCCATTTTCGTCACTTTTTTCTAAAAAATGTTTAACAACTGCAATCGTTGTGCATGATGTTCATTACAGGTTTCAAGTGTATCCCGTTGACAGGGTGTAAATCAGTATTATTTTTCTTTCTTCTAGGCAATGCACCACTCAAATTCGTGCAATTAACACAACCAATTCGAAATACCCCCAAGCAATCTTCCTGGCATAGCATATTAACACGTTCCGTACAGATTTCTCTATATTTGAAAGTCTCCGAGCATTTTTACTTATATGTACTGGAGAGATATTGAATGGCACATGCAAGACAGTAAAGGAAGAAATTATATCATCAAAACCTTCAAACTCGTGCAAAATTAAACAAGTCAATTTAATAGTGGAACACCTCAATTTCATTCGCAAAATGAAACTGCTAGCTGTTCTTAGTATACATTCTGGTCACTAGATACTCACATAATGTTAAGCTTGATTACGCGTCCGCTATCTGTTAACCAATTACCGGACTCTTAACATATTGCGTTCGGTCTGAAATTTGTTTTCCGGCATTTCCTATCCCATTTACCAGCGATAGGGCAACAAAATAGTTCAAATCAATACTTAGGCTTGGAGCCGTAACTCCAAGTCGAAAAGATATATATTACTCGTTGATTGGACACGCGCTTCTTATTAACATTAATTTTGTAGTTGGTTAATGTTATTTTCTTCTCTTAACAATCATGATTTCAATTCAAATTGGTCCGGTGACTTCATGGTTCATTGATCAAATTATTTCCCGAAATGAGAAAAAATGAGAAATTCTTCCAAATTAATGTCCAGCGCCACTCAGTCCTGAACATAACAATTCACTGTATGATAAAGCCTTTCTCAAGGCCACAATGATTTGTTATAAAGATTTGTATTTGTGCGTTGATTCCATTAAAGGCATTTTCTTACATTAGATAGGCGGCAGGCAATCAAACTGCTAACCAAAAGTGTTTTTTTTTCAGAAAGGTTATAAAATGTTCTATCAAATGTTTGAAGGAGATTGTCTTCATGTATACGTACGTTGCTGATACGAGCCTCTCGAAAATCCAGATAGATTTGAGAAACCAAATTATGGTTGAAGCATCATTATTAATTATAGCCACTTTTGTTATTATGAATACGACAATAAAATGAAGCTGATGTAAATAAAACAACATTTAATTCATACTGTTTTACGCTTTCTATTTTATGTTTTTATATATAAAGAGATAGTAAGAATATGTCAGTATAATAAGAAATGTATTCTTAAGAAAGCAAACACGTACGAAAGTTTACCGATCCCCAACGTACTACCATCTCAAAACCAATCCCCAACTCATAGGGTTATGCAAAAAGGTTGATGACAAAATACGAAGGGTCCGCCTTTGAACGATCTTTAGCAAAAGTATTAAGGCCATTGTTGAACAGTAAAACACTGAGTGAACATTTGAAATGAAAGGTAGGAAACTTTCTTCTCTAATAGAAGAATTACATTCTGTGTTTTGTTCTGTAATGTAATCAGATTTTACGGCGGTGTGTTGCGCTTCATGTCGATTTAAAAAGTTCTCTTTGCATGCTATGTTTCCTATCAAAACCATCACATCTTGGATTCTTATTCTTATGCTCGTTAATCAGCCTATTTTCAAAATATTTAATGACATTAACACGCAATTGACGCAAAATGGCCTGGAACATGAAATTCCAATTGTAAGACATTCCAACCATTATTGCTGTTTCGAAATCTGGAAACAGCATATTAGTTCAAACATCAATGTTGGTTGAGCAATGGCTTTGGTTGGCTGCTTAGATTGCATGTCATATATTTCCATATAATTTCCTATTGGCTAACCATTTCTGGTTGTTCCAAACCGAATAACTCTTTAATGGGTAAAATAATTGTGAATTATTTGTACGACGTTTTCAGTGGTGTTGTTGTCACTCAGAAAAGATACAAATGAGCATTAAAATTGTCTATTTAGATCCTTCACGGACATTGAACGTGATTTAGAATAGTAAAGTTTTCCTAAATGGCTCTTGCAGGACTGGTATTCATTTTACCTCATAAACCAGGCCCACGCAAAAATAAACGTTGTACTACAAAGGACGCATTTCAAACCTCCCTAAGGAGTCGTTTTATCGGTTTTGCTTCGAATGGCATTTCCTTTTCTGCATGTAACAGTGATCGACTTTCATATTCTTTCAAATAGGTTTTTATATTTTATTAGTCCTTTAGAGAAATCAGAATCGTCAATGTTTCAGACGAAGACGGAATAATGTCTTTTCTTTTATTCAATATTTTCAACAAAACTTTTATAACTGTTTGGTACTTATCAAAATGAGTCCTCTTGAACAATTCTCGGGTTGATATTATCCTGAAATGAATCCTTTTATAAGTTCTTTAAGAGAAGATGATTTCGACAACAATGCTTATGTGTATAATTGGATCCATTGCATTAACGGTATACTGATTAAATTATTTCTTTCAATGTGACAAGTAGGAAACATCTTTCAAATTACACGCCTTCGGCCCTAGAGGCTGTCAATTCAAATCATAATTTTAATCTGAAATATTTAAACCTATCAAATCAATCAGTGATATTAAATAGGGAGACATAAGCCTAAGAAAAGCAAATATGTTGAATGTTATATTGAATGATATTCTTTCTCACGAACAAACAAGATCCATAAGCTGTCTTGAATGCCACAACTCTGAAACTGTTGTCAAATATATAACCAATGTTCTTTTTGTTGTTTGTTCATTGTTAAAATCATGGATAGCATTGCTTATTTCGAATCTGTTTTGTTACGGAGGTGCTCACAAGATAAAGAAAATAAAGTTTGCATGATCATCCGTATGTCGTAAAGAATTAATAGCAGAAACACGTTGCTTTTGAACAGCCGTAAAACTACATGAAAACAGTCTGATCAAATAAGTCTAACAATTATGAAGACAATAAGAGTTTTACTGCATTGTTCCTTCATTAATTGTAGCAGGTTGCATGATTAGACCAACACATGGTGTGCATCGAATAATACCGCTGTTATTACTTTACTCGGAACATTCTCAAAAAGTTGAATTGTGTAACGTTGAAATGAATGACTTTTTACTGCTTTTTAACAAAAATAAAATAAAGGTTATCGATACGAATGACACTTCTACAATAACACATGACAGTAAAAGAATTACATCATCTAATTGTTATGTAACGATGAGTTAGCTTAGAAGAAGATCTGCCTGGGGGCGAACACACGAAGATATGAAATGGCAGAAATCAGCCACCATAAATTAGTAAACATTCATGTCGTTTAAAAGTTATTTTAGATAAGTTTACATCTTGAGCAAGATTTGTTTTGACATTGTAGTAAATTACAAAATTAATAATGCTGTATTACATTGGCCCAGTCAGCATTTGGAGAAATTATTCCTGACAAAGTGTACACGAATAATGAATTTTATTACGAGAGACTGGTGGTGTCTTTATGTTTCATATTTCTATCTAGAAATATGGATAAAAGTAAAATCGCATTTGAGTTACTTTGTATTGTTATAAGTCGTACTGCATGTTTGTTAAGTTGCTTAATTGATAGTCTGTGTTCAGCGATTTATTATGTACTGATTTAAGACTTTGCGTAATTACGTAATTAAAAAAACTTAAACTTAAGAAAAATACTTGATTGGTTTAAATAATTCCATAAACGCATATATACATATTTATATCTGGCAAACATTGGTTCATATCAAATACTAATGCGATTGCAAAAGTTCAGAAATGTACTTCTTTTCAATAAATCAGAAGGAAATTAACAAGCAATATAATTATACTCATTGGATGAATTTGTTGTCAGTCAGTATTGTTATAATTTGAATGTTCTCCCGTATGAAATCTTGAGAATTGAAACTAAATTAGAATAAGAGCGATTCAAGAAATTAAATTTTCAGTGCATTGATAGAAATCTGTATCTGCTTGTTTTTGGATTATTGTAATAAGATTGTAATAAGATTATAAAATGAAGTCTATAAAGGGTTGGCTTTTTGTACTTCAAGTGAAGTTCCGTTATCTTTTTTGAAGTATGGTCAAGGTAAGAGAATGTATTTCGTTGGTAGCTTATCAAAAATAATTTTGTTTCCCTCTGAGCTGGGAAAAGGTACTCGGTCTCACTGGACTAATGAACAAATTTAGTAGAGTTACAAAGTATCACTAAGGAATCCGAGGTATAGTAATTTCACCTTACCACATATATTTCACAGTAACAAATTAAGTTTCATAGATTGTGCCAAATCTGGGTGACGACGAATGCACAGGAAGCAGAAGATGGAACCAGCAGCAGGGTATTCCCGATAGAAACATGAAAGAATGTGCTTGGAGAAAAACTTAAAGCTGAAGCTGAGGAATCCAAGAATACCAATTATACAGCGATGATCGGCCCAATCTACAGTAAGGTAAGAACTATAATTACTATACATGTATTAGAAGTACTATATCTTGCTGCAAAAGAAAACTGTAGTGCTTTCATTTATTTTAGAAAATATTCATTTTTTTAAACTAAACTTTCTTAGGTATTTGATAGTAGGTACATTACAATCCTATGTATATGCACACATATAAGCAAAGAATAATAATGACTAATACAGAAAAATCTCACTATTCCTGTTTTTTAGAAAAGAAATGTTAAATCATTCCAATTAGTTTAATGCTTTTGGGACAGCTGTTAAATGTAAGTACCATGAATATGTACGATTAGGTTACCCTTACAAGCGTTGACTTTTTCGTTCTAATTTTCATCTTTTCGTATTGGGTGCATTCACAATACTGTGCGCTTCATTTTTATTCAATATTGATTCAAAGACATGAACTTTAATTCGATGTCTAAATTTCAACATTCATGGAAAACTAATTTCCCGGGTGATTTTTAGAAAAAGTCCATAAGGTTTCAAAGGGACTTGTCAAAATGTCCGAACATGCGAACACTAAATAGCTCATTCGGGAAATGTGAAATTATTTTAATTTAACTGGATGCTCTTTTTTCAATTGAAATTTTTATTGGATAATAATTGGATAAAAAAACGTCTGAACTTGTTAATAGGATTTATAATTCTGTCAATATGAATAAAGCGATATAAACGTGTCCTGAGTACTTCTCTACATGCAGTATGTATTGATGGTGTAGGCCTAGAATAGGTTCATTTCTGGTTAAATGCCCACTGGCATTTTTGAATTATGGCCCAAGAAAGAAATGATAAAACTGACATTATCGGCTCTATTGAACAGTTCTCATCCAAACAGCAAAATATAATTTACAGGGCATTTTATATGATGGTTCGGCATTATTGTTGGTTATTTATGAGACACTCAAATTATTTCGACTGATGCGTAGACAGCATTCCGAATATTGTCTTTAAATGTCAGTCTATTTTTCTCAGCTTGTCATGATTGCAACCTGAAATTAAACCAGTGACATTACAATATCTAAGTCTTATCCTGAACTTGAACAAGGACACTTTGGGTAGATCTATTGAAATTGTATAAGAGATTGTGTTGCAACATTTAAACGTTTTGAATACAGCAAACAATGGCGAAGCCAAGACTTTTTAAATTCTGCCATCTCAATCAATAGACTAGCGGTAACTTAAAATAATACACGTATTAAGAGGCTGTTAGGGAATATGGTTATTTATTATCCATGAACTCAAAACATGGACTGTTGCTGAATGGACTATAAACATAATTAATTTAACATTAAATCCATATTTTCCTGTTTATACTTGTCTAAGTCGAACTACACAATATTGAAATATTCCGTTGTATTTTTTCTATGAATCACGTGTTGGTGGATAATTAAGAATATGCAATATTCCCATATGTGAAATTATCATTTTTGGTTTAATGTTTTTCTCATTTACTGGGTTTTCCAAATGTGTTAAGCGTTCTTCGTGTTCAATGTACAAGAATAATGCCATGATAAAAGCACACTTCCGGGAATATTTGAACTAATATAATGAGCAATAATGATGTATTGATGTTGCATGCACGTGTTTTATTACGATTGTTTTTATATGAGGCGAACATCTTTTTTCAATTAAGCATACAACAAGAATATGCGAGACATTTTAACAAGAGCAATTAATCGGAAGAAACTATTTTCATAAATTATACTTCTGGTTGGGGATATAATGATTTGTTGAAAAGCAGATAATGTCAGAAATTGTATGAAAATCCTCTGTATCATGGTGACAGTCACATTAACTCGTGGCTTTCATCTTAATTGATTTAAACTATTGCTCGAATATCCCCGCCGTATTAAACATATACCAGACCACACACTGACTGGTTAGATTACAGAAACTCAGTGGTTGTTCAAAGACTTATGCCTGGGGTCTTCATCCAATATAAAGCGGAAAAAGACGCCAAATGACATTAGCTATTGGCACGAGAAAAAAGCGTTTATGATAAGACTTACATGCATCATATTTATATGATATTTACTCACAATTTGGGGAATATAAGTATTTAAATGACTAAGGTCGAATGGTCAGAGAATTTCTAAATGTTCGACAAAAAGCATCACATGACCATGATGGTGAATATAGTTAGCATTTTATAACGACGCAACAACTTCACACCTACTGCTAACAAATAAATTCAGCGGTCTCCGTGTATACATGTCAGTGCTATACGTTTAACGATAAAATCTGATTTGATATTCATGGAGAGTTTATGCAGTCGCTACTCAGTATAAAATATGTTTGCTGTGTACCAAATGTTCGCATTTGGACCCCAAGATTGCAGTCATGTCGATACAAACAGTAACCATATGATATGAAGATCTGTAGCTGTAATCAAAATGTAAAAGACAATTCATGTATAAACTTAAACCAAACCACATTTTACGAACAAAATGATAATACCACATTGTCGACAATTTTTCAATCTCTTTGAAAATCGCATACAGTTTTATAATCTTGGTAAACTGGACTTAATAATTCATGACAAGAATGGACTGAAGTATATTTATTTTACTTATAAATACTTAAAGCAGTTGTATCTAATCTCAAAGCACTCGTCGTATCAATTAAGGGCAATAAAAGCATTTGTGCGTAAATATAACAAATAATTATATTGTTTACGAGTATAAAATAAATTCCCCAATGTAGTTTTCTTGTCTTATTTTATGCTTACGTTTACAAATAATACTTACGTCACGCCAAATTACTGTTAATATTATTTGCTGCCTGAGTAAGTTCTTGCGTATGACTTTCATATTTCATTTGTCTGTCTGTTTCAATTGATGCAATAATATATTATATAAATTGACTTGTCACATATGATATGCAATATTGATCAAATGCAATAGCCAGGATGCTGATATATTTGTACCGAGTTTGTCTTTTTAGTACGGTCCTTTGTGTGCTAGGAGGGTTTCGGATGGGGAAATCGGGGGAGGATAATATGTTGGAGGTACAGTGGGTTGTTAATGTATATAGATTTAATTATGGTTTAAGTTTTAAATCTATAAATTTGGTGAAACTTGATATGACCAGTCAGCCAGCAACGTTACATTAATTAATATCAAAGAGGCAAATATACTGAAAGTTGACTCAGATTAAACAAGTGATCAATCAATATAACTCAATACACTATAAACATGTGTATTATAAAATGATAATAAATGCATTTCTATGATGCGCATTTGATTATCATCTTTTCCAAGAATTGTTTTTACAATTGGTTGATCTGGGGTGGACCTTTTGTGACGAAGGTGCTTAATGCAAAAAGGGACTCACGATACAAACGTTTGCACTTTCGTAGACTTAGTATAATTCTGAACAATTTTATGAAATCTATCGTAAGACATGCTGTGTTATGTGAAAAATAACATTTACAACGATTCGAAATTTATTTATGAAAACAAAGATTTCAACGCGCGTAAATATTTTACTAGCTTTTAAAGTCTTTAAGAAATTATTTTAGCTAACAAAGCACTTAATTTGTAACACTTATGGTGAAATAAGATATTCAGCTAAAACAAAAATATGTTTATTAAATGCTTCATTGATTTTTGGTTTTAAAACACGATTAGAGACACACAAAAGATGGCATCCTGAAAAATGAAAACATTTTGGTCCGTTGTTGTCGTTTATAGTTATGCCATTGCAGAAACGGGAAAATGTCTTCGAACTGCGACGCAAAAGACAAAGTTTAAATGCACAACAGAATTATTTGATAAATAAGCAACTGTAGACACATTAATCTGTCTATCAGAGTCAATAAGTACACAAATTACGATCGAATATGGCAGCACTTTAATCTTCCATAATAGCCCAATGTGGTAGACTGAACAAATCTGTTAGAGTTATTGATGTTAAAAATCAGAATCTATCCAGGATTGGACACACGAATTAAGCATGTTGTAAATAAATAAACCCAAAATATGACAGAATAATTTTCAGTAGTCGTTCATAAAGAGATACGATATAGCAGGGTCATTCAAATAGAAGGGTCTGGAATCACGCTTTTCATGCGCTTATCTCTGTATACACATCAAGTCGCGTTCTATACATAGCGTGACGTCACTGCGTTGGTCTAACCTCTATACAGAAAACTGATTACTATCTACATTTAGATAGTTATACATACGCTAAAAGTATAGTTCCGCGGAAGGATTTTAAATGTCAAAACAGCCATATTGTTTGTTTATCAACAACGAAGTATGTTTAGTTAGCCTATATAGATGTGAAATGATTACGTTGTAACATTCTCTTCTTGTATTTTTGTCGATAACACTAATTATTCAATGAAATGCAATGTTGAAGTACGCTTGGCTCCATACGGTGACATCACGCTATGTTATTGTTTATAATTTCCATTTTGTAAGTAGTTCTTGCAAATACCCATAATGCCCCGAGCAGAATAACACAGGTCAGTGCGTAGCGCTACCGTAGTGTACACATTGCATCAAGTCGTGCTGTCGAGAGTTTTTTTCACGCGTGTAGATAACAAGCCTTTACGGATTGTGGGGATTAAAGTTGTAAATTTTCAATTTCAATTTATTCAAAAACAATAAATGGAAGATTAAAATCAAAAGCATAGCGGTACGAAGATCTTACTAAAACGTGCTGTAAGCATTTCATCGTTTGTTAATGACGGAATAAATTAGGAAAATCCCAAGTACTAAACCCATAACGACTAGTCAAAATGGCGACTTCGTCAAAAAGGCTCAAATTCAAGTATCATTATTACCTAGCATAGGAAATATATATATAAAAAGTAACTGCATGATGGTCTTTAAAAATCTTTTGCAGACATGAAATTAATGCCGACTATATCAGAATGATGATTTATAAAGGTTGTATTTGCTTAAGAAAAATACATAGATCTCAGTCAATCTAGGTTTTCGTCCATTCATGAATCCTAAAATTTCGTAATAAATAAGTTGATCTTATCCAAAGATATTTGTCAAATTTTGAATCTCATACATCAAAACCCAAAACCCTTGACATATATCTTTTCTATGCCTGTTACATTCGGTCTGACAGTTGTACATGTACGACTCATAAATGGGTTTTATTCTTTTTCAAATGGGTTTGACGATATTTCCGTTACATACAGCGGCTAATTCACCTCACCAGTTTTCCTGGACTGCATTCTTACTCACCCTTACACCAGAAGCCGGATACTTATCAAAATATGAAGGAAAAACGACTTATTTTTCATGAAATGGTGTGACCATAATTATGCAACTGCGATTCGAACCCTGATTGGCGGATTACAAGTCCGGCGCACGAACCACTGGACTTCGACAGCGGGCGTTGTAAATGTGTATATTTGTATTATACCTGTGATAACGATACCATTGAAAGGTATCGTATATGAAAAAAATCAAAAATATATTTCTTTCAGCTTCTGTTTAACAATAGTGGGGTTCAGCATCGCATCAACAGCTGGGGTGGTTTTTTGGTGACTTTCCAGCTTTAACGGTACATCTGGTAGAACCACGGGTATACATCTGGTAAATCCACAGGTATACATCTGGTAGAACCACAGGTATACATCTGGTAGAACCACAGGTATACATCTGGTAAAACCACAGATATACATCTGGTAGAACCACAGGTATACATCTGGTAAAACCACAGGTATACATCTGGTAGAACCAGCGACGTTCCGCAAGTCTTCTGAACATCTTCTTCGTTTGCGATTTCTTTCTTGTACAGACTTAGATTTAAACTCGGGATGACGCGGATCTAGTGAAAACCAGTACGTTAGATGCCACAACCACTCTAGGTACGGCGGATGTTCCAAGTGTGGTTAATAAACGGAAACAAGGCATCATCATTCATTCGTTAAGATACACGGCAAATAATTCCACAAGCCATTACATGCAGTTGTTATCATTTAAAGATTAAAGTTTCCATTCTATTCTGAATTGTATTTCGAAATTGTGCCTAATTGACCAAGATGAATGTATCCGGTGATTCAGAAAATGTTTAAATAGTCCTACACGACTCACTAACACAAAGAAACAGAAAAACGCAATCGTTCAAAATTCGTATTTGAACTTTAAATACGCCGAACCATTGAACAGAACTTAAGTGCTTTTGAAGTTAAAAGTAAAGAATTAATTCAGGACTAAGAAATTGGAGAGCCTAATGTTCTGAGTCTTGTCTGTAAAACAGTGTTCTTTGCAAAACCTGTTCAGTTCGGGTTTTAGAATTTTCAAGCGACGTTATCAATGTAAAACAGCATCAGAAATTCGATCTCCAGTGCATCCGTTTGGCTGCGATTGATTAATGATTCAATGTTATCCGAAGGTTAGATTTAAGAACAAGGAAATAATGACTGGATCATAATGTGTTAGCGTCAATCATGAGATCAGGCTATAGTCTGGTCATGAATCTCCATGAGGGAATATCAGAGCATTATGTCTCTTAGCCTGGTATGTATTAACAAGCTGTTGTCTGGTTTTCAGGCAGTAACGCTGATTATTGTCTATTAAGCTGTTCGATAAATTGACCAAAGTTCTCTGAAGTATGCCCGCATCGTCTATTTATTCTGTTAGGATATATAGTCAAACTTACAAGTGTAAGCTACCAACTCCGAATACCGGACACCCTGTCAATAAAGACCACTCTTTGAAACACAGTAACTGCTTATTTAGATCAAAATGACCTCCAAATAAAGGCTTACTATACATGAAGGCCATATTTCTTTTGCAAGGGTAGACATTGTTGACATGTTTGACTGTCTCTCGATACAAATCTAGTCCTTTCTGCTTTCCATCAACATAATTACAACAGACATTGTAGTGCGGTTTTCGAGCACCTTGTATCATGACATGAAATCAAGTCACGTGACAAATGCTAAGAAACGAAAATGTGAAACATCGAACGTACCAAATTTTCATTCGTGATAGATATCTACTTTTACAATGAAAAGCAAGACATTGATACAACAATTGTATAAAATCTGTGTACAAAAAAATGTACATGTATTTATATTATAAACATTGAGATATCCGTACATGTTTAGGCGACAACCTTTATAGTGAATACATTGTATCGTTATATGTACATAACAGGAATACCCATTGCATTCTACGCAATACATCAGTAACATTACTGATTGAATTGTATACCTTCAAGTTCACTTGAAATGCGAACAAAATAAAAATGTTTCGTCCGACATTTTTTACGTGAATACATCACCCAACTTTCGTCTTGGCGGTAGCAGAAATTCCTAGCCGCGATTAAGATAATTCTTACATTATCTATCGTGATCATCCGGATGATGTATGTACAGTTTATATTGATTTATTATTATAGCTGTTACAACAATGTGTGCCTTAAATCAATAGTTACACCAAGGACTTATATATACAAACATGTATGTATATAGTCCTTATATAAGTCCTTGGTTACACATGCTTGTGTCTACCGGTTTCCATACCACGACTAACAGTCTAATAGAGATCAGAGTCTTTCAATTGAATGGTCTGGACTCGTGCTCTTCAGGCGCTTATCTCTGTATAAACATCAAGTTGTGCTACCTATACTTAGCGGAGAGCTTTTTTCACGTGTGTATAGATAACACACACATTTTCAATTTCCATTTAGTTAAAATAAAACTCATGAATTAACGGAGTAATGATCTTTCTAAAATGTGTTGCAAGCATTTCAGCGATAGATGATTATTAAAGACGGAATCACTTACTAAAAAAAGAAAAATTGGTCAAACTCAAAATGGCGACTTCGTCAAAAAGGGTCAAATTCATGTATCATTATTTCTTAGCATCTGAATCAATATGAAAAAGTAACTGCATGATTTACTTCAACAACCTTTAAAAGACATGAAATTAATCCCGACATCATCACTCCATAACTTAAAAGGGTTATATTTACTTACGAAAAATACACGCTTTGCGACAACAATCTAGATCTGGGCTTAAAACGCGTTTTCGTCCATTTATGTACCGTCGGATTTCAACATAAATAAATGGATTTTGTCCTAAGAAATTGGTCAAATTAGAAGGAGATACTTACGATCTAACTTTTCGTGGAGCTCTATACCAATAAAATGGTTAGTAATTTGTGAATATTTGGGTATCTATTTCAATGCGATCTTCACCGTTTCACAATGACGGCCATCTTGCGCGCGACCACGTGATCGCTACACAACGCTTTAATTTACGGAGTCAGACCCTTCTATTTGAGTGACCCTGTAGAGATGAATAAAGAAAAGTTTATTATTTGGCTCTGCCATGACTATAAAGATGTATTTGTTTCATTACCGATTTTTGAACAGCTCAATGACAATATATGGTGCCTGGCACAACATATATATATATATAGCAACACATTTTTAGTTACTGTTGATGTATTTTATTAGATATATATAAAGCTATAGTGACTACCTATATTTCATTTTGGTTACGAAGCTAAGTTTCCTCAAGGTTGAAATCTTTTTAATTTGGATATACATTGTGCTTAATATTAAAAAGTATACAGTAGCCTAATTGCATCATCAGCCTTATCATGAAATTGACCATATGGAACAATACTGAACCAATAATCGTCTTAATCGATGTTGTTATCTCCCTTGAAATGACTCGATAAACCACAATCAGATAACAATTGCCCAGTTTAACTCTATATAGATTATATAGGGAAATAATTTAAAACTTGCTATAAAATCTTTATTCGGTAAATGCCAATAAATTACCACATATGACATTGTAGATAAAATCATTATCTTTCAAATGGTGTAATTTAATTTAAAATAACTATCTATCTTGGGCAGTATTTTTGCACTTGTATGAAATAGGTAAAACGGTTCAAAATTTACTCTATGTTCTATGTAAATATTGAAGAAAATGATTTTTTGCCAAATTTCAGACTAAAAATTGACAAACAATTCATAGGTTGCCAATAAATTACCACATATGACATTTTAGAGAAATTCTTTTCCCGTAAAATGATATAAACCAAAATAAAATAAATATACATCTTGTACAGTATTTTTAACGATTTGTAACACCATGTTTTGACAAATATTGCTTTCATTGGAGCTCGATCTTCGGTAATTTCCGTTTGGCCGATGTTTACCGATGCGTGTACAAATTTAGCACAGCGGGTGGTTTATACACATTGGAATATCCTTAAACAGCTTTATGGTAGAAAATCCCTTGTAAACGTAAATTTAAGTTCTTGTGAACTTGAAAAGATGCATGAAACAATATATCAATAAAAATTCTGATAATACCGTATTTATTTGCTATATCGATCAAGGACTTATATACATATGTATGTATATATATATGCCCTTGATACGATCTAATATTTCTTTCCATTGTACATGTACTGAATTGTTATTTATTAAATAATTGCATTAAATTGTATTTCATGTACTCATAGTTATGTGTATGTTGTAGTGACGATGAGTTGTTATACTTAAGTCTAAAATACAATTTCAGTTCCATAATTCTTTTGTAATAAGATAAGATATTGTAAATTGATGATTCCAGTAGACAATTATGGCGTTACTGTAAGGAAAGTTTTGAGTATTTTTTTTTATAAAGATAATACAAATTCTACTGCGGTAGTAAATATCTCAACAGTGAATCATTCTAAACAGAAATGTTCTATTTTTTTTGGGTAAAAACTTAAAGCATTCTATTTTTTAAATGATTAAACGAGTGTTTATCATACGTACAGTTCTAATATCTAATTTTAATAAATGTACTAAAATCTTTACTATTCATCATGATTGTTTCTGCGCTTTATTTTAGTTCGAACTGACATACACATGAAAATAATAATACTATAGTTTATACATAATATCATTTATCTGTCGATTAACAGTTTTAATGCAATTAGAATTGAGCAGGTCTTTTGATTGTTGTTTCGAGAAAAGGTGAGAAATACTCCATTAAAAAGCGATAATTTTTTATTTAGATATTTTTTATATTGAGCATCATGTAAATATTGATAGTCAGAATTTTGATTTTGTTAAGAGCTAGTTTTATATATGTTCCTCATATTTTCACGTACGCGTGAAGTGAGAAGGATTTTGACTTTGAGGAAATTGTTCAAGAAACAATTACAACTATATATACATATATAAGTCCTCGATCTTTGTTCTAGACTACTTAGATTATGTTTAAATATTCTTATTACACACAGCCAGTGTAAATTAATGCTAGCTCTGGGTGTTAATGGTTAATGGATCAAAATCCGAATTGTCTTTCTATTTCAAAGTCATATACGACATATTAATATATCAATAAGCAACAAATAAATAATATTAAATTTTACATGCATACAAACTTTCGTTTTCGAATACTTGTAATATTAGTGAATAAGAAAATTGGTTCTCGTGATGTATAACGCTATCAACAACCAAATTAATAAAATAATATAATCATGGATATTCGGATTTTAAAAAATTCAAAAAAAATAAAAAAATTCTATAACTGCATTAACATCTTTTACTTGCCAACTACGCTAGCATTTTCTCTGTTGTACAAATTATACTATCGATGTTCATACACAGATAATTACGTATATTACAAGCTTGTATAATACCACCCGCGGTTTTATTGCCTATCGATTTCCTGGGGCTATATTGGTGACACGGTAAATTTTGGCCAGTATCATGTGTTCTATCAGATGACCTAAAGGGAAACAATCCAATAGTTGGTATCAGCTTAATCAGCTCGATCTCAAAAGGGAGACTACTTACGGAAATTGACCAAAATTGTACCATATGCAGGACGGGTCCAGAGAAAATATCACTGACTGATGTTAATATTTTTTTATTTATGATCAGAATCTACAAGGAATGTTTAGGCTGAATATGAAAGTTCATTGATCGATCTAGAACGTATATGTGTGCCTGCGTGTGTACAGGTCCAACATTCTAAACCAGTTCCAAGGGAGGTAAAAATAGATGCAATATTGCGCGAATTTACGTCCCGGATATCACGGAATCCCGGGGTCGCTCTCTCCAATTACTTGGTTGTAAATATAGATCTACATCCTAGTTTACGAAGAGAAAATTAGAAATGGATTTAACTGAGTTAACTGTAATATTCAGGTACTGAATAAATTAATTTAATCATCCGTTGTTCTTCAATGATCAACGTCTTAGCATTCGTTTTTCTTAGGCTATGCTTCGCTCTTGTCTGAATCAAATTTTCGGATAAGACATTTCGGATATGTTACTTATTATGTATGTTTTTTAATTAAAAATAGTAGTTTCTACATGTAGAAACCAATACTACTTTTGTTTGGTGCTTAGATATAGCTGAACGTAAGCTGTTTAATTGTGTAAGTCAGGGTGACATTGTTGCCCAAACAACAACAGTTGCATGACTGCGTTGTTCTAATCATAACAGCCAGCATTGAACTCCAACCATCCAAATGAGTGAAGTTTTAGATTAATCATTAACACTGTAAATAGTTGTTTTATTATTTGGCACTTGTATGAACTTCAAACACAGTTAACTTATCTTTTTAAACAGCGCCTGCACATAATTCTCAATGTAATGAGGGAGTTCGGTATTTTTATATTTAGTAAGCCATGATACAGTATAGAAGTCAAAGTTTTAAATTTAAAAAAATGTTTCATTTATAATTGATGGACATTTTAACAGTGAGGCAATGACTATACAGGATTCTCAATAACAACCAGCGACTGGCCAATTTAGCCACTTAGATACAAGTTTGGGAGTCCCGGGCCGGACATTTCAAAGTTTCAAAAATATTGCTAAAGAAAATGGACCTGACACTCCTAGCAGGCCTGTTAGTCTAGCTTTTGTGCCTGTTGGCCACAAACTAATTGTGAACCCTGCTATATATACCTAATGTGTAACATAAAATCCCTGATAAAATTATCTACATCTGTTGATATTAATTGTACCACTGTATCAGCTTTAGCTGCATAATTATGTACTTGTCTCTCAATCAGATGATCTGATCAATGTGATTGTTTTTTGTCCAATACATTGGTGCCCAGGTTTCTACATACAGTAAAACCTCTCCAGAGCGGCCCTCTGTAGAGCAACAACCTCTCTATGACAACACCTTCAAAATTTCCCTAAGTTGATATTTACTGTAAATTTAACTTCTGTAGAGCAACAACCTCTAAACAATGGCCAATATTTGCAGCTCCCACAGGATGTTGCTCTACAGAGGTTGTACTGTATTAAGGATCAACTCTTTGATTTTTATGCTTATTCAGCGATATGATTTTTCTGCAGTTCTGCACATTCCCACACATTGAAATTTTTTACATAACTTCTATAAATCAAATTGATTCAGCGAGAAAATGTGGGTTTCCTTGGAAACAGAATTGAATGCCTCACTTGGGCTGAAAACTGGACATGTGAAAAGTATGCATATTTCATTATTTGTAACAGCTAGTTCTTCCTATTGGTTAATATTTCAAGCTCGTCCAATCAATTTGAATCAAATTCAAAACAACTCAAAACAAAAAATTATTGCATCTATACATTCTGTTAATGCCATCTTCCACATACTGCAACAAGAATTTTAACTACTAGATGACCCCAAACCCCTTTGTATTGTACTTCAGCACTTCAGCGTCAGTCATGCCTATGATATTATTCCAGGTTAAGGTGTAAAAAAATTCTGTTTTCTAGTCTAATCTACCAAACCTACTTATTTTTGCTAATAAGATACTTTTTCAGTCATAAAAAGGGGTTGTTTCTTTGGCCATTAATTTGATTACTCTTGGTCCTTTGTTGTTAAAGAAGAAAGGACGGGCCAGACTACTATAAGAAAGGTAGTTGGTTCAAAACTCAGCTCCGCCTTTCAATATTTCTAGGATGCTTTTTCTGCATGTGTCCCAATACAATCTACTGAGTCTAGCAGTGTTAAGAAAATACAGGAAAGGGATGAGTTGTGTATCAGTGCATTACACTGTGCACAATGAAGAACTAGGAAAAACTATTTGAAATAAGAGTATAGGCATATAAATCTCTCCCTTGGGCAACTCTTAAATTACCATAGTTGTTGAATGGAGCATTAAACAACAGATAAACAATAAAAACGGATTTGCTTAACCAAAAGTAATGCCTTTCTTTATTTTCTATCCTATATGTTTCATATGATATGAACTACAGTGTATATACAAACTTAAAAGAAATATTTGCAGGGTTTTTTCTCGGTATTTTGGGAATATGACCCATACCCTTGGGATTGGGAATTTTCGCAGTGTTTTAATCAAAATTGGGAAAAAATGCATAACTACAATTTTTGCAATGTTCAACTTATTCTACTTATTTACACATAAAACAGTAGCAGAATAAGGTATAGTGATGATGTTAATGAACTTATAAAATTTAAAAACAAAAAAAAATTTTTTTTTTGGATTGGGAATTTTTGTCTGTGAATTGGGAAAAAAAATACTATTTTCCATTGGGAATATAACCGAATTTCAGCTATAAAATTGCACCAAAAAAATCCCTGATTTGAGAAAAATATCTGCCATTCCCCCAACTTTATATTTATGGGTGATGTCAGGGAAAACCAGGTAATTATTGTTATTGCCTATCTTGAACTATGATATATCCTGACCTTGAATGTTTTTCAGTGTCGTTTACCTCTTGATGCGGAACGCAGTTGCTTGCCCTTTATACCATGTTCCGCATATCAGGGCTGGGAAGACTGTGTGTTGTTTGCCAGTATTTAACTGCAGAGAGGGTAAGAATTTGTCCTTGCTTTCTCACTTTTAGTTATGAATAAAAAAAGACATGTTTTGGAATAAAAAGTAATTGGTTCTATGTAGCATCAGTTAAACACCATTTATGGTGTTTTGTTTGAACTGAAGAGGCGGATTTTGGGCAAAAAAATTCAGTCCCTAAATTCTCCTGTCTGAAAAGTTATCAAAATCACTTTCCTTTGTAGTCATATACCTATATAGAGCTGGGAGGTTTTATCGGTTTATCGCGATATCAGCTAGACAATATAAATATCACAATATTTTTTCAGCACACCGATATATCGGGTTAAGCTTAAATAACTGAACTTTATGTTTATTATAGAAAAAATGGTTCATACATTTTGGTAAAGTGTTAGTCATGTCTAAATGCTGGTCTATCTTGTAATATATTATTGACTGTGCACGCATACATATTTATATGTATACATGCATTAATAGTTTCAACAGTGCTAAAAAAGAACAAATTATAAATGTGTGAAACCTATAGTCTGTATTATTATATAAATGTTAATTTTTAATGCTTTTCTGTTAATTTACCATTTATAAAATCGCGATACAGTAACATATCGCGATACAGCATGAAACATTGTGATGTATCATGATACGCTTTTAAGGACAGATACCCAGCTCTATAATTATATGATATATCCTCCTTGGTCTCCATAACTGCTTGGTTAAAAGAACAGCCATACAAGGAGATAGTACTCAACTAAATAGTGTGATGTAGCTGGTATATTTCCTCAATTAAGTGTGTTGGATCTAAGTATATATATATCAAATAATTTCATTGTAACCACATGGAAAGATCGAACCATGTATTTAAGTGAGTGCAGGTCAGTAAAATAATGACTATCAAATGCATATTATAAAATATTACCCAGTGAGCTGAATAAGTAGGCTGGAGCATATATCCATCTGGTCCAATAGAAATATGGACAGTTTTACTGGAAACAACAAAAGAAATGTTGAAAAGTCTTTAACATTATTTAATTGATTCATCAGGCCTATCCTTCAGGACGTTGTATATGCCACTTAATATCTGCTTAATTTTAATCTGCCAATTCATAGCATTCTATTTTTTCGTGTTAGTCAAGATTATGACATATACTTATTATAAGTTATACTATGATTGAAGAATCAAATGATGCAATTTTTTACCTGAATAGATATCTTGACAGCATTTTTTCCACTATATTTACTGCATTATATTGGCAGTTTCCCCTAGCAAAATGTTCATTATTTTCCCCCTAAAATTGTCAGAATTTTCCTTGACAAGAAGTGTTTTCCATGTGCTAATGTAAAAAGAAGCAAAATTACAGTGAACAAGTAGTAATATTTATACATATGATTTAAACAACTAAATAATCACTAAATTTCCCCTTTAACTGACATGCATGGGTACTGAAAAAATTTGGAAAAAAATCACTGCATGAAAATCTAGCTGTATAAAAAATATGGTAAGTCTCATGATTATGTAAGACTATGTGGGTGGGTTAAGATTTTAATTGATACATGAAAAATGATATCATGACATTTCACTGAAATAATTTTAAATTTACCAATAAGGAAGAGTTTATATACAATACAACAAGTATTGTACATGTAATCTACTTATTTAACTGTGAGAAAAACTAGCATGTTACTAATTTACTACTGTTATTTAAAATAATGTTCAGGGACATTTCTTACCATAAATACCGTAGGTTTTTTTTACCATTTTATTGCTGAATTGGGCTGTATTGCCAATTCAAAAGTATCTTTTTTCCCAATTTTATTTACCGTAATTTGCAATTGAAAGCCTCAAACATCTTCGGATGATAATTCTTTAAAATCGGCAGATACAAACGAAATAAGTATGAAAGACGGCATTCACCATTACGTTGCCATCTATTCACTTAGTTTATAATCTTTAAGGGTCTTGGTAAAATACAATGGTCATAGCCAAGCATTTAAATATCAAGATTTAAAATATCACACAACTCGAAATATTACATGAAAAAAATAACAAAAAACCTGATTCTGACAAAAAAAATTCCGAACAGGAGGCGTTTAGATGTCCTGACTGTCAGTAAACAAAATACCATTGAGGTCATTGATCAGGCAGCTGCTGACCTACGTAATACTACAGTCATTCCATCATGTAGTAGTCTGTCGTGCACAGCGGGTAGTTGGTCAGTTGGTCTCTCTTCTTATGAAGATGACAGTTATACTGAGAAAAAAGGTTATGGTTCCTGTCCCACATTTGTTTTGTAGTCCTAAGTATGAAGCAAAGTATAAATGGTTATATTACAGGACTGCAAATAAGGACTATGTCTGTAAACTCTGTGAACTGTTTGCTCCCACTGACACCTCTAATGTCTTCATGATGGAAACTCTCCTTAAAATCTTTTGTGCTTTTGAAATCCACAGAATTTAACTAGTTTTCCCAATTTTAACCAAAACGCCATTATACTCCCAATCCCAGCAACATGGACTATGTTACAAAAAAAGGTAACTGAAGAAATAATAAATTATATCTTGGATTGGTTATTTTACATGCAGGTGTATAATAATATAATACAGGCCTGAAGTTAGATTTCAGGTAAGATCCAAACATTTTCAGAGGAGTTATGGCCCCTTTTTTACTTTGCTCCCAGCGGGGGCATTCATGTCTTCCGGACCCATTTCTGGTTCTTAATATTTCTGTATTCTAGATTTCATACAAAAAGGTTTGATTTTTCACGTTATTCTCTGGTCACCTTATCAAGAAAACAAAATAAAACTCCTCAGTTGTTGGTCTTACTAAAAAAAAAACAGTTAACTTTTTTAAAACTTTTTGATTAGAATATAGTATATTGTATTACAGTATTGCAAAATACTGGTGTTCAAAACTTTTACTGCGATATGATATTGCCTGTTAAAATATTCCAATAAACATGTACATGTGCATTGCCTACCCCTAATTACTTTGTTATATCCAATCCTTTACTGCATTCAAGTCCAATATATAACCATGTTTTACTTTAATATGAATAGAGTGATAAACAGTTATAAATTTTCCTTGCTATAGAATTGTCCTAACCTTGAATGTGTGTGAAACATGACCTTCATATTTAAAATTAGGTAGTTTGAATACAGTGTGTCTTTTCAGGTTTTGTATTGAAGCCTATCATAAACATGGAAAAAACTCTGTCAATCATTTAACATTCAGGTAAAATGAATGGTATAGCTTTACGCTCTTGCCCTTGATCTGGGGATGAAATATGGGGAAAACATTCTTGCCTGAAACTGATACAGGGAATACATTTCAAGGAGTAAATTGGATAAATAGGGAAAATTGCATGATTTCAATAAATTTTCAGAGGGGAAGGTTTCCTTCAAAGGCTATATTATTAAATAACTAGAAATGTGTCCATATGACAGTTGAAATGGGGCCATAACTCCTGTGATAATGTTTGGATTTTTTACAGAAATCGAACTTGACCGTATTTTATAATAATGCACCTTTATGTAAAATATGGAACCAATCCATGATATATTTCTTGAGTTTCCGCTCGGAAACCAAAATTTGGATGAAGGGCGGACGGACGGTAGTAAAACTTTATGCCCTTCCATCATTTGATATGGCAGGGGCAAAAAAATGCATATCAACATAATCAAAGTTGGAAGCACTGAACCTTACTGAAGCAAACAGAATGCACAGAGATCTCAATCTACATACATTTGTATTTCTATATTAAAACAGATTCACTGAAATGTTGTACAGTTTTCCCTACTGCATGCAGGGGCTTGTATTGCTGTTAGGGGTCTTCTAGATGCAGAACTTGCAAAATAAGGGGTTTGTTAGATCAGGGATGCTATATTACAGGGATGTGCAACCGCTTATCATCCACTGATCAAGTATAGATTATCAGTGCCTAGGCTAGTTAATGAAAGCAAAGGTATCAAAACTACCGAAATTACCATGAAAATGACACAAAGAATCGATAATTGACAAAAAGTAACATTAGTGATCTATGATCGACTCAAGTTCCTCGTAGTTTTTATTTGTTTGTTATTAATTTTCACAACTTATTTTTCTAAATTAAATTTGAGAAAGAAATGCTTATATTATGCAAATTTTGTAGGAAAGAAATGTTTACATTATGAAAGTTTTGTTCGATTTATGAGCTCAAGCAGTGATGCTACACCTGGCTCAAAACGAAATTAATTTTCACTGCTATTTTTTTTATTTAAATTGAAATTTTAAAAGAAACGATTATATCATGAAAATAAGTATGAAAAATTGAAATACATGTAGTATATTACATTATGAAAGTTTTGTACAGTTAAATTTTATATCGTGAAACTTGTTTTCGAATTATCAGCTGAAGGCGAAATTTTCACGGAATAAACTTGTGAAAGAAAAGTTATATCATGACAACAAATGTACGATAGAATGCTAAAATTTGACTTTAAATTCGTGAAAGAAACTTTTATATAATGAAAAAATGTATGATCGAATGCTAAACATTTTAATTAAATTAAATTTGTATAACAAATATTTATATCATGAAAGTTTTGTTCGATTTATCAACTCAAGACCAAATTTAATTTTGTATCGTGGAACTTTTTTCTATTTATCAGCTGAAGAAGAAATGTTCATGGTTAAACTTTTATTTAAAGAAATGCTATATATCATGAATGTTTTGTGCGAAAGAAATGTACGTATGTTATAAATTTTATGGTGAAAAGTTTGTTATTTGTAATTTTGATTCGTATAACTTTATCTTGTTATTGATCTTTGTTTTTCATATTGTATGTCTCTATTATAGCGTATCAATTTTATTAGCCAAAGACTTAATCTGAAACTTTTTATCTTCCGCCAAAATGGCGTACGATATGCCCTCGTATAGTCATAATCATAATCTCGGTGACGATCTTTACTGATTACAAGGAAGCAATCAATAAATCCGGATGGAAAACAGTATGGGGTAGTCTATGTTTTATAAATCTACATTGTTTTCACAGCTGCGCATATGTCATTTGAATGCATTAGGTCACGGTGTGTGACCATTAATTGGAAACAACAGGGTTCCACCAATAAAATCTAATGTCATAATTTAAACCAACATATTCACATCATATTGATCATGACAGTAATTGATCATTGTTAAAAACTGATATTATTTTAGCAAATACAAAAACAAGTCAAGTACCTGAGATCACAGTGAAATATTCGTGGCGATTAGCATAAAACCATAATTTGGTCGACCTTACAACTAACCCATCATTAAAAATGTACATTACCAGATAAATATTGAATAAGATTAAAGTAATGTTTCTTCATTGCTCTCTTCATTATAAACAGATATAGAATAACTGCAAGGAATTCTGTTAGCATTATAATGTACGTAATATACCGTCATTATTTCAAGTCTTTGACTAAATGTAGTAGATATTTAAAGAATTGATCTGTATCTTATATTTCTGTATGGAAAGGCATGTACATGTATACACGTATATTCTATGTTTTCATATTATGTATGTACATAATGTTCTACGAGTCATGAATAAACTGTTTGACTTTACTCAATCTGTAAAATTAAACTCTTGACACGCTTCGTGTATGAATTGATGTACATATTGTTTGTCACAAGCCAGTTGATTCTCAATCAGCCATTGTTATGAATTGACGATTTCGAATAATAGGTGTGAAAATATGTGCATACCAAATAATATATTTGGGTTACACCGTTTCTGGTTTGCGCTAAAATCTATGTAATTTAGTGCTTATATGATGCTTTTTCGTTTTGCTATGCACCGATAAAAATGGATCATTATCGAGAGCGAAATAAGGTACTACAGCAAAATAATTCTTGAAATTATTGTTATGCCGTCAATACAGACGTATGTCAGTCTCAAAATATGGAAGAAAATTTTCATGTTTAGTATACCTTCACATACAAATGGTGTTGCAAAAAGTGAAATATTTTCCTAGTCAGATCAGGCCGCCATTGAATTGAATCGTAAAAATGGGGTCATAATCAATCGCGAAATTGTGTTCTTTTACAAAAGTAAGCATGAAAATATTATCATGCCGCCAATATCGACGTGTATAAGTGTCAAACTAGTGAAGAAAATTTTGATATAGAGTATATCTTCACAAACAAATGATGTCGCAAAAAGTGCAATATTTTCCTCGTCAGATCAGGCCTCCATTTTGTAAATTGTAAAAACTGGGTCGTAATCGATCGCGAAATTATGTATTATAACAAAATAAAACATGAAAATATAGTTATGCAGCCAATTTAGAATTATGTCACACTTCAACCACGGCAAAATATATCGTGAAATTAAGAATATCTTCATGTACTAAAGCTGTCGCAAAAAACTGACATTTTCTATTGTGCGACCATTTCGGTCAAATTATCACGTCAGTTTTATTTTCGAACGGTCACAAAAACTTGGAAATCTTTAGAACCACTAATATTTAGAAACAAAATTACAACATCTGTAAAATATTTAACACTTTAAGATCAATATATAAAAAACTCTATGCAAAAACAGCATTTATTTAAGCCGATTGAAGAGAATATTTGACCCATATTTTATCTGCTAGATACCGACATTAACGGTAAATACGTGCGCATGCACTCTCGCGCGAATATCCCTAGGCACTGTTTTTCAGCCAGTTTCCGTCCGTTGCGTATCCCTGTAATATAGCATCCCTGGTTAGATGCAGAACTTGTAATATAAAGGGTCTGTTAGATGCAGCACTTGTAAAATAAGGGGTTTGTTAGATGCAGAACTTGTAAAACAAGGGGTCACATTTATGTAGAACTTGTATAATATATTATATGGGTCCACTAGATGTAGAAATTCCAATTTTACCTGGCACAATAACTTACATGCATATGAGGAAGCCATCCAGTTAGTGTGCAGAAGATGAAAGGTTCTACCCAGGTGTACACAAGTATGGGGTTTCCTCATTTTTTTAAGCTCGAAAAGTTAACAAATGACCCTTTCTGTCTTTTGGTGCAATGTTAAAGTCCCATTAGCTTTTTGCTATAAAATATATATGCAAAAAAACAAACAATTGCTGATATTGTCCCAAGATAATTATTACTGATGAAACAAGCCCCGTTACTTTTAAAAACACTTATTTCGCTGTGAATTTTGCTTTTGTAAACTTGAAAATAGAGCGCGTGACATCACTACATCATACATGGCGTGTGCATAATATCACTGCGGGATATTCTATAAATAGTATTTTTTCAATGATATTGAAAAAAAATACAGTAGTGGTTTGGAAACATTTTTTCCTGCTATAAAGTACGCACGGGAGGAAAACACACCGGATTCCTCTTTTATAGAACAAACAGAAACTGTTACGACCGATAAATTTATATGATTATGGGACTTAAAACTCTAGAGAAAAATCTCTAAAATACAAAACCAATGGTAACTTTTATTTAAAGAAGTATTTATTTGATTATGTGTATGGTATTTATTTAATTTTCACAAAAGTAGCTGCTGACTTTGTTTTGTTTTTCTCATCCTTAGATTTAGGTCTAAATGAATACTCAATAAAGGACCCTACTGTTTCCTATCCTTGTTGGTTGATTTATCCTGCTTACAGTAATTTTAATAGCAAGGCCTTTGATAGCTGGTAATACATGGTTTTATATTACATTGCTTAAAGTTTCAGGTAAAAAAGTTGCATCATCTTTTTAAGGCTTTGCTAACTACCCATAATCTTATCAGTGTTAATGTTTTAACAGATCACTGAGGCCGATATTAAAATTAATTTGGTTTATGGGGCCCACAGCGGTACAGGGGCCCACTGTGGGGTGGTTGTTACATTGATTTGGCTGATTTGGGTAGGGTGCTGATTAGTATGTGTACAGACATAGTTATACTCCCGCAAACGAAGTTTGAGAGGGGGTATATTGGAGTCACTTTTTCTGTCAGTTGTCGGTCCGAATAAAAGTTTATAGAGCGAACTGCATCCACATTCTTAAAGCGATTGCTATGAAACTTGAAATATATCACCATGAAGCGTAGATGTGCAAAACAAAATGTTCATGCCCAGCAATTCACTCATTGCAGAGTTATTTCCCCTTGAACTTCGCCATATAGTGTACTGTTGCATTCTTAGTGTCAAAGCGACGACAGGGGTATTAGTCACCTCTGTGACAAGTCTAGTTGTATTATTAACATAATATGCTGGAACTGAAAATGAGAATCTAGAAAAAAGGTTAAAAACAACCATCAATATCACTGTTCAGGATGTTTTATAATGAGTTTGTCTTGCTACTGAGAACAAACCATTTTTTAGGATGGCCTGATGTACAAAGATAAAACATTATCTATTATCATGATAGATTTCTCCCTTTCCAATGTATGATTTTCGTGTATTTTATTTTTCTGTTATGATATTGTGACATCATTGTATCTTTATCAAACCGAAACTAACTTATGACTGATTACCAGTATTCGAAACCTGTGCATTTTGTCATCATGACTGCATTACTTCATTACTGAAAATAGCTTGAGTTCAAACCATTTCTAAAAATAAATCCAACAGAAGGTAGTATTTGCTCTACTTTTTAAGCTAATCAGCTGGCTGTTATTTTTCAAACTTTTTGTTTCAAATTGTACATGAACTTCAAGTGAATTCTTGAAAACTAAGTAACCTTAGTAATTGATTGAAGTGTTTATTTTCTGAATAAAGTAACCTAGATGCATGATGTAAAATGAAAGTCTAGCTGTAGTTAAATCAGAATTAACAAATATTGACTTTAATTAAGCCCTTAAAAATGTTTGTTTGTGGTTACCGTACGCAGAGAATTTTCAGTGGGTATAAGTAGATAGGAATTTTTTTTTTAAAAAGTATGTGTCAGAATGATATCTTCAAACTGAAAATCTTTTTACCAAAAAATGACAAAAAAGTTTGGGTAGGGCCATCTTAAGTGAGTACTAGGTAGTGTTACCACAAACAAAATATTTTTCTAGACAAATTATACTTATGAGTATTAGTTTATTATAGCTGTTTGCCAGTATATAGTGTAGTGTATATTACTAGTTCGGCTAATCCTGGCCATTTCATTGGCTAATGGTGATGACTGAATCTGTTCATAGTTGACAGGTAAGTAAATCATGATGGGTAGGCCTAGATAAGTTGTTGTGTGGCTATTTGAAGTTCAATGTGGTTGTATGATAGTCCTCAGCTTTATAGTGAATTCGTTAACATTTAGGGTTGATTCTATTTGATTGATGTATGATATGATATAACCATGTGCTTGTGAACTACATACATGAATGTATTCATTTGTCAAATTCTCATGATTGTCATTATAATGTGTATTACTAATATCATGTAAATATTACATACTCTCCTTAATGGAGGATTGAATAAAATATACAGAGAATTTCCTTTATGAAATAAGCAACTTCATACAATAAACATAAACCAATATGCTTCATGTAATTTGTCTACCTGTAACATTTAGTTATAGTTTTTCTTGGCCTAAGCCCAGAATGTTAGGATGTATAGACTGACACATGATGCAGCCGTACCATTGGTTAGTTTTGAAATTGGGCTGAGAGAAACTACCAATAAGATGTCATGATTTTGGAATGTTCTTCAAACAAAGACCCATTGTCTAAGTTCTCATCATTTTATGTCTATTTAATCTTGTGGCTGTAATACCTGCTTTTGGGATGCGGGATTCTGCCCATTTTTTAGGCAGGATGCTGGACTCAGTGATGACACAGGGCACGGTTCTTGAATGGGACTCACTCCTTAAATATGGAGGGACACAGGGCACGGTTCTTGAATGGGACTCATTCCTTAAATATGGAGGGACACTGGGCATGGTTCTTGAATGGGACTCATTCCTTAAATATGGAGGGACACAGGGCACGGTTCTTGAATGGGACTCACTCCTTAAATATGGAGGGACACAGGGCACGGTTCTTGAATGGGACTCACTCCTTAAATATGGAGGGACACAGGACATAGTGGAAAAAAATAAAAGGGATGCAGGACTTGTGGGAAGGGGGTATTACAGCCCCTATCTTTAGAAAAAGATTATATCATGCTTTAAAATTGATTTACACACTTTCGTTTTTAATTAGAAAATTGTACAATTTAATAGATTTGCTTCTTTTATTTTCTCATTGAACAACTTAATTAAACCACTTGATCTTTGAATAATAAATGTCATCTCGGCAAGCTGCTCTCTACTATATATACATAGATTGAAAACATTTTGAACTTTGAACTCAAAATCAGGTTAGTAGAGGCCTTATACTGTGGAATCATTTATTGTCGTTGGGGATTGAATTTTGTGGATGTTGTGGGTCGGCTCATCCACAAGATCAAATTCCCAGGAATCTAAATGCAGAGATACATATGTAAGGCATTTTTTATAAATCAAAATCCACAAAACAATGTCCCCACGAAATAGCCATTTAAGTAAAAATTCACGAAAAATTTAGTCCAACGAAACAAATGAAAATACAGTATGTACTATATAAGAAATGCTTTTAGGAATAATAGGATTACTTCCTTATATGTTTATATTGATTTGTTAGATCAGGGTTTTTTTCTGTGCATATATATGTCATAGATATAATTCACAAATTTATTAAGTCAGGGGTGACAATGTTCCGGACATATCTGAAATTCAAGATTTAGCTGTCCAGAAAGTGCTATGAATCATGAGCAAAATAAAAGTTATTTGATGAAAATATCTCAAGAAATGACAAAATTATTGTCAATTCAATCTGTTCTGAAGGATTTTCTTTAATGAAATCTGAGTTAAATAAGGAAACAATGTGGTTATATGTATAAAAGTCTTTTGTTTGGCAAAAATGGTCGGCCGCATATGATTTTCCAGATTTTTAATTTGGCTCTATTGACACCCCTGGATATTATAATTTGTTATAATTTCATAATTATTAATATTTCCTTCATATTTCATTTCAAATTATCAGACCAGAGGAGTATTAAAACTGACTATTTTGATCCCAAATATTGAGGATTTACTTAGAGCAATATTTATTGATAGATATTACTCAAGCAATCAATCAGTGTCATTAGATTAAGCTTTGTGTTGAGTTTTTTACTAATTTTTTTATTGTTAAGATGAATTAAATGCCTTTTGTCAGCGTTGTTTTTATCAAAGTTAAGTGTGTTATCAGTTCTACATACCAGTATTAATCTGTCCCTGCTGATTTTCCACTTGTAACTGCCAACTTTTTCACATGATACAATGTACGTAGATAAGATGTACAGAGAAAAAATGAACTTGAATTACTGCTAACTTTTTATTATGAGCTAACGTATAAATTATTATATTTAGGGCTATTAGTTTGATGTACTGTACAATGCAGTATGTTTGCCAATTAAGTTTGTGTTTTTTTTGCCAATTTTTAGGCAGTTACAAAATGTAAGTCTTAGAATCTCCCCCCCCCCCCCACACACACACCACTTGAAAGTTGATCTGCCCTGATAAATTTTTATGTATAAAAAAAACTGTTTCAAAATGTGTATTCATAATTTCAAGCATAACTTAAAATGTTAAGTACAAACATGGTGCATATCAGACATAGAAATAGTTCCTAGTTTCTCCTAACCTAAACTACCCCTATTTACTTATCCTGACCCTAGACTTTTTCTCAATCCATTTTGCTGATATTTTCATTTACATAATGAATAGTGTCAACCTACTGACCGGATTTTTTTCTTAATTTGGCGTCACATAATCAACTGAAGGGTTTAGATATATAAGAACTAAAAATTGTTATTTCTTTGTAACTGGTACCAGAGTTTGTACATTTTGTTGCTATTATTGCAGATGTTGTGTGTTTGTGTACAACCAATTAAGTCAATAAAAAAGATTAAGTTGCATTGTAAGGTCACTTTAGAATTACAGTCAAACCTGTGAACAAAGGCCACCCCTTGGTGTGGTCTTTAGATGGAGGTATTTTTGTTCTAAATTATCAAAGCTGGTTTTTAAAGTATGGCCTTTATTCACAGGATGGTTTTTATTGGGTGGTGGCCACTAACACAGGTTTACCTGTATATCATGTATTGGCAACTTGCAACTATATTCTTTCAATAATGTTCAAGTTAGATACTGCTTTGCATTGTTTAAGTGACTAAAAGCTTCCTTCAATCAACTTGACTTTAACTTTATTTTAGAATTATAACTATACTGCATTACAATTATTTGAAGCAACTTTTTGTTAAACAGTATACATATATGTACTTGAAATACATCCAGATATTGTTCCAACAATTACTTGATTATTCAGGTGAACAGAATTAGGTAAGGTATATCCCACCTGGGTCATTCACTATTGAATGCTTATTATTTAATCGCCTGTCTGTCTGTTTGTACCAAACAAAACCCTACTACCTACATGTACAATCATCAAACTTCATATATCCGTTCCTCATGACAACCTCTACAGGACCTGTGCATATTCAGGTCAGTAGGTCAACGGTCAAGGTCACCCTGAGGGGGCATTGTGATTTAAAAACATGTCTTGTTTTTCAGGTCATGAAGTTAAATACTGCACTGAAGACGGAGGAAAGGATTTATGCCAAAGGTGTGAGACAGGATACGTTAACTGGTTTAATACGTCATCGATTGATACAGTTAGACGTTCATGCTTTCTTCTGACTAAGGAGCATAATTACTCCTGTCCTATAGGTATGGTTTGATTGAATGATAATAAACGTTACTTATTTGATTAATGTTTTCAGCATAGTCACTATAGGTGTCAGGGTAGATGGTCTGATAGCAATGTTTTGTTCAATAATATTAGTTCAGAAGGACCTGTTGCCACCAAACTTGGAATGTAGCAAGGATTTATGGAGACCTAGCTTAATATCATATTCAGGGTACCTAGGGTCAGGTCTTTACTACTAAAACCAGGGTTCTCAATAACAGCAGGCTGCAGGCCAATTTAGCCACTTAGAAATGAGTTTGGGCCGGTTAGGAATCACGAAAGTTTATAAAATATTGCTAGAAAATGCCTGGACCCACCTAGCAGGCCTGTTAGTCTAGCTTTTGGGCCTCTTTTCCACAAACTTACTGAGAACCCTGTAAAACTATGAAATCGGTTTCTTCTCTGAATAAACTATTAAAAACTTGGTTTGGTGGCATTATTCTTTTTCTAATTTTATAATGCATTCATATTTAGACCAGCCTGTTTTTTAGCTCACCAAAACACAAAGTGCATAAGATGAGCTATTGTGATCCTGTGTTGTCCGCCGTCCATGCGTCCGTCAGTGCATCAACAATTGCTTTAAACTTAAGCAATTGGCTAATTTCAACGAAACTTTACAGTGATGTTCCTTGCATGAAGCTCTACCAAAGTTGTTCAGAAAATTAAATGTCATTAAAAACTCAGGTTGCATGGTAACCAATAGGAAAATTTACAAAATCTGCCCCATGTTTGTTCAAATGATGACCCTGGGGTTAAAAAATTGGCCCCGCCCCAGGGGTAACTTGATTTTTCATAGGCTTAAATAGGAAAATTAAAGAAATCTTCTTGTCGGAAACTACAGTGCATAGAGCTTAGACATTTGGTGTGTAACATTGTCTAGTGGACATCTACCAACAAATAGTTGCCATGTGGTCAAAACTGGTCCTGCCCCTGGATTTACGCTATTTTATATAGGCTTATGTAGTAAAAATATAAAAATCTTGTCCGAAACCACAAGGCCTAAAGCTTAGATATTTGGTATGTAGCATTGTCTTGTAGACCTCTATCAAGATGGTTCAAATTATGGCCCTGAGTTAAAAAGTGATCCGACCAGGGTTAACTCTATTTTATATAGGCTGATATAGGAAAATTTTAAAAATCTTTTCAAAAACCATAATGCCAAGAGCTTAGATATTTCTAATGTAGCTTTATCTATTGGACCTCTACCACGCTTGTTCATATTATGGCCATGGGGTAAAAATTGGCCCCATCCTGGGGTCACTTGATTTTTACATAAGCTCATAAAAAAATGTTTGTCTCTTTTAATTAGGATCTTTTTTTCTGGTGAGAGATACAGGGCCATCATGGCCCTCTTGTTACTGTTATGGGGAACAGGTATCGGGTCCCATTGACGGGGGATTTTTGTGTCATTAAACACTAAATTTGAGGTATCCTTTAGCCTGAATATCTCAGATCTAACCATGCAAGCTGTCTGAGCTTTATAAATCTGATATTAGTGTGATGACTATTTTTACCCATTAATGTGCTCATATTTCCTAAACATTGAAAAAAAACACCACGGTTAATATAACATATCTCATGCAATTCTTTCAATTTCTTACTTTTTTGTTAGTCCAATTTCAGTATAAATAGGATAATATTTAAGGTTTAAACAAAGACTTATACATACATATATGTAATGTATAGGTTTATGGTTTAAATAAAGCATTTATTAAATTATCACAATATTTTCTTGTAAAGGATAATAGACATTTATAAAGGAAGGTCTTGTACACAGGAATGTTCAGTATTCACTATTTTCTTTTTTTGCCTTTGATATTTACTATTTTATGCTGAATAAACCCTGTAAGTAAAAAAAAAAAAGATAATAAATCATATCAACATTATTGTTTTTCCCATTTTCCATATTGAAGCCCTTTCCCTATTTTTAAAGAAACAGAGTTCACTCGTCCTTCAGATTGTATTTACCCGGTAAGTGTTCACAAAAAATTCCTTCCAATGACTTGACTGATTGAAAAAAATCTTCAAAATGTAATACCCCATGGGGAAGCCTTTGTTGCCGATTGTTTGAAGTTTCTGACTAGCAATCACTTGCCTCAGTTTATTCTGAGTTTGAACCACTTCCAGGACTAGAAGAGCCTCTCGTATAAAATTGCTTGTGTGAGGAAGTTGTCTAGCTTGCTAATGGAAGGTTAATGGTTCTTCCCAGTGGTCTCCCTCCACCATTATGGGAACATTTATTACTGATCATTTAGATCTCAATTTTATAAAAGAATTACGGGTATTTTATATTTTAGAGGATACCTATCCAACTGTGGAGAGTGAACCCTGTGAGCATATGCGTTGTAAATGTCGGACTAATATGTGCCGCTACGGGGACCCATGTGAGATGTGTAGCCGGGGTGTGGAATGTGGAGTGAATGAAGAAATTAATGCAGTCACTGGAGGTAGTATGGTCAGCCTTGTGTATTCAATCTGCTCTGACTCTTAATGCCATTATTTCTCAATACCCCCCATTGCCATAGATTGGTTGCATTGCTTTCTGGGTAGTTAGCTGTTTTTTATTGTTTTCAATGTTTTAGATCAAGGTTATTGCTCATTTGCAATGTGTTGGTTTAATTTTTTAGTGCCTGTGGGATATGCTCTTTAAGTTCCATACTCCATATCTCCTCTTGGCTTGTGTCTTATCTGCTGTTCAATGGTTCATTCAACAGCCAAGCTATGATCATTTTAGGGCCGCCCAGAGAGATACCGGTACTGAAGTTACCAGGCTTTATATCACTTATTACTCTGACTTATAGAATAGTTTTTCTTGTTGTTCTTTTTTGTGCCCTGTGCCAATGCCTCAGTCATTTTCCTGTGACTATTTAGGCACAGTACTGGGTAGATAGGATGTGGGACACTGAAAAAGTGTCCCTGAAATAACAGAAGGCGGAGCCAAGATTCGAACCAAAGACTTTCTGATTAGTGGTCCAGCCCGTTACCATTAGACCACCAATCCATGTTTCACTGTGAAATGTTTACATGGGTATGTTATATAACATCAAGTATTTAAAATACCATAAGACTAAAAAATTATTCTTAGCATTTTTTTTGCGGTTTGCCAAAATACTTCCTTTTATCATTTTTTCGTACTGTCATGCTAATTACTACATTGTAGTTATGTATTGTGTGATCCTAAAAAGGAAGTTATTTCTCCATAAAATGTATAATGCAGATCGAGTTCTTTCTGATTGTGGAGAATAAACGTATGATCTAGAGGCTAGGAGGTTAATAGACTTATTTATTTTTCATGCCATGTAATAGATGATAAAAGGTTTATAACTGTTTAATTAATCAGGTTTTTAACACTGTAGGTGAAAATTCTCCGTTTGAAGGGCAAATTAAACATTGGCTTCCATTTGATACCTTCAGCATACATTGATCTATTTCTGCCAAACTTGGTACCAGTGTATAGTTTTTACAGAAATCTTGTAGTTTGGGATTATATGTTTTGATTAAATGTTAAATTTCCTCTATACCGGTGAAGAAGTGGAGAAGTTGCCAGCTCTTTGTGGAAGGATAAGATAGTACTGGTTAGAACTCGTACAGTCCAGAATAATTGAATAGTTGAACCGGCCACTGTACATAACTGAAATTTGTTGAAAAACTGTGTTACAATATAAACCCAAATAAATAAATGAAATGGGATTGTATGTGAGGGTTCAGAGATCAAGGCCACTATTTCTGAAATCAGAAAATGGTTTCCAATCACTTGTATTTATCAAAAATACAGATCGGTGGCATTGCAACATTTCTTTTTTTTTTTTCATATATACATATTTTCATCATTTCGCAGAATGTGAACCATGTGAAGAAATGATGTACAGCCCTGTTGGGTGTGCCCCTTGTCTTTACAACGAGACTGCTTGGAGGTAGGTTTCTGTTGCTGTCAACTATACTCGAGATTAATTTACATTGTTTTTTCAAAATCTACTTTTCATTTAATTATAAAGTGAATTGAAAGTATGGCACATTGTCTGTAACAGTTTTATAAAAGACATTACTTCCAAGGTCAATCATCTCCCACTGCTTATTATTCATAGTTTTCTAGTATTGGCTGCTACTTGTGAAGAAAAAGGTATGTACTGGTATAGAATCCAAGAAAAAAACTGGTTAGTTTAAATTCCTACATGTACGTTAAAATCATATGTAAAACAAACAAAAATACATTTTTTTTTATAAAAAGAAGAATAGAAATAATTAGTACATGTTCCATGGATGTAATGTTTTTATTTATAGAAACTATTTTCATGCTGGAAGCTTTCCTTTCACTGTCGCTGTTCAGTATATCAAGTACTAACGTCAAAAGTGTCAATGTCTGACATATACAGTGTCAATTACTGGCATCTAAAGTGTCAAGTTCTGAATCTTAGGTGTCAAATACTGGCACTGAAATTACTGACATCTAAAGTGTTAAGTTCTGAATCTAAGGTGTCAAATACTGGCACTGAAATTACTGACATCTAAAGTGTTAAGTTCTGAATCTTAGGTGTCAAATACTGGCACTGAAATTACTGACATCTAAAGCGTTAAGTTCTGAATCTTAGGTGTCAAATACTGGCACTGAAATTACTGACATCTAAAGTGTTAAGTTCTGAATCTTAGGTGTCAAATACTGGCACTGAAATTACTGACATCTAAAGTGTTAAGTTCTGAATCTTAGGTGTCAAATACTGGCACTGAAATTACTGACATCTAAAGCGTTAAGTTCTGAATCTTAGGTGTCAAATACTGGCACTGAAATTACTGACATCTAAAGTGTTAAGTTCTGAATCTTAGGTGTCAAATACTGGCACTGAAATTACTGACATCTAAAGTGTTAAGTTCTGAATCTTAGGTGTCAAATACTGGCACTGAAATTACTGGCATCTAAAGTGTTAAGTTCTGAATCTTAGGTGTCAAATACTGGCACTGAAATTACTGACATCTAAAGAGTCATTAATTTTGCTGACATGATTCTTAAGTTCAAAGTACTTGCATCAAATGTGTCAATTACTGGCATCTAAAATGTGAAGTTCTGTCATCATGCAAGCACTGAAAGTGTTAAATACTGACATCAAACATAGATATGCTGTCCATTCAATTCTTGTTTCATGGAATAAATATTTATTAATTGATTTCTTATGTAACCATTAATCATGGCCTACTTTTGTTGACAACATCTTACTTTTAAATTTAATTTTCAGGATTTCTGAGGAAAAAAGATTGAATACTTCCAGTGACACACGTAAGTATACATTTACCTAGCTCACAGAGCACTGCTAGATGTATGTTTAAGTTCATAGTTGAAGGGCCACGTTCATTCTACTGTCAGAAAACCTGCATTTTCGTTTCTTAGTTTTAACTCTAAATAAAGACTCAACCAATCTGAATCTACCTGTTATTTTCGACTGACCAATCAGGTACTTTCAGTTATTTTCAACTGACTAATCGGGTAATTTCTGATATTTTAGACTGACCGATCAGGTATTTTCTGATATTTTAGACTGGCCAATTGGATACTTTCTATTATTTTTGATTGACCAATCAGGTACTTTGTTATTTTAGATGGGCCAAGTCAGGTACTTTCTGTTATTTTAGATAAACCAATTAGATATTTTCAGTTATTCTTTTATTTTAGACATAGACAAACCAATTAGGTATTATCTTTTATTTTAGACTAGTCAATAATTTATTACCATAATGTAGCATGGTGTTTACTTTTATTGAACAATTGTACTGAAGATAACATAAACATTTAAAGTTGCTTTTTCTCTTACTAGCTGACCTTAATGTATTTTTTTTACACACCCGCTTAATTTTAAAATAATGTTGATACTTTAAATCTAAAATAATATTGCCCAATTATCTTTTTTTTTTTTTTTTTTTTTTTTTTTTTGAGGCCCCAACAGGGTAACCCCGTTTATTTCACCCCGTAATAGGTATGAGGGGGTTGGGGTCATCCAATTATCTTTATTGGTTTGATAGTTACCCTAGATACTTGAATTGATTTTACAACACATTTTGAAAATTTTGTTAGAGGTGTTGTCCTTGTTGAAATTAGAAAAATGTCAATTTCTGAATATATTGCACAGTGAAATTAGATTGATACAGTATTTTTCATTTTTCTACGATGAGTTTTCGTTAGAATGGATCTCCTTTTTTCTTTAAACTTTGAAAAGTGCTTACTCACATAGATTCCAATGCAAATTTATTGGGCTAAAAACTCAAAACGATTATCATTGTTTTGAAAAATCTCATGGTAAATCTTTTCATAGTTACCATTAAAAATTATGAAGGTTCCCTACATCTACCTGCTCCATTTTGAGGTTATAACTTTTGACACTGAGTTGGCATTTAGGGGACAGCCGTGTTTCATGGGTATGAAGCCTTAGTGTGACTTATAAGGCCAGAAATATGTACTATTTTGTTTGTCTGGTGTGCACTGTCATATTTTGGCAATTTTTAAGTGCCTTAGATATAATAATTTCAGTTTCTTTTTCTTTTGCTGATATAATAAAGTTATTTACTGCAAATTAAGATTTAAGAAAATGGATTTTTATATGTGGATTGGTAATTATTATGCCACCTTTTGAAGGAAAGGGTGCATATTGTTTTGCACATGTCGGTCGGTCAGTCCGTAACCAAACCTTGTCTGACCAGTTACTGGAGAAAGATTTGGCATTAGCTCTTCAGTTAGGTTAGGAGTTTGGACATCATATTTAGATGACCCCTAATGATTTTAAGGTCAGTATGTCAAAGGTCAAGGTCACATTGACCTTCAGCACAAAAACCTTGTCTGACAAATGCATGTAACCAGTGAACAATAATTTAGCCATAGGTCCTCAGGTTGGTCATTACTTGTAGGTGACCCCTATTGATTTTAAGTTCAATAGGTCAAGGTCATACTATCCAGTTAGCATTTAGGGGACATCCGTGTTTCAAAACACTTCTTGTTATTTTCAACTATTTGTTTTTCAGCTTAGTATTTTTCATTTTGTTTTAACTTGAATACATTTGTAATAAATTTATGCTTTCAAACAAAATTTTGTTGCAAACTTTAGGTCAGACTATAAATCCTAGATTAGAAAAAAAGAATTAAAACATTCTAGTCTGATGAAATTAGATCATGAAAGAAGCATTTTAGTGAAGATGCTAAAGCCAAGGTTATTGTTGATTTTTAGCTCACATGAACACTTTGTGCTCAGGGTGAGCATTTGTAGTCTTTGCCGTGTGATGTGCGGCGTCAAATTTTACCTTGTGAACACACTAAGGGCAACATCTTTAGCTCAATTTTCACAAAACTGGGTTCGAATTTTTATATTGACAAAATTTTGAATGAGTTTGATAATGGGACACTTAGGGTCAAAAATTAGGTCACAAGGTCAAATCTTAGTTAAAAACATTGTTAAAGTTTTAAATATCACGATTTTGATTGGATTCTCACCAAACCTTGTCAGATTGTTTGTCTTAATGATATTAAGGACAATTTTGAATATGGATCACCGGGGTCAAAAACTAGGTCACCAGGTCAAATCTTAGGAAATCCTTTTTTACACTGTAAATGTCAAATTTTATTGGATCTTCACCAAACTTTGTCAGAATGTTTCTCTTTATGATATGTAAGACTAGCCTAGCCTGACTTGCATAAACCATCTCAGATTTGAATTAATCTCAAGCTTGAGATCGTCTCAGAATGGTTGATAAAAATCTCAGCTGAGATTTTTCTCAAACTTTCGAATTTCGACTTACATAAAAAATCTCAGCTCAACCTGAGAAAGTTCTCAGCTGAGATTTTCTCAACGTCGAGAGACGCGAGGAATATTTTTTGTTTATTTATTACGTAAGCGACAAGTTACCTCCCTTTGCAAAATGCGCACCTGTTTAAGTGACGCAAGCAATGTCGCGTGAATTTTCCCGCAATCTGTCAAGCAGACGATACTGACAACAATGTTTAAAGAAAAACATGCCAAAAGTCTGTAGAAGATGAAGGTAAGTGAAAATGTACTGCCTGGTTATTTGTCTGACAAAGTTTTTGTGCTGGAGGTAACAGAGATTGTGACCTTGACCTTTGTTGTACTGACCTCAAAATCAATTAGTTCTCTAGTTTATTGCGTGGACAATGTTTAGTATTTCATATTTATTTCCCTTGGATCTGGCTAACAGATTCATTTGACAAGACAGATTAAATTAACAGTGCGACAGCTCATGCAACTAATGAAGATATGCTATATTGATTCACTTTAATTGATGATCACTGCTAGGTAATGTTAAACATCATCTTGTAAACAATACAGCATTAATATGTTTGATTTCAGATTGTGAATTCCTTGGCCTGAACATGACACCAGAGGAAACAACTACAGTCAAAAGACTATTCAAAAGGACAGTAACCCAAATTGAAAAAGAGAACTTAATCCTAGAAAATATTAAACTTAGGAGACAAATACAAAAAATGAATTAACTGTTTCAATGACAAATTAGATCAGTTATAATTACATTTTTAGCTCACCAGAGCACGAATGTGCTCAGGGTGAGCTTTTGTGATCACCCTGCGTCCATCGTGCGTCGTGCATCGTTACGATTACGTGGCGTCCATGTTTACTTAAAACAACATCTCCTCCTACACCGCTATGCCGATTGCAACCAAACTTGGCTGGAAGGATCCTTGGGTGGTCTTCTTTCAAAGTTGTTCAAAAAATTAAATTTCATTAAAAACTCTGGTTGCTATGGCAACAAATAGAAAAAACTTTAAAAATCTTCTTGTCTGAAACCACAGGGCCTAGAGCTGAGATATTTAGTATGTAGCATTGTCTAATGGAACTCTACAAATTTTGTTCAAATTATTGCCCTAGGGTCAAAATTGGCTCTGCCCCGGGGGTAACTTGATTTTACATAGACTTATATAGGAAATTTAAAAAATCTTCTTGTCAAAAACAACAATGCCTGGAGCTTTGATATTTGGTGTGTAGCATAGTCTAGTGGACCTCTACCAAGTTTATTCAAATTATTGCCCTAGGGTCAAAATTGGCCCCGCCCGGGGGTCACTTGATTTATATAGACTTATATAGGAAAATTTAAAAAATCTTCTGCTCCGAAACCGCAAGGCCTAGAGCTTAGATATTTTGTATGTGGCATTGTCTAGTGGACCTCTACCAAGTTTGTTCAAATTATGGCCCCGGGATCAAAATTAGCCATGCCCTGGGGTTTATTCTGTTTTATATAGGAAAATTTAAAAAATCTTCTTCTCCGAAACCACAAGGCCTAGAGCTAAGATATTTGGTATGTAGCATTGTCTAGTGGACCTCTACCAAGTTTGTTCAAATTATTGCCCTAGGGTCAAAATTGGCCCCGCCCCGGGGGTCACTTGATTTATATAGACTTATATAGGAAAATTTAAAAAATCTTCTTCTCTGAAACCGCAAGGCCTAGAGCTTAGATATTTTGTATGTGGCATTGTCTAGTGGACCTCTACCAAGTTTGTTCAAATTATGGCCCCGGGGTCAAAATTAGCCCTGCCCTGGGGTTTATTCTATTTTATATAGGAAAATTTTAAAAAATCTTCTTCTCCGAAACCACAAGGCCTAGAGCTAAGATATTTGGTATCTAGCTTTGTCTAATGGACCTCTTTTAAATCTGTTCATATAATGGCCATGGGATAAAAAACGGTCCAGATGGGTCACTTGTCCATTATTAAAGGTATTGGGATCCTAACACATTACCTCGATCTTGAAGAGTATTTAAATACAAAAATGTAGGCTAGAATTCATGACTGCCAACAGTATAGAAACTGTGGGTTGTGATTTCAAACCTTAGTAAGGACAAACCTTTTTAGAAAATATTATGTCCGTCAAAACAATTTCAAAGTGTGATTTTTCTTGATTTTGCTGAAAGAGCTCATAAACAGTAAGTCTCTGACGCATTGAAAAAAATAAGAAATGTGTTTCTTTTACGTACAATGTGCTAATATCTGATACTATTTAAATACATTCACATACAATTATGTAAAGTACATTACCGAATACAATTTCCTGTGCGTATGTATTTTAGAAAATGAAATTATAATCATTTATTGATCTATCATACACAGGAATTAGCCGAATAGAAGGATATACTAGGTTTTTCAGTCATTTAAACAATCTTTTTTTTAAAATAAAATATGTTGTCAAACATTTAACTCTTAATAACATTGTCAAATGACATATTTCAATCGATATGGGGGCATAAAAAGATTTGACCATATTTAGAATTTTGTTTGTTAGGATCCTAATACCTTAACTTAATAATACTCAGTTCAGCAGTACATAAATGTAAAATTCAAATAACGAAAAACTTCATAAATATATATGAATCTTTGGACATTTTACTTTTGAAAACATAGTAAATATGGACTGTGTCCTGAGAGTTTCAGTCTTTCTGACATTTATAGAAAATTATTGTGTAATTACTGGTCATAACATTAGAATTTAGAGAAAAACATTGTTTTTCTAATGTTCATGTAGAATACATAAACTATTACATACTTATTCAATTGCTTAGAAACAGAAACAACATTGTACTAAAACCTTTTGAATGTATCTAATACAAGGTACCATGTGAATTTTAAAATTTTCTAGTATGACTTGACCATGTTCTTTGAGCCATGATGGAAGAATGCACTAAATACTGGGTACATATATCGTAAAACATATAATTGTCAATATATTTCGGCCAGATTTGTTCCAAATATTCATATCCTCTATTTGACTTAGTGGATTATTCTGAATAATTTTGTCACGGCTCAATAAATATGGTCGAGCTATACATGTATTTAATATTTTCACTGGTAACAGAGTGATAAACATTTACATCCAAAAGGAATGAAATTCAATAATACATGCACAGTAAAAAACTGTCCTTCTGACCACTGTTCTCAAGCTACCTCAAACCCGAAAAATCTTACGTTTAGAGGAACAAATAGATGTGATAAAAAAACCTTTAATTCATTTCATGTCAGGAACAAACTCAGAAATTTGCTATTCCTCCTTATAAACTGCGATGTTTTATAAATCATTTTTAAATTATTAATGTTTAATGAAGTTTTAAAAGTTTTATGTACAAAGCACTGTTTTTAAGATGCTAAGCCATTGTTACATTTGTCTATGTATAAATTGAATTTACACATGGTTTCGTACTATTTCATAGAATGTAACCCCAATATTTAGTTAACAGACCACCTGTCTTCAGAAAGCAATTTTCGTTCCCCCTTGAGTGGTCGCCTAAGGCAGGTATTACTGTAATTGACCAGGGCTTTTTTCCTTCAACAGCCATAGCCATTAATTCTTTAAATACATGCAGTTTTCCCCAAAATTAAATTTACATTGAGTTTTTTCTTCCCCTTTTGCAAAAATTATGTGTTATTTTTCCAAAGTTAATGAAGAGGCCCCTTCCACTGCCTGTGGAAAAAAGCCCCGTTGATAAGTATTTAAGGTCTGTTTAACATTTCATTAACATACACAAAATAACTTACACGTTGTGACATTATGAATGGTTAAGGAAATACATGCAACTTGTAGCTCAAATAACATTAGTTTCAGACATAGTCTTAAAGACATTGAACAGCTAGTGAACACACCAAAAAATCCACACGAGGTCTAATCTCTCATTTTCTTGCCCCTAATCAGATTAATCCAGTCTAGTCATATTATGTTGACTTGACATCTAGTCAAACAGTATGGTCTTGCTAGTCCATAAGGCAAATGCCTTGCATTCCTGATTCAATGTCTTTAAACATCATTATTGATATTTTATCTGTTACAAATTCAGACAAGTCATTTAAAGTCCCATAAGCTTGTAAATGTATTGGTCCTAATAGTTTCTGTTTGTTCTATGACAGAGGAATCCCGTGTGTTTTCCTCCCGTGCTTATTTTATAACAAGAAAAAAATTATTCAAAACCACTATCATATTTTTTTCAATATCATTGGAATAAATACTGTTTATAGAACACTTGAGTTTTCCCGCAGTCATGCTATGCACACTTAGTAAAGTGATGTCACACGCTCTACATATTTCAAGTTAACTTACAAAAGCAAAAATCACAGTGAAATGAGTGTTTTCAGACTTATATTGGGATAATATCAACAAATGTTTTTGCATATATTTTTCTACAGCAAAAAGCTAATGGGGCTTTAAACTATTGCATTTCTTCGAATATAAACAATACAATATTCATGTAATTAACATGACACCGGTACATTTTTCTTTATAAATGTAACATACTATTTGTCAAAAAACAAAAATATCACAAACCATTTGAAGTTAATGACCTTAGCAACATATTTTGACTTTGTGAATTCTCCAAACAATTTACTGGAGGGTCCATGATGGTTGTGTTTCTGTTATCATACAATTGTAGTTAAAATTGTCACAGAAGAAGAACAATATCACAATAAGTCTTTACACATAATGCAGAATTTCTACAGTTTCTATTAGAGTATTCCAATTTACTTGTGAAGACAACACAAGAACAGCACATCAACAAATTCTCTTTGTAGGGCATGAGTGTGCATTGATCTAAATTATTAATTTATTACTTAAATATTAACTAGGACTGACCGACCCACAGAGTGACTCCAATATACCCCCTCTCAAACTTCGTTTGCGGGGGTATAATATTGATCACAATTTGATTCTGCAAAGAAAAAGTTTTGTGAGTACACCATATCACCAAGTGAATACACATGTTATCATTAGATTTTATGTAATGACCTAGTTAAACCTAAAATAGTGGGGATATAACTCTGGTATTGTCTGGCAGTCTGTCTGTCTGTTCCGAAGCATTCCCATTTTGTAACTTGGTAGGATTCTGTTATAATTACCACAAATGTTAACCATCATTAGACAATGTGTCAGGCGCGACTCACATGGCATGCAAGGGTATTTCACCTTTAACAGCTCCAGTTTTAAATAGACATGACGATAAATCCATGAAGAACAGATTGTAACTGTTACATATTGAATTTAAAGCACAATAAATTGATGGACACGTTAGGACATATGACAGAAAAGACCGACCACAAATAGTCACTTTGTAAAGAGTGAGCTAAAAAATATTATCGCAAATATTACGACGAAATACAGCACCATCCCCAACTACGTTGACAGGGACTGGATTGTCTTGTTGTTGCATTTCATCGTCATAATCATAATCTGGCAACTCTTCACCACGTTCAAGCGCCAGATTATGTAAGACCGCAAATGCAGATACAATAATGCATGCCTTCTCAGGTGACATTCTTATGCCAGTTGTAAGGATTGGGAATCGTCTTTTAAGGATCCCAAATGTTTGTTCAATGCACACTCGTGCCTTACAGAGAGAATTATTGAAGTGCTGCTCTTGTGCTGTGTTTGGGTTGATGAATGGCGTCATAAGGAACGGCCGACACGGATACCCGGAGTCACCCAACAACAGTCCACTGTAATTTCCTGTAAATAAAATAAAAATGTCAGAATACATTGTATTTTTTAATATTATATATCAGTACTTATTTTACACTGATAAGATATACTGAAGCCAAGATTTAGAATGAGTATGAACTAAATCATGACATAGTACATGACATACTACATTTGAGTTATTTACATGCCAAAGGTCGAATTTTGTAATAAGGAAAATAATTTGGTATCAATAAAATCCAATCATCTGAAAATTCATGGATCTATCTATGGTTGTCACACTGATTAGTTTATAGATAACTCTTGTTTGCAGCTGTTAATTATTTCATTGTTACTAAAATGCTTTGTTAAAAGAATTTTATTCCAGTCGTTCCCATATAATTGTTTTTATCATATAAATGACTAAAATTCAAATGATCACATGTGTTGTCGTATGGACAGCTCTTGTACTTTGTTGTTGTTATGTCATGAATAAATGATAATTAATTCAAAATTTCACATTGTCTTTTTATTACACAGAGAAACTACATTGCCTTCAATTGTTGTGGAAGCAATGCTATGTTAACATAAATGTAGCAGGACCATGTCACAGATAAAAAAATTATGTTTTTTCTTTGTCAAGTTCAAGCCAAGACAACAGAAACAGAACCGGTTTACTAAGAGTTATGCATGGAACAGAAATCTTTGAACAATATCAAGACAGGCCCATCCAAATGACATCCAAAGGATCATGCAGAATTTCATGAAATACCAAGTGGTTTAACAGAGGCAGTCATTTAAAAACAAACATATGCATACATTGGAGTGACTGGATATAACAAATCAAAATGCTAAACATTAGCAGTCAGTCAAAAACAAAACAAAAATCAAGGTCAATGAATGAAACATGGTGCTTAATGTATTCACAATTGCATGCCAATAAAATATATATAGCGGTACTATTGCATTACCTTCTTCAAATCTCCGACACAATAGGCTGTCCCTGAAGATGCGGGAGTCATGGACAGATCCAGGCCATTTGGCAACAACACTGGTAATTCTGTAGCTTGAATCGCTTGTCATCTGACAATGTGAATGAAATGAAATACAGCTAAATTTTGAAACAAACAAAAATAGGCTTCATCTCAATAAATTATTATGCCAACATATACCAATTTCAACACTGTTACTTTAATCAATTGATTATACTGTTTTGTCACTATCTGGTTTTCGCTGTATGGAAAACATGCAACACAGGCAATTATCATCTGACCTAGAGAAACCTGACAATATATGCAGAACTGAGTTCATGTAAATTGTAATTAAAGTAGCCCACTTCAGGAAAACCCGCACATACATTCTTTGTGACATCCTTATGAAAAGACAGACATAAAACGCTATGAGTTAACAACAATGTAATGGACGTTGTCTCATCAATACCTTCCAAGGTATCTTTGGGTTCTTAAACCATTATGATGATTTTTATTTGTCAAGATTTATGGTATGGACAAATTTAAAGGATTATTTATTAACATTGAATGCCTCCACAAATTTACATAACATTTAACAAAGATGCTAAGTTGAAAGAGTTTTAAGTATATACAAGGTCAAGTTCAATGTGAAATTCAATGTCAGCTGTCACACACAAGTCATATCTAACAAAGACAGGGCTTGACATTAACTTTTTCAAGAGGTAGTCAGCAGCGCTACCAGCATAGAATATGAGAAAGTCCTTGCAAAATATAGGTAGTCATCATGAATTGAATGTATTTGATCGTGAAAGTCATTATTCAATGTACTGTTATAGGTATTATCACATTGTATATTGTGCATAAACAGAAGTGAAATTAGGCATGGGATAAACTTATGTTAAATATTAAAAATTTAAGCATGATGCTATGCCAAAATTGAATTCACTTCATTAGTACCTGCACATTCAGGGAATGAAACCCTTTCCTGTTCACGTAGTCCGCTTCATTTTCTGTTGGACCGGCTATTGGTACATGAGTGCAGTCAATTGCACCCGAAACATTGGGGAATCCTGAAATAAAACATTTAAAAATGCATGTACATCATAATTTTGTTTTAAATTATGATTTTAACACTAACCGGCAATGTTTCTTGTTTGTCACAATGCAGTGTTTTCAGATTTTGTGACATCCATATACTAAACCATTGATGATTTGACAAAATATATGAACAGTTATGTTCACACTTTCATGGCTTGTAAGGCATTTATTTATGAAGAAAGCATTAACGCACTACACGTATATATGACATCATTCAAATATTTAATAGTGTTGATAATATGTAGAGTTAGTTGAAGGTATTGAACGATGTTGTTTGCATTGCATTTCAGTACTTCCTCAAAGTCACATGATCTATGAAAGCTAGCTTAATACCAGTAAACGACTCAGTGAGTCGCGTGCGTTTAATTTCCTCTTAAACTCACTTTATTTCCATTTAACTTGTGTACAGTGCGATTAATTATACTAAAATCTATCAACACGGCCTAAACTATACATTAGGAAGGCAAAGGTGAAGAGCACTTATTTTCGGCTGAGAATTTTTATGAAAGTCGCTCAGGTCAAAACTGAGATTTTCTCAACGGATCTGAGAAAATCTCAACAGTTGAGATTTTCTCAGGGTTTGAGATGGTTTATGCAAGTCAGGCTAGTTAGGTCATATGGTCAAATCTTAGGAAAACTTTGATATCAGCAGACCTCATGACACAGGTTCAAAACAATGTTTTAATGAGTAAACAATGATTGTCATTCGAGCGATATAGGGCCATCTTGGCCCTCTTGTTTAAATACCTGTTATGGCAGGACATTGTTATGTGAATACCAGCAGTAGCCAGGGAGATAGCATTGTTTAGACCAGTCTTTCACTCTCTAAGTTGAACTGCTCCCATTTGATCTTTACCAAACTTGGTCAACGTGTTCATGGGTATATCTAAGCTAAGTTTGATTGGACAAGCTTTTTTGTGACAGTTTGGCACTCTTGTTTATCTTTTGGTAGAATCCACAGTACCCAAGACTACACCCAAGGATAATCAGTATACAGTAACATCTAAGGTACCAAACAATAGCACTGAGACTCTAGCTGACAATGATGGGGATGGCTCTGGTGGTGGGGTAATAGTGCCAGTGTAAGTATGTCATGAAAAAAGAATATTAATTTATCTAGTTTGATGGTCATGTAGGATGGCGTCAACAGTTTTAGTGGTATTAACAAAACAATGCTGTATTTTGCGCTATATGTTATTCCCAATTGAAAGGTGTAGGGCACAGGTGTATGGCATGTTTTTATAGTTAGATATGTATAAAATATTATATTATACATACCTAACAGTTGGGGCACTATAAAAACGTGCCAAACACCTGTGGTGTAGGGATGTTAAAATGGTAGCCGTCCATCTGTGTATCCGTGTGGCACACTTTTCTGTGGGCAACTCCTACATTTCCATGCAATTTTTACTACACTCACAAAATGATTATATTATCATCAAGTGTTGCAGCACATATTGTCAGGGTTTCGCGAGTGAATTATTCTTAGGGAGTTATTGCCCTTTGTTTGTCTCGTATATTTTTAAGCACATTTTGGCACACTTCATTATTTTCACCAAGTTATTCACTACATTTCATTTTTTCTCTTTTAATAAAAGAATAAGCAAATTTTCATCAAAAATGCACTCGTGGTGGGGGATACGCTGTCTGTGACAGCTTCTTGTCATTATTCCAAGAACTGAACATCATACAAACTCATTATTGAGAAAATGTATCTGTTTTTTAAAGCTAAATTCCCTGCAATGCACCTATTTGAGCATTTCAAGTAAGCTAGCTAAATGGTGTAGACGTAAAAAAATTTGGTCTGGTCTTTTCATGGGTCATACCAAATTACTTTGAATTAAGTTGTATCACTCAAAGAATTTATTTATAAAGAGCGGTTTTCAGTTTCTCGAAATTGAAACCAGTTTCGACTGGAAATTGAACCACATCTAATTAACCATTTTTTTGTATGCATAGATTCTGCTGTTATGAACAGGTTGGCCATTAATGATAGACCCGAGCGGGAAAATATATACTTACACATTTAGCATGAAACTACTGTCTTGAATACTTGGACTGTCTACTGACTAATGAATACTATAAGTGTATGTTATATTTCCTGTGGAACTATACCATTGGCTGGTATACAAAAAAGGGAGGAGTCATTTGATAACAGTTGACTGATGACTATAGTTGGTGACCTTAGTATACAGGTTAAATCACCTGTCCATCATGTAGGTCTTAAATACCTTGTTAAACATAACAAGATTATAATGAACTTGGCTATAGTGAAGAATTCAATATACATGCAGTGACAAATCAGATACACTGAAGTTTCATTATCCCTCTGAACATACCGGTACCCATATTTAATTTATTGTTATGGTAATAATGAAGTAATGATTCAGGTTCCCAGGATTCTGCTGTACAAACATACAAACTATCATTGAGTGCATTGACTGAAATCATATTGTCATTTCTTCATATTTACCTCATGCTTTCACTTTCAGGCTCAGTGCTCTCGCTGGTTTTGTTGTTCTTCTTGCAATTTTTGCATTGATCGCCTTTTTGTATGGTAAGAATAGGGCCAGCCATGGTGACACATCCTCAGTCTCTGCAGTGGTGTACAATAAGCTTTGTTCTAGCTCACAGTCACAGTATGAAACAGAAACAGGTAAGGAATGAACTCCTGTGAATAATATGGTATGGTATCTGCATTTTCTCTTAAGGCCTTGAGTTGTATATATAATTCTCGGCATTCATATCAGGAGCTTAATTTGTGAAAGATTTGATGATCATGCATGCATGGAGTCATTTTTGTGAAACATGTAAATCTATTGTGAAACATGTAAATCTATTGTGAAACATGTAAATCCATTGTGAAACATGTAAATCTATTGTAACATGTAAATCCATTGTGAAACATGTAAATCTATTGTGAAACATGTAAATCCATTGTGAAACATGTAAATCCATTGTGAAACATGTAAATCCATTGTGAAACATGTAAATCCATTGTGAAACATGTAAATCTATTGTGAAACATGTAAATCCATTGTGAAACATGTAAATCCATTGTGAAGCATGTAAATCCATTGTGAAACATGTAAATCCATTGTGAAACATGTAAATCCATTGTGAAGCATGTAAATCCATTGTGAAACATGTAAATCCATTGTGAAACATGTAAATCCATTGTGAAACATGTAAATCCATTGTGAAACATGTAAATCTATTGTGAAACATGTAAATCCATTGTGAAACATGTAAATCCATTGTGAAACATGTGAAACATGTAAATCCATTGTGAAACATGTAAATCCATTGTGAAACATGTGAAACATGTAAATCCATTGTGAAACATGTGAAACATGTAAATCCATTGTGAAACATGTGAAACATGTAAATCCATTGTGAAACATGTAAATCCATTGTGAAACATGTGAAACATGTAAATCCATTGTGAAACATGTAAATCCATTGTGAAACATGTAAGTCCATTGTGAAACATCTAAATCCATTGTGAAACATGTAAATCCATTGTGAAAATCTTGAGGGGAGCATAGAGATGGATTAGCCCATTCCTCAAATGCTTATTAAAGTCCAATTAGCATTTTGCTATAAAAAATTCATGCAAAAAACAAACCATTGCTGATTTTATCCAAAGATAATTATTACCGACGAAACGAACCATTTTTCTTCTAAAAACACTCATTTCGCTGTGAATTTTGCTTTTGTAAACTTGAAATATATAGAGCGTGTGAAGTCACTTTATGCCGTGTGCATAATATGACTGCAGGAAAGGAAAAGCTGTAAATAGTATTTATTTCAATGAAATTTGAAAAAAATATGATAATGATTTTGGAAACATTTTTCTTGCTATAAAGTATGCACGGGAGGAAAAAGCCCCGGATTCCACTGTTATAGGACAAATAGAAACTATTACGACCGATAAATTTATATGCTTATGGGACTTTAAACAAATGTTGACACATTTGGATTACCTGTATTCATACCTGTCCATTGTTTCCATTTCATTGTGAAGATTTTTACACTAATTCTTGTAAGATTAATCTTGTTACTCCTTATTTGTAAATAAGACTTGTTTTATCCTATTTTTATACACTCATCATATTATGGGAACACCCATGGTGGGCGGGTGGCATCCACAATGGTGTCAGTTCTCTAATTCAAACAGTTTTATTCAGATCCTCACCAAACTTGATTGAAATGTTTATGGGCATAAGATCTCGGTCAGGTTTAATAACCAGTCCAATCGCCCCAAACACTTCAGAGTTATGTCCCTTGATACATTGAAAATTCACTAAAAATTCAGTGTCTGATCTTCAAGTCCACCAATTATCAACCGATCTTCACCAAACTTGGTGAAAATGTTAATCAGCATTTGATCTTGGTCAAGAATGATAACCAGCCCATTTGCCCTTGAAACATCTGTGTTATGCCCCTTGATATGATAAAATTTACTTAAAATGCATTGTTGCCCTTTAAGTCAACCAATCATCAACCAATCTTCAGCATACTTGGTGATTATGTTCATTGACATTTGGCATTTTTGACAAATGTTGCTTATTTCCAAAAAAATACTGTATACATCTTTATTTCTGCGGTTGCAAAATTTGGCACTTTTAAGATTTTATTGATTTGGCGGGTTCTATATTTGGCGATGTCAATTGCAACCATGCACCAAAATAAATCTTAGTCCCGGCTCCTTAACCGCCAAAATTAAAACATTTGGCGTAGCATTATCCTGGCTTCTTATGTTTTCGACGGTGCAAGCATATGTCGCCCGGTAAATAAACGGACGTTTATTGCATGCACAATTTGACATGGAAGTAATTACTAACATTTAGATTTCTACATAAAATACCGATTTCTAAGCAAAACAATAGAGTATTGACCTTTTTAGAGCCGTTTCATGAAGGCAGCCATTTTTGTTTTCCCACTCAGTGACGTTACATGTTTTCGACGGTTTTCATTGGTCGATATAAATAGCGATACGGGGTGGTTAAAAAGTCAATAAACACATTTTTTCTCAAAAGCGAAGTTCAGTCAGTGAGTTCAACGAATATTGGAAATTAAAACGCTGTTTTCACTAAAATACCTGACTGTCAACTTTTAACAGCAAATATGATGCACTTTCGGAACTTTTCGGTATTTCTTTCCATAAAAAACTCAACAAACTATTCTTAAACATTGGTTTACTGTTCATTGTCACCCTTTCTACTGATAAATCTTGCTTTATCACTGTTTTACAAGTATGCTTTACTCAGATCATCAGCAAAATATGACCTGTCCTTACTATTTACCTGGGACTTGGCCTGAATTATTACTGGAGTCTTAGAGAATTAGCGTAGTGAGGAAACACAATTTTGTGGTCTGACACCGTAAGAAAGTATTAGTGGGAGAAAAACTTTTGAGAACACCCTGTACAAAAATTTGTCCAGACCACGTGACTACCGGAAAAGGTTATGTCTACTGCAGACGTGCACATGTTTGTTTGAAGATTATTTGATGAAAAAAGTTTTTTCTTGGGTATTTTGTCGACACAAATTTTGGGAATAGCAATTCACCATGAAATATCAGTAAGTGACTTTGATATTGCTAGTTTACCAGTCGTAATTCCATTTTTTAACCGCCTGATATTTTTGTGACAACTAGCATCATTTGTTTACATTCAGAGGGGGCGGGGCTTAAATAAATCTCGCGTGATAATGACGCAATCTTGAGAAAATGAAAACCGTCGAAAACATAAGAACGTCGAAATCATAAGACGGCACGATATATTGTTATATCGGATTTAATTCAGTATGTCTGTATGTGTGGATGATTTAAGTTATATAAAGTGTGACAAATTAACATAATTTCTTTTCATTGTTTAGATTTTACCTTGCGTCTATTAAGATTTGCCGTATGGCTGCGAGCGTAAAGCTTCTCTTTTAGCTGATGGAAGTACAAAACTAATAATACATGTACAAACATACTAAATAAACAAATATTTATACAGAAGTGTTGGTAACACCTTTTCGACAGCAAGAGTAGCATTTGGTTGAAATCATAATTGGCAGTTATCATTATTTGCGAGGTTTTATATTAGTGTGGTCAATATTTGGCGGTTCTGATGCAGATCACCAAAATCACCAAAATAAAATGGGCACCAATTTTAAGACGTATACAGTATATAATTTGCCACTCATGGTATCACAAACCTTTCGTCAACTGGTGAATGTAAGAGTCTGAAATATCATCCTCAAGATCTCGAGCACAAATCATGGTCCCTAAACTTATTTTTAAGCGTGAATTGCCATGATTATCTCAAGTGTCATGTTGAATATTGTTTCCACCTGCATTTATTAGCGAATGCAGTCTTTTCTACATGTTGTTAAAATATGACAATAAAATCTTACAAAACATAATCCTTGTTTTTCACACCTCGTTAAAATTGAACAGTAAAAAAATTTATCTTAACGGAGCATTTTGTGTTTTTACATGTCAGGGCTTAATAATTAATTCATTGCAATTTTGCAGTTTAATTTTCATGATCAAATACTAATGTTTTGAAAGTTGATAAATATTGAGAATTTAATTCATGCAGAAAGTTTGCTACAGATGTTCATAAGAAACGTCCATATTGTGTCACTACTACATTTCCCTGCATGTTAGTATTAAACAAGTTTTTCTGATATGATATTGCTTCAGTGATAACAAGAAAACATTCATGGATAATCAACACATACCTAAACGATCAGCAAATATGTATTTTCATCTTACATGTCATGGAGTACATTATACGTAAGCAGTATGGCATTGTGACTTGTGACTCCCGCCTTTTGTTTGTTAAGAAGAAAACTGATGTAATGTAGTTGCTTATATTTTGGCAACTTTTTGTCAGCTGTTTGAATCTGAAATAGATACTATTGTTGTAATATTTTTTGTAGTTATGCATACTAACTTAGTCTATAAAATGGAGTCATGGATTACTAACTGTAACCAGTTCTCCAAATTCTCAGAACTGTTGCAAAAAATACATTGCCTAGCAACCACTAAATGCAATTTTTGACCTTGATTAAATTATTTAGTACAAAGTGACCTCCCAATAAAGGCCACCTCTCAATAAAGGTCACATTTTGACTTTCCTAAGGATAACTATATTTACAGGATTGACAGCATGTTCTCCATTAGATAGAACTAATTGACAATCATTAACCGTTGCATCAGATTCTCGTTTGTTGTGTACAGACTTTAATCATTAACAAATTAATCCTCTGTGACTTCCAGAGACTACACGAACCTTTCCACCTCCCCCCATGTATGAGAATGTCGTACCTCCTCAGTCTGAGGTCGTTGCTAGCAAACCTGCTGCTGCAGTTTCTCGTAAGTATCTCTTACCAAAAAAATATTAATAAAGTAATAGGTTATAATATAGTAAATGTTACAAGTCTGACTTTATAAATTCGAGTTTTATACTTAAATGTAATGTTTTGCAAACTCTTATTAAAATTATATGTCCTTTGAGATTTATGCATACAAAAGTAATTTGTAGACAATGATTGTATCTGGGTGCTGCACTTATTATTTATGAACCCATGCTTACCCCGTTACTTGTGACAAGCATAACAGTTAATTGCTGGTAGTGTAGGTCAAATACAATTTAGAAGTTGTTCATGCTCAATTATTGATTTTTATTTTATGTACTAAATTTGAAACTTTTTATTTTATATGAGTCAATATATTTTTTTGCAACAATTGTGATGCCGAAAAAGTGAAATTGTTAAACTTCTTTAAATGCTCATTTACTTAAAATTTCAACATCATATAGGAGTACTCTGCACAAAATACAAATATTTGACCCTTAATTAAGTTTATTTACGGTAGAATTTTGTTTTTAAATAGACCAAGTATTTTGGAATTCCTTGATGTAACAATTTTTATTTGATCTCTATATTTCACATTAACTGAAAAATTATAATATTTACGATTAAGAACTTTCCAATAGAGTCTGAAGTTACTTTTAAAAGATATCATTTTTTCAAAACGAGATTGTGTTGCTATGCATTTGTGTTGTATGCATTGCACACTGTGTAATTGGGTAAAATAGAAGATTGTATTGTCTCTGCGACTAATAAGAATTACAAGGATGACTTGATTTTTCATTCTTTGTCAAGGACTGATATCCACCACCTACTTAGGGCAAACGTGCTGCTGACAATCAAAAGAGCTTGAAATTATTTAGAAATAAGTGACATGTTACGTCAAGGAAACTGATGTTACAGCATGGATCATTTTCTGTTACAGTAAGGAGAATTAACAATGGGAATACGATTAAAAAGGTTAACCAATGCTTTAACAGATAAACAAAAGAAGTAAAATCATATCAATACAGTTTATCATACTCATAACACCAGAATACTAACCCACGATAAGTATTTTTACCAAGAGGTAATTAACATTTCAGCTGTAACATTAAGGAAAGAAATTGTTACGGCAAGGAAATGTGCTTTACCCACTACAAAAACTAGATGATGGACAGTATTTATCTTTTAGCATGTAGATGAGCTAGATTTGAACATGATTGACGTAACTTGGTTGAATTGAGTCTCAATACTCATTTAACATAACGTAACTAAATAAATGTAGTTATAGCAAGGAAATGTTTTGAATACTATCGTGTTTTTTCTCACAGCATTAAAAATTCATATGCTAAAGATCACGAAAAAAAAATATTAGAAACTACAAACAGTAACTTCTTACCAAATTTGAAACAAAGTTATTTCCTTAATAACATGATGAAAACATAAACTTTTCAAGAACATGATCAACCATGTACATAATTGATTCTACTACAAAACAGTCTTTAAAAAGTATTATGGCTTCTTTGCTGTCAGCAAAATTATTACACTTAATACAATGGTTTACAGGATGTGTCATTGCATTCACTACATACTGTCTCGCTGCCCCCTTCACTCTCACTGGCTGCAAGTCTGTCACTGGTGTTACTGCATACTTTTTTGCTGCCCCCTTCACTCTCACTAACTGCCGGTCTGTCACTCGTGTTACTACTTCCTTTCTCAGTGCCCTCTTACTCTCACTAGCAACCTGTCTGTCACTGGTGTTACTACTTACTGTCTCATTGCCCCCTTCACTCTCACTACCAACCTGTTTGTCACTGGTGTTACTACATGTACTTAATTTCTCACTGCCCCCTTTACTGTCACTAGCAACCTGTCTGTCACAGGTGTTACTACTTAATGTCTCATTGCCCCCCCCCCTACACTCACTAGCAACTTGTCTGTCACTGGTGTTACTACTTAATGTCTCATTGCCCCCCCCCCCCCCTACACTCACTAGCAACTTGTCTGTCACTGGTGTTACTACTTCCTTTCTCAGTGCCCCCTTTACTCTCACTAGCAACTTGTCTGTCACTGGTGTTACTACTTAATGTCTCATTGCCCCCCTACACTCACTAGCAACTTTTCTGTCACTGGTGTTACTACTTCCTTTCTCAGTGCCCCCTTTACTCTCACTAGCAACCTGTCTGTCACTCGTGTTACTACTTACTTTCTCACTACCAATCTGTTTGTCACTGGTGTTACTACATGTACTTAATTTCTCACTGCCCCCTTTACTGTCACTAGCAACCTGTCTGTCACAGGTGTTACTACTTACTTTCTCACTGCCCTCCTACACTCACTAGCAACTTGTCTGTCACTCGTGTTACTACTTACTTTCTCAATACCAACCTGTCTGTCACTCGTGTTACTACTTACTTTCTCACTATCAACCTGTCTGTCACTCGTGTTACTACTTACTTTCTCAATACCAACCTGTCTGTCACTCGTGTTACTACTTACTTTCTCACTATCAACCTGTCTGTCACTCGTGTTACTACTTACTTTCTCACTATCAACCTGTCTGTCACTCGTGTTACTACTTACTTTCTCAATACAAACATGTCTGTCACTCGTGTTACTACTTACTTTCTCAATACCAACCTGTCTGTCACTCGTGTTACTACTTACTTTCTCAATGCCCTCTTACTCTCACTAGCAACATGTCTGTCACTGGTGTTACTACTTACTGTCTCATTGCCCCCTTCACTCTCACTACCAACCTGTTTGTCACTGGTGTTACTACATGTACTTTATTTCTCACTGCCCCCTTTACTGTCACTAGCAACCTGTCTGTCACAGGTGTTACTACTTACTTTCTCACTGCCCTCCTACACTCACTAGCAACTTGTCTGTCACTCGTGTTACTACTTATACTTTCTCACTATCAATATGTCTGTCACTCGTGTTACTACTTACTTTCTCACTATCAACCTGTCTGTCACTTGTGTTACTACTTACTTTCTCAATACAAACATGTCTGTCACTCGTGTTACTACTTACTTTCTCAATACCAACCTGTCTGTCACTCGTGTTACTACTTACTTTCTCAATGCCCTCTTACTCTCACTAGCAACATGTCTGTCACTGGTGTTACTACTTACTGTCTCATTGCCCCCTTCACTCTCACTACCAACCTGTTTGTCACTGGTGTTACTACATGTACTTTATTTCTCACTGCCCCCTTTACTGTCACTAGCAACCTGTCTGTCACAGGTGTTACTACTTACTTTCTCACTGCCCTCTTACACTCACTAGCAACCTGTCTGTCACAGGAGTTACTACTTACTTTCTCACTGCCCCCTTTACTCTCACTAGCAACTTGTCTGTCACTGGTGTTACTACTTAATGTCTCATTGCCCTCCTACACTCACTAGCAACTTGTCTGTCACTGGTGTTACTACTTCCTTTCTCAGTGCCCCCTATACTCTCACTAGCAACCTGTCTGTCACTCGTGTTACTACTGATTTTCTCAATACCAACCTGTCTGTCACTCGTGTTACTACTTATACTTTCTCACTATCAATATGTCTGTCACTCGTGTTACTACTTACTTTCTCACTATCAACCTGTCTGTCACTCGTGTTACTACTTACTTTCTCAATACCAACCTGTCTGTCACTCGTGATACTACTTACTTTCTCAATACCAACCTGTGTGTCACTCGTGTTACTACTTACTTTCTCACTATCAATCTGTTACTGGTGATACTATTTACTGTCTCACAGTCCCATTCACTCTTACTAGCATTCTTTCTGTCACAGGTGTTACTATTTACTTTCCCACTACCTCTAACTCTTGCAGGCTATAGCACTGTCAACTATATCACACAAGAAAAAATACAGTTTAAAAAAGAGTACCCAGTAAACATGCTATTCAAGAAAAAAGTCTGTATATTTTGCAACATTAACATTTCCATGATGTAACACAACCATCTCCTTGATGTTACAATTATTCACCACAACAGTTTCTTTTACACAGCATGTCAACAAAGAATATATATATTTCTTCCTATGAATAGCATATACCAAAACACATTTACATTATTAAATACTCTTCATTCTGTTGTGTGTATGGCATATGTTTCCGCATTTTGTGGTAATTTATCCTTGATGTAACACTATTCTGCAAAACTGATATTTTGATGAAGTATATGGATACAAGTGATTATAAAAGCATTTCAGTATGGTTGATTTCATGTTCCCTAACAAATGTGTGTACATTTAAGTCAGAAAAATACTAAGATAAAACTCAAATGAAACATTTAACTAAACATTTTCCTTCATAAAACAATAACGCTCCTTGCTGTAACGATTTATGCTGTTACATCAAGGATTGTTACATCAAGGATATATTTAATCTTTATTCACCGTTAATCCTATAGAAACAGATGCATGTGCATTCCACTAGGTTGTGAAATGTTAAATCCTTTCTAAACAGACTCTATGCGATATAAATAGTCATACCTACTGCAAACGTAAGGCGAAATCATCCTGTTACAGCAAGTAACAAAATGAATTGTATGCACTCACCTTGAGTCTAAAACATTTTCATTTTTTGTTCACATGAAACTTATTCTTTTTAAGACGTCCGTCATACTTGTTTTAAGAAATGCTCTTCAAAAGGCAGGTAGCGGCGTATCTTTTATAAAGGGGAATAACCTTGTATTTGGTGATGTAAGCAAATTGTTACATCACTGAACATACTTTCAGGTACAAAGAATGTAACCTCAAAAAAGAATTAAATATGAAGATATACAATGTTTTCTATACATAATATCATGAAAAATTAACCAAACTTTCATTTAAGGGGTTAAAACATCCAATATATCCCCATTTCGCCGAAAGACAATCTCAGATATGAAAAAAACTAATTGAGGGACAGTGGAAATATGCTAATTACGACACTTTGATCAACTGCATTACAAATTTCCACGCACTACAGATAATATTACTTATGGAAATATGTGCATTTCGGTATCGTCTATATCGCAAAAATATTTTTCCCCTTCTATATCAGCGAGTTTAATAGAAATATTTTCCGGACATGGTTTTGTTGCAAAAAAATATATTGGCTCATATACTAAATTTGAAACTGGAATTTGGTTGCTTTCAAGATACATGTGTTACAATTATTTAAAAAGTGATATAAACAACATTAACGCAAAACTGCAGTATTAACTATATCATTTCTTAAATTTATACCCCAACATATGAAATTACATGAAGAATATTTCTCAATGAATTTAATGACATGTTAAGATTCTGGTCTACACTATTTTGTGTCTCCATTGTACAGTTAATGTCTAGGCCTGAGATTTAAGTTTTGAAAAAAATGTAGTTTGCCATGATGATGGGCCTTGGTCTTTACTATAAAATTTTAATGCTTAATAAGCTTAATATCTGAGCTGCTGCTCTGCATATTACTGGTCCTTCTGCATATAAAGTCAACCTAGTATTATCCCCAAGCGAAGGTGGATATCTCTATCCTGTATTTTGACAGAAAAGTCCCTCTTTTTGGACTTACAGAAATTGTCACTTTTACTGTTACTTACAATAATTTGAAATGTATTTGCTGTAACATGGGCTTGCAGTGGATTTGTAGCTTTAACAGGCATGCATTCTAGAAAGTACCATTCATTTATGCTTCATTCATGCTTTATCTGCTTTAACCAACTGACAAAAAACTTGGCCGGGGATGTCATTTCAATGAATTTGAATGTTTCCATCAGTCCTGCTTTGCTTTAAAAAGGCTATGTGAAATTCTGAAAAAACTGTGACTTAGGGATTTGAAGATCATTTTCATTTAGTTCGACATTTAAACGTATAAATTCTTGATGGCCTAGATATCCAAGTAACAGAAATATTCTACAATGACGAAGAATAGGTAAAACAGCAACCTTGTCCCTGGATTGCTACCAATCTTCCAAGTTGTGTTTTGGTGTTTTGTCTCTTAATGTTTCTATACAGTAGAACCTCATAAAGCTATCACCATGTTTTATGAAAATCTCATGAAAGTAACCACTTATTGTCAGACAGCTTATGACTATTTCCTTTTTATTTTGCTTCCTGGTGAGGCCACTTCAGTGTTGAGACCATTTCTTATACATGTAATCCCAAAGAGGATAATATTATATAGGTTTTACTGTGTATGACCTGTTGACAGAACTTAATACTCTGACTTAGTTTCACAATGCAGGGCTTGACAAATACATGCATCCACTTGTTATAATGAGTAGAAATCGACTCAGGATAAGTTGGGTGTGTATTATTTTTGGCCTTTCTGTTTGTACCAAACTTTAACCTTGCTTATAAAATCAAAACGCTTCCACCTACAGTCATCAAACTTCATATGTTGGTTCCTTATGACAACCTCGATTGTCGATTTTTAGCAGTTGCGAATCTATGTATGTATGTAATCCCTTGGTAATGGTCTGTTTGTTCTAATTTCTGTATACATTTCATTTCAGCAATGATGAACAACTCTGGACAAGGTACAAGTGATGGAGCTTGTATGGATATTTTGAAAAGCGGAGGAGATGAACAAGGAAGTACTACCTATGTGAAGCTGGAATAAGATGACAATTGTGTTTTATTTTCCTCCTGTTTTGCCTGTTTAAGAATCTGACAGTAAAAATATAGTTTGGTTTGATTTTATCAACTTGCTATCAGATGAATTAGAATTATTGTATTTAATTTGATACACAAAACTTTTTAATACATGTATATGTAAATTCGTGCTTGTGAAAAAAGCCACACTGGAGATGTAGGAAATGGAGCAGTTTAAAGGAGCAAGACTCCATATCAGTGTTTTTCTTGCAAAATGAAGGAACCACTTAAAATTTGTGACAATTATGTTAAAAAGTAAATTTATGGTGTATTAAGGATATAAATTTTATGTCATGTTTTTTTTCAAAAATACACTCTAAAATGTTCAAATTTGTTATAAAATATTTGTAGCATTTGTATAACTGTAGAATTGTGCTAGGAGTAAGATCTGTAAATCTGGTATATTTAATTTGTCATAATTCTAAGAATCATCAAAGTAAACATTACATTTTTATACCTATAAAAAGACTTTTTGTTATTAACTTTTATTTTTGGAAACAGAGCAATAGTTATCTCTAGCGATCACTGGCTTGAGCATGTGAATTTTGATGTGGACCAATTACTAAGTTTTTCTTCACCCACCATGTAAATGGTAAACTAGTTCCTGTTCTATGTTGCAGTGTAGGTCCCTGTAAGTAAAGTTTTCTACCATCTTTGTTTGTAAAATAGACTACCAGTATTCATAATTCTGAAAGTCTGAATGATTACAAACATGTGAGATTTCTGCGTATTACTGTGATATAAGTTGTTTTTCTACGCTATTTTCCTGCTGATGTTTTAGACTGCTGCATTAGTTAACTATTCTGGTTGATTGCTTCAAAGTTAAACTTCGAAGCCAATTTCCATTATATCTTTTAGCTAGAATCCTAAAATTTGACTGTGATCGCTTACAGATTGTCAGCATTAATGAATAAGTATTCAAAGCAAACTGTTTGTCTTCCAATCACAAATAATGTACTTTCTTTTTCTAAAATTACTTAAGGTTCTATATTTTGTTACTGATTGTTATTAAGTATAGTTTTAAGTTTAAGTTTTAAGAATAAGTTGTTAGTTTATCTTGTGTGTATGTTTTAGAGAATAATATTTAGTGAAGATAGTTACGCTGCAATTTACTGTTATCATTTGTTACATACAGTCAAGCCTGTGTTAGCAGCCATCTCTGACTAAAGGCCACCATTTGATTAAATGTCATTTTTTTAAATATAGGCTATCATTTTAAAAAGATGTCATTGCCTGTTAGAACAAAATGACCTTCTAATAAAGGCAACCTGTCTATAAAGGCCTTTGTTCACAGGTTTGACTGTATTTACTGTGAAATCATTAATTTTCGTTGGGTTCAATTTTCGTGTTTTTTGCTAAAATGGCTATTTCGTGGGGACATAAATTCGTGGATTTTGATTTTGAAAAGAAATGCCTTATCTCCGCATTTGAATCGTGGGGATTTGATTTCGTCGATGAGTCGACCCACGAAATCCACGAAATTAAATCCCAATGAAAATTAAGGATTCCACAGTATATACAAATGTAATTTGTTTAAACTGTTGCTGAATTTCATATTGTGTGATATTCAGATGTTTGTAATTTGGATACTTTACTTGACTTGTAGTGCAATGTGGGTGTTTTATGTGAACCAAGTTTTTAGAAAGTCAAGACTTTGTTTAAGATGGTTTGAGTCTTTCACAATCTGGAGTTTGTTTTGTCTAGACGTATAGATGTCATTGGCTTTGTGATACATACATTATGTTTTTATATTTGTGGTACCATTTGTTTACCCCAACATGTACTTTTACTGTTTCCATGGTGTTTAGAAATCGACATTTTTAAATAGAACTTGGACATTTTATTACAAGAAATTTGTTTTACCCTGTTTTAAAATAGTTTTACCATATTTACATGTAAGTAAAGTCTATTTAAGATTATTTTTAGTAAAGAAAATATTTTTTTTTATTCAAGTGTCATGATATTGATTGTAAATGAATTCCATAACCAAATTTTTGCTTGTTTTAAGTTGTAAAGTTGAGTTTTGAAACCATTCTAAGAAAACGAGCCCCTGATTGGTTAATCTAACTTCCACCTGTAAATTGACCCTACTAGTAGATAGTTTTAATGTCTCAGCCCTTATTTTTAAAATGAAGGGAATATGTTTGTTGTTGTAACTTCTTATCTTACTTTTAATGATGTTCACTTACAAAGTGTTGTTTATTTTGTTTACTGTCCTTTATTACTACTGTATATTCAGTTAAATCTGGAAATTATTGAGTAAGGCATTTGAATTTGTTCAATTATCCCTGTCATTGTTGACTGTGGCATTTAAACATGTTTAAATTAATCAAATCCTTACAAAAATTAATAATTTGGACATTTAAACATTCAGTTTTGTATATCTTAACATGTTTAATAAAATTCCTGAAAATATTAACTTCAGCATTTTTAAGTTCTGTGAATGCCTAATATTGTTAAATAAATAAATGGAACAATTTTAAGTAATTCCTAATATTTAGGGCTGTCCCGATATGGCTGTGTACCGGTACGTACCGGTACAGTGCTGAACGATATGCGTATCATAAGGTACCGTATTGGCTGTAAAACTCCTAGAATGTTTAACAACTGAACTAGATTTACGAATTTACGACAAGTTCCTAACTTTGCACTTGGACATGTTCAATTAATTCTTAAAATAGTTCTTAAAAATTCTTCTTTCAAAGACTCCTATCAATGCTTCATTCATTGGACACTTAAAAATTAAGGGGACAAACTGGAATGGTCATCAGTCAAAAATACATGTCTAGCCTTTTGTCTGTATCAACAAGTGTATTGATGAATAATGTCTGTCTGTTGATTGTCAGTAAGGTTTAATTACATGTATATATAAAAGCCAATTTTACTTTAATGTTTGAAAAAATTGTAATTAATTGCATTTACTAATAATTATTTGTTATCTGCTGATTTTTTTGATTTTTTTAATTTACCAATAATTAATTGTATTAATTAATAATTAATTGTATTTACTGATAAACTTTGAAACCATATACACAGTTGATGAACTGCCCTTCAAACTGTTTCGTCACTGTCAAAAGGCTTAAAGTCTATTTTTGTTTAGTCTCCCTTTTTTGTCTCCTCATTGTTTACAATAGAACATTAACCATTGATAGTCATGTCTGATATATTTGTCAGTATTAACTGGTGCTCATTGATTTTTATTCATTTGATAGATAGGTAGATTTATTGCGCTGTTGATTTGATAATTGATTAATTGATTTGTTGATTGATTTGTTGATTGATTGATCAAATGATTGATTGAGTGAAGGATTTGTTGATTGATTAATATGTTAATTGATTGATTGCTTGATCGATGAATCAACTGATTGATGTACAGATTGATTTGATACGATTTTGCATGAATTGATTATTTTAATGAGATGTATGCTTATGTTATTGCATTTGTTTTAAAAACACTTTCAGCTTGTTTTACCATAATTCACATTTTGCATTTGTTATGAAATAACACTTAAGACATTGTTTAACAGCATGTTTATTTTCCTTCTCATATTTTACCTTAGAATTGCAATATTCTAAATTACTCCTGACATAAGTCGGACAAGTTTTTTCACTGTTAAAAAAACACTAATGATGATGCAGGATTAATGCTAGCATAATAATAATAATGTTTGGCCATAAAAAGATAATTTCATTTCATTGTACAGTCAAGCCTGTGAACAATGGCCAACCTTGGGAAAGACCAAATATGGCCTTAATTGACAGGTGGCCTTTATTTGGAAGTCATTTTGTTCCGAAAAACCAAAGACTGTTTTTAAAAGATTAGCCTTTATTTGGAGGTGGTTGCTAAAACATATTTGACTGTATTATCATCTCTAACCTTTGTCTTGAAACAGGAAACCAATTATTTAGCTTTGGACTTACTTTGAGTTTTATATTGAGAACCAGTCAGTATGTAAAGAGATCTTTTAACTATGTATGTATATATTTTCATCTGACTATGCATCTATTTTATAGGTGATACATGTATTGTACTTCTTGGTGTTTAAAGTCTTTCAAAACTGCATATTTTACATGTAACTTGCAATATTAATGCATCAATATTTACATTTGTATTGTATGTAAACTTTATAGAAATAATTACCTCTTACGGTTCTTGTGTATATTCAACTTAAGTATATTTTTTGTTGTTCGGAGTGTGTTTTGTTAAGACATTTTAGCATGGTCTGCATATCAACTGATTAAACCTTTGGGGGCCTTTGTGGCTGAATGGTTAGGGTCTATATCTAGTAATCACTAGCCCCTTTCTGCTGTGAGTTTGAATCCCACCCGAGCACCAAGGTTAGCGGTTCTACCCATGTCACACCTGGGGGCTCTTCCTCCACTGATAAAGTGGAGAATCCGCCAAAATGTTTACCATTCAAGTGACTGTTTAGTATTGTAGGGCAGTAAGAGGCAATCGTTTTGTTGAAAGGTTTATTTAATAGCTTTAAAAGCCAATCATTATACATTTAGTGTTTTTTTATAGGTAGTGTAAACATCTGCTTACCACCATCTAGTGTAATAGCCTTAGGCATGCTTAGCAATGCTACGCTTTATTGATAATCATTGTATCTGCTACCTTAAAATTTCTTGCTTTTTTCTTCCAAGTTTCTGTTGCAAACAGTTTGTTATTTTCTTCTTATATGCATAATCAAACATCAGATATTTGTATTAAAAAATATACGCTGAAAGAGAAAACTGGATTAAAGAATATAACTTTCTAAATGCTAAAAATGTTTTGGTTTACAATTTTTAAATGACTAGGTCATGTATTGACAAACCAGAAGTCATCAATTTTTAAAGAGATCTGCCAAATGTAATGTGTTTCCCTGTGAAGATTATTTGTATGTCTGTGAATCAATTTAATAGTATTTTTTCAGCTTCCAGCATTTATTATCATACATTTTATTAAACAAGTTATATATCCTCAATTAATCTATTGTACAGTTTTTGAGCCCTGTAGTTAAATGTTTATAGTCTCTGACTAGTAATCACTAGCCAATCATTGCTGTGAGTCTGGTCTCTGACTAGTAATCACTAGCCCATCATTGCTGTGAGTCTTGTCTCTGACTAGTAATCACTAGCCCATCATTGCTGTGAGTTTGGTCTCTGCCTAGTAATCACTAGCCCTTCACTGCTGTGAGTTCGAATATAACTTTGGACCATATTTCATGTTAAGAAGCTGCCTAGCTAGCTAATAGGAGGTCAGAGTGTCTACCTAAATGCATGCCAGAAGTCTTCCTCCACCAATAAAACTAGAAGTCACCAAATAACTCTGTTAAGCTATTGAGGTGCCATGTTAAATCCTGGTGAAAAAGAAAAGCATTGTTCATTTATATCATTGAATAATCATTATGTTAATTCCAGCAATATTTTTTTCATAATTTTCATTATCTGCTTTTAAAGTGTTGTCATCATTCTGAGATATGTTGAAAATTGTAAATTTTCCTGATATTTTATGCTTGTTTTGAACATGTACAATTGTAAAGATTTGTTAGTCATAGTACATTTTCAAACTCCTAGAGTGTTGAATTCATGTTGTTTTCCATGTAATGAATGTTTTGAAGCTTTTATGTATAACATGCATTTTCTTGTGATTATAAGCCGTGGTTCTGTGTTGTTGCTTTTTAAATATTTTGTCCTCAGAAAAAAATTATGTCAATATTTTTTTTGAAACAAAGACATATTCTATACAATGTAGAATAGATCTTTGGAGGAAAACCATTCTTATGGACAAAAAAACCCACATTATTTTGAATTTTATTATTTTTTAGACAAATACAAATACTTAGTTGGATACTCTATGACTGAGATTTCAGGGAGCAGTGTCTATAAATAGATCTACTCATTTCAAATTTAAAGATGCATTTATAACACCAGATTCCATTGCAGGCAAAAAACAATATTGTTGTATTATTTTTACCTTCATCAAACCCTACACAAGAGGTAAAAAGCATGATATGCTGCTCAGAACTACATGTTTACTGTTATATTATACCAAAGATGATTACAATGTTTTATATGGTGTGCATTTTATGGTATGCAAGAAATAAATATTGTGATTTATTGTTAATTAATCATTAGCCATCTTATTGCATGCTACTGTTGATTCTCTGTTACAGTTATGAATATTTTTGTGTGTCACATGATGCCATAAGGGGAGGCAATTTGTAAATCAAAACATACATGTGTTCTAATAGAAAGATATATGCATATAAACACCTTGATGTTTTGACCACCTCAGCTACCATAGAAAAACACTTTAATACACAAGCAGTCTTTTTAACCTGGGCCCGTATTCAATATACATCTTAAGATTTTTTTTAACTTAAGTCGAAATTTTTACTTAAGTGTAATTTTTTTTCATGGTAAAAGTTTGTAAACCAGTCATCAAAAGTGTGAAAATGAATTATCATTTTCATAATTGGCATCTTTAGAACAAAGATAAAATCATATTATTGTGATTTCCTCCTTTATATTAGAACAAAAGAGTTAGGGAAAAAGTCGAATTTAAGGAAAAATATAACTTAAGTTAAAAAATTACTTAAGATGTTTATTGAATACCGACCCAGATGAAACACAAAGAAAAAATAGAAAATGGGTAATAAAATAAGTTCTAGAATGGATCATAAAATGTGTTCTAAAATAAATCTTAAAATGGATCCTAGAAAGTCCTAGAATGGGTCCTAAAATAAGTGATCTTTATTATCTTGATATTAAAGTGAAGTTTTTCCTTATTGCTATTATGAATTTTTAAATTGTTATATTGATGGTATTTGATTAAGTATATATTAATGGCAAAATATTTTTTTTTTACTTTGTACATATCAAAGACCTATATATCTTTGTCATATGCAAGAATTATAGGGTATTATCAAACAAAATCCAAAAAAGTTTTTACATTGAATTATTTTTATAAATTTTCACACTTAGTGTTCACCTAAGTATTGACAAAAAAGTATTCATGGTTTTATAGGCTATATTTTAAGGGAATTATTTTTACCATTAATGATCTCTGTGTATTGCATGCAGATGATTAATATAAACCAATTTACATGATACCAACTTGTTAATGTTGTACTGCAGAACTCTTTTTTCACATTTTAGTCAGGTGGAAATACCTTTCATTGTTTGTAGTAGCTCTAGTTCTGTATGTTGGCATAAGTAATTTTTAAATTTTTATATTGTTGATGTTGTAAAAATGAAAAATCACACTTTTTTTCCATAATTTTGTTTTTTCAAAATTCTTGGTCAATACTAGATGTACTCAACAAATAAGGACTGCTTATCATTGTTCAAGACATGAACTATGATATCAATGGTTTTGTCTTATTATGAGGAGGTTTTTTTTGGGGGGGTAGATGACCTTACCTCAGTCAGAACTTCAGTATGATAATTTCAAATCATTCTTTGCTATCATTTTTAGATTCCTTACAATACTTTTTAAGAATAAGATATATAGCATTATGTGATAATTTTATGGAAAGAAAGCTTTAAAAGTAGAAAAGACTGTAAGTAAGCATAGTTTTCCAAAAAGGTCCAAGAAATCTAGAATTTCTGATCATTTTCTTGATTATTGAGCCCTTTATGAAGAAATGCAAGCATTAATGGAATAGTCAGGGGTGGACAATTTTAGCAAGTACAGTAGTTTCAATTATGTGCTCCACTACAGAAGGCTGACTTAATATCGACTAGTGGCACAGCCAGAAACAAGTTTAAGCCGATGCACTATAGGTTCAGCGTCACCCTAGGGAACCCGAGGGCATTTTTTATTGCTCTTCAAATTTTAGCCGAGGCAACTGCCTTGGCTTGCCTCAACATGTCTGTTGGTTATAAAACAAAGCTTCCGCCATCTGGTTGAGATGATTTGAATAGAAAACAGGGTGAATTCTTTCCATCATACATGTACACAAGTCAAAATTCTGGATGTCCACCCTTTAAAACTTGATTCTGGCAGAGCTCGAATATGTGAATAAATTCCCTTGATTGTTTTACAACACTTACAATTAATCTACACAAAGAAATCAAATATCTGAAATAAATTTATAATAAAATTATACTTATAGTCCACCTAGTAATCAACAAAGTGTGTTTTAATGATTTTCTTCTTTATTCTGAAATACAACCTTCAGATACATAAATGTATTTGAATCAGTTTATCTTGTATCACTATATATTTCATTGTTTAATATGAGGAGTTTAAGCTGTAAGTTAAAGCATGACTATAGTCACATTAGTATACTATATTAGCCTTAAGAACACACTAGACGTTTTTTCTAGGAAGCTGCCATGAAATTGTATCGCAATAATGTTATATTACGTCAGAGTGTAATCTACATTGTATGTCTCTGATTATGTATAATTTCATGAAGTTCTACATAATGTGAATTTAACCAAATAGCATAATGACTTACATCAGCATAATATAATTTTGATGTATAATTTCTATTTTTCTGTTGACATACATTTTGTTATTTTATTGGTCAATCTGTCAGCATTCAAGGAGCAACATGTTGTATTGACCAAGGTGTTTCATATTAACATCTTATTACGTTTTATCAGGGTTGAGGTAATAAACTTGAGGTTACCTAGTATGCCTGAGGCGGGACAATCTATTCAAAATCTCTAAAATGATGCAAATGTCTCTGAGATCATCATACTTTGAGGGCTCATTCCACGTTCCAACACTGTCGTAACTTGTTCTTATTTCAATATGAGTTACGCCACTGTTGCGTTGAGCCCTCGACTTATGCCCCAGTAGATCAGGTGCATATTGTATTGGTCTGTTTGTACTAAACTTGCTTCCACCTACAATCATCAAACTTCATCTGTTGGTTCCTCGTGACAACCTTTACAGAACCTGTTTTTTGCAGGTCAAAGGTCCAAGTCACTTTGAGGGGGCATTGTGTTTTTTAATTGAGATCATTTTGAAGGATTATTACCTGAAGCCCTGTCTTTGTTACCATTACATTTAAGACTTTTAATTATATGATATAATAATCTTGTGATTTTGTCAATAAATTCATATAAACAAAATGTTGTTATTCCGTTGCTTATTACTAAAGATTTGTTGTGAAACAGATCTAATTATTCTTTCCTAAAACTGTTTTAATGCCCCCTGCATCAAATGATACGGGGGGCCTTATTGTAATAATGTCCTCGTCACTAATCTGTCTGTAATAGGTTAAGTTGAGCATCAAGCATACAGCCAGAGGCAGATGCATGTATTGAATGAAGCATCTTGTATTTGTTATTATTTCAGTTCCTAGAAATAACTAAGTGCTCAGGGTGAGCTTTTGTAATCTGTTTTAGTGCAATGTCAACTTTTGCCTTGTGAACACAATAGAGAGATCTTCACAAAACTGGTCGAAAAGACTTGAAAATTTTTTTTGACAAGTTTGAACATGTGTCATATAGGGTAAAACATTAGGCCAAATTGAATGAAAACGTTTTGAACACTGGAGAGGTCACTATTGTTATGAAACTTGGTCAAAATGTTTGTCTTTATGATATCTTAGACAAGTTCTATAATGTATCATCTGGGGTCATTGATTTGGTCACCGGGACAACACATTTTTTATTGGATCTTCACCAAACCTTGTCTGAATGTTTGTTTGAATGACATGTAGGACAAGTTTGAATATGATTCGTCTTGGGTTAAAAACAAGATCACCAGGCCAAATCTTAGGAAAACCTTGTTCACACTCTAAATGGCACAGTTTTGATTGGATCTTCACCAAACCTTGTCAGAATTTTTGTTCTAATTATAGCATAGACATGTTCGAACATGGGTAATCTAGGGTCAGAAACTAGGTCACCATGTCAAAACACAGGAAAACCTTGATAATAACAGATCTCATAACAGCCTTAAAACAAGCAATGCTTCTTATGTGAGCGATATAGGGTCCACTTGGCCCAGTTGTTAAAAGTTCATTTTGGAGCAAAAGAAATTAGTGAAAATACCAAGAACTAATCAGAAAATAGATGAAGATGATAGAAGGGTAGTCTTGATATTGACATGTGTGAATAAAGTAGTTATAATGCATTGATATTGTTTGTGGTTTGTTGTCATAGAATTGCTTATTAAACCTCCATCAAACAAAAGCTGGATCATGTTGGACATAGTGCTTAAAACTAACAACTGTGGTGAATGACTGTGAATAGACTTTAAAACGTTTTATACTAAAAACTGGATATTAGCATTTAAGAGGCTGTGACTGAGATGAAGAGAATAATATGGTAATTTGTGCTTTATAACTTCTTCTAATGGTATATGTTTCAGATATTTAAACAGCTAATATTGGATGCCTGAAATAATCAATAAAGATATAATAAAATGACTATGGTATGTCCATGAAACAGACGCCATATTTAAATGGTATTCAAATTATATTTCTTTACAAGTATATGTCTGACTTATTCCTGATAACGTAGTCATGAATGTATCAAACAGAGATCCTTCCACAACATAGGTACATGTATATTTAATCCATTACAATATAATCAAGCAATTAAGAACATTGCCATTATCTAAATTGTATTAATTATTGGTGTTCGTGTTTGGTTTCTATAGGCCTGGGGCTAGTGTCTATCATTAAAGTTATTATTATTATTGATAGTATGATTATTGTGTACGAATTGAATTCATGGGAAATTATAACGGCACATTTCTACCACGTGACTTAAACACTATAGACATTTCCCCAATTTTATAAGTCAAAAACAAGAGAAAGACAACAATTTTAAAATCTTCGATATACATGTATTAATTGTTGTTTTTACTATAATTGATTTATTTATTGATTGATTTATTTCGGCATATGAAGCATGGTTTATAATACGTAGATAAAACATGTAACATATAAATTAAAATAACAACAATATAAAGATAGAAAGAAAGACAAAAATAAGACAAAATTAAACCATGACATGCTTCCAACACCAGGATAACACAAAAAAGCGCCAACGCTTGTTTTCATTGTGACTACATATGTATTTCCAAAAGGAAGGAATTTACATGCATCATAGATCTGGCGTCCAGTCTCTTGAACAGAACTGAAATAAGGCGTAAAAATTGTTTCTTTCTCGTTACATGCGCTATAAAATTTAGATAGATAGATTGATCGGGGCTTATTGGGGGGGGGGGGGGGTCTTGAAAGCGTGTGAAAAAAGTAGAAAAATGAGAAGGTGGATAGACCGTTCCTCGAACTTAATAACAATAAAGGGGCATACCCTACAACTTGGTGCGTCTAGAATCAAGGCAAAATGATGATAAATTAGAAGCTTGTAAAGAAAAAAGCCGACGAAGAAAGTTTCAGCCAAAAATTCATCCAATTAAAAATAAAATCACAAAAAATATTAGTTCCATAAAAGATCGGAAACTCTTTGGAATTTGTTGTACAATTTTTGGGTGGAAGTGATTTATTATTCATAGCTATGATTTTTGCGGTTAGTACCTAAACTAGTCATTTTATTACCCAAGTTCTTCTTGCAATTATCTTTTATATATTGTTTTACATATACATCTAACACATTTTTACACTTTCACAGAATGTTTGTCAGTTGTAGGGTATGCCCCTTTAATGATAAGTCTAGGGTCGCGGAGAAAAATAGCGTAGGTCGGATACCAGAAACAAACATTTTTAAGCCTAGTATTTAATATTATTAAAATAATGTTATCATAATCCATTATCAAATAATTAAGCAGCATAAATCCAATGCTGCTAAATGTAAAATCAGTGCTACATGCATGACCTTAGTGAGAATGCAAACTCATTATTTATGCCAACGGCTTAATTCATCAACGTTCAGTGATATCAATCTAACTTTATACAGCTATTTAATCGCAAAATTGCAGACTTCACTTGGAAACAAAAACGTGTTTAATTATTTATATTCTGGCCAGCGGTTTCGAAATCGCTCACGTACAATTACAGCAATTATGTTCGATATTTTCACAGATTTTGAACTTATAGTTGACTTAACTGACCTGAACCTCTGGCAGACAACAAGCCTTTAGATGCAGCCAATGTTCTGGAAGGAAAGACTAAGGTTGTTTGCTCGAGCTTCCTGTTAAACAAACTGATATCTTCGAATACGCATTATATGTAAACACACTGTATTTCATTTCAAAGACGTGATCTATGTGTCTCGAAGAATTTATGCTTGTGCATTTAATAGCGTTTGCCAAAGAAGTACACTAGATTTAGATGACAGAAGACTAAAAAGAAGTCAAAATGAACAGGATTAGAATAAACGTATCAGGAGAAGTGTTTGAAACTGATCTGGACCTAATGCATGAAAAGCAGTTTTATAAACTAGCAGAACTACACAAAGAAAGAGAGCAGTATGGAAATACTTCAGAACTGATTGTCAACCGGCCACCTGGAACATTTGGTGCAATTCTGACATACTTTCTGACGGATGAATTGCACTTACCATCATCTGTGTGTCCGAGTGTATTCAAACGAGAATTGGATTTCTGGGAAGTCGAATCTACGAATTTACGAGAATGCTGTCAATATAGGTACATCTATTATCTTATTTCTATTTTTTCATTGTAGAGGTCGGTATGACATTTACTAGTTAGTTTCGCTCAGAGCGACCATCACCTAATCCAACCATTGGCTTTAAGCAGCATTCGTAACATACTTTGGGACTATATTTTGCAAGTTCTTAAAGTCCCATAAGCTTATAAATCTATCGGTTGTAATAGTTTCTGTTTGTTCTATAACAGAGGAAAAATCCGGTATGTTTTCCTCTCGTGCATACTTTATAGCAAGAAAACATGTTTCCAAACCACTATCGTATTTTTTCAATGTCATTGAAAAAAAGAACCATTTATAGAACAGCTGTGTTTCCCGCAGTCATATTATGAACACAGCGTAAAGTGACGTCACGCGCTCTATATATTTCAAGTTTACAAAAGCAAAATTCACAGCGTAGTGAGTGTTTTTAAAAGAAAAAGGCTCGTTTCGTTGGTAATTATTATCTTGGGATGATATCAGCAATTGTTTTTTTTTTTGTATATATATTTTTATAGCAAAAAGCTAATGGGACTTTAACTGTTGTACATAATACCATTTAGATATGAAATATTGTTTTGTATGGCTATCTCTGGTTCTATAAAATAATGTAAATACTTTTCTCGCCGGATCCTGCATCCTTTGAAAAAAATACAAAATCGTTGTGTTGGAATCAATGTCATTTTGTTACTTATGAACGAGTATATGTACTTACTGGTAGGTAAACCAAGAATACTGCATTTGTTAGCTGAGATATGTCCGTATCTAAAAAAAGATAGATGGATGACTTAAAACTATGATATCATAAGGTATTTCCCATCCTAGTTGACAAACCCACGAACATTGATTCTTATTAAATCTTAACATATTATTATGTAACTTGACAGTGAACGCTATTTAAAGTAGTCTTCTCTATTTCAGACAAATTGTCTAAAAGATAACAAACGGATCTAATTATAAAACTCTTTCATTCGTCCAGTTTAGGAAAGTTCCTTTGTTTATTTATTCATTAATTCAGGCTACAAACGTTCACTGATGAAGAAAGCGTGCGGAAAGAATTCATAACACAATCAACAAGGCAATCCAGCGATTCTGTTTATGTGCTTCCACCTGGGGCTGGAAAAATCCTCAGAATGCGAGCCAGATTATGGGATCTTATTGACAATAACGAGAACTCCATACTAGCTAAGGTAATCAACAAAAAAATATTATATAATCACACAATTCGTAATTAATATACAGTTTTATTCAATGACTTAGGACGTACACGTTTAGCATCCGTTGTGGGCTAGTACTGTTATAACAACATAAGGTAAAATACAAAATATGTCAACTGCGACAAAGCCAACTCGTAAAGAGGTACACATCGCAAAATTGATGAAGTTGACAAAACATAATATGTATATTATAATGTCATTTTCAGATTTCGGTGTTCACTATTTCCTGTGTATTTCGTCTTGATAATAAGATAAATTCAACATTTAGAGCATTACTTTTAGATCTAAATGTGACCGCGATAAAGAGATTTTACTTTACCCTACTCCATTTCTTCATTTACACTCGTATGTCACACCTGCCAAATGTTTTTGTTGTTGCATGCGCCCTGATTGTCAGAACGTCGATTTGTTGACTAATGTAATCAGTGAACGTGTATTTCTCTTCTTCAGCTTTACTTTGGGCTGGTTTTCGTCATGATCCTCTTGTCGATAGTAGGACTCGCATTAAGCACAGAACCAAACTTCAGGCGAAGTCTGTCATCGTGCGAACTGTTGGATTATCTGGACCAAATAGACTATGACGAATTTGAAGCGGTAAGAATGAAAGTGTCTTAGGCCGGGGAAAATTAGTTGTGTTTACGGCTTTCCGACCGATCCTAATGTTTTTGGTAGCAGCTGTCAAGATTCTAATCGCAATACGCGAACATATTTAGGGAAGAATCGTTTTCCGACCAACCTATCCCAATTTTTATACTTAGATTACCGTAAACACGACCATCTTCTCTTGCCCCATTAGACATATGGTGTTTTAGATGTGACGTAATCAGTACAGTCGGTCGTCAAAGAGATGAAAAAATAGACAACACACAGCTTGAGATCCACTTAGAACATTTCATAAAATGACTGAAAAAATCATTATTTAATATTTATACTAATCAAAGCTTACTTGAGTTATGCATGGAATAAAACGGTAATACATTACGTATGTTCTCGGTCAGTTTCATTACGAGTATATATTTATTTTCACACTAATTTCATATGCAATTTCTAACAATTTTACCAACACATGTCCGTTACTACTGTCTATGATGTAACAAGTTTAATATTTCAAATGCACCTCTAACTATTGACAAAAGTCACGTTCTTCAGCATAATACGTAAATCTATTGAATTAGATATACATGTAGTCAGAAAGTGTAAAGTTAGCAAGGTCACTTTACTAAGTGAATGAATTCAAAATGATGATTTTGAATTTGTTCAATGCAGTGGTTACTCGTCCTGGACGTCGGCTTTTCGTTGAGGACTGATTCCATTGTCACATGATGGTATCTATTCCGCCGGTATGACCGTACTAGTTTATTTTCTATTCTTTACGTACATGTAATTTTTGTATCTATTGATGCGAACAGGTTGATTATGCCATGGGAAATCCTGATTGCTCAAATGGCATATTCTCTCATCCAAAAGATGATCATCATCATGGTAATGAAGACTGGTATGAAAAATTACAAAACAATAATGGCGGCAAAAATCAGCCAAGCAACCAACCACCACCACCCCAAGCAGCTCAGTCTTCAGCAGCAACAGACAATCTAAAAACAACAACAAACAAGGAGGAGGGTTTGACTTCTACGACAACACGGGCTCCATCACAAAAGAACAACGGAGGAAAATCAGACGGTAAAAACAAGCCACGAACAACCCAGGCATCTGAGTCTTCAGCAGTAACAAACAACCTAACAACAACAACAAACACGGAAGAGGGTTTGACTTCTACGACCACACAGGCTCCGTCAGAAAACAATTTTTCCGACCTGCAAGGCAAAATGGATACTCTAAACATTCCAATTTCAGCCCTTGTCAGTTTAGATTTCTTGGTTAACGCATTTTTCTCTTTAGATATGCTTTTACGTTTAGTATCATGTCCGTCTTGGAAACAATATTTTTCGTCATCTTTGAACTTACTCGATGCACTTGCATTGCTAAGCAGTTATTTATACTTAATAATAACGTCTGTAGAACGACGACTGAAGTACGTAAGTTCTAAATGGCTGTATATTCTTGAATTCATGCAAGTTTTCCGTGCCCTTCGTCTTTTTCGTGTCGTGAAAAACGTCCGTTCAAGCAAAGTATTGGCGTACTCACTCATGCAGAACGTTAAGGATATGTCATTACTTGTGATGTTGCTGATAGTTGGCATAAGCACGTTTGCTTGCATTATCTTTACCGTCGAGGATCGAGATACGATAAGGTCCATTCCAATGGGTTGGTATTGGGCCATAATCACCATGACAACGGTTGGATACGGTGATATATCTCCCAAAACGACCCTTGGACACTGCATAGCGACCGTTTGTGCAATATCCGGAGTGCTGTTGCTGGCTATTACATTACCAATGTTTGTAAACAACTTTTTATGTTTGTACCAATACTCATGTGTAAATGAGTCTATTGAGAAAAACAAGGAGAGGAGAGACAAAGGATGTTCCAGTCAACCGCCTGAAGAAACGTCATTCTCCAAAAGTTTGGAAAATGTCAATGTAGAATCAGAATCTAAAACGATTTTCGTGAAAACAGTTGAACAGTGATTACTGATTTACCGTTAGTGACATTCTTTGTGTAAAGAAAGACGGTTTACACATTATGCTTTTTATTATTGTTAGAAACTTAAAACATTCATTAAGGGATTGTACATGTGTGTTTACCACGTCGATCTCTCCCAACATTAGCCAAGCCTCATTCTCTTTTTTTTGTATTATACAATGAGGTATGCTCAAATTGTAATGTAGACCTGAGAAACTAAACATTGTATTATTTGGAAGATTTGGTTATGATTACAGGTAAGAAATACGGAGTAATCACATTCTAGTTAGAGACACTGTACATAGCTTAATTACTAATATTCAGGACTGTACAACCATTTTAGCATTTATGTAATACTAATCGGTATACTTTACCGTTTGCCATTTACAAAGCAAAAAAACAACAGAAATATGGACTAGCTAAACACAGAACATGTTAGTATGTAAATAGGACAAAAACACTATTTGTCAAAAATTGTTACTAAAATGAGAGTTTTTTACCGTATAACGAAGCAATGTTCAATCAAGATTGTTTATGCCTTACTTTCAAAGCATGGTAAACAAAATTGGCTGTATTAACAATACTACAATGTAGTATTTTTAGAGTTATATGGAGAATGAGTGAAAATTTGTTGAAGGAAGTCCATGATAAATTATTAAACTACTTATAGTTTGTAATTCTCTGTAAACAGGGCAACGAAGTAGGAAATGGTATTCAGTTTCAACTAAATTTTGAGCACATAGTATCTACGCATAAAATCATGAGAAACATCAGATTCAAATCGCAAGACCTAACAGCTACAAGTATACATACAATAAACGCATCAACTGACCTCAATTTACACTCACCTTTGGTCAATTATAAGACAAAGCTATCGTCCTGTTATCACCGCTTGAACAATTCAATTCTGTATGGTGATCAGTGGAATTCAATTTCAATCATAAATGGTCATGCATTGATTAAATTTTAACTACAAATTTTGTTGTTGTTGATTTAATACCAATGTTTATACCAATGATAATCATATATTCCAATATTCGAAATTAAGAGATCTGGCTTACATTTATGTTAAAATTGTTAAGAATAGCAAGAGATTATTTCTACTGAAACTAAATGGATGCATATTCTAGGTACTACCAGTCCGAATGGAATGAATTCTAAAATATTATTTTAATTCTTTTTGTGCTTTGTTGAAATCCAAGAGTCTGTCTATGTATCTCATATTTGTTATATAGTTAATATTGGTCTCCCATCATATCTTGCTATTTTATTTGCATCTTACCAGTATTATTGTATCTTTTAGTATCCTGTGTAACAAATATTGCGCAAAATTGTATGTCATACTTTGACGTTGTTATTGACGTCGCATGACGTTGATGACGTCATTTCCTGTTTATTGTTTTTATATTAATATTTATTGATTCTGATGAAGGCCAATATGGCCGAAACGTTGAGGTTTTAATAAATTAAATAAACAATTTAAGTTTTGCTGAAGTTAGACTTCTTTTTTACATAATATAATAAGAATAGCAAGAAAATTGTTATACAGCTTATTAGTTTTTTCCATAGACTCAAATGTCTGTGCTTTTGTCTAAAATAACTTATCTCCTTCTTGTGTATTTTATGTCTGGTTGTAACCAAAAAGAAAAAGAAATACAGTGTAAGCCGTTCTTTTCAACTTAAGTAACATCAGTCCACAGTAGTAGCGGAAACTACTCCAGTAGAAATAATCTCTTATGCCGGATATTTCGTGAAATATGTAGTTCATTCAACAATAAAGGAACAAAAACAGGCCAGGAACATCCATTGCTATATTGGTAATAATTAATTTCAACATTGCCCACATGCTTCATACAGAATTATTTTTTCAAAATTCAAGTACTTTTCAGGGATTTTTCAAGGAAAGATGAAAACAAAGCACTATAATGCATTATATTTTTAAGTCAAACCGCCATTTGTAAAAATCTTCTGATGAAGACTCTATCAACATTTTATCTGTGATCCGTATGATCACTATGGAATCAAAGTTAACAGACAATTGAGATTTAAATTGATGTTTTTTTTATTTCTTTTTCTTTTTTGCAGTCTGTGGACTAACCTGAGTCCTCAAGGCCATTTTTGAGAATTTTAAGCAGGAGTGAAAATCAAGTACCATTTTGTTGTTGTTTTTCAAAGAAATACTCAATTAAAATAATTTTCAAGTTCAGTGCAAATCTGTGCAGATGCCATATAAATAGTAAGATACAATTATTTATTATATATTAAGCTTAAGCAGCCCATGAAATGTAGATTATGTTGCAAGGAATTGTCATTTTAGACCAAGTTTCAACTTGATAATGATACCATCACAATAATTATTTCTTTCATTATTTGGTTGCTATGGTGATAAGAAGTTGAGATTTTGTTGAATTGGCATGGTAAATGTACATTATACATAATTATTGTCACAAAAATTATGTTTATTATTTTTTTCGAACTGAAGTTTTAAGTGCCACCAACATTTAGTCATTTAGTCACTTTCTAGCTTTAGGTGGTGAGGGAGAAGCCAAGTCTAGATAGATCCACCAACCTTCTGTAAACTAGCTGGACAACTTCCTCATATGACTTGTAAAATTCATCCCAGACAAAACTCGAACTCACAGTGGTGAGGAGCTAGTGATAACAAGTCAGGGACTATAACCATACATTCATAGTGGCCCCTACTGACAAATTTTAGCATTCCTTTTAGGAAATATGTGAACAGAAGAGAGCAGAATAGAATAGAGTTTTCATATACTGAGAAATTGAGTTTTGGGATGTTGAACTGACATTAAAATTATATATTATAAGCATCAATGCTATTTGTTTCACAATAAATACTGAGTTACTTTGGAATTCAACATGAGCCAATTTCAATTGATCACTTAAATTGATAAAAAAACATCAAAGAACAAAGATAAATTTATTTTTATTAATCAATAAAATGTATAAAAAATATCATCAAAAAGCTGAAGAAAAGCATTGAGAAAAGGCATACAACACAATTCAAGATGTAATACTGAGTAATGAAGATACTGAATCTCATCAACTCTTTCTATGATCTTAAAATAAAAAGTAAGCACTATTCTACTTTTGACTCAGACACATCTAAAAAAAAATTCTGTTCCCAAACCTGCCAGTCCAAATATTAATCAGACAAAAAGTTCTGACCTAAAGACAATATTGGAATGCGTAAATTTTAATGCATATTACTGAAATAAGAGATCTGGCGGCTTATAGATTTCAAGTACAATCAACCTGTCACAAATTTATTATGAGCAGTCTACCATTAAGAATTCTGAGCAAAACTAAGTACTGATCTGTTGGTTGTTTAACTTGAGAACAGTCTTCAGGCTTAAATCTCAATTACATTCCTACAGTACTTTAGTTGAAAAGATTACCCGTCTTAATCTAAAAATACAAATTAAGATCAATATTGCTGGTGAAAATTACATGATTAGCATTATCAAAATTAATAAAAGATTATAAAGCATGAGATTAATTTGGAGACCAATCAAAAGTTTAATATTGAACCTTTGTTCTGATATTTACCTTCAAACATTGTCCTGTCATTTAAACAAATGCTTAAACAACAATTACAAAAAATATCACTCAAAATAACCCCTTTATCATTTAAACAAACACACAATTTAATTATCATTAAAACAAGCAATACTTTCATCACACAAAAAATGAATCATTTCACTCTAACAAGCATACAGTGTCATAATCACTCAACAAATGCAATATTTCACTTACACTCAAACCAGCACATAATTTCATTTACACTGAATGAACACATAATTTCATAATCACTAAAGCAAACACAATTTTTCATAACCTAACACTAACTAATAGTTGGAAAGAAGATAACAATACATGGAAAATGTGAAGTAAGTCAAAATAATAAAATTGATATCATCAGCAGGTAACAATAATAAACAAATCTGATCATTAAATTAACAATCATATAGAATAACAATGTATAAAAAAAGCAAAACAAATAGGTAAATTGCGTAGTTCTAGAAAATATAAAATAATCCAAAAATATACAACATAAAAAGTATTTCACTTATACACTTACTATATAATTGGAATGATTTAATAAATGACAAATATATTTCAGTATGAAAACTAACAGGTAAAACAGAATTCAAACAGCAGTAAAACATAAGATCAGGGCCCGTAGGTTAGAGAATGTGGTCAGATGAATATGGTCTATCACTAGCCCACAGACGCCCCCCACACCATGAATTATCTAGTATATAAGCACACATGTATGTGTGGCATGTAAGTATGGCACTGATGATATTTACAAAATTAAGAAACCAGTAGACATAGCACTCCTGGGGTTAAACAACTACACCAGTAATACAATAACAGTGCAGTAATGTAAATAATAATCATATCTGTACCAGTAATAACTCACAAATGATATAAACAAAATAAAGGGATATCATCTATGAATCAAATATCATCAAAGAACAGAACAGAACATTATCATACCCTTCTACAAGGTAAGACATGGAGTTATGATGAAACACATGAATTGATAATTAAGAAATCTGACACAAACTGAAGATATACTAACATACAATTGAAAAATGAAGATATGTAAATCATGAGATGAGAATGTTCAAGTCTGTGTTGTTCATCGTGTTTTACACCCCTTTTCAACAGTCAGAGTCATATGAGGTGGACAGTTAACCCAACCATCGTTCCTGGGAAAAACCAGTACTGAACTCGCATCCTCCGTAGGCAACTGCCTACTTTTTCATATAAAGAGACATGGTCAGTAGCTGGGCTTGAACCCACAACCCTCTATCAGTGAGGGGTTACAGTGATTTGAAGTCAGCAACCTTGACCTCTTTACCACGGGAGATGGTCAGAGAATGTTCAAGGCAGCAAAGTATCTACAAGCACTTCAGATACAGCATTATATACTTAATGTGATAAAATAATTGTAGAAAATTTATCCAAAAAAATAACAAAGAATTAAATTCGGAATCATTTTTGTTGTTCAGTACGAACAAAAACGCTATTACCGTATTTCAAAAATCGCTCAGTTTTCATAAAATCTGCATACCGAACAGCTTCCATTAACCTTCCACCTACGAACATAGTTCCATTTTTTCATTTCATTGGCATAAATACAAATATTATGTGCATATAAGTCAAAATCAGATGGCTATGCAATATCGTAAACGAGCAATACTAAACAGTCGTAAAAAATCTAAACAATCCTATCCCTCGGATTACTACAATATTTACTATCAGTACACACATTTCAAGGATGGATGATGTCATAATCCTCGTGCTTTGTATGCTAATTTAATCTGGTTCCTAGCTTCTGTTGTAAACGTATAGAAGTCATCATTGAATTCATGATAGCTGAGTGTCAACCAGATATCTAAAAAAGTGGTTCATCAGGAAATTGTAATCGATTGATTTAATGCTTATAACGTGTAACTTTTTCTTTGAGCATGTCTTCATGTATGAGATATTACATTCTGCATAAGTTGAGTATACAAAGAGGCAGGTAATGTAGACTATATAATATTATGCTATTTGCTGAAATACTTTTGGTGATCAGATGGAAATCATAAATCAAAGTACTGAAAGCACATGGAACAGGAACAACTTTAACAACTGCATAGCGGGTTTAGAAAAGCGTTAGTATAACTTAAGTCTGCATCCAAATTCATGTGCGAACTATCGTTCAGATTCAAAAACTCACCCTATAAAGAAATTCAACTTTTGACTGCTTTTTAGTTCTGAACAACAGCAGAACCTTCAGAGCTTTGATTAAAAGTATAGGATTCAAAAAATTAATTAAGTGACAAAGCAGAACATGCAATAAAAAAAGGATATTTCACTGGAAAACATTCAATCATTGCATAGTATTCATGTAAAAAAATAATTGATATACAAAAACAAATAAAATTCAAATACATAAATAAGACCTCAACAAAACATAATCAAAATATAATTAACAATGTCACCCAGTGACATAAAATAAATGCACAACAAGGAAGGATTACTGTAAAAAGTAATTTTCCATTAACGATTGTAAAAAAGTAATTTACCATTAACAATCATTGTCAGAAGTTATTAACAGATATCTTACCAAAAATTCTTAGTCATCCAAATCAGTTACAAAAATAAACTTCCAGAGTTTTAACCTTAAATGAAGGACGTTTTGTTGGTTTTCATCTAAATAAAATAGCAAACATTTTTTCTAAATAATGTTAATTCAATCTTGTAATCATTGTATTATATTTGAAAAATAAAGACAAATTGTATCTAATAGTTAGTCATACTATTCTTTCCTCTGGACAATGGGAAACATTTCTTCACTATGACATATTGACATTTACAATCAGTGAATCAAATATAAAACCATACATTAAACATTACATTACATTTCAGCTGCCTAATGTTTGTTGATATTTTTTGCTAAGATCTATTTTGGTTAACTTATCAGAAAATCATTAACATTACAAGTCTGAGATCTGGCTGCCTTCTTGTGGCATCCAACTTGAACCAGTTTCAAATTGTTCCTTGTAAACAACAGTTTATAAACATGCTCCCAATTTATATCTTCATGTTTCTTTTTTCTCTTAGCTGCTTCTAACAGAGTTGGCAATACTTCTCTAGATTTCTCAATTCTGAAAGATTAAATCATAAAACAGAATGATTTATGTATTAAACAGTCTCTCAACAGGATCTGACATAAGTAGATACATGTATAAATTTAAAGGAATTCACAAGAACAAATAAACAAAATTATGGATCAAAATGCCTAAAAGTGAGTCAACCAACAGGACAAACTATGGCTTAACTATGGTCCACTGGCCATTTCCACACCACTTAGTTGAATAACATATTCTTTTTTAATATTACATAAACAGAAATAAGAGGTATTTCAGTTGCCACACATTTTGACAACTGAAATTTTGAATACATGTGCTAACTGATACAGGAAGGATTGTCTTAATGCCAGAAAACATTAACCTATATATAATAACTCAATCAGACAGCAGAACCAGTTAATACAATTAGGCTTCATTGTCTACAACAGACATTTCAAGAAAAATGAGCTTCGATAAACTACCTAACAAATAAATTTTTCAGCCGGTTTTTACACCATTTTTCAACAACATTTCAGTAATATACGCCAGTTCACCTGACTAGTTTTCCTGGATTAAAATCTAACCAGTACTAACTTACCCATGTATCTACAAGGAACTGACAATTTTGTCCACATCTGGATGCAAATTAACATTTTCATCCAATTATTCTAGAAGGGAATAACCTGCCACAAGTGGAATTGGAACCCAAATGGCTGGGTTACAAGGCCATCTCACTAACCACTTGACAACAGCTATATGAAAACACAGTCCTCGAATTAAGCACTGGACCTTGGACTGAGTCCATCAAAATGGCCCACAATCCAGTAATTTTGATAACGTCACTTGTCAGACAGTCCAGTAAATTTTTCAGCGATAAATTTACCATGTTTCAGAATAAAAATGAAATATGTGTATCACTCTCAAAAAGTTTTTTAGCCAAATCATGTGCAATTTTTTGTATGAACTATTTTTGGTGAACTAAAAGTTATCTCAGTCCTGTAAAGTTTGCATTTTGCGCAGGACAGAATGTCCAGTGCTTGAAAAAATTTTGTGAAGACAATGTACATACATGTGATCTAAATTCCATAACCCAAATAACTGCCGGTATCCACGGGATGCATAAGGATTGATCGTATGAAAGCTATCACATCGTTTACTGTCAAATGGTCCCTCACACTGGAACCAGCCATGTTTATCACAGATTCTATCACTCGACTTGGCAGTACGGTCAAAGTAACTTCCATGAAAGTCATGCTTCTTAAGTTTTGTATTTAAACTATCGAGAACATCAGATAGGGCTTCTTTTGTCTCTGTGTTACCATCCTTCTCTATCTGTTCTTTGGCCTGTAAGTAATACCAGCTTGTATACAGTCTTAACTTCCATAAACTGTCACCTCCTAACAAAAGCCATATCCCTGTTACAGTCAGTATACTAGCAATCAAAATTGATGTTTTACTCTATTTTCACTGACAACAAAAGTCACCTCCTTAAAACAGCCATTTTTGACAATTTTGTCCTTCCAATTGTTGATTGGCTGTTGTAAGGTTTTTATGGAAATCGAATGTGCCCAGTATTTTATAATTACCAGTACACACCTTCATGTAAAACATGAAACCAATCCATGAAATATTTCTTGAGTTATTGCTTGGAAACAAACATTTGAATGGACAGACTGGGGTATCACTTTATGCCCATACGTCATCTCAAATGGCGGGGGGGGGGGGCATAAAAAAGAAAACAGTCTTTGAATTAAATCTTTGTGACAGGTTGCCCGACTACATACTTTATGAAGGAAACTCTCTAAAAATAAGTTGTCCCCCAAATGACTTAAAGAAGGGAAAAAATCCTTTCGGGCAGGGGGCAACCCACTATTTCGAAGACTGAGAAAAATGTTAATTCTGAGGTCATTTACTTTTATAAGTCCCACCATGGCTATGAGATATGCTCTTACCGTGTTAAAGTAACTTCTGATTCTTGTCTGAGCACTGTGTCTCATAACTTCCTGTTTGGTTTTATACTTCTTGTTTAACCCTGTAATGATAGAAACATCCAGATATATGTGATCAAGGTGATAATAGGACTGCTGTCACCTGAAATAATCTTAAACAAACTGAACTAAACTTTTAATGTGTCATCTGCAGAATGCTACATTGCAAAGAAGTTTACAGATGTAAAACTCTGAACAAGTCTGTATAACTACATTGTATAAACATCATTTGAAGACTTCAAGGTTTTCATACAGTAATAAAGATAGATTACTTAACCACTTCCAGTCTATGACTTTGTTATACACAGACCAGTCTGCACAATAGACATATTTATTCCCTCCCTTTTGTGAACTTTGTTTACCGGGTTGGCTGTATCATAAATTGGAGGCAAAATTTCTCACCTTCAAACCAGTCTTCATTTTCGTATCTATACTCTGACTCAGCATCAGTTTCCAGTAACTCTAAATATTGTGATATGATGTGGACTTTCTCAGGAGCACCTTCCCCAGCAAGCATCTCCCTAATCTGCTCAGCTATCTCATTTTTCTTGGACACATTGTAAAGTTTACTCAAGGCATCATGTATCAAGGCACCCGCTGAAATAAAGTCACATCTGTATAGTGAAAATAAGGTCTGAGTGATTGGACAGGTCTTGTTTAGAATTAAAGAGAATTACTTAAATAATATTACCTGTTCAAATTATGCAGTTGACATGAATGAATCAAACCTTAAGCAAAAATTGACAAAAGAAATCAGAAAGATGAAGTCAGACCTGGTAAAATTTAGAGAATTACAAGCACTCATATCAAGTAAATTTACATTTTATGCTTAATAAAGATTTAAGTTACGATATGTTGTGGGTCAGAAATATTTTGTCCATTCTGTTGATGTTTAAAAGTAAGACAGTTTTGGCCACAGGAGAAATATATCACTTACCACCACCCCATTTTTCTCCTTCATTTAAGAAGACAAGAACTGTTTGAGCAGGAAGTTTTTTAAAGAATGCATCACTGTCTATCAAAGTACCATCATCTTCTAACACAACTGTCACTGTCTTTGGATTCAACTGAAAGTGTATATACCAAAATGGTCGTTTTTTACTTTTTATATAAGATAATTAATACAGAAATATAAACAACTGGAGATCTACCAAAAACAAAATGTATTGAGAGCTTGATGATGATCATAATTCACTGAAGGACAAATTTGTATTGTTCAGCTCTCAAGAGGTTCTTGTACCAAAAGGTAACCTGTGATTATTATACAACACCAATGAAGTCTCTTTCGAGGTCAGTCAAAACTATGGAATATGCAGTTGGCTGATTTATGTGATGCTGTATTTTTGCTAAGGGCGACAATACGATTAATAAAAATGGTGTTTTTCACATTTCATCTGTCGTCACAGTCATGTTTTTACCTTTTTGCGATGAAAAAGCAAAATCACATGTAAGGCTGACATTAAAAATAAGTTTTTTTGGAGTGCTCCGACCCAGAATTTTAGAACTGGGTAGGTAGGTAGGGATTATTTTTTTTTACTATTTAACAATAGCAAGAACTTATATACATACATGGATTCGCAACTGCTAAAAATAGATCAAACGATATTGTTCGACGATCCCACAATGCATTGCTATATACTCGGCAATGTCCGACAGCTGTATTTGGGTGTTTACGAATTTGATTATACTAATAAAACTCTGGAAATTGGGCACGGGAAATTGGTAAGGATGCAACAAATTCCTTAAAGATACATTTATAATCCACAAAGTCTAAGTATAAGCATCGAAAAAGGCATCAGTCGAACATTTTAAATTCCAAGATGGTGGACATCTATTATAATCCTTTCGTCTCCGAGATTAAACATTCGGAATACCACCGATATTTTCGCTGTTATTATCATTCGGATATCACGGATTTTTTCGTATTTTCGCTTTTGTAAACAATCGCTTGTATTCCCGTTGATTCACGTCTTATTATTGCGGGATTTGATTACTTTAAACTGTTAATACGGAAGTTGCGAATCCGTGTATGTATATAAGTCCTTGACAATAGTAAAGGATTTACTGAGTACAATGATTTTTATGTACTACTAAAAATTATTTTTGTTTTCAGTCTAAGTCAAACTTTGTCATCCCTTCACGCGCAAAGGCACGACAAATGTTATGCGAAAACATTACACATTTTATGTGGCGTATTGGGCTGAAAATAAAAATAAGTTTGTGTAGAGTGCTCCTGTACCTACTCACGAAAATCCTAGCAAATAAGTAAAATTTTTGGGAGCATTTTTTTTACTATAGTTAAATTGCTAAAATTCTGGGTCGGAGCCCTCCAACCAAACTCATTTTTTTTTCAGCCTTGTCAGAATTTGTCTCCTTTGTGTCGTCCTTCTGCATATTCGTGGCGAAAAAGCGTAAAAAAACATGGCGTAAATAAGCCACCATAAAGACTCAATAAAGACACGTTAAACCGGTCTCACTTAAAAACGAGACCAGCACAAATAACATTAGAACTATCAACTGATCAATTGATTATTCCTGATTTCTAAGTACACAACACCTCACCTGTAAAGATTTTAATTACAATTTACATATACTTATCACTTGTATAGGCTATATTAACAGGAAAACTGCTTAATTGAAACGTAATATTTCCACATGACTTAATACAGAATAACAGTTAACTTAAATATAGTTATACATTGATCACAAAATTGGCAAATCACTGTTAGGTGTTACCTGAAGTTTCTCACATCCTTTCTGTAACAGCTCTTTAAATGTCGTCGCAGTGACACCGACTCGTTTCTCTCTTTTAACATCTTGGACCTTATAAGCACGCATTCCTCTGTTGAACAAAGACAAAAATCGGCTAAACATTAGGAAATGAACTAATATCTATTATTAGCGTAAACAAAACTTCCCGCGACAAAGGAAGGCAACAGTAGAAGCTCGCCGAATGGATGGTTCTCGTTCCATTTCGCAGTGCACTAATTGTCAGCGGGAACCATTTTCGTAGTTGAATAAGATAAATCGATTGTATCCTCAAAAGCCTAAAACCATACAATTTTGTACCGGATACCGTTTTTTAGTATCACTTCAGTTACGTGTTTATTCAGGTTAGTATTTAATTTTTCATTATAAAACCGACTTTACGTTTTAAGTATGTGTACTTTATATAGTAATATTGTATTTTTCTAATATTTTTCTCCTAGTATGTTAATTTGTATAGAGAACATCAGATAATGACCGACAATCCGAAAAAGTGGTGTTGATAAGGACGCCTTGTAGGGCTAAATTAGTGGGTGGGGTATGATGTTTTATATTTTCAAGAGATTGCATTATTCTTCTTTCGGGTGCTCCTTAGTGTGTTTTATTCTGTGTTTAAATACGCAATTCAATCAATTTCATACCATTAAATGAACGTAATTCCAGCTTACCTAGAATTTCATATAAACCCATTAAGAAAAGTTTGAGTCACACAGTCATGATCCTGTTGTGAGTGTGCTGGGTCGGACTTAATTCGAAATACTCCTTTGAATCTGGAGTGCACTCGGAGTACTCCGAGTAATTCAACCGAATCAAATAAATTAGGAGTATAAACATGGACGACAGAAACAGAGTTTTATAAAAAAAAACATTAAGTAGAACATTAGCAATACTTGATGACTCAAGCAGCAGTTCGTCGAATGAAAACGATGATAATTTGCTCTCCCTTCATTAAAGGAGTTTAATCAGTGTTAAAACTTACAATTTTTTACTGGGCATGCCGACCAGCAATGAGATAGCTCATTATGAGCAAAAAGTGCTTAATTGTTGCCATGGTTGCAAACAAATAATTCAGAAATCAAGTACATTTGTATGGAAAGAAGTCCAAGAATAGCAGTTTTTATGAGCCATAAATATATACATGTATACTTGAATTGTACAATTTGTACTTCATGTTTCTTTTACTAAAATAACAATAAGGATTTTTCACTTGAACGTGATGTTAATAAAAGTAACAATGAAGCACTTGATGCAGCCATCTTGATTTATGACATATCACATTCTGTCGGTACTGTATAGAGTTTGGAGTATACTCCAAGTAACTACTCTGTGGCACTTGATTCAAGTTCGGAGGAGAAAGCGCAAAAATAGTAAATGGAGTAGCCCGATCAAGTCCGATCCAAGACTTGTAACACAGCTAGCAATCCTGGTCTGAATCTCAGTCGTGGCAGGTTGTACCAAATTCTGTGAATTATGACAAAAATGTCAATTTTCCGCCCAATATGGAGAAGTTGTCTTCGTTTTGGAAGGGTAATTAAGACATTTAGTAGTCAGTGATTTTTCACTGTCTATAACAGAGGCCTTTAATAGGCCTCTTCCCAATTGAAAATTTCTTTAAAATCATGCAGTTTTCCCAAAAATCCAAACTTACACCAGCTTTTTTATTTCCTAAATCAGCAATTTTCGCGATAATTCTTCCCAAAATCAATAGGCTAAGGCCTCTTCCCAATGAAGAAAGAAAAAGCACTGGTAGTCCAACTTATTAGACTTTTTGTGACAGCAATACACTTCTTCAAATTTGGACTGTCCCACACAGGATGGCCCTTCCGAAATCGTTCACGAAATTGGCAAATCGAAAAGCTGAATTAGTAGGGCTAGTAGGGTAAGTTGGTACTGGTTAGAATAAAGTTGAGTGAACTGGCTGTTGTACATAATATTATTATTTATGTAACAGAAATTTTGTTTTAAAAAGGGGCTAAACCCACTGAAAAAGAACAATTTGTTTTTGTGTTTCAGTAATCATGGAATCTGCTGAAAAAACTTCTGATTATGCCAAAAAGAAGTCATATGATGATGATGATAAGGCCATTGACTTCAGAAAGCTAGAAAAGGAGTTGGACTCCGCAGTGGAAGCAGAGGCCAAGTATTGGAGGGAAAATGATGCAAAGTTTCGGGCTGTTAATCAAAAAGTTGCATCTTATGATGAGTTCAAGTATGATTAATTCTAAAGGCTAAACAAAAGTGTCTTTATTTTACAGACAAAATAATGATAACTTTAATAGATACTGTTAGAAAATTCTGTACCTAATATTTTATTCTTTTTTTTTTTAAACATTATACCTGCATTATAAAAGATGTTGAAAATTAATTAAGATTTTTGTTACATTCATTAGAGTTATAAATAATTAATAAAAATATATGGCAGGGCTTTTTTACTTCTATAACAGAGGCTTAATTTCTGTGACTTCCCAATTGCAAAAAGGCTGTTTTTTCCCAATTTTAGGCTAGAAATTCCCAAAATACAATGCTTTTAATTCAAACTCAGTAGTCTAACCTTCTCAAAATTTGGCCAAATATCGCGCTTGAATTTCCCAAAATGAAAGTCTAAGACCCCTTTCCAATTTTTGGAAAAAAGGCCCTGTATGGAAGTGAATATACATGTATATAAATATAGTTTATGTATAAAACAATGCAACATATTCCACAATCATACATCTTAGGGATATATAGTTTAAGTATAACCAAATATATGATAAATTCTTTCAGTGATTATTTCTGAATTAAATATATTTTATCTTTATGATACAGGGACATAGTAAAGGCATCACATTTGAAACCACTAGAACAAGACGATCGGCTAACAAATATTAAGTTTACGCAACCCTGGAATACACAAGCTGCGAAAAAGGAAAACAATGCCAATAAACCAGAGACGGGGGAAATACCCAAGGTTTGTCTCATGTTAAATAAACATGACTTTAAAGTTACAAACCTGTTTTCTCACTTTTTTGTTATTTACTACATGTATAGATCTATGAATGTAATTTTTTTCCTGAAATTTATCTGAAAAATCATCCTTAGCTTGACCAGTATTTTGGTTAAAAAAAGTCTTTACATTATATGTTTTATACTTTTACACTGATTTTGAGAAGTTTTTTTAAAAACTTACCAGTATGTTAATAGTCATTCTCAATTACTACTTTGAGGGTTATTTTCCTCACTCTGGTCCGAATAAAGGTAAAGCGGTGGTGAAATAAAGCCCATGACGGGATTTGAACCCCATAAACTTATGCCAATTTATGAGTATTCATGCAATTCATCAACTAAGGCTTTATAATCAGACATTTTTCACCTTCTATAACACAGGCCAATTAAAGGCCTCTTCCCAATTGAAATTTCATTGACATTGTGCAGTTTTCCCAAAAATCCAAATTTACACCAGCTATTTTACTTCCCAAATCAGCAATTTTAGTGATACAAATTCTTCCAAAAAACAATAGGCTAAGGCCTAGCTCTTCCCAATAAAGAGAGGAAAAACCTGTACAAAGTTACAGTAAACCTATGTACATGTACAGAGGACAAAATAATGTTTAACTGGAACTAGTTATCAAACTGATTCAGAATATGCCCAATATGGCATTCATCAGGTTTTTCCAATGTCAATAAAGTCAATCCTGTGAACAAGGCTAACAAAGAACAATATTTTATTTAGCCTAGCCCCTATATAAATAACAATACATATATCTGTCTATATACATCTAGCTGGCATTGGTCTATAATATGAGTAAAGGTTTACTAAGTGAGGCCATCATTAAAAAATTGTTTGTTTGTAGTGCTCCGACCCTAATTTCCAGAGGTGGGTAGGTAGGTAGGTATTTTTTTTTTTGGAATATTTTTTTTCTGAAATTGCATTGATAAAATAATTGGCAATTTTGAAATACACAATTTTTTCATGTAGTCTGCTCTGCATTAAACATGTAATTAGACAGAACAAACTATGATGAAAACCAGTTTGCATTTGATAAAGGCCATGTATTCTGGTATGGTTTAAAACAGAAAGTACTTTTTAATTGAACAGGTGCAAACAGATAAAAAAAAAATTACTTGAGAACCTAAAAAAAAAAGAAAAGTAGGTGCCGTTTTGATGGGTCGGTGGGAGCACTACAAACAAAGATTTTTTTATTTTTAGCCTGATTACAGTTATTGCTACAGGGACCTTTTCATGGGTTTCTGATCATTTAAAATTTAAAGAATGAATGAATGATGGTTTAAATACTGTACATTTTTTTCAGGAGAAAGATTATCCTACCTCTGGCCAGACTTTTATACGAGAATGGCGAAAACTGAACAAAGATACAGCCCAGCAGTATAAATATCTGCTGGAGTTAGGCAGCAATAGACTTGGGCAGATATTTAAACCAGAAATAGGTTTTGGTCTTCTGGGCGAGTTTGTACATTGTTTGGAATGTGAATTTAATGAAGTGAACTCAAGTGATATTATTCAAATTCTTGTAAAACTCAGTGAAACCAACAGGTTTAAGTTGACTGTAGATTTCTTGAGTAAAAAGGAAAAAGAGGATATTATTGAATTGTTTGATAAACTGATGAACAGTGTATGTAAACATGACTGTGTTGATGAAGTAGCTGTGTTCACTAATCTTAAGGCTATATATGGAGTTGGAAAATAAATCAAATGAAATGCTAAACTTATTTTGCTGTTAATTCTTTATTATACTTTGTATTTATAGGAAGTACAAATATGATCAGAAGAATACAAGCTGTCCTATTTTTCATGCTTTTCAATAATTCTTTTAAACTGATTATACAATCACCTCCACTCATACATATACATACAAAAAGACTTTCAGCTTGTCACCTTCTCATGATTTGTTAGTTACTCTAATTCATACATTTTAATAACATTACTCCTCCCCATGGTAACAAACAGTCTGTTCAGTCCCTTATGAAAACATACTGTGCATGGCCAATGTAACCCATTTTCTTGCTTCACAACCACGCCCAGTTTCTTCCCACTCTCACGAAACTGTACCACATTATTGGACTTATACCCAACTACAAAGCAATTACCCCTACCATCAACACATGTACCATCAATACCCTCTACTTCACTGTCCACAATAGTACACAAATATTTACATGAACCATCAAAACACACTAGTCCCTTTGTCCAATCACAAACAAACATTTTGTTTCCATTTTCATTTAAACTAATTTGTCTGCAGCAGTTGAACAGTTTATTACCAGCATTGTCTTGACAAATAGTCCTAATCAGAGTACCAGTCATATCATAAACATACAGCTTATCGTCATCATCTGTTACATAAAGCTTATCATCCTTAAAAGCAACACCAAAGCATGGATGTGACATTTTAATGTTTCTGGTTGGAATCAGTTTAGTTTGAATGGAAACAAACTGAATCATATTGTGTTCATAGGAACACGCAACAGCAACTTCCTGCTTGCTGATACAACAAACACCACGAGGATTAGAATTGATATTACAATAGTCAACAACAGTCATATTCTGTACATCAATACACTTTAGTTTCTTATTGCTGTAATCTGTTACAAGTAATTGTCCATCATGTGTGAGACAACATCCATAGGAAGATACTTTCTTAGATTCACCAGGAAGCTTTATGATGATATCTCTACTCTGCTTGATTTTGTATAGGCCATTCTTCTGCCTTCCAGGTTGGTGTACTTGACCAATACCCTCACAATGTTGGATATATTGCGTCAATGACAGGTCTGGAGTGAAGGACAATGATTTACTATTGTAATTTGACTCCCTTTGTTTGGTCATCTCATCATAAGCATATTTAATCTTTACCTGGGCAATTTTCGCACTTACAAATTGCTCAGCTCTATTCCCCACAGATTGGGTCAATGAATCTTCTGTGGTCTTCAGATCTTCGCACGTGTTATCAACTACATGCTTTCGGTTTAGAATTTCTTTTTCCAGATGTTTGTACACAGCTTCTACTTCTTTTCGTGAAGACTCGGAAATTTTATTTACAATGGCCTCTAAAGCTTTCTGAAATGTACTCACTTTATCTAATGCTTCTGCCTTTGCCTTCATCAATTCTTGAAGATAGTCATCAATGGAATTGCTTAGAGCTTGCATGGATTTCATCCTATCCTGCAGAAGGCTATGTATTTGTTTACAATCAGTCAGTTTACACAAGTTGTCAATCATGTCTGGTACAGAGTGAATGTGACTTTCTTTACAAGATCTGTAAATGTATATATAATAATCCATATATTACTGCTAAGATAATATTTGTTTTGGTTGCATTGCAACAAACATTTTACACACATATTTGAACTTTTGTAGAAGATCTAGATTTAAACGTAATTGTATCAAAGTAAACTTAAGATATGCAAAAGAAACATCTATACATGTGTTCAGTAATTTGAATATTATAAATCTATGAAACAGATCAAACTTGCAATGGTTTGTGAGTTGATTGGATATCACATTACCAGTATATGTTGCGATCACCAAAAAGCTAGAAGTTTTTGAATGCAGATATTTGATTTATATTTTTAAAAGCTGTAAAGAATATCTACATGTATATAATTAACTCAAAGGTTTGATAGTTCGATCTTGCTGCATTTATATCTGATTTATGAATACGAACAGACTTTGATACAACATATACTGAGATCTTCTATAGAAGATTGTCATGAACCAGCAGTATTAAACTTTCACATAGAAAAATGATTATAATGATCTGTAGTCAACAGACCAGATTGACCACTAAATCATTGGCTTGTTGATAAGTTGACTTCCGGCTCACAATCAGGGTCCAGAAAATCAACGACAGGCGCTTTTATTACATAATTATATTACTTAGTATGTTATATTAGTCATTAAGTATGCCTGGTTTTGTCAGAGACATTTTTGACATGGCATCGTCCTGCTTATGATGGCCCGTCTGAGTTCATAAGCAAAATTAGTTAGGCTAGTGTTAAATGTGCCTGATATAAGTACAATCAAACCTGTGAGCAAAGTCCACCCTTGGGAAAGACAAATGTGGCATTAACTGACAGATGGCCTTTCAAATATTCGGAATTCATTTTGTTCTATTTGATAATGACATTCTTTTTAAAAATGGCCTTTATTCTCAGGATGGCCTTCATCCGAAGGTGGCATTTAAGACAGGTTTGACAGTACTAAAGATGTTATTGAACACTGATTTATAATACCTTTAATAAAGGTAAAATAAAGATCAATCAAAACACAAACTTACTTGTGGTCTTTAGCAATACAAACATAACATCCTACAACATCATGGTCTTCACAATACATATCAACTACTTTGCCTTTATGAATGCTGCATTGTTTAGTAGGAAATTCTGGCAATCTTGATTGTTGACTGGTCGCTTGATTTCCTTGACTGACATCCATTAGGGTGTGGTTCTTCAAGGCTGGGAACATCTTGTGTGCTTCTAAACACGATTGACAAAAATAACCAGTACATTGTACACAATATTTTACAGCTTCTGTTGTTTTGTCATTTTGTGTACACGTAGTACACACGAAATCAAATGTTTCTTCTGACATTTTCTGCTGAGAACGCCCACTAAACGCCATAGCTACATTTGACTTTGACCTGTAGTTTCGTTTTCGGCAAAGTAGTGGGGATTTCCAACTTTTGAAGTAAAGGACTAAATTGATGGCGACTGAAGTAATTGAACCGTCATCGTCAGATTATTTATATACATATATATAGAAATTAACTTTGTATTACTAATATGGAACGTTTTTACCATTTATTCACTTTTTCGTGGCAACAGACCCATCTATATATCTTTACAATTAATACAGACGATTCAATATAATGCTATTTTAATTGAACTGAAATAGCCTATTATTTTATTGTTTTTGTTTCAGTCAGAAATATCATATACCAGCATCATTAATGTAGATAGATTTCTTGTTGCAATCATTTTGATGTAAGATTAATGTATGAACGTATATATATATACAGTAAACCTATATAGTTCATGATTAAAATAATAACATGATATTAATAATAACCAAAAGAGTGGTAACTTCCTTCATTGCTTATTTTTATGAATAAAAATAAATTTGAACTTTTCAGTGTTGGTACTTTGTAAAGGCCACTTTCAAGACTAAGACGATCGGTTTTCAAATATTTACGCGACCTTGGATCGAATACGTACACATTAAGCTGCAAAAAAATAGAACCTAGACGGGGAAATACCAAAGATTTGTCCGATTTATTAAAGCTGCAGTTTAATGATATTTAGGTGCATATTTTTTTTTCAATTTATCCAAAGTCTTGAATTTATCTTAAAAAAAAAAATTCTTACCAATGAGAGATTTGACAAAATATTTTGGTTGAAAAAGTTTTTTGAAGAATTTCTCGTCTTTTCAATCAAATATACCGGATGTCATTTTAAGAAAAGAATATTATTTTAGGCGGTTTTTAACCTTTACAAAACAACTAGACTATGGGGCACCAATACCCCCCCTCCCCCACCGGAGGCATTTTACTACAGTATGTTTTTCTGAAAGTGTATGGAAAGACCTATCAAATCCCAGTGTCTACCATCTGGATGTTGGGGCTTTACTCCGTTACCGCCATTTTGGGGCGTTACCATAATTGAAATTTTAAAGTTAACACAATACCGCAAAGAGATCAAACTAATTTGTGTTAAAGGCTTTGTAATTATGATTATAAGCACAGAGAATGTAAACAAGGGTGTAGAAATGTTAAACTCATCATCAAATGTGGTATAATTTACGTTACCAATATTGTATCACTGAAACAAGGTCACATATACTCTAAAATATTCGATTATCATCATATACTTACTGTTTCTGGATCAAGCAGAACACTATCTATAATGCGTAATTGATACTCAATTGTATTATATGTTGACAAGGTGAAAAAAGGTCACAACAATGCAGAAAATACGTGTATATTATTAACCGCATGCGTTACCAAAATATAACTATGAACATAAGTGCATGTTTAACTAAACCTTGACATTTTTTTGCATCAGACATTATAAAATCTAAAGTGACATTTAGGCTTAAATTAAAAAAAAAAACATTTCATTACAAAATTTTCATATCAATCAATAAAATCAAAGCAATCAATTGTCAATAAATAAATAATTTCATTAATCAAATAAATATTTAATTTAGTCTATCAATTTCATAGTAATTTATAGATATGTTTCTTTTTTCAATGATTATGCAATTGTAACCTGTGACCTAACAATGGCCATGAAATCGTACTTTGGCAGTTTCCGGAACAAATTCACTAATGTCATAGTGAGAACGGGTGTATTTCACACATGTATGCTCCATCTTCGATACATCTAGGTAAAGTAATGAACGACAGTAGTCTCGCGGAACTTATGATAAATTCCGGAATTGTGCCAGTGGTTCTCTTGACGAAGTGACGTCTGGGAAACACTAAAAGCATGCTCTATGGGAGCACAAGCCCTTACCGAAGGGTCAATTACCCCGGCCAAGATTTGAAGAAATACAACCTTTCACACAGAGTATTTCAGCATAATATAATTACTCAGATACGAGCAGAACGTAACGCATTTGGCCTGCTTATGCTCCTGTTAGTTCAACATGACATAGACCTGAAGCTTACCTAGTCATTTCTTCTAGGTAGAGTGCCTTATATTGAATCACCAACAGAACCAACAACTAGCCACTCTACAGAAGGCGCATCCTATGTTGTTAATTGTAACGCCTAATTGGGTAACTGCAGAGTCTTATAGCAGTTCCGGACACATTCGAGCAAGTAGCTGAGGCGATTTCTTATCAGTTGCCTAAAACGTCTCGTGTAGACTTTATATCAGACATTTACAACAAACAGTCTATTAAATCAGATGAGTGCCGATGACGTTTGGCAGCTCCAACGTTCTTGTTCTCAGGTAAAAGAAAAAGCAATAACTCCATGAAATCGGATGGGCTTCATATCTAATAACGACAATAAAACACAGTCAATAAAGCTAATCTTTGAGCAGTCTTATAGAGATGGCGTCACAGTCACACTAACTGAGATTCAAAGCACTGAGATGACAGTCTGGAGCAAAGTTTAAATGTGTTAGACAAAACCATCATTAAACCATTAAAAGGCCTGTGTTATCATCATTTTGAATTAAAATTTGAATGTCAAGTATGTATAGTCTGTACAGATGTACATCATTTGACCAATTAACCACAATTACCAAGGAAAAGCTATCATGTGTCAATACGCAATCTCACTAATCTCAGAGACAATATAGTGTTCCAGCGCTACTTTACTGAATGAAACTATTTTCAATGTGTAGTTAATTTCGTTACCTCAACAGTTAATGATGAAACGGAGGAAAAAACAGAATCCTGCATATACCTCCAACTTTTATCAAAACTGCAAAGTCTGCAATGTATACTTATACTATTTTTCAAAGCGGATGTATATGCGTCACGTAATTGTAATTAGAAAAAGTAATGTATAGCTATAGGAGCTTTGCTCCTATAAATGAAGATTACATGACAATATTAGCCAATTTACCGAGCATGTTTGTTCGGATGAACTTTACAGTGCCATTGAGACATTTGTATGTGTGTTGTTAGGTCATTAAAAATACGACATCAATAAACTGAGGTATCAAAGCAAGCCATGGCTGTGTTCTGAACGCTTTAAGTGGTATGGACATGAGCTTACTCACTCCCTGCAGATCCCGTCTCGTATGTTCAATGTGTTACGGATAGTTATAAGGTGTATATTTGGACCCATGCAAAGAGGGCAATCTTGATCTTCTAAAAGTGGATGAAAGTGGTTGGAAATTTGGTCCTGACAACATGCTGGAATACAACTGGTACGAGGATAATATTGTGCCAAAGGCTAGCGACGCAGACGACACTGATGATAAAAGCGACATTGAGCTCATTAGTATGGTCGATGCTGTCTATGAAACAGAAAAGTTATGAGGATTTGTGAAATTCGTGAACGTTTGCCATCAGAACAACAAAAATACCTTGATGACAATATGTACAGCTAATGAAATCTGACATAACATACAATATTGCACTTAAGTATATATATATAAATAATCATGTAACAAATGGTAACGTAAATGACACACGCATGTTTATGTTTGTCAATGGCACAATGTTTATTGCACTGTCGCTGTTATTGTAAATTTGATTGTTTCATAGATAAATATTCTTAAAATAAAATCGATGATGATTTTATAACAGTTTCATAGAAATGTTGTTACTCGTTTATGAATAATTTCAAACGTAACACGAATAAAACCATGTAACGTAAAACACAATCAGTGATGAATTAAAAAAGTTGGAATGTTAATTTACATGTACGTATTGCCAGTAATCAAGTATGAACATTTTGTATATCAAATCAATGTTTCATGCATTGTAAAGCGTGTTAAGCACTTATCGCGATAAAGGTAACTTTATGTAACGTAAACTACTATTATCCCAGTCAAACTTTACAACATTTGTAACTAGAAATGTTTTCAGTTATGGGTATTAATGAATGCATCATGATTACCTATCACTGTATACCTATTCGGTCATATATTGTGATCACAGTAATATAAATGATTTCCATGTAACACGTATACTTTTATATGTAACGCAATTTACGTAAAATGAAGACACAAACAAGCATTCAATGAACGAAAAACATGAACATGTGGTAGTATTTGCCTAATATGAATAAAAACATTGTTTACGACTGCTTTTGTGTTAATTTAACATATACAACTGTCATTTCCTTGTCATTTTTGGGGTAACGCAGGGTAACGTAAATTACAGAGCATATATAATGCAATAAAGTGAAAAACATGCATTTGATCGATAAGTAAAGCCGCTGCTAACTTATTATGGTCAAAGGAATTGTTCAAATTGATGAATTATTGAAAATATCTAGAATAAGACTTCTAACAGAATAAAATTATTGTCAAACGTAATTTTCGGTAACGGTAATTAGCATGCTGTAGTTCACAAACGCCCCAACGCCCAGATTGTAGACACTGGAAAAATGATCAGCAGGCATTGAGCTTTCAAAAAAATGGTGTTTACAAAAATGCCTCCGGGGGGGGAGGGTTTCGCCCAGTAGCCCATAGCCTAAACCAGCTAATTGGGGATAGGTTTGGTGGCTTTAATTTCAAGTGAATAAAATTTAATGTGGTTTAATTAAGTACGTACATATTCTTTAGGTATAAATCTTCAGTTGTTGCACCTACCTCAGAACGCTAAGCATCTGGGTTGTCTTGATCGCATTTTCATAAATATGCCCGTATGGACGTGAAATATTACGGGTACACTGGCAATGGTTGGCGTACACAATGTAAATATTATATCTTCTCCCGTAAACAGCTCCCGTTCAATCTTCGTCTAACTTTGACAAATTTTTATTGACATAATGCCACATCTAAGTTCAATAACCAGCAAAATCACATCCAGGATGTGATGAAATAGACTTTGTTCACTCTCTTATTTGAACAGACTTCAGTACACATCCAATTTTCACCAAATGTATTTTGCAACCGTATTGTTAAGATAAGCCATTAACAAGGCTGCTTGAAGACGTTTAAGGTCAGACCTGTTCTAGCAGTCACCTCAATATAAAGCACACCCTGTAAATAAAGGCCATTCTCTACAAAACCATCATTGATTATTTAGAACAAAATGCCCCCCATATAAAGACCACCTGTCAATAAAGGCCACAACTTGTCTTCCCCATGGGTGACCTTTGCTCACAGGTTTGACTTTATCTCCAAACCTTATACCATCAATAATATATTTATTTCATACTCCAGCACTGATTGTGACATATATTCTTGAACACTTATGTTAATAGTCATTCTCAAAGACTACTTTGAGAGTTACCTTCCACATTCTGGCCTGAATATATGTAAAGGGGTGGTGAAAAGGTTTTCTAAATTTAGCTTATGACTGGATTTTAACCCATAACTCTTTGCTCAGAAACCTGGCAACTGCTTGAACCATGGTCTCTACCCTATAGATATATACATGTATATCCTTTGTGAAATCTTGTTGTAAATGCCAATTTATGAGCTATCATGCCATTAATTCAGTAAAGCTTTATAAGGTCACAGTAAAGCAAATTACAGAGGACAAAAGAATGTTTAACTGGAATTAGATATCAAACTGATTCAGAATATGGCCTTGATTATAGGTGTCCGTCAAGTTTGACCAATGTTTGTGACCTATATGTCAGGTTATATAACTTTCGACCAAGGGTATCAACAGTCAATGCAGTAAAGCCTGTGAACAAGGCTACCGAAAGTGACCTCTATAAACCTAAATAAAATATATCTATATAAGCAGCTGGCTTTTATTCTGAGATTTGTTTTGTCTATAACATGAATAAAGGTTAGCAAAATAATTAGTTATTGACATAGGGGCCTTTTTCAAAGGTTTCTGTTATTTTTAGCTCACCAGAGCATGCACTAAGTGCTCAAGGTTAGCTATTGTGATCGCGTGTTTTCCGTCGTCCGTGCGTGCATGCGTCCGTGCATGCGTCAACAATTGCTTGAAACAACATCTTCTTTAGCAGTTGGCCAATTTCAACGAAACTTTACAGGGATGTTCCTTAAAATTAAATTTCATTAAACTCTGGTTGCAAAACTTTATAAATCTTCTTGTCCAAGACCACAAGACCTAGAGCTTAGATATTTGGTGAGTAGCATCGTATAGTGGACCTCTACCAAGTTTGTTCAAATTATGGCCATGGGGTCGGAATTGGCTCCGCCACTGGGGTAGTTTGATTTTACATAGACTTTACAATGCCTGGAGCTTATAGATATTTCAGACGTAGCTTTATCTAGCGGCCAAGTTTGTTCATATTATGGCCCTTGGGTAAAATTGGTCCAGCCCCCGGGTCACATGATTTTACATAGGCTCATATAGCCTCATGATGTTTGTCTCTCAGGATCTTTTTTTCTGATGAGTCATGTGTATTCTTTAAATGTAAATTGAAGAATTAAATTGAAAGTATGAATAATTGTTACTACACACGTTTTTCAGGAGAAAGATTATCCTACCACTGGCCAGATATTCATACGAGAATGGCGAAAACTGAACAAAGATACAACACAGCAGTATAAATATCTGCTGGAGTTAGGCAGCAATAGATTTGGGCAGATATTTAAACCAGAGATAGGTTTTGGTCTTCTGGGCGATTTTGTTCATTCTCTGGAATGTGTAAATTCTTACAAACTTAATTATTTTATCACCACACCAACCCATGCATAAACACACACAGAATACTTTCAGATTGTCATATTGTAATAATTTGTTAGTTACTCTAATTCATACATTTTAATAACATCACTTTCCACCATGGTAACAAACAGTCTGTTCAGTCCCTTATGAAAACATACTGTGCATGGCCAATGTAATCCATCTTTTTGCTTCACAACCACACCCAGTTTCTTCCCACTCTCACTAAACTGTACCACATTATGGGAGTAACGCCCAACTACAAAGTAATTACCCCTTCCATCAACACATGCACTATCAACACTGTCTAGTTCTCTGTCCTCAATAGTAGACAAATAATTACATGAACCATCAAAACACAATAGTCCCTTCGCCCAATCACAAACAAACATTTTGTTTCCACTTTCATAGAAACCAATTTGTCTACTACGTTCAAACAGCTTATTGCCAGCATTGTCTTGACAAATTGTCTTAGGCAGGGTGCCAGTTATATCGTAAGCATAGACTTTATCTGCATCTGTAACATAAAGCTTATCATCCTTAAAAGCAACACCACAGCAGGGATGTGACATTTGAATGTATCTCGTCGTGGTCAATTTGTTTTGAATGGAAACAAACTGAATCCTATTGCTATATGTACATGCAACAGCAACTTCCTGCTTGCTGACACAACAAACACCACGAGGTTTAGAACTTAAACTGCAATAGTCAACAACAGACAGTTTCTGTAGGTCAACTTGTTTTAATTTCTTATTGTCGAAATCTGTTATAAGTAATTTACCTTCATGTGTAAGGCAACTTCCATAGGAAGATATTGCCTGAGAATCATCAGAAAGCTTTATGTTGATATCTCTACTCTGCTTGATTTTGTGCAGGTCATTCTTCTGCTTTCTAGGTTGGTTAACTTGACCAATACCCTCACAATATTTGATATATTGCATCAATGACTGGTCTGGAGTGAAGGACAATAATTCACCGCAATATTGAACTTCCTGTTTGGTCTTCTCATCATCTGCATATTTTATCTTTTCTTGTGCAATTTTCGCAAATACAAATTGCTTAGTTCTGTTCCCTTCAGATTGGGTCAATGAATCTTTTGTGGTCTTCAAATCTTTACATGTGTTATTAACAACTTGCTTTCTGTGTAGAATTTCTTTTTCCAGATGTTTGTACACAGCTTCTACTTCTTTTCGTGAGGATTCAGAAATCTTATTTACAATGGCTTCTAAAGCTTTCTGAAATGTGTTTACCTTATCCAGTGCTTCTGTCTTTGCCTTCATCAATTCTTGAAGAAGGTCATCAATGGAATTGCTAAGAGTTTGCATGGATTTCATCCTATCCTGCAGTAGACTACGTATTTGTTTACAATCAGTCAGCTTACTTAAGGTGTCGATTATGTCTGGTACAAAGTGAATGTGACTTTCCTTACAAGATCTGTAAATATATACATGTAAAAACAATAATCCATCGTAACACTGATATTTGTTTTGTTTACATTGCAACAAACATTTTACACATATATACAATTATGTACAATTTTATGTCTTGCGGTTGATCTAGATTTAATGGGAACTTTATTGTATCAAAGTAAACTTAAAATGTTGAAAAGAAACGTCTATGTATACAGTATCATGAATGTCAATTAAAATTTAATATTTCATTATCATGACTGGGACAGTATACACGCCCGTAAAACTCACAACGAGTGTAAATTATCCTTCGGCAAAAATGTTGTGAGGAACTTCCGTCCTCGTTGTGAGCACCCATATTGTATGTCAACAGGGTAAGTTTATCCAAAATTATGAAAAATACAGGCCTTTGTGTTAAAATATCGAAATGCAGTTAGCTAGCTAGCTTTGGGTTTTCCAAGTACGCACGTGTAAAGATATTGCCTGTTGGTGGACAATTTGATGGTAAAACCGTACGACGCAGTCACTTGTATGGAATGATATTTAGGTAATAAATTACACAATGCCTGCTTACAGTTACAATTTACTCATTGACACTGCTAGTATAGTCAGAATGCATGGTGACAACTTCACCACGCTTGTTGATAATGATAACATGCTTGCTGGAAGTTACATCTTGTATGCTGTTAAGACCGTGATGTCTATATCATAATCTCATCTGTCCGAATGACAGTGCAACGTTGCCGAGGCTGAATATATGCATCGACATTTTAACATTTCACAGCTACAATGCTCCCAGAACAAAATACACGATGTGACCACACAATATGTAAGATGCAATCAGCCACTAAGCAAGTTGAAAGTAAGCATAATGCAACTTGCAAAATTGCACGTCACATTTTGATACCAGGGGGCGCACTTTCATAGTTTTCACGAAAGATTACGGATATCTCCGGCCTTTGTCGGACTTTAATTAGCTGGCTATATAGAGAGTTAATTAAACATGTAGTTACTTCCCTTTCAGTTTCGATTTGTCATTTGTCTTAACTTTATCAAGGACACACATGTTGTATACAAGTTCTTGGCTTTATTTATTGTTATGTTTGTGTTTTTACAAGTGTAAAAGTTAGCTCTATTAACACCTTCAAAGGATTAAAATAGTCAGTCGGTCACTGTTAGAGGTGCCAATATCACCCTTTACACGTAATATGTAATATTGACTACATAATTATATAGATATGTTATATGTTTGTTTGTTTGGTTGAGTTTAACACCCCTTTTCAACAATCAAAGTCATATGAGGCGGACAGTTCACCTAACCATCGTTCCTGGGAAGAACCAGTACTAGACTCCCATCCTCCATAAGCAGCTGCCTACTTTCTCAAATAAAGAGACATTGCCGGTAGCTAGACTCGAACCCACGACCCTCTCAGCGAGAGGTTACAGTGATTTAAAATCTGCGTCCATAACCACGCAACCATGGAGGCGGGTCTATATATATCCTATTTGTGTGTCATACTGCCATTGTTCAAAAATTGTGGCTGTAAGTTATACGCCACATGGAATTAGTTACAGAACTTTCAGACCAGTAATGATGATGGTATATTTTACATACATGTATTGCCAATAATATTTCAAATTCTTGTTACGTATAAGTACCATATAATATATATGAGTATAGTGTTTTACTTCAAGAAATACGTACAGAAAATACATAAAACTACAGACAGATTCCACTTTCGTTTTCATTATATGTAATTGTATACCGTCAAATTAAAGTCAGTCAAAAACAGGAGATGCCCGTAATCTTTCGTGAAAACTAAGAACGTGCGCCCACTGGTATCAAAATGTGACGTGCAATTTTGCAGTTTACATTATGCTTAATTTCAACTTGCTTAGTGGCTGATTGCATCTTTCATATTCTGTGATCACATCGTGTATTTTGTCCTGGAAGTATAACTGCGAAATGTAAAAATGTCGATGCTAAAATAGGTCTCGGCAACGTTGCACTGTCATTTGGCCTGATGAAATTATCATATAGACATCAGGGTCTTAACAGCATGCAAGATGTAACTTCCAGCAAGCATGTTATCATTGTCAACAAGCGTTGTGAAGTTGTCACCATGCATTCTGACTATACCAGTAAGCACAATAGCAGTGTTAATGAGTAAATTGTAACAGTAAGCAGGCATTTTGTAATTTTTACCTAAATATCATTGCATACACTTGGGGTGGCTTGAAAACGAGAATGAACTTCTCGCCTGACCAAAAAAACATCCAATACGTCAATCCTGGTCATTATCTATACATGGAAAACCCATAGCTAGCTAACTGCATGTCGATATTTAACACAAAGGCCTGTATTCTTCATAATTTTGGAAAAAACTTACCTTGTTGACAAACAATATGGGTGCTCACAACCAAAGGGTCATGTCGCACAAAAAAAATACATATAACAAAAAAAAATATTATTTCATATTTATAGACAAGGGGTGGAACTCCCACGAAATGAAAATTTCTCAACATTCTCAGAATATTGGTTCTGTTTAAATGTAGAAACGACGCACAGTACTGATATATATATCCAATTGATGACAATTATATACCCTTTCAACTGACCAAAATATATTTTTTTCTAAATGAAGTATTTTAGACACAGCAGACTTAACATCACCTCTACTCGCATAAAAAAGAATGGGACTAACACGACCGTGTAACCAAAGAAATCTAGAAGAATACATGCTAAATTGCAAAAAAAGACGAGCACCTGCATATAGTTGATGGCGCATACAATAATTGACAAAAAATATACTATTTAAACCTGCAACAAACATTCAATCACTGGGGAATTACTGATTGTGTAGCGAGTTAAATATCAAAATCCGTATCGACAGATTTATTTACCAGCCATTTTGTCTCGGTGCGCGACGTTGTATCAAACGATTTGATTGGACGATACCCCCTTGTTCCCGGCTTGAGACTAATTGAGGTAAGTTTGCGCAATCAAAACTGGGTTTCTGATACTTGTTTTGTTTACACCGAAAATTAAAGATCATGAATTTCGTGCGTTGTTTTGTGCTATCTATAGAGTGCGTTTATTTTCGCCTTTCCGAAAAAGTTATCAACTTGCACGCTGCATTGTTTATTACTATAGACAGCTTTCCGGCGGAAAATTGTTTCCGGCTTACCCCGCCGTGTGAATGTCAGCTGATTGTGAAAACGGGAACCACGAATGACTAATGAAATGCCTCGTTACAAAACAACAAAATGGCTGCCAAATTAAATAAATGACAGGCGATTAATATTTTGTGGAGGATAGATGTAACTTATATTCAGTTAATATACAAAATCGTAATTTCGAGGTAACGCATGTTATTTAATGTGATTTAGTATGGTAATAGTGGGTTACACGGTCGTGTTAGACCGAATTGTATAGCGTATTTGAAGAGTTCCATCCTTTGATTATAAATATGAAATAATTTATATAAAAAAAAAATTATGATATTTTTTTAGGACTTTTATATGTGACATGACCCTTTGCTCGCAACGAGGACGGAAGTTCCTCACAACTTTTTTGCCGAAGGATAGATTACACTCGTTGTGAGTTAAACGGGCGTGGTATATATAATGGTCCCAGATGTAACCAAGTAAAGATTATACCAGCAATGGTTTGTGAGGTAATTGAATTTCACATTACCAGTGAGTTTGTTGGGATCACCAAACTACTAATGATTTCAAGACTGAAATTGCGTTTCTATTTTAATTTTTAAAGCATTGATACTAAATGCAAACGCTATGTATGATATCTACATAACTCAAAAATTCAATAGTTTGATCTTGTTGCATATATCTGTTTAATATGAATACAACTACACTTCGATACAACATAATTATACTGGGATCTTATTGAAAAATGTCATGAACCATCAGTATTCAACCTTGGCAAAGAAAAATAAGATACATTAAATAATTGATCTGTAGTCAACGGGTTCAATCAATTAACAACCACATCATTGGCTTGAGGCCAAATTGACTTCCGGGTCACAATTAGGATCCACAAAACCAATAACAGGTGCTCTAATTACATAGTATATATTAAATTTATATTCCAATTTAGTATGTCTGTTTTTTTCGGGGAAATTAAAGTAGTTAGACTAGTGTTAAATGGGACTGATCTAAGTACAGTCAAACCTGTGACTGACAAAGGTCACCCTTGAGAAAGACAAAATGTTTGGCCTTTACTGATATGTGGTCTTATTCGGAAGTCATTTTGTTCTAGGTTAATGATGAAATTTTAATGGCATTTATTCACAGGGTGTCCTTTATTCGAAAGTGGTCGCTAAGACACGTTTGACTGTACCAAAGATTATTATTACCCAATGTAGCAAATAAAGGTAAAATATAGATCTATCAAAACACAAACTTACTTGTGGTCTTTACCAATGCAAACATAACACCCAACAACATCGTGGTCTTCACAATACATGTCAACTACTTTTCCTTTATGAATGCTGCATTGTTCAGTAGGAAACTCTGGCCATCTTGATTGTTGACTGGTCGCTTGATTTCCTTGACTGACATCCATTAGGGTGTGGTTCTTCAAAGCTGGGAACATCTTGTGTGCTTCTAAACACGATTGACAAAAATATCCAGTACATTGTACACAATATTTTACAGCTTCTGTTGTTTTGTTATTTCGTGTACATGTAGTACACACGAAATCAAATTTTTCTTCTGACATTTTCTGCCGAGAACGCCCACTAAACGCCATAATTACGTTTGACTTTGAACTACTTACATTTGACTTTGAACAGTAGTTTTTTTTTCGGCAAAATAGTGGGGATTCCCAAGTTTAGAAGTTATTGTACTTAATGGACGGGTTGGTATAAAATGCAGACGCATTGCGCAGGCAATTTAGAAATAGGAAGGAAATGCAGACGACAAGGAAATAGATCAAGGAGGATAACTACAAAAGATATAGAGGGACATAAATGCATTCTTTTTATCACATACCCTGTAAATACGGCGAAAACCAACATACCTGTCTGACATTACTACTTATAACAAAAGAGTGACACATGCGTAATAAGTTTTTTTTTATCAGGAGCACAAAAATAGTTTCATTATGAAACATCACAAATGATATATGTGTGAACATATCTAACAGTATAAACAGTGTCTTTGCTTACTCAAATTGTTAAAATCAATCAACATTACTCCTGTGAAGTTATAAATTTTGTTGACAAAACAGCGTAGGAATAAATTCATGTGATCGGCTCATTTACCTATTATATGCACGGCCGTGCCATATCGTTTTTACGGCACGGGCAGAACGGCACGGGTATGTGATAATAAAGAATATTTAATGATAATGAAATTATTCTTCCGAAAAAAATATTATCTATTGCATTACTTTTAAGAAAAATCATTTATTGGTTTGATAAAAAGTCGTAGATAACGTTTGAATTTCAGTATCAGGTTTATTATGGAATTATTATTATGAAAAAAATATATATATTAGCGTTTGGAGACGGTAATGAATTTAACTGTCATCCTCAGACTATTTATAACTAAACTAACGTTTTGTAATTGGCCATATACTTGAGGCTTGTTTATTCATAAATTCAGATGAGTTGTTACATTAAACATGGAATGCATGGAAAACCATAGCCTCCTTGGAATAACCTGAACCAGGGGGGGGGGGGGTTCAAGGGGTATGTTTACTGTTACGTCGGAGCGATCGAGTAGAATTCAATAATCCGCATCTTAAATGATGTGTACTATGCATAATCTATGTACATGTATTTCTTTCTATTGTCTAACGGTAATCCATGTATGTAATGTATGCATGTTTGTTACTATGTGTATGACTATATATATGTACTTTGTTACGTCTTTGAAAATAAAAGTCTGTTCTGTTTTTAAAAACTATAAAAGGAAAGATTTATTGTTAATACCGTGCACATTATCAAACCGGCATAGATATATATTCAGTCAACATTTTCTTGGCATTATAAACCCTGTTTATACAACCTTTGTTACAATTTTCAACAGCTTATTTATATACACATTTTAATAAAATATTATCACTAGACTGATATTCAATGATACGTATACATATCTACATGTATTAACAAACAATGGGTAATGTCGGAGTTCACCATACACAAATGCGTAACATGTCGTTTGTTTATCATTTAACAACCTTTTCAAAAACTTTAAATGCAGTCGGTCTATTTCTTTAGATTTTGTATAACGTCATTCTTCAGATCCATTGCTTATAATAGAACTAACAAACGCATCAAATAATAGGCAAAATATCCGGGCTTTAAAAATCAAACTCTTTACACTTAATACATTCAAACGTTCAATCCTTTTCCCACTAAATATTCTTGGTTCGGGTTAAAACTACCGATGTAATAGAATATTACACCTAAATAATGAAAATCATTATAACAACTTCTAACAGCTGGTCATTATAAGTCCAACGTTCAGACGACAATAATCTGCCACACTTACGAAAAACCATAATTTTTGTGCAAACAAGTTTATAGTATTTTTAGAATTTGGTCAGTCATTTCGTAAATACACGTAAATAATATCCAGGATTAAAACGGATTAAATCAATGTTAAATTTGAGACATAGAAAAGCGGTATAGTACGTAGAGCCAATGAAAATACACAAAGGGTATTAAGCCCTTGCATATCATTAACATAAAGTATTTCTTAAAAGGGTGCTTTCGATTTTTGTTTACAAATTACAATATTTCGAGTGCATGGATGTTGTCGAACATAAATAGTAACGTAATTCGAGTATTAATAAGTGTTTTGTGAAGAGCTTATAGTTGCTTAAGTCTAGAATTAAATTACAGAACAAAGATGTGAATGAAATTTTGACGAATATATATTAATGAAGGATTAGGAATGCCTAAGTGTGAAGTCGATGGAATAAGTGGATTTATAACTGCCTTTTAAGTATAAAAGAACAAAATAAGCATCGATGAAGCATTATAATAATGTTCTGAAAAACTATTGATATCCAATTTTTTATTGTATCAGTATATTTAGAAGTTCAAAGAACTTCTTGATACTGAATCGCCTATAAAACTACACACCGATTTTCAAATGTGTGATCGGTGTTTACTTCCCGTTAGGCAGATTTATTTCGTGGGTCTAATTCAATGTTCTGTTATAAACGGAGTACGACTGAACTGATAGAACATTGAAGGAAATTGGTGTGTGTGTTTTTTTCAAATAAATGCATTAATTGTGTTCAAAGTCACAACATGTCGCTGAAGGATATTTTCGGTCTTATCGCTGATAAGAAAGGACGGGTAACATCGTCTAAGTTAAGGACATTTGCAAAAGATATGGACGTGGAGTTAACACCTGAAGAAATCAAAGAAATGGTGAATATGGTGGCCCCTAATGAAGAGGGCGAGGGTGGCGGATTTAACGGTAATAAAACCACACAAGTAAAACAATCGTACCTTACATTGCTTTTCTGATTATTTAATTTGGCATTGCCTTGTTTTATCAGGCTTATTTGATGCTGACGTTGCTGTTGGTGATGATAAATGTGATAAAACTAATGAACATAATAGTGATAATGATGATGGAGATGATGATATTTGATGTTGATATTATGTTGTTGTTGTTGTTGCTGAGGGGTCAAAGTTCACTCGCACTTTTAGTGTCATCCAGTTAGAAGAAGATTAATGTTCAAATCAATTAATAATTATCAAGTTGGCATCGGTTATCATAAAAAGCATTGCTCCTCTCATGAAGTGTATTGATTACTCTTACCCCTTCTTTCAATCCCCTACCAACTCCTTATTGCCATGGCGTTGAGCTAATTTGTACATCATATTAGTATACATGTGCATGTACGAAATCTTTTGTCTAAAGAAGTCTAAAAATGTATTGTTGTGGTATAGGTTTTTAACCAAACAACCAGCGAAAATCATTTAAACTTCGTCCATAAGAATTACATTTGAATAATGCAACAAAACCTCTTACGTTGCAAAACAACAACATGAATTTACTTGACCAATTTACAAACAGATTGCGTCAATGTCTTTATCGTTAAATGCTTTCTATGTATACATAAAAATTGCATTAATATATACATGTACTACCTGGCTTACACAACGTCTAACTCACTTAAGAATGTGAGAAATATATGCCTCTCTTTCGACCTTTTTGTTTACATTGTTTACACATCATTTCAGGCCTCCTAGGAATGGTGCAACAATTCAGCAACGAGTTCCCTACTCTGGTATGTACATTGACAAATGAATGTTTACTATACATATTGCAGGCAATGATGTGACATCAAATCAAACACTTGCGCAGACCAGCCGATCGCAAGCTTATCATCGGTGCTTTGCGCAACAAGGGCAGCAACTCTTGTAGAGATGTTTTCTAAAAATGCACACCGTGTATCGACTTACGCTTAAAACTATTTAATTAATATAGTTGTATACAAATGGAGTTATATGGCCAGATTAAACACTTGATCAGCATAGCTAGTACTTGATGCCACAATAAACTGCGGAATATGTTTAACTTGAAAATACATTTCGTCTTCAGATTTTATAACAAAATCACGTTAGGAAAAATACGTCTTATATCAGTTTTGTTATCCTGAATATTCAATAAAAACTGTCTTAATTATCAAAGAATTTAAGAACAGCATTAGTACAGCCGTGTCATTTTGCCAATCTCGAGACAATGACTGGCTATGTGAATGTCAACCATGCCTTTATAGACTATAACTTAAATTAAAACACGATGCTGTTAAAAATCAAATAGTGAAATAATTTAGATATACCAAATTCTCATTTTGTATCTTTATATAGAGCCCTGACGCAATTTACAAAAGGTAAATAGTTGCACTGAATCACGCTATATACTAGTTCATATCAATAAAGTAATGCATATACTCAGTAGTTGTTATGATGATTTATAAGCAGTTGCTTCAATACTTATCTATAGACATTGTCTAAACAATACATATACAGCCGAAGGTTCAGCGAATCCAGAACCCCGTTCATTCCAACCTATAGACCCATGTCCAATGTCCCCTTTAGCTTTGTCATCGTTCCACAGACGGTTATAAGTTTCTGGTATTCCCAAACTGTTACCAACTTCATTGCCATCATATCGCTCATTGTTTGAAATAATAAAAATGTAGAAATTTCATTTGTCCTACACTAGTAAGTAGTTGGCACCAATATTTTGCACACACGTACCTTTCACAGTACTACTATTATCACCTACACTTGTAATCACGCATGGCATGTCTTGTACAACTTTTAATGCCGCACTGACTTATAATACGTATCTTGGACTTAAACGAGTTTTAAACCATGCTATTAGACATATGTAGGCAAACAACGATGCCAAACACTTTAACGAATGTAATATTGTTTGTTCCTCTTTGATTTTGGTTTTATGAATGGCGGCGAATCAAAGGATAGGGTAAGTAAACTATTCAGAACACAAGATATAAGTTCTATAATAAGGACGTCAGCATTTTATTTCTTATTATATTTAATTCAATTATAAAAAAGTATTCTTCATCAATCTTTTTTTTCGTGTTCCTGTTGGTAAGCTTGATCTAGGCAGTTAAGTAATGCCATTTTTGAACATCATATAGCTGCGATAGTTGATGGCATGTAACTGAATTTCTGATGAAAAGTGTCGGTAATGAAATATCTTTATGATACAACTACACAACGTGTGCATTAAATAATCTATAGGTATCAGAGGAAAATCTCGATACGTATAAAGTTGAGCAAAAACAAGTAGTGGAGTTTGAAGACGACGAGAAAATTCAAAGAATGAAAATCCAAATAGACAAATGTAGGAAAAGGATATTCCATGATCTTAGTGTGAAGGACTCGTACCAATCAGTCGTAAGTGAGCCAGCCTGGAAAGAATCTATTCCTATGTATAAATATGTACTAACCCACTTTCTTGATAGGTCGCTCCATTTTAGTTTATTTTCCATCTATACCATTGTCCATTCGAGATTAGTTCAATCTAGTATAGCTACTTATTTATGAACTACGATCTCTAAAACATTTGCTTTTACTTAGATGTCCTCCCAAAAACATGAGTATTTTCTGAAATTCATTTTTGGTCAAGAGCTTGGTTAATTAAAGGCCTATATATAGCATTTACACTAAATCATATGCATGCCTTTGTAAGGTCCGTGTTAGGACACACTTCTATCAATAGCTATACTCCCTTACGAAATGTGACCGCTCTTGAAAGTTCTCTAGAAAATGATGCTTGTGTCGTGTGATCCAATTTAACATCTTTGAATGTCTGTTGCATCCTTCTAATTCTTGTTTTATATCATAATTAGCCCTCCTTGGTTTTTTTATTCACCATTACCATCCGTTCTGTATGATGTAATATAGTTGCAAGCAATCCTTAGTCCCATTATATCATCCCCAGGTAATATCCTTTTTTCTTTTACCGTTGTTTTTGAACACCTAGATCTTTCGTCTTATTAGAAATTTAAAACGCACGATGTGTGTATATTTATGATAAATCTATAGCCGCATATTTCGTCCCGTGATCCGTTCGCGATTTTCTCCGCCGCATGATCAGTGATTCGCCTTTCACCTTTTTGCCTTTGCGTCAGCTTGTCGATATTTCCCTGACTGTCCTGATTCAAAGACCTATTCTGTGTATACTAGTAGTATAGGTCTTTGCTTGATCAAACTCAAGGTTCATCGCAATTATTACACACACGTTATATATTTTCAACCGTAACGAAGATAGCTATGTACAGTAGGCACCTAAATAAATCAACCTTCATGCATTTAACAAGACTTTTCCGTGTTTATCAATTGATTTGTTCATAAATGAATCCTTATAGTAAATACCGAGCTCCCTAGATTTACGTAAGAAAATAATTCAATATTAACCCTACTGTAAATGTGTGGAGTTCAAAATGCCTATTCATTTTCGGCTTGTAAAGTCTTTCGAAATCAGTCACGTTTTTTCTCGCTCTTTCACGCGAGACGGGCACCAAAAATGTACACAAACTTTTTGGTTGTCAAGATAATCAATTCGAATTCTCGATGATATTTTTTGTCTATGTTTGATTTTTAAACTAAAGGTAACATTTTAAATGTACCCAAATATATCCTTTAGATATCTTATTTGTCGAATTGAGAATAAAATATCTGTTGTCAACAGTTATTCATAAAACTGTCCGCATTCCTTACTGCCGTCTAAACCACCCCACCCGTTATTCATTCATTGAACGTTGAATAGAAAACGAATCGGAATTAGCTGCTAAGTCATTATCATTAAATATCAAGAGATCAAACATTTCTAAATTAAGAAATTGTCAAATTCGTTAAATACTGACTTTGAATAGTGATAATATTTTAAATGAAGGTGGTATGGTCAAGTTGACCTGGATTATGCAGTCTTGTAGAACTGTATCTATAAGCCAAAATTAATAGAAAGGGCTAAACTAATTGTCAGGTTGAATTTAAATGATAGCTGCAATGACACTTTTATTGAATTATTTGGAAACTGAGTGTTAATTAATAATTATACAGCCTTTTAGAATCCAGAGAGATAATTTGCCCATCAGCTAGAGAATTAATTAAGTGATTCTGTTATGATTACCTATATGTCCACTGCAAGGGCTCTCATTGGACGTTTTTGGTCCCCTCCTAAAATAATACACGTCTATCCCATATTTTTAGATAAAAAATACCCTCCAGAACAATCTTTTAAAATTATTGATGATTTAATTTTTCTTTCAGCAACATCTTGCCAGACATCTAATCCAACTCAGATAAGATGTACATGTAACTGATGTTTGGCTTAAATGATTGATTTTAGTTTATTAACCTTTGATTAATTGTATATTAATGTACATTATATTAAAATACAGCTGTGTTAAGCTGTAAATGTTTATAGTGCATGGTTATTAGGCAGTTTAAAAAAAATCTCCTGAAATTCCCCAATTTCCTCAAAATGAAGTGAAATTCCCCTACCTGAGGCGCCATGCCCCTTTCTGTAAAGTGCACCAGTCCTATCATCAGTTCAATGACTCCTTCCTCAAATGTTTCAGCGCTGTCCACTACATCCTCCAGAGTTGCAACGTCACTAAGGTGATCAGTCTTGGCCAAGGACTGGTTGAGTCGCCCATCTCCGCTCTCTCTTCTGCCATAACCACGGCAGATGTCTGATTTCCTGTCTTCTTGTTATCCCTAGTTGTATACTAGTTGATAAACAGAAGCTAGTCAAGACACCAATATTGGACCATATCATTGTTAGATAAACCATGTTTCAAGGGTTTTCTCAAATATGGTGTAGTTGTTTAAATTGGTACATTTTTGCCCATATTCCTGTTTGATTTAAAGACTGTAAAAACTGAATTAACCTTTATTATAAACTAGTTTCAGATTCGTTCAATATTGTCTTAATTAAAAGAAAAATATTCTTTACTTCCAGAAACCAAAGGAGAAGATAGTTTCAATAACGGTAAGTTTGAATACACAAATCTATCTAGACATCTTGTGTTGAAGTAATGAAAAAAAACTGAGATCAGACAAAGCTTAGCAAACATTGGTGTTGTTTTTAAATGATAAAGTGATCATACAATGACTGTGTTCTATTGACAATAATGAAAAAAATATTTAGAAATATAATACTGCAATAGAATCTTCAATAGAGACTAGAGTAATTGCTCTTCTTGTTTTTTAATGATTATTGATAGCAACTACCCGGTACATTACTTGTATTACCTAAAAAATTTAAATGTATTTAATAATACTGTATTACAAAAATGTATATCTGTGTAATAAGGGCATAATAAAGTATCTAATATTCATTATCAAGAATTGTTTAATGTTAGAACTATTACAGCAAGATTTTATATGATGAAATAGCTATTCATGATCATCCCAAGGTAAACTGCTCATATTTCTTAAAAGTGTAATATGGCCCATTGCATAAATAGATAGATATAGATGATAATAGTTCTAAGCTTGAAATGTTTATAATATTACCAACATTGACATAATGCTTTGCTGGTATTATTTCAGATGCCTCATAAATTGTCCTTCAAGGTAAAACATGCTTCTGGACAAGATGACGTCTATCATGCGTCAGACCTCAACTACCACAGTCCACTAACAAAGGGATGGCAGTCAGCAAGGTAGGGTCACCAGTCTGGAGCTCAAGTCATTATTTTACATTTTTTGATGATTGACCAATTTCAAATTGGAACATTTCCATGTGATCAAGTATGTTCTATTAAGTAGCTCTTTTTAAAGGATTTGCTACATCTTTTAACTGAACTTTTTTCTGTTAACTCAGGTATTGCTTATATCCACAAGATATTGTCATCCAGTTGGAGAAGAGGTCACGTCTTCGCAAGATACAAGTACTTTCACATCAATTTGATATAGGTATGTTAAAAAATAGCCTCCCAAATACTTGGTTTCCTATAGCATTCCTGAAAAATGTTGGGTAGGCAAGTTGGCAGATCTTAATTGATAGATCGGGGGGCATATTGTTTTTGACCTGACCGTCAGTACCAAACTTTAACCTTGCCTATAAAATCAAAACGCTTTCACCTACAGTCATTAAACTTCAATTCATCTGTTGGTTCCTCATGACAACCTTTAAAATATAAGTTTGAAGAATAAAACAAGTAATTTGTGATATGTTAAATTGGATTGGTATAATGAAACAGACAATCATCTTTTCTCATAGAAGGGTAGATTTTCTATGTTGCTTATATTGGCAACTATACAGATTGTGTTAGAATCATTATTTTTGTAGTTTGTGACAATATAAATGTAATCATGTAAAAATAATCTATATTAACCATTTTAATGTTAAAGTTTCGTGTAAAGTCTGTCTGTGTGCATGCATTTTATTCAACCAACCTTACTTTTAACCCCTGAATATTCATTTAAAAGTTGTCCATTAACAAAAAGCACTCTAAGCTGCTGTATGTGGCACATTGCTTTATTCCATCACAAGTTACCACTTATACACCTGGGTAGAGTGGACCAATCATCAAATTGCAGTAATGTGAGATTAATTTTTTGCTCAAGAAAATTCTGATGGTCCTTGTAGGATTAAAACTAAATACTTCTATATCCTGTATCATGCATTCTACCACTTTACCACCCCTAATACATGAAACAAATGATCTTCTCTGACTCAGCTCTGTTCATGTATCAGGCCTCAAATTTAACTTTTTTGATCACTTGCAATTTTTAGCAAGCACTTTTTTCTCCTACTTGCTAAATCTGAAAACGTACTTGCAAATTTAGGCGATGAATGAAGTAGACTGGAAAATCTAGGTTGTCTGGAACACAAATCAACCTGTCCAAATCTTAACTATCAAATTAACAGCTTACCAAACAGATTGGCAACTTCCATTTTTATTTTGTACTTGCAAAAAATACTCCTGTGGTGTTCAAATCTACTTGCATTCTGTGAAATCAACTTGCATTTAGCAAGTAAATGAGTGCTAAATTTGAGCCCTGTGTATGGAATGAACCTCCTTTGTCTAAGCACACAGACCTGTTTAAATGATGTCATTGTTTGTTTCCAGCAACCAGAATTGAATTTTTTGTTGGTGATGTCCCTGATGGTGCACCATTGGTTCTTGATAATGCACGTTACACACGACTTGGGTAAGTAAATAGGTTTCCCTTGTGAAGAGATTTTGATCCTATGTATAGAGAGGCAATATTTCCTTGTTTGAATGAACTTTGTTTTAAAGCGTTTGTCAACGGTGTTTCAATCATGCATAGTAAACAGTTTACCAATTTCCCCACCTGCCTGTACTGACATACTTACCCTCAAATCCAGACATGATTGTCTACCTCCCAATTGTTAATGAATCGGACGAGAGGCAAATTATTGTGGTTGCAATTTAGGCAGAATTCTGATGGAGGTAATTTTCTATCAGTATAGTCCTGTATTCTACTGAATTGTTTTGCAATGTTAGATCAACTATGATAATTTATGACGTTGGTGGTGTCATGCCATTTTCCACTTAAATATTATGTTCTACCTAATATCAATACAACATGAGTGCAAAAAAATCTGAAATATGAATATTTTCTTACAGAAAAATAGATTATGCTGTATGAATATGCAAAAACAAAAAAAATGTAAAATTTGACCCTTCAGGTTTGAAATCACACAGCAGCACTGAAATACTGTAAACAATTAATTCTATTTCAGGTATGTTTCATTATCAGACAATGAGAAGACTGGATTTAAAGCGAGAGAGTTGAAGTCAGTACATGTGGATGCTGTTGGGGTGTTTCTGAAGCTAAATGTTCACAAAAATCACATAAATAAATATAATCTTTATAATCAAGTGGGACTTGTAGCAATCAATGTTATAGGTGAAGAAATCAGAAAAGGACTGCCTGGAGACGTTGATGAACTGGTAAGTTACTTCGACTGATTTATTGGTCTGCTGTGAACAATGGTTGCTTGTAAATGATGGTTACCTGTGAGCGATGGTCATCTGTGTACAATAGTTACTTGTGAACTATGATAACCTGTGTGTATAGGTTACCTGTGAACAATGGTCACATGCGAACAGTGATCACTTGTGAACAATGGCCACCTGTGAGCAATGACCACTTTTTTAAGATATGCCTACTTAAAATATCTGAATGGTGGTCGATCATGCATAAAGGCCATATGTTTCTCTACCTTCTTCTGTCTTTTTTCAAAGGGATGACTAAATTCAGAATTGCTGTATAGTGTGATCCTTGTCATAGTACATGTAGGTCATCATGTTCTACAGCTAATTTCTTTGTAACTCATTCGTTTACAATTTTCAAATGTGCCCATTGACCCCATTGGTCATTTTTCATGCGCCATATGAAATTTAACACACCATTGGCACAAGGCAGAACAGTTGTAGGTGAGTTCTGGCTAGAATACAGTACAGGAGAACTGGTGAGACGAACCCGCCAACGTAATATCATGTACCGGTAATTGAAATATTGTTGAAAAATGGCTTTGAACCACTGAAACTTAATACTGTGGAATCATTAATTTTCGTTGGATTTAATTTTCGTGGTTTTTACTAAAATGGCTATTTCGTGGGGACATTAATTCATGTTCTGATTTTTTAAAAGAAATGACTTATCTCTGCATTTAAATTCGTGGGGATTTGATTTCGTGGATGAGGCGACCCACGAAATCCACGAAATTAAATCCCCAACGTAAATTAATGATTCAACAGTAACTAGTTGATGTGCTTGTTAACAAGTTCGGTCCTGGTATATCTGTATAAAAAGTTTATATTTTGTAGGATATCTACAATGAACAGAAATTGGCTCGCTTAGACCCAGATGGCTTATACAACAGGTAAATATTTGTTCTACCGTACTAAAGTTTTCTTTGTGCATAGTGATTTATAATGCACAGTTACTTAAATAAGGGGTCAATCTGAACTATGTATATGAGTTTAGAGATCAATGTTAAGTATATATTTGACTTTAGATGTTAAACTTAAGTAAAAGTTCATTCTAAAGCATATATTTATCAGTATAGAGATAAATCTTAAGTATGTAAGTAAAAGTTCATTCTAAAGCATATATTTATAAGTATAGAAATAAATCTTAAGTATGTATTGGGATTAAGATATCGTCAGTATGTATTCAAGTCTAGAGATCTGTCTTTAAAAAATGAGATTTTGTTTTATTTTGAGATGAATCTCAAGTTTATAATCTCAATCTCATTTTTTTCTCTTTCACTTTCAGACCAGATTATATATCACCGCTGGATGATTTAGCATTTGACATGTACCAAGATCCTGAGATTGCACAAATAATTCGTAAACTGGAAAAGAAAAAACAAGATGGCGTTCTACGTACGTAAATTTTTCTATTGTCTGTTGAAATAAAGCAATTTGTAATGTGAAATGAACTCATTAAGTAAATTATCTGAACTGTTACTCAATTTTTCATTGTCAGATTATTAAACTGTGTTAAAGGCTCTCAACAAAAGATTTTGGACCTTAGAAAAGTCTTAATGATAAAAACTTACAAAAAATCACTCCAAGAGTTGAGTGTTAACTATTCACTAAATAGTAAATTTGTGGATATTTTATGATAACGAAAATATAGTGTGATTAAAATCAAACTTTACTGTAGCCTATCTCTAAAGCGGACAAATGCGATCATTTTTGCTGTACACACCTGAAGCAGAAAAAGGTATTGCGGTAAATAAATAAATAAAAAAAACTTTTGAATTAGTGATGTCTTTATTTTTTACAGAGGAGAGATATGAGTATGCGAAAAAGCTGAAAAATGTTATCAGTGAATTACAAAAGGTAAGTCCTGCTTGCAGGCTAAAATACCTTATTCATTAATGGCTTTGGTAGATAAAGATGATTTTTTGCAACATTTACCTTAAATATTTGCTTTAGTCGAACAAGAATAATAATTGAAAAGTTCTGTGCTTTCAGAGATCAAATTTTGGTTGTTACATAACCATTTGAACATTTCTGGTAACAGGGATGTTTTGGTCAAGCATTGTCATTATGATGTAATTTCTTGAATGGTCTCCTATAATCAGTTGTTGAACCTTAGGATTGTCAATTGGAATTAAAATTTATCTCTTGATGTATGGTGCGACACAGTTGAAGTGTAATCAGATACTGTGAAGAATCAGATACAGTGAAGTTATTTTTTGTAATTTAATTTTTTATTTTTTTTGTAATTTTGGTAATTTTCATTATTTAATTCACATAGGTTGTAAATATTTAGGTTCCTAGGCGTATACCCTACTATGCCCATGTTCTCATTATACCCCCGCAAACAAAGTTTGAGAGGGGGAATATTGGAGACCCTTTGTTGGTTGGTCCGTCCGTCCGTCGGTCCATCCATCCGCAAAAGTTTGTGGAGCGGATTACTTCCACATTTGTTAAGCTATTGCAATGAAACTTGAAATATGTTATCACCATCAAGTGTAGATGTGCAAGACACAATTTTCATGCCCAGTGATTCATTCATTGCAGAGTTATGTCCCCTTGAACATAGCCGTATAGTGTACTAATGCAGTATTGGTGTCAAAGTGGCGGCGGGGTATTAGTCACCTTTGTGACAGCTGTAGTTATATTCAATGTTATAGGTTGGAGAAAAGCTTGGTAAATATGAAGTAGAGAAAAGACAAGCCGTGGAGAATGAAGACTACGATAAAGCTAAACTAAAAAAAGTTCAGATGGATGAATACAGACTACAGGTTTATAAGGAGCTCAATATAAAAGATTTACTTGAAAGCCAAGTAAGTATTGTACTGGTTACAGTCAAACCTGCGAATAAAGACCAACTGGCTGTAAAAACTTCCAGTTTCAATTTAGATACATGCATTATTGTTTATTAGATGAAAAAGATGAATAGTAAAGATCATAGTTTTACTTTGCTGCAGGTGGTCTTAATAAACAGGTTTGACTTTAGTACTTCTGTTGGTTTTACCTTTCATTTGATGTATCAACCTTCTTATACTTAGTAAGTATAGGCCTGTACATCAACTCTAAGGATTACATTAATATTCATGTTGAACTTCCATCTTGCTTTCTTTATATTTTCTTGTATAAATCTCAAAGTTCAGTTTGATTATGAATGCTTATTATAAGTGCTACAATCATTAAAAATTCTCACAAGCATTTAATTGTCATTTTATAGAAATATTTTTTTATTATTCTATAATTAAAATCATACCAGAGATTTTACTGATCAGAGAAATCATTGTTTAATTATAATTTTTTCATTGATTTAAACTTCATTTGATATCACATGAACTGACTTCAAACTGGGTCAGTGTGTATCATATAAATGTCAATAATGTTTGTTTTTGTGTTGTTGTTTTTTCTAGTCAAAGTACCAACAAAAAATTGATCTTGGTAAGTAGATGGAACTTTGTCATTCATATTATATCATGAAATTACTGGTATTGTCAGAGTTGGTTAGAAAATAAGTAAATTAAAGATAAATAGATTATGAGTAAGAAAGAAGCCTATGTCTGGATATTAGAACTCTAATTTTTCGTGACAATATAATCATCATTGGAATATCACATTGATAATCAAATGTATGAGTTCTTTTCTGTTTAAATTCACTTGGTCTCAATAAATAAAATAAGTGAGTTGCTCCCTGCCCAAAAGGAATTTTTTCTTCTTTAAGTCTTTTGGGGGACAACCTAGTTTTAGGGTGTTTACTTCATAAAGTATATAGTCGGGCAACCTGTCACAAAACATTAATTCAAAGACAGGGTCTGATTTTTTTTTTAATAGATACAGCTTCTTAGCTCCATGTTCAATCAATCTGTATAATAAGATGTGTTTATAGTGAATTCCTGGTGACCCTAATGCTCCCTTAGTTATATCTGTAACAATGAAATGAAGAGAAGAAATGCTCCTCTGTATCTGATACTTCACTTTATCCGAGTTCACTACTACCATGTTTTACTGTATTCTATTTTCCTTTTACTTCTAGAACCTATTCGGCAGCCAACCCCTCCTCGTTTATTAGCATTACCTCGCACAACACCAAGTCCTCCTCCAAGAACGCCCTACGATGAGAGGGTTATTCCTGCAATGAAAAGGTAAAATAAGTGAGCGGTAGTCTATGTTTGTGATTAGATTTTAGTTATGACATCATAGTTGTGACATCATTGTTGTGATGTTTTCTGTCAAATTTCGATGTGTCTTTTATCTATGAATGATATTTTAAGGATTTTTTTAGCATTTTCACTTTTTCATTTAAATGCTAGTTTTTATAGCTCTTTTGAATTTTTTTTCAATATTGTACAGAGTTTATATCTTATTTTATTGAATGTAGCGCTAAAATAGAAAAAATAACTAGGAAGAGTAATTTAGTTTTCATTTTAACAGGTATCCAAATATTCTACAATTGTGTAATTATAAAAAAATATAATCTGATTTTACTTTTTTATGTAGGTTGTTGGTTTTTTTTTTCATTGTAAAAATCTATAATTTTTTATGATGATCTTAATTCAATTTTTTTATCCATGGGCTTTCGTTACAAACATGTGATAGTAAGATTGTAATACTTGTATAAGAATGATTAAAAACTTCATGATTCATCCTAAAATTTAAAAAATGAGAACGGGATGCTTAATTGGTATGTATACACGAGTATATTAATGAAATCCCTTTGTTGCGATCATTTTTGGTTTTAAATAAATATGGCATGTTTAGATAGGCTGATTGTACTTCAGATAAATATTTATAATGTACAGGTAGCTAAATATATTGTAATGATGTAGAATAGGTGTGCATTGTAATTTCTTGATAGTTAAGGCATGTTAAATAGACCTAATTATCTTTCTTTAATTAAGGCTGACTGTTCATACTTATGTTATTTTGTTGACTTTCTTTGTTTATTGTTTTAACTGTGTTTATCTGTATATGATGAAAGTGTCTATGGTAAAGTATTCTGGATAGAATGCTGTCATTAAAAGTCACCTATATAAGGTATAGCAGAGGTAGATTCTTCTGCTTTACAAATTGTTACAAGACGACAGTGTTCCATATGAACTCTACTGGTATTGAAATTCATTAATAATTCATAATTAAGTATATTGGTTTGACCAGCTGCTCTGGCTGTTTGTAAGCCAACCATTTATTTTTCCAGTTCCAAATGACATAATTCATCAACATGCAAACTATTGTTTGATGTAGGATTGGATTCAGCCAATCAATTTATTGCTTTATCATCTTTCAGCTATTCAACTCTGCTGTTTTATCTTTCAGCCAATCAAATAATAGCTTTATCATATATTTCAGCCAATCAAATCATAGCTTTATTATTTTCCAGCCAATCATATTCAGCCAATCAAACTATAGCTGTATCATTATTCAAGCCAATCATATCCATTGTCTTATTTTATTAAAGACTTAATAAATATATTCAAAATGGCTGACATGTTTTTGCTTAGATTTAGATATTTCTGCATTTGTGCTATGTTTCTTTGATTATGTTTGCATAAGTCATTTTTGTCATACTTTGTCTCTCTAGTGCAAAAAGGTTGAATTGTATTATTTATCTATTTAAAGTAACACCTCTTTGTGTTGAAGTGATGACATTTTGTTTGAATTATTTTCCTATGTTTTAATTATGTTTTCACCAGCCAGAGAAATCAATCTCCAACCAGCCCCCGCGCCAGGACCCCTTACGATGAACGACCTTTACCTATACATAAGTGAGTAGTAGCATGGGTCACGGGTATAAGCATGTGTTCTGTTTTCTGATTGGCTAATCATAAGTCACATGATAACTTGATTTAATCACTTTGACTGTTGCTAATACCTAAACATATTTTGTATGCTTCACCTTGTCTACTGATCATTTGTTTTGTTTGTCATGTATTTGTTTCTTAGAATGAGCCCAATTTAATGTTGATGGAGGTAGATTTAAATAATAATTGTTTTGCCAGGTCTATTAGAGGACTTCATTTCTTTAAAAAATCCATTAGGTCCAAATTTTATCATTTGTTTATTGTAAATGCTCATTTTATTTTGTTTAACAATTTTCATAATAAAAATCTGTTCTTGATATGGGTTTTTTTGCTGATCTTTTTGTGTGTTGCGATGAAAAATAAAGCTTGAAAAAAGGCCAGATATCTCGAGTGAAACAAGACATACACTGTTTAAAAAATGCCTATATATATTGACCAATTACTGATGAAAGTTTGGGTCAGATAACCGCAAACCTACAATTTATGGGAATGGCCTAATAATTCAAATATTTTGACTATAAGACATCTTAGTACAATTCTCAGTAGATTTTTGTAAGAAACACATCTATAAGCAATTTTTAAATCACATGACATTGAGTGTAATGTGAGTTTTCTAACACCATTTTAACCAAATGTCTGTATCATTAAAGCTGTGAGACTTATTTTTCTTCTATTGCTGATGGTTGTAGGCTAAAAAAATCACATCCACTATGTGTGATTCAGTGCAATTTCGAACTAAATTTTTCATACTTTATTCTAAGACCCTTAATACATAGTTGATAAGGCCTCCATGGTCGAATCACTAGCCCCTCACCGCTGTGAAGTTAGAATCCCACCTGGAACCAAATTTCACATTTGAGGAAGATGTCCACCTAGCTTACTGAAGATTCTACCCTTTTGTATACCTAGGATCTTCCTTCACTGTTAATGATAGAAAAGTAGCCAAACTGACACTGCTGGCTGTTGGTGAAAAGTCAAACCTCAGAAAAAAATACATACCGGTAGTTGAAAATTGAAATATTTAAAAAAAAAGGATGAATTGTTAATAATGAAAATGTTTTCTTCTCTATGAATGGTTTTGTTGACAAACTGCTGAAAATATCTATGTGTAAATACAATAAAAAAAGTTGTAAGGCTTTAATTGATAGGCATTTAACTATTTGTTTTCTTATTTCCAATTTCCATGTTTTACATTAACCATGTATTTTATTATTCCAATTATATTTATGATAGTTTTCTCTGACATTTTCTAAGTCTCATCTCTGACCTCACACATTGAAATCCACACGACTCAAGTTTAACTTGTCCTAAGTATTTGTTTTATTTCAACAATATTTATACGTTAAAAACAGGCTACTTAGACTCTCTGGCTTACATTATAGTTATTAGTATTAAGAAATTAAATTTTTACCTAACTTATTTTTGTTATTTTTTAACCAGTTTTCTGTTAAACTAATTAATTTCCCGAAATTTGCATGTTTGCGTGTATCTTATTAATTTCTTAAACAATACTAACTATTTTATTACATATTTCTTTCTGCATTTTTGTATCACACATACTTTTTTTCAGTTTTTCGAATGTACTGGTGTATAAGTAATAGGCATAAAAAGGAATGTTAATTGAATAAAGAAGACAAAATAATTATATTTTCCCAACTGAAAAATATGGTTGGATACATTTGATTATATATCATAGATACAGTATCTTTGTTACTCTATCTAGGATTCGGGTTAGCAGAGAATATCTCATTTATTTCACAACAAACATAAAAATCAATATTAGACACAGTTACTTCAAGAAAAACATTTTTCACTACCATGTTTCTGTTTGTTGTGATTGTTGCTATTTTGTTGTTCTTGTAACACATTAACATTGTATTTTGTTTATTTTAGAAAAGAAAGTGGCCCTTAATTGATTGAATTAGCTAGATGTGTGCATGTAGTGACAACGTCTATTATTAGTAGACTGCTAATGACTCAGCATTCAAATTTTTAATTGTTTACAAGTATTTACTTTATTATAATATCAAAAAAGAAATGACTCCTAAGGATAACTTTACTTTATCCATCTTCTAGTATCTTCTACCTGTTTGTTTTTCTCATTAAAAAACAAGTCATCGTAATATTGCTACCTAATCTTGGGTATTATCTGTTGCTACGCGACAATATTTCTTACCAGGTTTATTCTTGAAATGATGCAATTTCTTAATATTCCATACTTTATGATATATTGAGGGCATGACATTAACTTGGCATTTAAATATTGATAAAAAAAACTTCGTAGACTTTTTAGAATTTCATTTATTGGAGTAATTTTTAATGCCAATATATTAGATGGTAGATTGGTTTGCATTGTTTTGTTTCTTCATTTAACCTCGAAAGCCCTGAGAAACAAAAGATATAAACATTTCTGGACTAGAACTTCTTCTGCTTGTAACTTTCTGTATCCTCCATCAGAGATATACACCAATCGAAACTTCTATCTATACCCCGGGTCACGTTTTCAAATTTCTCAAGCATTGTCAAAATGAAACATGATGTGCACATTTTGAAGCTCTGTTCAAAAATCTTAGAACCCATTAAAAAAACTATAGCACAAAAATATTATGTATGTAAAATTTTAACAGTCTTCTATTTCAAATAAAAAAACAATTTTCAAAATTAATTGAAATATGTTTAGACCTATGCATATGTAATCACTCTACTATTTCTAAATAAAAAATAACAAACAAGGACCTAGGGGGACATTAGAAGTGTCTTTGAGTGTATATCAAAAAAATATATTTACATATCAACTTTATTACCTTTTTATGCTGATTAGGGCAACTGTTGGAGACATATTAAATGTTATTTTTCTATTCTGTGCTGCTTAGTACTAACTTCTCTTCCTATGTCATTCATGTATCATTCATGTATATTCACGAGCAGTAAAGACTCCGCACCTGTAGATAATAACGCCAACCTCTCACCGAAAACACCCTACGATGAACGACCTCTACCTGTCGCAAGAACGAAGTAAGTGAATCAGTTTACTTTATTTGTAAATTAATACAAAACCCTACACTATGGTTATTTTGCACAAATTCTTACATCAGGCAATAAACTAGAAGTTGACCTTTTTGTTTCCAAGAGGTGCAGTCAAGTCATTGTTATGGAATTATTTGCGGGAAATATGTCTGTCTGGTGTAAGAATCCTAGTGCCTCAATTGACAAATTTTAACAAATTTTAGTTTACAATTTAAGCATTTTGTTGATAATTTGAGATTCTTATATATGTATTCTTATTTTGGTTGCTTTAGTTTTAATTAGTATATCATTAAGTCTCAGGTATTTGTCTAACAGATCTTGAAGTACATATTTACTGTCATAAAAGAGGTACCAGTACTGTACATGTATATATATATGAGTACAGAATAGACAATATTAAGACCACCTTGTTATACCGATTGCCGTATTTTCACGCTGGTTTTCTTCTATATCTCAACTGTGTAAGGCTAGACAAAAAGTTTTTTGTTTACGGTTAACTTGACCAAAAACATTGATGTATGTTGGTCAGCAAACTTTTTTGGCCTGATTTTATTTTTCTGGACATCTTTTGTGAACTTAATAGGTAGGATTCATCCCTACATATTTTCATACTTTGGATTTTAACTTTGGAAATTTGTGGGTAGGCACCAAGCAATAGTGTCAGTCAGTAGCCCATCTAATTCGGCTTTTTGGTTGGCCGATTTTGTGAATGAATTTAAAAGGGACATCCTCTCAGACTTACAAAGAACTGTATATTAACAAGCAGAAATTCAAATCACGTCAAAATAACTTTCTTAAATCAATAGAATAAATGTTAAATTTTAAACTTAAAATTTTACATTGCGTGTAATAACCGGGATACTCAGGACGGTGCCTAGTCGAAAAGTTTCTCACCATCACAAATAGTCCAATTAGTTCGACTATGTCAGTCTGGTAATCGTAAACACTTTTTGTCTGGCCTATTGAGACTGTCTTTTATTTCAAGACAATTATTCTTTGTCCCAAAAATGGTCTTAATGTTGAGATTTTTACTGTATTAGCCCTGATATAATGAATGTTGTAAAAATGATTTCAGGAGGTTGTAATGGTTTCTTGTATTTTATGTTTCTTCTATTGTCTTTTTCAAAGAGTCACAAATTTCAAATGATTTTGTGTAGTTGCATGTCAAATTTTTAGCTTTAGCTTACGGTTTTATGCTTTTCATTATGTATACAAATGTATAATTATATAAAAGTCAGATACATGTATTTAACAAGAATTTCATCTTTATTTAGTCTGGAGAATATCGATTTATAGTTGAATAGTATTCTATAGTGACATAGATAGTATGTATATTGCATGTTCACTATTGCTTATCTGATTCACAATTCGCTTGTGTTTTGTTCTTATTGAGTAAAGCATTGTTAGATGGTGATTACTTTTTTGGGGGGAATTTGTTTTTAGTTAAATAGAGAAATTCTAATTATACTTTAATTGTGTTATGAACTTCAAAACCTACATTACTTATTAATAAGTGCTTTTAAGTTGAAGATATTCAGTATTTTCTTTTCTTACTTTAAAAGTCTAGAGGGTCATCTTGCTAGGGATTTATTTAAATACGATTATTACCTCCCTTTGAGCATTGGTTTGTTTGGTATCTTAATGTACAAGATTGTGAAGAACAGTTTATTGCTAAATATATTGGATTACTGTCCTTTGTTATAATGCTTGAATTAAATGAAATATTGGCTACCTTTTCATGAATCCAAATATTAAAGGATATGTTAGAATGCATATTTGGGTATTCTTCGTAAAATAAGAAAGCTAAAGGGAGCGGTAGTGACTGCTGCCTTCTTATTTTGAAAAACATTCAAATATGCATTCTTATCATCTTAATGTTCTGCCTCTGAGCATGCGCCGTGTGTACTAAGTCATTCTTTTTGGTTTATATTCTATTAACCGACAAGAAAGCCAAAAATCTTACAAATTGTTCTCAGTGATTGGGTGAAAATATGGGGCGAGCACTAAAAAGTGAAACAAGGTTAGGTGAATTCCCAGCGGCCCAAAATATGAGTTCATCATATCCATTATGCTAAAATAAAGAAGAAATTGATATTCGTCACTTTTTCTGATTTTTCACTATATCTGAGTTCACTTTAACCATGTTTTACTGTATAACCTCCGTTGAAACAATTTCTGTATTGGTGATCTCCTTTTGTAGACCAGTAGTTGTTGAAGAAGACGAGCCTGTCCCCGATTCTGCAGGTGGAGGTATTACCGGTGAACCAGAACAACTGTCGGAAAAGGACATGAGAGAAGCCTCTTCAGCCGTTGATGTGTTCGGTGAAGCTCTTGTAAGTTTACTCTATTGTATTCAAGAAACTGGCACACTACAGCATTTAATTTTTTTGTCTATTTGTTTATACTCTTTTTGTCTATTTGTTTATACTCTTTTTGTCTATTTGTTTATACTCTTTTTGTCTATTTGTTTATACTCTTTTTGTCTATTTGTAATTACATTCTTAGACTTTCTAAATCCATTGAAGGTACACAATGTGCTTGAGAACATTTTGTAGTATTTGAGGCATCAAATGTTATATCCAGTAGTATTCAAGATATATATCTTTCTTTTATGATATTGCTTAACTTCAAATATATGGACCAAGAACAACAAGTTGTTTATATCGAATTAATGATGAATTTAGAATGATGCAAATTCAAGTTTTTTCATTGGGCGTGTTATATCAAGGTACTTTATATCAGTCCATGTATATGGGATAATATTTGTGTCCCGTTCATTCTGAATTTCCTACGCTATTGACTGAATATTATAATTCAAGCTATTCAGCATTCCCATTGTATTTGTTCTCTGTTCTAATATTCTAGGTGTCTAAAGCATATTCAAAAACCTGGTCATACAGAGAAGATGCCTTGCTAGCTGTATACAAACAAATGCAGGAACTACCATCAGGCAATAAAGATGATGCTCGTAATATGTTGAAAGCCTCCATGTTTCTCATCAAACGAGCAATTGAAGACAAAGTTTATGCGGTAAGTACATGTATTCCATAGACATGATTCTTTATTAATGATTCATGTCATGTGATTTTGTGTCATGTGATTTAGTATTAAAAAAAGGGAGATAATATTATTTTTGTTATATTCAATTGATTATATTTCATTTCAAGAATTGTAAGCCTAGGAGTGGCAGTTGTTCGCTTGATGGCCCTTATTCTTGGGTGGTTATTTATTTCATACCGTAAGTCTAACTACCATGTGTAGAAAGATTTATACCATCTGCATAATTTTAAGTTTTTAAGAATGGCCTTCTGAATTTCTCAGGGAAGCGTTTTCAGTGTCCCCATCCCAACTAGTCTAGTAATGTGCCGAGAAAATCAGAGGTAAAAGGGCAAGGTGTTTAAGAACGTTGCTTCAACATTGATCGTTATACCAGACAAATATACCCTTGGGAGGTACAAGTACTACAGTTTTATTATTACTATAGTTGAGTGTTTGTGGCATTGTATGATAATCTTGTTAATTAATTTTTCTACTACAGGTGTTCAAAGCTGGTCTTATGTTGTTGAAGATGATACTCAATGAATTTATTCATAAACACAAGTAAGCTAGTTGATGAACCTGTGAGGAAGGATAAGCTCATTTTATTCTCACTAGGATCTGATTTCAGACTAATTCACATTTCAAGCTTGATCTATCCTAAGATCAAACATTTCAATTTATTAAATAGAATGATTGTTATAAAATGTATTGATAGCTGTAAGAACTGAACTAAATTAATATTCACTAGAACCAGTGTATGCACTGTATTTATTAGTCAAGAAATTAAATGCTTGTCTACTGAATTTTTTTTATACAAATACCGTGATAACATTTACTAAGTTTGATGATTTTGACCTTGATCGGATAAAAATACATTATATGAATGTTTCATCTTTTTCTATTTCAGACTGGGAAAATCTGATACCATGGCAACTGTAGAAAAAACACTCCCAAATTTACTGCATAAAAGTGGAGACACAGTAAGTGATTGCATGATATGGACATATTTGTTCTCTTGAAGTATGACTTGTTTCTGCATTATTTGATACAATAGTTTTGAATGTCTGTTCATTATACCCAGCATATCTAATTGGTCTTGCAGTAAATTCATATTTGTCATTCTTCAGCTATTTTATTGTTTCAACTTAAGCTGTTCATCAATTTTGAGGGGCTCCTGTGGTTGAGTAGTTATAGTCTCTGACTGGTAATTGATAAACCCTTACTCAAGTTTTAGAAGATAAACAATACTAGGTTGGCTTCTTAGAAGAAATATCAGTTTTTTATAAATCTGCATAAATATCATGAAAATGTTAGAGAAAAAAGTTTAGAAGCTTTAAATGCATCTTACTAGCTACTTTGGTATTTTGATATCAAATGTTTTGACTTTTCAGGCTGTCAGAAATAGAGATGATGCCAAGAATTTTATTTATGAAATGGCACAGATGAATGATGTTAAGGTAGGATTTATAAACCTCTGTAATGTTTCATATGATAAATGAGCACACACTTCATAATAATCAGAATTCTGAATTGAATGGAATTTGTCCTTATTTTGTAAACTTCAAATTCGTCAGTCAAACCTGTGAACAAAGGCCATCTTTAGGATAGACATAATGTTGCCTTTTATGACAGGTGACCTTTATTCAGAGGTCATTTAGTTCTGAATAATCTATGACAGTTTTTAAAAGAATCTCCTATATTCACAAGGAGGCCTTTATTCAGAGATGGCTGCTAACATAGGTTTCACTGTAGTAATCCAAAAATTTATTTAAATGGAGTTTTGAAAGATCAAACTTATTACTGAAAATTGAAAATCAGCATAAAATATTTTACGGTGAATTGTGGTGGTACACCATGACAGTTCAATGTCTGAAAAAATATAACCCTGTAACCGAAAATTAACGTAATTAATTTCTTTCAGCCAACTATGGCAGTACCACATGAATGTGTCAAACCATGGAAAGGAAATCCTGCTCCAAGATTGGCTCAAAGTCGTACAGAGATTGTAGAGACCCTGTTTGAACAACTTGGTATTAAAGATGCTAAAAGGTACCTAAATACTGCTTAATTACACTAACAGGGTTTGACACTAACCTTTTTGGTCAGGAATCAACAAACTTTTCCTAAAGAAAATTCTGGTTTTTAGATTGGCAATTGTCAGCAGGTGGATAGGAGGGCTTCAGGCGTCCACAATTTCTTCAATGCGCTATTCTTACTTTTTTTGATTTTGAACCAACTTTGATAGAACTATTGTCACCAAGTTTCCAAGCGAATACTATCAGTATTTTTAGATTTGATCATTTTAAGCGTAATGATGGCCCTTTGTTTATTTTGAGCATACATACATATTGTAATATATAGAGAAGTACTTTTCTGTACAAAACTCCTACATTTCTTAAGGGATAAGCATAGATCTGGAGAATGAAAGCCTGGTTTTGTGACAAATCCTCTCACTTGTTTACAGATTTAATAGTAGATTGTACTTGTTTTGTTTCAGTGGTTTAAATGTTGATAACATCATGAATTTCTGTGTGGTGGCGTTACAGCATACTTCTGCTGATGTGAGGCAGGTGGCAGAAAGGATCGTTAAAGGTACTGAGTTCACATTATGAAGTAAGGGCTCCTACAGCGACACAAACAGTTCAATATCAGTTTATAGCAGACCCTTTATTTTCCAATAAAGTTTTTCTAACCGTTAAACATCTCTGCAAGAATGCAATATCTTCTTTTCCTTTACAATTTACAAACAATTACTGTACACAGTAGTATTTTCCTAAACCATTCTTTAAACATAAGATTACATCTTTTAACAAACAATTTTTTCCTTAAATGATTCTTTAAACAATTCATCAAGTTCTTTTCCTAAATAATTTTTTTAACAAACAGTATTTTCTTCTTTCCAAAACCATTCTTTAAGCAAAAATACACAATTTTCTTTTCCTAAATCTTTTCTTAAGCAATAATACAATGTATTATCTTTTCCTTAATCATTTCATAAACTATGATACTATAGTGTTTTCTCTAAAACATTCCTGAACACTATCACAATATTAGATTTTTTTTGTGTTGAAATGCTAACTAAATGTTGAGATTTTAACCGACTATTAAGATGAAGATAAAAAATTGTTATGTTCGCAGCTAATTGATTTAACAGCCTTATGACCAGACTTAGATCACTTTGTAACTTAGAGATAATATTCTTTTGAACTACAGTCTGTCTATGACCGAGTCTTGTCTGAAAAAAAAACATGTTTTTGAAGGAATTACTGCCATATAAGAAGGCATTTGGTTGATACTGTGGGCACAAAGATAGATGTCCCATAAGCCAACTTGGTTGGCCCTTTCAACAGGGTCGACACTAAGATGAACAAAACTTTCATATTTATATTGATTTTTCTATACTTTTACACTCAGCTCTCTATAAAGAAATCGGTCAACCCGTGAAGGATTATCTGCCCCCAGATGATGAGAAAACTCGTAAAAACACTATGTGGAGACTGTTGTTTGAATATTTTGATAAAATTGATGGAAAACCAAGCAAGACTGATGTAAAGGTAGGTTGTTTCAAAATTCTTCTTTGTTCTTTGTTTTGCTTGTCATTATATGAGGGGTGTTTAAAAAGTTCACAGAAATGTTGTTTTCTTTCTTACATCTAAATTGAATTAAACCTATCAACTCATATTTCAGGCTATATATCAGGTACAGAGTTTTTTATGTTATGAACTTTAGTTCGAATCAAAAACAAGGTAATTCAAGTATCAAGCACTTTCTGTGAACGTTTTTTGTGCCATTACATAAAAATGCATTTTGATCATTTATCTAAATTTTGAAATGTGTGGAGTTCTGCTGCATGCATGTAAATACATATATCTGGCTTTAACCATGTGTATTATAATTTCATCAGTAAATGAAATCAATTTAAGATGTGAAATAGTGTAAAGCAGATAAAATACGAAATAGTGTAATGCAGGTATAATACAAAATAGTGTAAAGCAGATATAATATGAAATAATGTAAAGCAGATATAATATGAAATAGTGTAATGCAGATATAATGTTGATATTATTTGGGTTCTCGCTATAATAAAGTTCTACTGGAATTAATTTACTGTAGAGATTTGTTCATTGAGATCAACTTTCATAATTGAAGTATAAAACTTAACCAATCAAGTAATCAAGTCAGACTTATGATCATGTTTTAGTGAATTGGCAAAAAAACTCCTGTTCCTTTGAAATTATTTGCATGGTTTACTGTCAAACCATTTAAATATAATAATCATTCCCAAATGCATAATGGGATATGTTATTGTAACTTTAATTTTGTGTATATTTTTGTTGAAATAATTTGCATGATTTTTTGAAAAAAAATTATAAGTGTTCCTCTTTACTGACAAGTAAAAACCATTCAATTGCCTAGAAGGCCTTGATAGGTTTTAAGTGTTAGACAGTCTTAATTTGCATTATGGGAATGGATACCCTTAGAGGAATATAACAAAGAAAGCCCTTGGGACAGACTGACCAAGAGAGCGCTTTCAGCAGTAAGAAAATCCCTAAAAGGGACTTACTGAACATAAATGGGATTAAAGGAGGTAGATTAACAATTAAAGGGGACTTTTTGGAAGAATATCAAGGTCCTGATTAGGTGCAGAAAGGGGTTTTAAAAAAACACCATCTCTGATCATACATGCATGTTGTGTTTGTTTGCGTTTGTTGAGTGATGAATTTACTTGATGCATTTTGGCTTTGCCTTACATTATCAGAGACAAAGGGCTGAAGAGGAAAGCAGAAAACAACAAGAGATTGAAGGATTACAGAAACAACTACAACAGTTAAAAGATATGGCATCTGGGAAAGCTGTAAGATTATTTGATTAGTTATATGTCAGTATGTCACATAAGCACATTGCTATATGATAAAAGTATAGTTATAGGGTAAAACTTATAGTTTATTTTATGTAAGAATGGGATGTGAGCTTTAATTAATGGATGGCCATACAAATCTTGAACAGATATCAATTCTTAACTCAAGCCTTAGTTGTATGGTGGGGTGCATGTGACTTTAGTCTTAACTAACCATATAAGTTTGATAAATATAGTGTGGTGCATGTGACATAAGTCATAATTATAAATATAACTATTTGGCACATAAGCCTTAATTCATGGCAGGCACAGACATAATGCATGTTAAAAATGTAAATGTGTGACATTAATAATGGCAGTTTTAAAACTCATACTAACTATTGTATATTGCAGTACTGTAGAACGCTTTAATTTTGCAAGGTCAAAATTTTGCAGTTCTTTTTTTGTAAAAATCAGCTGTTTTCTTTATTTGCGTATGTATGACTTTGGGAGGTGTGATCAGAAAAAGTTGATATTATTTGTGCAACTGTAAATATTAGAGAAGATGTTAATAAGATATAATAAATATTCTGGTATTTGTGCGCTAGTTTTGAAATATACTAAGTCAGGATAGATCACTTTCATCTCAGAATTCAGTATAAGATGTCAATATTTTGATCAATTGTAGTCCATATCTCTCACTCTATTATCGTGTAATTGTTTTTGTTGTTTCAGCCAGTAGATGAGAGTGCTTTAGAAGCTAAGAAACCAAGGGTAAGTTTGGTAATTGTCATGATTACTTACTGAATGAGTAGAATAAAAAATGCATTTTACCTGCTAGTTGGTTTCATACATTTGATGCATATTAATAGTTTTATGAAACCAATTATGAATCAAACTCAGCAACAGAGTCTAGCATTACAAATTCAATCCCTTTACTAATAGAGCTACTGCAGAAATGACGATAAAGGTCATAAAATGTCCACAATAGTTTATTATTTGTGTTTTGCTTAGATTAATTTTAAATCTGTTTTGACAAATCTCATTTAGTGTTTAAATGACACTTTGTGAATTTGTGGCTTTTTGATCCATTATTGATTATAATATGTTTTTACATGTACGCAATTAGAGTCAAGATTATTATTATTGACCTCCTTTGTTAACTTGGTAACCTTTATCAACACCATGACCTATATTCCCATTGTGACTTTTGTTAACTATGTGTCTTTTATTTTTGTTGAATGTTGACTTCCATTTACATGATGACCTTAAGCTAGAGTTTGATTGTAATTTATTGCAAGTATCTGTTTGTAAATGCAAAACTTATATGATTATTTTTTTATGTTTTATTTTATAGAGAAATCTACCTAAAACTACAAATAAACCAAAACCTAAACCAGATGCTGATGATGATGCATCTGTGTATAATATGGACAAGTAAGTGATATTTTATTATGTCTTCACTTCGTTGTAGGGAGATGGAAATCTTATTATACCCCCACAAACGAAGTATGAGCGGGGTGCATTGGAGTCACTCTCTTGGTCTGTCGGTTGGTCCGTCTGTCCGCATACAAGTATGTTGAGCGAACTACTTCAACATTCTTTAAGCAATTGCAATGAAACTTAAAATATGTTATCACCATGAAGTGTAGATGTGCAAGACACAATTTTCATGCCCAGCGATCCACTCATTGCAGAGTTATGTCCCCTTGAACTTAGACATTTATTGTACTATTGTATTTTTGTGTCAATAAGGCTGGGGGTATTAATCACCTCTGTGACAGCTCTAGTTGCTTTTGACATTTTTTTGGTTAATTTTTATTTTTTCTTATTACTTCTTCATAAAAATATTGTAATATTTAACATCTAACTCTTATCATAAGTGTTATTCAAGAGGGGTTCCCACACACACTCTTTTGACATTGACGTTTGTCTTTGAGGTTCAAGGTCATTTAGATCAAATTTCATTTGTTGCTTTTTTGCTAGGTAATTCAAGTTGGAGAGATGCATGTGCATTTTAAAGGTTATTGAAATAAAATATTTAATGTATATTGTATATGATATTTTCTTTCAAATAGTTTTTGTCATGTGAACAGTATATTCTACTGTGTTTATGAACTTACAGAAATTAATTATAAGGACATATAGTTGTGGACTATGGATTGTCATGGTATGGGCCTATTAGATTTGGAATATTAAATTTCAGAAATTGTGCCTTTATGTATCTAGTGAAATTTGCTTGCTCTTAGACTTAAAATGCTTTTGGTTTGGTCATATTGTCTGTTGGTCTGTCTGTGAAGGATTTTTTGCCACTTGAAAACTAGCATATATTTGTAAATTTCAGTGAATTAAGATCAAAATTGGTGAAACAGCCCTTAGCTGCTTTAGGAAGGTTTCATGAGTTATTCTTTGTACTATGTTCAATATTGTGCAATGTAGTTGCTTTATCATGTACATGTACTAAGATTAGAAAATTTTCCAATTCCAAAGCGTGACACGTTTACTTAGTGGGGCATGTTTATTGTATTTATTAAGACTGGACATGTTCAGAAAAGTTTTTTAGGATGTTTAAGAGTGAACTCAACATGAAATTTACATCAGAAAATGTCATTTTTTGTGTCATCCAAAAATGTTAATTTTTTTTAATGTTAAAATATTCTGCTGCTAAATTGAGACTTACAGAAAAAGAAATTTCAACTTTGCAACATATACTTATATATAGACATGAAATGTGAATGAATACAGTATTTATACACATGATACTTACCTTTCTTTATCAATTGCTATCCCATTTTTTCCATTCCCAAAAATAAAACACACTGGAGTTAAGTCCCTTTAATTCCATCATTTGGCTGACTTAGCTCAGAGATATATGTCACTGTGTTTCTGCTATCCTAGACTTGTACAGTCCAGTTTCCTGGTTCATATAATTAGTGATACCTAGTTGTATCTTGTTGGTCATTATACAGCCTTTACAGGTGTAATGCTGAAAAAAAAGAATCTCTAGTCAGAGTATTGGGATAGGGTAATAAAGTTAGCTAATCATTCCATAATTAACTGCAATGTACATGCTTGTTCCTTTTGTGGGAAGTTCAGGCCCCTTTTTATCCATGATTGTCCCTATAATTATAAATGGACCCTATTGGATTGTTGTGTTGTATCTGAGACAATGGTTAGGAATACAATGTAGTACATAGTATTGTGGTTTGTATATTTATTGTGGCTATATTATGTAACAATGTTTATGATTGAAATATCACCGTAGTATGTCTTAATGTTTTAATCACATGTAATTATTCAATTCAAAGTATATCACAAAAACTGCTTTACCTGCTTTTAATGGATATCATTCTTAGAGCCCAGAGATTTGGAATGTGGTCTTTATTCAGAGGTATAATTTTTTATTGGAAATAGAATAATTTGTCTTTACAATGGAATGGTCTCTTTTCATAAGATGGCTCTTAGACATGTCTTTCAGTAGAACATCTGTATGAGTGAGATCCAATATTTCTCAGTATAGTGATTGTTATGTTTCCCTATAGGTAAAAGCTGTAAGTACAAACATGAAGTCTGACACCCCCTTTGGCATTTATTACTAAATATGTTGTATGTTCATTATACAAAAAATGTATGACTTAGTATCTCATTTCTAGTACTTAGAAATTATATGGTAATTTTCTAAATCCATTTGGCACCTTCATTATTATGTATGGTACTAATTTTGGGCTTAACACTTCATAAGACTGGCTGTAGAATAATGGTTTCTCTCTTTCAGTATTTGTATATTTTGTGGTGAGAAGAACCCAAGTTTTACTGAAGAAGGACTTGATCTTCATTACTGGAAGAATTGTCCAATGTTGAAAAGATGTGCCAACTGCAAACAGGTATAGCTAGTATTTTAAGATGATGGTTTATACACAACTTTCGATTTCTTTTTCTCTTGCGTTTAATGTTACACCAACAGCCTGGGTCATTCAGTGAGTTTCAGCTTTAACAGTACAGGAACACACCAGGTATACACCTGGGTAGAAACACTGTCCCTCACTTCCATAAACTAGCTTTGGACAACTTCTTCATAAATGAAAGTTGGTCCTGGGTGTGATTCACACTCACATTGGTGAGGAGCTAGTGATTATCAGTCAGACACTTAAACCAATCAATCAATGAAGATCCTCCACAACTTTCAACAAGCATACTTGGTGTTAATGAGTGCATGCAACTGTCCAGATTTTTGTCTGAATCATAACATAACAGGATAGTGAATAGTGGTGTATCAAGGCCTAGCTGGAATGACCACACAAAAGATATTTATGGTAAATGACAATACAATATTCGCACTAGCCTCTTATGGTCTTGAGTGTTGAATCAAATTCTCAAACCCAATTATGAAAGCTTAAGGACACAGGTACATCATCTATTTTTTATGAGGTTAAGTTCATTGGCTGAACTATTTATTTGGCATCTAGTGGTATGTACTGAATGTATATTTCTTCAACTTCAGGTGGTTGAGATTGCCAGTTATACAGATCACTTGCTAACAGAATGTGAGGCCAAATCAAACTACGCTAAATGTAACAGATGTACAGAGGCCATTCCAAAGTCTGAACACGAACAGCATGTTGCTGAAAAGGCTTGTAATGGTAAATATTGGAAGCTTTCTAAAAAAAATAATAGAATATTTATTTCCATATAGAATGTGATGTATAGTACAAAGTACCATAGGATTGGTATGTGATTTATATGTTTTAGGGCAGTATGACCCCTGGTGTTGTTTCAGTTGGAATTAAACTGAAGCAAATTGCCTCAGGAAACCATTTTTATCTGGAAGTAATGAAGGATTTTGTAATTCTAATTTTTAAATAATTTTCTCAAACTTATGGTATTTCTTTTAGGGCAAGACCCTCCATTTTATTATATATCCTACCAGTACAATATTTCTTGAAGTTTACTTTAGCAGAATTTTATTGTCTTGATAATGAAAGTGCATTTTTTTCTTTAAATGCTTAGTAGGGTATGAATATCATCATGTCTTCTTCCTGGCATTGTACTGCTTGAATTGATTTTTTGTTTACTTCTTTTATTATTGACTAAATAATTGTGACAACCTACAAACCTATGTAATTTTTTTAAATCACTAGTTAGTTGCCTATTAGACGTTCTATGAAATATTGTATTTCTTATTCTATTTTCTTTTCAGCCGCAAAACCCAGTATGAATCATTGTCCTTTATGTCACCAAAATCATATAAGTGGTGAAGATGGCTGGAAAAATCATCTCATGGCTAAAGATGGATGTAAACAAAATCCCAGGCGTCTTCTTGCATTGAACAAACCTCAAGGTACAACAACACTGATCATATATCTGTTACAGACTATTAACCACTTGGCATTAGACTTTAGCTTAGTCTCTGTCTAAATTTTCATCCATGACTGATTTTTAAACAGAGTTTTCTAATTATGTCCGTACTAAAAAAAGACTTGGAAAATAATACATATTTATTGCACATTGTCTTTATACATCTTTACCTGACTGAGCAAATCTTACCCTCTGTATAAAACTGGAAACTTGCTAATCATTATTAATGAAAGGAAAGAAAGAAGTTTAATGGATTTTAATGTTATGTTTATTTACTACCATGCTTACCTAGGTCCTCTGATAGGTTGAAGATATCAATAACATTAGTCTTACAAGAAAACTGTGTATCAGCTTTGATTTTTCTGAACTATATTTAGTTAAATATCAACAATGTCCGTTAAGTGATTGTAAAAAATAATGTTGTGTTTACACAGTGTATAAGGCAAATTTTTAAATTTATGTCACCTTGTAACCAGTTTGTTCTTTTTGTTTTCTTCATTTGTTTTTTTAATGGAAAATTGAAGTATATGATTATTTTACATCAGAACTTCATTTTATTTAGGAAAAGGCAATTTATTAGGAATAAAAAATCAAAGGCGGCATCAAGCAGATAAGCTAGATGCATGAAATAGCGGGACCATGAGGTAAAGGGTTAAATTAAATGTCAACAAGATCAGTACATGTATAATGAAACTGTAAAGTGACTTTAAATAATCCTTGTAATGATTTATTATAATCAATCAGGATTAATGTCTCTTTAATCTCCTCCGAGAAAAAGTAGCTTACATTTTTTTCAAATATTCCATTTCAGGAAAAGCTGGTGGGGCTGCAACAAGGGGAAAACCAGGCGTTAAGGGTCCTTTGAAGAAAACTCCGAGATAAAATGGCACTGTGGTTCAAATAAACTCTTCAAGTGCTACTATGTGGCACTCTTTCATTCTTCTGAAATCTTTTCAAAGACCTGCTTCAACTAACTGCCATACATTGTAGCTAGTATTCTGTTGGAATAATGTGAAATATTTGTCATATTTTGTGTTCACTTAAAAAATTGATACAATATGGAATACCAATACATTAAAACCCTGATATCGAGACTACCAAGACCACTTGGGACAATATTCGAAAATAGAAGGGACATAAATGTCCGGTTCTCCTATATCATATTTTCCATCTCTCTGACGCCACTCTGAAATTACCATAGCTGTCAAATGGGCCATTAAACAACAGATAAATAAATAAATATTTGGGACAAGAAAGCAAACTTCGAAAAATAGAGGAAATATTGAAATATTCCTCTGAAAACCTAATTGTTTTAATCGATGGTCTTCAAGGTAGTCTTATCATTAACATGGTTGCTAAAAGAAATTTTACTGAAATATATTCATGATATTAGTGTGTCTTAAATTTCTAAAACTTTAAACTGATTTTCTTTGTAAAATTTGATTTTTTTAGCACTTAATTACATTGAAGTTAAGGGACTTTACACATTGAGATTAGAGTGAAAACTGAACATGTATCCATTAGAGATTGCGTTTTTTTTTTTTTGGTAACTGAATCGTTGATGAACATGCTATATGTATAATTTTAAAAAATACCTAGATAATAATACTGAAACATAATTCAATAGAAAATTAAATTTATTAATTTAAAATACAAAGTGGCCTAGTGGCTTACTTTAATTTTTTCTCAGATTAATTTAGACAAGGGTTTTATTTTATTGTTTGATGTTGTTAACTTCAATAAGATATTTTTAAGATGCTTTTTTGCAGCTGTTGAGAATCTCATTTGAAAATAATGTTATAGATCTGGCGTTGTTGTTTTTTTACTTTTTTTCCAAATCTGAGTTAACACTTTTAGCTTCATTCTTTCAAAATCATTAACCGGTTTTAGTTCTTTGGAAATAATTCATCTTGGAACACTTTTATCTCTTTGCCTTGTGACAAACTAACATCTCAGATATTCTATCATGCTTTCTAGTTAATAGAATAGTTTTCATTCTTTAAATTTGGCACATAATTACCTAGCTACACTGACTATAGATTTATTCTTTTATTTTCATTTATTTATATACATAGTTCATACATAACCACAAGGGATTTATAACAATATTCTATATTTTAGATCATTTTTCATTATGAAGAGCAAGTATTACACAGCTGTATGGCTCCTTACTTGCGTTGTATGCATGCATTCGTTATACAACTATCCACATAAAAATATCATACAAATTCCTCACCCACTTTCACCCCATGGCTTGCTTTGTGTATAAAGTATAAAAAAAATTATTATTATTATAAATTAAATTACCATTGGTTGTGTAGAAGTCATGTGAGCACATTTATAAATCTCAAGTTACCTGAAATTAAGATTTCATAACATGAGAATGGTCGTATCACTCAAATCTCAACCTCATTGTATTCATATTTTTATAAGTTAACTATGATTTGATGAAAAAATAGATTTAATTTAATATTATTCTTTCTAAAAACGAATTGATTCAATAGTTTGTTAAATTTAGAACAGAATGATCAGAGTGAAAGAGTTACGGACCTTGTTTTTAAAGTGAACAATGAATGAATATTTGAACTCTACAAATTTAAATTATTTATATATAGACATATATATGTATATTATTGACATATAAAGTAAATACTCTGTGATATTATAGTTATAGGTCGGATAGTCTTGTATGTTAAGGTTGAATTTACTATTCTAGTAGTATTTAAATGTTTTATGTTGTAAGATCTTAGTTATATGTTGACTATGTTCTAATTTCTACTCGATTGCGTCTGTTATTTTTATTGTTTTTGATAATTCGTAGAAGCATGTGTCAAAATCTGTTAGTTTGTATTGTTTTCCACAGTAAGGGATATGTTTACTTCCTTTCTGTTAGTAAGAGGCCGTCCTAACAAAAATGTGATAGCTTGACCTTTTTGGTATCTTTCTTTGATAGATAGTTCAAATTGGTCTTATTTCCAGAGTTTTTTGCTTAAGATTCTTCCATTTAGAGTCCTAAATTTATTTTTATGATAGAACATATTTATAAATTAGTCATGGTACCTAAAACTAAAATTTTATCAAGGATGGCCTGATTTCTACATGTCCAAGTGTATTGTACTCATTTTTTCTTGCCAATTTTTTTGTATTGTGTCATAGGAATGTATCTTGTAGAAACAAAATAGCTACAAACACTGTAACTCTCACTGTTCAAAATTAATGATTTTAATACTAGATTCTATTTGAATATGTTTCACATTTAGGTTTCTCCCAATCTACCATGTGGGCCTTTAAATATGTATTAGTAAATTAAATGAAGTGCTGCATAGAAACGAGTTGCAGCTGCAATGACAAGCCCTTTGGGTACAATAATTATTTTAATGTAATAAATTGCTTGATTACTGTTCTAATTTTGAAGACTCTTTTTTTAAGTTGTACATATAATAAGTCAATTACTGTCTGAGACTTTATACATTGAGCCCTGACTAGGATGGTAAGCAAGGAATTTATTTCTGATGTTAATAAATACTGTAAGTTTTAACTTAAGCCAGAAAAAAATCAGTGTTTTTTGTCTCTACATTGGGAAGAGGCCTTAGCCTGTTGATTTTGGGAAGAATTATCGCTAAAACTGCTGATTTTGGTAAATATAATAGCTGGTGTAAGTTTTGATTTTTGGGAAAACTGCATGATTTTAAAGAAATTTTCAATAGGGAAGAGGCCTATAATAGGCCTCTGTTATAGAAGGTGAAAAATCACTGAAAATGGTTGTGTTTCTTAATTGTTACCTGACCAATATAGTAGACTTTATAGGTCACAGCACATGTCTATTTTTTTTTCTCCTGAGCATGTATACATGTATTTCATAATTTTGATGCATGATTCATACCGAACAGTTTTGTAATACCAAAATTGGTTGCACTTATTTTTATTTCACTGTTAGAAACTTGGGGTTGGTGTCAGAAAATGGGTCAGACATTTAACCTTAGAGGTTGATGCTGAAATATAGATTCATCAGCATACCAGAAACAAACTTTTCTCAGGCCTTATCAAGTGAAAAAGTTAATTTCATGACACATGTTGTTGGAATACTCTTGTTCTTTGTTAACTGAAAGATAAGTACCATATGTTGTTGTTTTTTGTTGTTTGTTGTCATGACTTAGAGTAACCACAGTTTGTTTTCTTTTCATGGTAGTCATTTTTGTCTGTGTTCTTTAGTATTGAAAGGAATTAGCTGGAAAAAAATTTGGACACCAACTTTAATTCTGAACTTAGTATTTTTTGTCAAAATTTGATTCCTTGTATGTTGATGATATACCTTCATTCATTTTGAAAACATGTGTATGGTATGACTGAATTGACTTATGAATCAATACTTCAGCAATTCAGATTTTTGTAGTGGTCTGAGTGAAAAAAAGTTTCAGGTGTCATGTTATATGGGGACTGTATTATTATGGTATGATCATAACCTGCATGCACCAATGCACTGGAATTGTGGTGACTATGTTAAGCTCATTTCAAGAGGGCATGACAGAAATTGGTCAAGAAAAAAAGCCTTCTACAGACAATTGCTACAAATCTAATTTTTAGTGGTTTAGTTAATGCTGAACTGTGTGTAAACATGACTGCTGTAATTCGGCAAAATTTGTTCATGTTTTCAGTATCACCTGTAAGTTTTGCACACAAATAAACAATCATTTGTTCATTATCTTTTCACAACATATATAGAAATCTATCAGTCTTGTAAATATTTTACTATTAAATTGCTGAATATGTGTATATTATATTCTACTAGAATAAAATAGAAATACATTTGATTTGAATTTTATTTATTGCTTTATAAATTCAGAAGTTTTATATCTTATTCGGGAAGTAACAGATAAGTTTTAGCCCCAAATTTCCATTTGTGGCAGTGCCAAACTAATTTTTCAAAGCATAAGCTACCAGTAAACTACAAGAGGACTATTGGAAACAACACTTCACCACTAGCCAGAATACACAATTTTGAGAAAGTTCACAAGCCCAAATACAAAGCCCATGGCTTATCGGTTAGCTGCTGCATTAAGACTGAAATAGAATTTGAAAAGCTACCAGGATGGCAAGCACAGAGCTAATATTGTGTGTCATCCTGAGAATAGAAAAAACAAGACATGAAATAAATCATTAGACATATATTTTATTTCAGACACATGTAAAGTAGGGATCTCACAGTCAAACATTTGCATAGTAAACATTGCTCATTAGTTATTGTAACAGACACAACATGGCCAGAAAATAATTTCATGTTTCCACTTACTCAACAACAAAACAGAGTAGGTAGGTTGCAAAAAAAATGCTTTTTTCTTGAAACTAGAAACAATTACTTTTTTCTTACCTTTACAATAATCATACATGATTAACTAAAAGTCATCCAAATCTGAACACTGTATTTCCACATCACTGCTTTAATAATGCTTATACATCATAATACAGAGGATACATAGCTTAAACACTGAATCAAGAAATCCTTCTGCACAGTATTAATACGATTTTTTTCTGAAATTCTTTAATAAAGCAAAAATGTGAAAAAAATTGTTCCTAATTAAACATTATTTTCTAAGGTGGTTACAACTGCTACAAGAAATTGAGAATTAAATTCATTTATTGATGTCCATAAGTCTACTAAAACCAACAACAATTTCCAAAAAATACAGCTGTATGTCTTAAAAACTATCATACGTCTAATTAATAAGTCATAACCTGGACCAGTTAGTCAATACAGTATAGTATTATGATTGAAGCAAACAGCCCATCTGTACAGTGCTTATGACAATTTACATGTTTCATGGAAAGTAAAATCTACAGCTTACAAAAATATGAGTATATACAAAAAACTATGTATTATTTACAATTTTTAATAAATAAAAAGTACACTTCAGCACATCTGAGATATTTTATCATTCCAATTCAAATCAATACTTCACTATCAACCTTGCAAGTACTACTGTCTAAATTCTTCACAAATAGGTGTTTGAAAATTTAGCTTTGAAGCTGTTTTTAAAACTAAAGCATCTGACTGGTAAGTTTTTATCTCAGATTCATAATGGACCAATGATATGGCTGCATTCCAATAATTCCAAAAAGTCTACATAATAATCACTAAGATAAACACAAACATAATTTAAAGTTGGAATTTGACATTCTCTTCAGATGAGTTTCCATTGAATCATCAAAAACAACTTGTTGTTTACACTTGAGATATCTTAATATGTGCGTCTCAATGTTGATATGATGGAAAATATTTCAGTGAGGCCGGGTAATGCACTGCAGAATCCAAATATATACCAGTACCAGTCACAAGGCCAGATTTCAAACAGGTAAAAGGCTAATGCCACAAATGCTCCTGCATGAACTGTGGTAGCTGAATCTTAAGTCAAGGATAATCTATTACTATGAATATTGAAAAACAATTGTGAATTCCTACCACTAGTAACACAATATATTTTGACTTCCTTACTTTGGAGGATACAAGCTATATCATAAACAAATTGGATCAGATAACTAACACATTCTAATACAGCTTATCTTCAGAATATCAGTACAATTACCAAATGAAAACAATCAATGTTTGCCTTCAATATGGCAGGTACTGACGATGATCACAATGTAAGTTCAGATCTTCGAAGTTCATACAGGCAGTAACTATCAGGTTCTCACAATTGGCACTAATTATAGCTGGTATAAATTCTAACTTATCTAAATTCTTTTTCTACAATGTAGAGTGTCCACAGCATAACATAAAACCCATTGTCAAAAGTTCTGTGAACGCAGGGAATGCATTAGTACATGCAAATATATACCAGAATCTTTCACAAGGCCATTCTCTCCAAATATAGTATGACAGGGCCACTGAAGCTCCACAATGGGCAGCAATAGCTAAATTAATGTCAAGGATAAATGAAAGTTTCAGGTGACATTTCGAATGACTTTTGAATCAGGACTTCTTAAAAAACACAAGCAAATAATTAAATCTTTAAATATTTGTTTAATTAATGGTTGTATTTTTTGTAACTGGAGGTGACCTTGTTATGTTACTCTATTCAAATAGAAGTGATAATAACAGAAGGTATGAATAGCAAATGAAAAAAACAACATTCAACTCAAATTCAAAACTTGGTGTATGTTCAACACTTAATGTTGGTTAACTGTATTAAAGTTTTACACAATTAGTCAACACTTTTTCAGCGATATGCAATGATGAATAAACCTAACCAGATCTCCTGGGTCACCTACCAGTGCTTACTAGTTCTCAACAGATTTACTTTTTCCATCATCAACCAAACCAGCAAAACAATCACACCAATATTGCAAAAAAAGGATACAGAGAAGACACTGCATGGATGTAAACATCGTAAGACCACCAAAGAATCCAATCAACTCGATGGCAAACAATCCAAGTGCCACAGATAGACCAATTATCATCCTGCAAATTACATAAACAAAATAAAACATGTTTTAGTACTTTCATAGCAAACAAAAATATCTTAAAAAACAACTGTCAACATTTTTTTCTTTCTTGTTTTGATCTGTAATTTGAAAAGACACTAAAAACAGGGAATGACTACGTGTAAGAGATACTACACATGCTCATGTATATATTGCAAGCATGATGCTGCATCACGTTTGAATAACATAACAAGGAACCTGTTGATTTTTTTTTACCATTTTGTTAAAAAATACCACTTGAAATGACAAATAAAGAGCGTTCCAAATACAGCATATTCTTGAATACATTGAAAATATTAAAAGATATATAATTTGAAATATTCTAAGCATTCTTCCCAGTATATTTTATAATACAGGTAATGATCAGAACTGATTATTTAAAAAAATCTTCAGTTTTAGGAAAATGAGACAAAACATTTAACCCACATTTAGCGCACTCACATTCAATAGTCAATACTTACTGGAGATCTTTCTCATCATACTGAGCTTGCGTATATTCTCTAGGTAGACATGACTCAATATTTGGTCGCTGAAACAATTAATTAAGTTCCAAATTTATATAGATATATAATGACTCATATCAACCAGTTAACAATCAATCTACTGTTTCATTTTGAATTTTTTACTCAACTCTCATTTTATCAATATATTTGGCTGAACATAAAGAATTTGCTGATGGGTTAACTATAGTGACATGGTTTGTTCCCTACAATGCTAGAGGTCTTAAGAGTTTACTCCCATATTGGAACCACAAATATTTCTAGATTCTAATTTACTTTGAGGACCCGCAGCATCAGTGTTTGATTAACTTATGCAGAGTCATACTCATAGACTTTCAAACTGGAGAGCTGGAAAAAGGGGGAGGGAGTAGTGATTCATAGTATGAATATCGGCAACTCTCAACAATCTTACTGCTGGGTTATCTCTTAAGCAATGAGACTGTGTGCTAGGGATCCTCGGTTTAATCCGCAGTGAGAAACATGGATTTTTCTTCCTCCATAGTTTACAAGCAACATCTGAGTTTGAAACCATGAAATCTAAAACTGAAAGTCTCAACAATTAACCCCGTAGGACAAACAAGAACATATAAATAACTTACTCTAGACCAAAATATAATAATGACAAGTACAAGATGAGACACAATGGTCAGAAATCTGGCCGGAACAATCCCAGTCACTTTCATGTTTCCAAAGCTTCCTTGCCGACCGTGATTAATTCGGAAAATTACTACACTATGCTGCGATATTTCTTGTCAGTCTCTTGTCAGACACATAAAATATCTAGATAAGATCACAATTCACTACAAAATGTGTGCATATTCAGTTAATACTTCGTGCAGTAAACGATAACTTATCAAAAGATTATGTCTGTGCTTGTTTGGCGGCCATTGCTTTTTCGTCTACTTAACGGCTTGGAAATTATAAATATGCGGGCCCAAATATTCAGTACTCGGGTATTTCCGTAAGTGAGAAATATCTATCTATCCATCTTCCTTTAATGCCAAACCCATCACGGGGACGCGTCAAAAAACGCCTCGTACATAGGTACAGGATAAGATTATTGCAATATTGTTCTCATACGTCTAATATAAAGGGTTGGACGCTTGGTCCTTGACAGGTGTTCATTGTAGGAAGACTGGTCATCATAATATACAAAAATATTAATGCTCTTTCTTAAGATAAGTTTTATTTAAAGTAAGATAAGTAACACAAACATAAGCTCATGCCAGCTTGTACAATCGACTATGGGATATGGATTTAATTTTCTTCATTTTTTTTTAGTTTCTTTCTGAACAAAAATGCCAAGATAGTGGACAGAAATTTAAGTTAGACAGACTAAATGTATGAAATGTGGTTAGTCTATTTAGTTTGCTAAGTTTATTCGTTTAAGTATATTGAGTTGCTGAGCAGCCTTCTTACATTACAAATGTTATCAATATGATAATCAATTAAAAGATTTAAGTTTATAATCAGTGTCAGCTCCTAGTAATTTTACTATTTCATCAAATGTAATATAATTATATATATGGGTTTCCAAGACTAAAAGTAGAAGATTTGTCGTAGGTTTTCTTTCCAATTGCTACAGCTTTGAATTGGGAATTGTCTGACATTTTGTTGAATTTAAACAAAATCCTACATACTGTATTACATATAGGTCTTTTGCAATTCAATCGATATATGAACGTTATATAACTACTTTCATCTTGTAGGACTTCAATCATTTAAATTATCATAATTTAGTGAACTAAAGGATAACGCATTATCATCAGAATAGTTATACAAGATATACCTATCTTTATGAAGTAGAATATATATGCATGATTTATAAATACATTTAAGACTAAAATACCATACCCGTGGTACAGTTCTAAAGTCATCGGGTACCAGTTAAATATCTTATCAGTCTAGACGTACCATTCGCATGTATGTATACATATAGTATATAGGTACATTTGTATTTGATCTTTTTAAGCTGTATATCTTAATTGCTGCATATATTGGAAAGTATATTGATTTTCCTGTGTGAAATACGTCTAAAATCTAATTCTATTTACACAAAACTTCATATGGTACAAGTAGAATGTGTATATGGTAAAATATACTGAAGTCCAATATCATCGATGAGATATATCATACAATACTTATAAATAAGTTAATTCTATGACAAGGTGTAAGATAAAAAAAATAAGGGAAAGTTCACAAAATTCAATGAATTAATTTGGCTGTCCTCCCAACCAATCTATATGGGAATGTATGTCCCTCTGTTTCACTTTGAACACATGATGATATAATTGTTTTATAGAGTAGATATTTATATTATGATAACATATTGCACGATAAATCTTATCTTGTCTTATTATTATACGGCTCTAGGGTCGACTTATAAACTTTGTCCCTGAAGTACGGTCGAAAGTAAACTTTATCTACGACTCTTGGGAGCAAAGATTATTCATATATATAAATAAATTCATTTCAATATATTTACTATTTATAAAACGTCCAACTATTAGAAGATGGATTAAAAATAGTATTGTATAATTTATGTAGATAAAAGTGTGTTCTATATAAGAAAAAGTGATAGAAATTATGTTCTACATATAATAGTAGGTCCCTCTGTTATTATTGGCATTATGGAAGTTTCGCCAGGAGACATTGACGTTGAAAAACATTCAATCAAAATGCCTCTACCCACTCACAATGGTGTACAGGTCGATCACGACAAACAGAGATATCCTCATTGTATTGTATGGACACCGATACCTTGTTTGACGTGAGTTATATTTAAAGGAATATTTTTTCAACCAATTTTTATGGTTACAGATTTTATTGGGTCCATTGATTTGAAACACCCCCAATACACCCGTAATAACTCTTAAATCACCCAAATACTACTCAATAATAATAAAACTATAATAAAATTCTATATTATATGATGAAATAGTGTATCTAAAACAAATGTAATAATATTTTTCCAAATTTTCACCAAAGTTAGTATAATTGACTAATTGCATGTAGATTCTAGTTCTGTAGTCCAACTAAATTACTAATTAGACAGTTTGTGACGACAAGATACTTTTTTGACTTGGCCCCGTCTTGTGAGAGGATGGCACTTCCGAATTTGTTCTCGAAAATGGGCCAACTGAAAAGCCGAATTAGTAGAGCTAATGAGATAGGTAGAAAAAGGCGTACGTTGGATCAGTTGGCTATTCGTCGCATGACCTGTCATGCTTGCTGAATGTGTTTGTCTGGACTTTTGTTATTAATATATATATACTTGAAAGGCAAGTAGATATTAATGATATGCAAAATCAGAATGTCAAGATCATGAATGTTGATGTTGATGATGACCTAGATAATTTGTGGCATAAAAATTAAAATCAGTTGGCAGAGCATCTGACCTTGCAAGCAGAAGGTCGCGGGTTATTTGGATACATTGATTACCTCCTCCTATGACAGACTGATGGCTTATATGTATCGAAAACATAGTAGTATTAGTACGACATTGTCAAGTCATCCACTAATTTGTGCCAACAGATCACAAATATTTCCTAATCCTATCATGATAAATTGCTTCAGTTGTAGGACTACAGTACATGTAGAAATGCATGCCTTCAACTTCAAGATTTCATCCTGCCTCAGTACCAGTACAATACTCTGTACAATGTAAGTTGTAATGACTCTCAGAGTTTGCTATATAATCATAATAATGATTTGAGTCAGACGCCAAAGACAAAAGCATATTTGAATATTAATTTAGGACTTGTGTTTAACAGTTTTATATATTGGTAGAATGTACTAAAATAGTGATATCTTTATTTGTTTCAGATGGTTTATTCCATTTATTGGCCATATGGGTATAGCAACATCTGCTGGGGTCATCAGGGATTTTGCAGGCCCTTATTATGTGTCGGTAAGCATGTTTAATATAACAACTTTCATGATAACCTTCTTGGGAAAATGTTCAGTACTAGACAGATAGTAAATCGATAAAAACATGGACTCTAGTATATATGAAATTAAACTTTGTGTGAAAGTAGTCCTTCCAGACTCATTCGCAGAAAAAAATCTGTCCATAATTATTTAGATCAAATCCTGTCAAATTGCCAAATTGATAATAGAAAACTTTTATGTGTAAATTTCCTAGTAATATGAAATTATTTTGTTCATTTTTACAGGAAGACAATATGGCATTTGGAAGACCAACAAAGTGAGTTGAATTAGAAAATGTTTGAATTATTGATCAGTTTAATTTACAGTTAACTGCAAATTTACATTTTATTAAATTTATGCTATTGACAGTCCATAATTAGGGTGAGTGCATTAATGGTTTCACTTTGATATAGTATCGTTTTTTATGGCACGGCCAAAACGGCACGGGTATGTGATAAAATCAATTATACAACTTAAAACATTACAAAGGTAAGAAAATTTGTAATGAAACTAAAAATGAGATGTATATTCTCATACTCACTGCCCATGCTTGTGTAAAAGATATCTTCAGAGTATTTTTCATCTTAGATACTGGCAGTTAAATATTGACCAGGTGACCACAAGGAAAGGACAACATCCAAAACAAACGTGGGACATGGCAGTTTATGAGGCCTCAGAAGAATACAAAACCAGAATGGTAAGGTTGATTGGTTTAATGCTGAATCCCTGCTCTGTAATTTTGAAGACAACAAATAAAAACTCACTGTTAATACTGGCATCTATTTAATAGATAGGTATTTGTTGGGGCTGGTTAATTGTTCACTTTTCTGGCAATCATTTTTGTGAAGCATAAAAGATTTTTTAAAATCTGATTACCAATATTATATACAAGATATGAATTCATGGCATGTTAATACAGAGGTACAGCTAGGAATATGATTTGAAGAAAAGTCCCTTATCAATAAGATTTGATGTCTTAGTGGGTAGGCATCTGTTTTTGCTTAAAGTCTATACAAAGTTGTTGTTATTTATTTTTCATATTTTCAGCACAATCTTTGTTGTGATAACTGTCACAGTCACTGTGCTATGGCATTAGATATTATGGAATATGGTGGAAGTAAATCTTGGAACATGGTTAAATTGTGTTTTCTTATGTTGATACATGGAAAATATGTCAGGTAACTGCATAATACATAGTGCGTGTGTTAAAGTTTCCTAGCATTGCTGAAATTTCCAGTTAATCACTGGTCTGGACTTGTTTTTATTGTGTTTTAGGCACTGCACTTATGTAAACCCTTTTTTCACTATTTCAGTTTCCACCCATGCATATAGTGACCCTTGATATTATGAACACCATATTCAAATGACAACTTGGCTTAGCAATCATTCAAATCTGATTATCTGTGATTGCCTTATCTGCTGTCTATGCAAGAATTAGTCAAGCTGCCACTAGGGGCATATGTATTTATTGAATGCAACTTCCTGTTTCTCGATGTTCTTTATTTAGAAGTGCCCATTAAGTTTGGTTTGTTTTTGATAAGTTTTATTTTGAGTCGGCAAGATACAAACAAAATAACATAAGCTCTGTAGAGCTTTCAAACTGACTATAGCATCAGTGTAGTGAATGTCTGATTTCACATTTATATTTTCATCTATATCATATATTTTCAGTGTTTGTGGATTTCTGAAGACCTGGTTACCCTTTCTCATCATGACAGGAGCAATAGTAGTATTAGCAATTGTGTTTTCATAAAGTTTATGTGATGATGTGACTCTCTTTGCCTATGATGTGATACTCTTTATTTCTCTACAAAGACAAACTGTCTAGATATCCAAAGATATTGTCTTATTTCACTTCTATTGATTAAATTTTGTTCAGGAGATTCATTGGAATTCAAGTTTGAATTTTAGTCAGAAATGGGTTTATATGAAATCTTTCTATTTTTTTAATGCCGAGTGTAAATTTGTAAAGCACCTGTAGGTAAAATTAACTTTCAGTTCTTTCAATTTTTACTCTGTTTGTATAATTTTTACGAAGTTATATATACAATGTACCGGTAAGTCCAGTTGCTGATAATAAGTGATTTTCATTCCCGTAAATTCACAATGCCGTTATTTGTTATGACACTGTCATATATTGTATACTATGGATGTTTACCTGATTTTAATGGAGTAGTGTTTAGAGTAGCTTTACTCCACCCACTTTCCTACTATTAAATAATGATTCTCATTATTTTGAACTTTTTCAAATATTGCTTTTTGGATGAAAGAGTACCATTTATATCTACATGTATTTGCATACCTTATTTGTTGACAATGCCATAATTACTAGATAAAGTTTTTCTATTTCTAAAAACTAAAATGTACTTTAATTGAAATATATCATTGAAATTTGAGCACATGTATGTGATTGAGTTAATTTGACTCTTCATCATTTGTATTATATTTATTCAACTATCAATATTTAATTTCATACAGAATGTTTCACATACTATCTTCACATACATTTATTTTTATGTAAAATACATACATGTACATTGTAATTGAACTTTAAAAAGAATGTCATTGGTTCAATTAACCCTTGACCTTAAGGTCCTGCCTCTACCTCTTCTGCCTTTTTGGGTCTGTGATTTTTAGCACTCATAAATTGTTTTTCCCAAATAAAATGCAGTTTGGAAATAAATAATCATATACTTTAATTTTCTGCAAGAGCAAATTTTGCAATAGCTTGTATGCATAATTATAGTATACCAGTTTGGACTAGGAGGCTATGAGGTATAGGATTGAAATCATTCAACCATGTTGTATGAACTTTTCCTCTCATCATTAACCTTTGACTTCATTTCAACAAACGTTTTGTTTTACAATGAATCTGTAGTATTAATCAAATTCAAGCACTGCACTGGTACATTTTCTCAAAATTTAATTTTTGAACTTAAGGAACATTTTAAGTTTAAAGTAATTTGTTTTTTTTTACTTTCATTTTCATATATCATATCTGTATACTATATTGAATGAAAAATCATGTTGTCATTAAATTTTCTCTTGAGAAACATGTCCAAGCAAAATTAGCACCTTTGATGATAAAGAATCATTTCAGTCCTTGGCACTGGACATCTGATAATATGACCTTCAGATTAAGTTATCAAAACTATTTTTCTCAACAATCAAGTGTCTTTATTCATTTAGGTTTAATGGTTTCAGTTAATGCTGTAAGCTGAACTTCTGAATCTGGTAAGTGCTATCTATAATATGATACTAGGGCCCGAAAAATATAGTCCTATTAAAAAAGAAAAAAAGACAAGTACTTAGCTAAATTGTTCTAATTTTTTCTAAACACTTAATAATTTGGAGGCGCGATGGTTCCCAAATATCATTGCACTTTGAATTTTGCTTTTAGAACCTTTAGGATCAGCGCCATAAAATAGGGGTCAGTCCTGTAACTGTCGCTCCAACGCTATTTTTTATCATACCTAATCTTTGAATTGACATCTTGTTACCCAAGCTCAGGGTCTTGTTTTGATCATTTACATACACAAGATTAACTATACAGAAAGTCTCCAAGTCAGACTGTCTGCAGGGTGTTCACAGGTTACACAGTCTATGTTAAGTTCCCTAAAAGTGATGGTATTTACCAAAAGGATGCATCCCTGTTCCTTTAAATCCAAGCACAAAAAAGGGGCTACTTAAGTGTTATCAGTTTGTGTTCTTATTTAACACTATGAAGTCTCCATAGACTGTTGAGCCATTATTGAATGTGTATGGAATTTTGTAACTCCATTCAGAAAAACATTGTGTTATTCAATAGACACCTGATGTATTTAATTGTTGTTATTTTCTTATACATTTAATGTATTTGTTTTGTGAAATAAATTATTTAGTGATTTGTATACAGTGTATGTTGTTTTCCTTGTGACATGAAAATAATTTTTCAGTCTAAATGTCATGTGAAACTTGTCTCGGAGCATTGACCTTTGACCCACAGTACTTGCTCCTGCTACCAACTTGGCTTAACAAGCATCTTAAATCCTCAGTATTTCACAATTGGGAATTTGAATAATAATACAATTTAATTAAACAGTTTTTTATTAAGTTATAACATATGGAGTGATTTTTGTATCAGCCAATTGAAAATGAAGTTTGTTTCAAATATATTTCCACACCAGTGTTGTAAAGGTAAGAATGATAAAATATCAATATGGAGGATCAACAGTACCAATTAACTTATGGCTTATAAACAGTAGTAAAGGGCCACAACTCTAGCATCTTAGGGCATCCAATTTAGATACCAAATTCAAAATTTATCTACAGTCGGTATACAAATAACAACAAAAAGTATGGCCAATTATAATTGCAACAGAATTGGTTAGAGAACTGACAACTTCTGTAGATAAACCATTCGTGACCGAGAGGTGCTCAAATGATACGTAAGTGTGTACACGTCCCGTCTATCTTGGTTCCTCCTGTAAAACAAGATACAATGTACTTGAATTAGGACATCAAGATTAAAAGATAATAAAACAAAACTGCATTCCCAAAATAAATACATGTATTTGATTGAATGCAGGTTCACCAAACAGTGATACAGTCCGTATAACTCTGTGACCTGGCAAGTGATCGAGGGCTAATAGCACAATGTTTCTCAAACGTGACACTTTCCCCTGCTCCAAGTCCCGATAAATACTGGAAGGAAACAAACATAAAAAAGGATGCAATATTTAATCAAAGTTCTTCAAAAGTACTCGTGTGAGTTTAACTTGAATGCAGAGGGGGTGGAGTGCTCTATTTAAGACCTCAAAAAAAATTCATACTCTGGAAGTATTTTAGTGGCGGATGTGGTCCACATCAAAATTCCTTGTGCAGTGCGAGTGACGGCCTAGTGGAATTGAACAATGTATACCACACAAAAACACATTAGATTGACCAATTTGTATATCAATGCATCTGTTTTAGTATGCGGTAATTTCTTTGACTCCGTCAATGAAAAGTAAAAAGGGAACATACACTGAATCGTACTAAACAATTTTAAAGATTTTATAATCAATTTAAAGCTATGAGTATAACATCTTACTTCGGACGCTATTTTCACCAACCAAAATGTTCGCGATCATCATATTTACAATGTTTCAAAATTAACGTCGTAAACGGCGATGATTTACAGAATAAACAATCTGGAGAAAGTTACACTAGTAGTTTTAATGATTCCATTCATAGGTTGATAAAAATATACTTAATCAAGTACATTATAATATTAATTTACCAATGAATGTGCATTTTTATTGTCAGACACCGATAGGGAATATGGATGCGCTTCTAAGAGTGGTTGCGACCTGGAAGTAGAGTGGACATAGGGGTATTGCTAAAAGTCTGCCAACAAACATGTACATAATTACAAATGTATATATACTAATCATATAATTGTATTGACTGAATTCCAACATGTCCGTTTTAATCGCCTTTTAATCGTTTTACAATTTAACTGTACTTTAAATTTGTTAAATTTTTATGCAACTGACCCAATAACCAGAAATATATACATGGAATAATCATAATGGATTAAAATAAAATTAAGATAAGCTGATTAAACATTTAATTACATTCTAATGTTGAACTTAAAAAACATGTCAAAGATTTAGTAGAACGTAATGAAATAAGTAAATCGTGGACTGTGGTATTGTCTAATTGTGTTTTTAGAAAAAAATACTGCAGGTAAGAAATATATCAATTATACTATGACATAAAGACTAAACATTATGATCGTTATACTGAGATTATCTCATTATTAAGTTAAAATACGTAAATAAAAAAGAAAATACAATGTAATGTTATATATTTGGGCGCTCTGTGATATTAAGGAAATCGATCAGTGAGGCTTTACTCTAAAGATCTACACGTGTATCATATTTCATTTAATGGCATTTTTTAATTGATGATCACGATGATAATGTAATACGAATGTAATTATACCACCAACTGATTGATGGACAGTACGAAAAATGCATTTGTAATAAACAATTCAATCGAACAACAGAATATTATTACGTCACATTCTTTTTTAACATTACCAATGGATGGTACGTCATGGAACATAATTATGTAGCTAAACATGGTCTATGTTTTGTTGAATTAGAATAGGATAAATACCATGTACACCTTAAAAGAAACATATAGTACCGATGGCAAAATGTCCGTATGGTAAATGCATGTTACTTTCACCGCTCACAAGATTTCAAATGGAGACTAGTGTGTTTATTGTAAAACATTGATTTTTGAACTGTTTCAAGACTGTTTTCGATACATTTGCTGCCTAGTTAGTATTTATCTTTTGTGTTTAGTAAAGCCAGGGATTCTGTATTAAATAGAAGCCACGCTCAAACAAAAGGCCTTGAAAACAAAAAATTCTATAGTGTCAATCAAAATGTAAATTGACTAAGCATACACATTTTGTGTGTTTGTCCCAATACACACCAAATGATAGTAATTAGATTGTAATTGAATTACTTAATTACCTCTACAAAACATTGTGATGTAATACACATTCATATTCGTGTATATGATATGTTTTATACTTTATAAATTAATCTCAATGTTTAGTATTTATCCGTTGATGATCACATGCCAGTAAAGTGGTTCTGTACGTTGTAACCCGGTGATCCCTCGATTCCCGGTTGCTGCAGGGCATACCCTTCCATGAAAATGTGACAGAAATGTCGATTTTCCTCCACATGTGGAAGAGTTGCATGTTCCTTATGGAAGGGTAAGTTAGTACTGGTTAGAAAACAGTCCATTAAAACTAGTCGTCCGCCGTAAATAACTAAAACATTATTGAAAAACGGGGTAAACCCCAATAAATAAATACAGTAATCAAGGGGTGAATTTAACATACGTTCAAAACAATAAATTGAAAACTGTTCTAAACGTTCTTTGTTGCTTGGCTTTGTACAGTAGACTACAGTTATTGTGAACTCGGATGTACAGTGAAGTACATTGTACTAGTTCAAATATTCAATTCTTCCACCGATCATATCATTCGCGGTGGATTTATAATAACGTACAAGTAACTGTTTGAGTTCATACTAAACTATTTTTTGCTTTTAATGCTAATGTTAATATGAAATATAAATTTTAATGTAATCTATATCTTCAGTAGGCTCAATTTGCTGTTCAGCATGGCGGGATTTGTTGGCCAGAAATGGCTCTGTTTCTGTTTGTTGTGCCTGGTTGTCATTCTCAAAACAAATGCCGCTCCAAGCGGATGCACTTTAACTAAAGGTAAGTTCGATCTAGAACACTTAAGACAAGATTTACCTTTTTGTACAAATTTCTCGTAAACTGGTACTCATTTCGAAATAGCGAGGAACCGATATTTCGCATTTTGAATTCTTGAAGTTTCAAATTGAACAGGGCATACATTATAGATAAACATTGGGATGTCTGTATTCCGAAGCTGATCAGTTTTGTCAGGTTTAAACACATATGCACTTTTATGTATACATGTACAAGTTACAATATTAATATTTATATAAAAAAAGTTTAAACTTTTGGATAGTCACTCGTACGGTACATCTAACATGACATTGAATTGCCTTTCCTGATGCAAGCACTTTGCTAACTTAGTTTTGATCAGCTCTGGACCCTAAAATTAAACAACTACACAGTATTATCTCTCAGTAAATTTGGTATCACACGTGACAATGAATTCAACATTTTATTTCCAACAATTTTTAGGTTTGTACGAATGTGACTACCAGTCAATAACAACCCCACTGGATGCTTCAGCCTTCACTAACCCTCCTGCACAGCGTCTCCGAATCACCAACATTAATGGCGCTATAACTACCGCCATTTTTAATTCGAATTTTGCGTCGATAGATTCTACCCAGTTCGACATAAATTGGGCACCAACCTTAGAAATGAAATGTGATGGAAGCAGTAGCATTACTTTCAGCCAAAGTGTGTTTACGAACATGGACTACGTGAAGGATTTCAAAATCATTAACTGCATGAGTTTAACTGCTGGGGCAAGCACCTTTGAGTAAGTAGAATGGCAATTAATCTGTTGCGAATAATTATTTAAACAATGCACGTCGTCAAAAAGAGTAGCATCCGATATATTCATTGTTTCTTTAGTTTTGTTACAATCCACAACTAAGGACCACGCAATCTGGTTTCATTAGACTCAAACAAGTCAGGTTGTAGAAACACAAGATATGGACCAGTTGAAAGAAAGATAATAGAATAATGATTAATTCTGAAAGGTACCTGTGTTAAAATTCCAATAAACACATTTCAATTATTATAATTATTATACATGTATATGCCTTTTATATTTGACACTTTGTTTGGGAACTTTTTGGGGAACGTTTTTCGTTCATCGGTTTATCCATTTGTTCTTCTGTCCGTCCGTTCATTAATACATGTTCATGTATACATTTCATTCAGCATACCCAACTTTCGCGGACATGCTGATTTGGAAAATCGATAAAAAATTTACATTAAACAAAGAAGGCGATTTTCACTATAATCGTCATAACTTTTATTCTATTTAAAATACGAAATTTGTACTCATCACAAAAGTTTATTTAATATTTTATCTTTCTAATGGTGTATTTTTTATTATTTTAAATTAATGCTTTCTTCGACCCTTTTGCGTTTGAAAAAGACACCTATCGATTCCCTCTATATTCAATGTAAAAAGCGTAAAATTGGTAGATTTTTCAATGAAAATTTGATGTTTTCAGCATCATAACTCTTTTGGGGGAAATGTGATCAAATTTGTACTCATTGCATTCGTTTTGAAAATTTAATTTCTTTCACCATGTAAAATATGAAAACAATCAAATAATATCTTCTTCGACCCTTTTGATGTTTTTTAAAACTACCCCTTAGATTTTTTCAAGTTCAATTCGTCAATCGTTCGGCAAATCTCGGATATTTACGTACGTTTACGGAAACAACGTGCATTTGGCGATGATCATATCTGCTGATTAGGTATCCATGTATATACAGTCACAGCATGATGCATTATACAGGGTAATAAAAATCGGACGCGTTGAATCAGGTTTTAGGATAATTGAGGTTGAAGACTAAAACATATTACAACATGGATGAAAATATTAGAATTTGTGAAATATTTTACTTTACTTCCGAATAAAAAGCAAAATCGATATTTATAACCCAATGTGTTGATATTATACAAAATATAACATAATTAAAAAATGGTTTTCACTATTAGCTTTTTGGATGCATTGAAGTAGGTCTTATTTTACCTAGACAGATGTGAAACTGACTTTTACTTGCAATAAAAATGTTCCATTTTTTATCACAAAGTACATATAGAAATACAGCACAGTATTTTTTAATCATGTTACAAAAAATAAGAAAAAGCATCTGAAAACTATTTTATGAGATATGCCTAATGGAATGCATTATGTAGATATTGTTACAGATCAAGTAATATATATTTCTTATATTTTACTATCATTTCATCTGTTGTTCTAATGGGCCTTAAAAAGACGATGATATTTCATTAAATGAAATTTACTATTAATTCATTTTTGATAATATAATAAATTATAATAAGCTAAATATATCATTTTGGCATACGTCCACATGTCACTTATAAAAACATGTCATAAAATAATATAGATTACCTACTTTGTATATTTATTTTTTCAATGATGTGTAAACAAAAGGACGGATAATAAAATCATATTTTTGAGATCCCTTTATATGGTTGCTAACTTTACCTGATTATTGTTTTTACGCGTCTCACATTGACTCAAACAATTGGGCACATCGAGTTATATTTGTTAGATATCATTTCAATCAAGACGGATGGAAATTGCCATAAAATTGCAGAAATTGATTGTACTGTTTATACACCAGGTCTATAGCTTAATATCATTCGTATTTTTCTATTTTGTGATGGAAATAAATATCTGCAACAGTTACTGAAGGTTGTAATGGATTTGGAAGTAATTTCATTTATAATCACTGACCTACAAGACGTGCGACATAGTGCAACATTTCTGGTTACTCGATCGACCCTAATTTATTTTATCCCGCGACCCTAGACATTTTCATGATTTTATCCGAGGAATGGAAAATCCTTTTTCTCCTTTTTACCTTCCCATATGCTTTCAAAAGTCAAATAAAGTCCATATATCTACTAACCGACTTTTATTAAGAAAAGAAAAACAAGGTGTTTATATGCAGAATAGAATCAAATTACTATTTGACTGTGCATACAATAACATAATTATTACTAGGATTCTTGAATTTTGTCTTTTCATGATATCCGCATTTTCAAAATTAATTTTACTGATGAAGCAAATTAATGTCAATATCATATACGTTTCTGTCCATTTTAACGACGTACATAATAGTTGGGACATGCTCAAGTCTTATCAGAGATCCAAAAGTAATACAGTGAAATATCGATTTTTGGATCAATTAAGATAACAGATTTTATCTGTTACGCGTGACTGATTTTATTATTTTATGACCCCCTAATAAAGTCAGCATAACGCAAGCAAGGAGGGTAACAATAGGTAGACTGTATATAAACCCCGGAATTGTAGTTGTTTCCCTTGAAAATTGATCAGATACTCGATAAGGCCATGTCCGCCAAAGCTGGACATGTCAGTTTATTTATATTTTTTCTTCGCTGATTCATTCGTCTGTCTGTGCGTCCGTCCGTTGATTTATAATTTCTTTTTTCTGCATTTAAGGTATCTTGGCACGTTGGATAGATTTGTGATTGAGAATGGAACTATTAGTTCATTTGATGTTTCTGCTCTAGCTAACGTCGATATCACCAAGAATGCGACAGCTGATTATCCCGTCTCAACAGGGGAGTTAATTGTGATGAACAGTCGAGTTGTCGGCACATTGTCTCAAAGCTTCTTCAGACTGCAGACAAACCTAGAGTCCGTTACACTCGAGGTAGGTCGTCACTGAAGTATCATAAATACAGTACAACCTCTCCAGAGCAGCCCGCTCTTGAGCAACAACCTCCCTGATTTTATAAAGTAATTAAACTCTCTAGAGCAACAACCTCTCAACAACAACATAATTTTACTGCTACTAAAGGGTGTTGCTTTGGAGAGGTTGCACTGTATAGTAGAAGATGGTTATAGTGCATTCCTGGGATCCAGAATGATTAATACATGTACAATATCCTCATAGCTCACCACACCTAAAACAATGGAACGTTTTTGTCCTTTCCTGGGTTTATCCTCTTGCCAACACTCAAGGTCATTTAATGACTTTTCCATTACTATCAGTAGCGAACGAATACTGTATAGGCAATACATCGAGGGCTCAGCGCAACACTGTCGTAACTTGTTCTTATTTCAATATGAGTTACGACACTGTTGCGTTGAACCCTCGACATGGGTAGAACCTTCGATTTTCCGTATGTAAGCTGAACAGTTCCATTACATATGATACTTGTCTGATCTTATATGGGATTCAAACTCACAGATAGTGGTCACTAGTCAGTGACTGTAACCACTCCCCCGGAATAATATATCCGTACCTACTAGTATATTCTACACAATCTCCACGTTCAATACTGTGGAATCATTAATTTTCGTCGGGTTCAATTTTCGTGGTTTTTACTAAAAAGGCTATTTCGTGGGGACATAAATTCGTGGAATTTGATTTTTGAAAAGAAATGCCTTATCTCCGCATTTGAATTCGTGGGGATTTGATTTCGTGGATGAGTCGAACCACGAAATTAAATCCCCAACGAAAATTAATGATTCCACAGTATACAGTGCAACCTCTGTAGAGCAACTCCCCGTTGGAGCTGCAAATATTGGCTGTTGTATAGAGGTTGTTGCTCTACAGATGGCCACTCTGGAGAGGTTGTACTGTACATGTACTAGTAATCATGATCTTTAATAATTTCAACAATGTGAATATTTGTCCGCTGCTTAGAAATATTTCAATACAAATGTAATTTCCATTATGCACTTTTCTCACAGAGTCAATGATTGACATTAATATGCCGTGTTCAATGACCAGACTATATTTAACTCATAATTCTGGTACCAGTTATTTAGGCTAGTTTTCAAAAATGAATGAACAGTTATGTTCGACAACTATCGTAACTACTCGGACATTTCCGTAACTGAGAAATCAATCGGAACTCCTCGGCGTTTGTCTAAAGAAAGTGCGTATTTCTCAGTTACGGAAATGCCCGAGAAGTTACGATTGCTGAGAAATACGTACTTTCTTAAGACGAACGCCGAGGAGTTCCGATTGGTTCGAGGCGCATTTCTCAGTGACGGAAATGCCCGAGTAGGTACGATTGGAAATATACCGTTTACAACGATCACGGCATTATATGGTGTTTCCAGGGCCTTGGTCTGACGACAGTAAGTTCAGCGATGTTGTCTGGACTCACGAAGCTGAGATATGTATCATTAGGTTACAACAGCTTCACAGAACTACCTAGTGACTTGTTCGATGGACTTACCAGTATTGCTGAGCTACATTTGTACGACACACAACTTGAGTGTGATTGTACCAAACTCTGGATATATGGACATTCGGAAAGCACGAAAATGAAGATCTTTGGCGATGTCACATGCTCCTCACCAGCCGATTGGCAGAGTAAGCCATTTGATTTGTCGTAAATTGTCCTGTCATTATCTGTCTCTGTTCTAAGGTCGTCACCGATCTACGCATCCTCTTTATCGTTCCATAGACGATCAACAATGTATTACATGTATTATAATTGGTTAGGCTATTCTTCGTAATAACTTAAATTAGATCTGTATGAAACAATGAGGCGGCTATGCGTTCAAACAACATATTTAACCACTAAGTATAATGAATTAATTAGATTCACTATTTTTACTTAGTACATGTAGTGATTAAAGTACTGACAAGCGTTATTTCCCAAAATTTTGCTAATGTTACTTTTTGAATATGTAATCCGGGACTCTTCGTAACATTCTTTGATGCAATCAGGACCTCCCTGGCGCAATGTATAGTAACGTCAGCCGTGACCAATACAATGTCAAGCAAACTCTCCGTTCTTTGATTTCAGATAAAAGAGCCGCTTCCTACTACTATTCTACATGTGTAGAAGAGGAGGTTGCTTGCAAAGGTATGGTGTCCTATTAAGTAATCATAAGTTATTGTTCAACGTTTTCACCCCATTTTTGTCTTTATTTCAACGTTTTGTATACGCTGTTGGGCTGAACATGTTAAAAACTTTGTGTCTCAGTACGCATGAGACGTAAAAAAATGAAAAAATATTTACTGGAGATACACATGTATTTACTTTATTTGTTGTTGTATGACAGTCTACCAAAAATGATTTTTAAATGACTCTACAGAATCTGAAGTTAGCAAATCTGGGAAAGGAGAAAAAATGACATTCGAATGAATGAAACATAATTCAAATTGCTGAAAAGATATAAAATTAATGGAAAAAATGTCTTTTTCTTTTATACAGGGCTTACTCTGATGGGCGCTTGCATCACATATTTTGAGTTGGGCATGTACATTATGTGCGTGATTGCATTCATCTTAGCAGGGGTCGTTCTAGGTCTGGTCATTCACACCAAGAGACAGATGGGTGGTGGTTCAGGCAAAGGGAAAAGGAAGCCTGGGGCCAAGGGCGGCAAGAAGCCCTCTGGAGGCAGAAAACCCCCACCAAAAGGAGCCAAGAAGGGATGGGCATAGGACCGTTAATTCTGGATCTGTATTTGACAATAACTGTGATATTTTCTTTGTTGATCATCCCTTTGTTTACCTCATTGGATATTATGAGAGAAACAATTGTTTTCAGACTATTTTTTTACATTGTAGAATGACTGTTATGTTACACTGTAAACAGAAATCAACTCTGGTACACATTTTGTACGCCCTTTTACACTTAAATTTTCTATTCTTGAATGGAGTTTGTCAGCATAAATACCTGTTACGTGTATATACATTTATAAGAAATGGAAGTGCATGAAATTAATATTCTAAGCGTCATTCATATAATATTATCACGGTTTCATGCAGACAAGTACATGTGGTTTGCCGACGGAGTAACTCCAGTATACCCCCTCTCAAACTTCGTTTGCCGGGATATAACAGTATGCATAATTAGAAAATGAAGAAAAGAATATTTATGAAAAGAACAACTTTTACTGAAATGCTTAAACATGTATAATATTGTTCAAATTCAAACTCTGAAATTCGACATGTTTTCCTTTTGTGGAGCCAATTTAACGATAACTCTATGCAAATATGCATTTTATATCATCCTAAGACAAAGAATCTAAGAAATATTGAAAAATATAATTTCTGATTACGGAGAATTTTGCACCATATTACCATACCACTACGTTCAAATTATCTCCCTTATTAAAAACCACAAACTGTGATTCTGACTTTATTTTTCTGTTTTTCCGCCTCAAATAATTAATTTAACATCCTTATTAATATCCCTATCTAAAAGTCAAACATTTATTTAGCTAATAATAAGAACAAAAACGATATCATATAAAGATGTGTCTAAAGACCGTGGGAAAATATGTTTTGGATTCATAAGTCAGTTCGAGTTGCTTCCCTTAGATATTAAGATATTATCCACACTATATTGGGTAATTTATCTCTAATTGTTGATGTTAATTCTTTTTTTAAAGAATGTTATTTAAGTAGAAATATATATATAAGGCTATAAAACGATTTCAGTGAGAAACTGCGTCTAATGTACTCGAATATTCCGAACACATTAATGTCTTTAAGGTATCAAATATACATATTTCTTTCTGTATATAAGCATGACTACATATTTTTTTGTGTCTGTTAAGTCTACAATAAAAAAACTGTTTTGTAAATTATGTCTATCAGGGGTGTAGCTTGCCCTATAATAACATGTAGGCATCTTTCTAAGGGGGCATCTTTTTACCGTAGATTGCCAGAGACTCATTCTGCAGCATTTTCCGCTGTGCAAAAGCCTAAAATAGTTTGTATGAGGTTCTTGCAGTTCTGTATGTACATTGTTTAAGCTCTGGGTACTCTGATGGTCCATTCTTCCAGGCCCTAACCATTCATGTTTATAGCGTTTTTCGCATTTTCATTTTTTTGTAAGGAAAAGTGTAGGCACGTGCCTACAGTGCCTATAGGAAGCTACTCCAGTGGTTTAGGTCTACGCCAGTGAAATCTAACTCAAGCAAAGCCTTCAGACAATTTGATCATTTTTTTCTTCATCCAACCGTAGAACTTGGTCCTTTGTCAAGGAGGTGAAACTATAGATTTTCTGTAAAAAAAAACATGTAACAAAAGCAAACAATTTAGATATAAATGATCTGACTTGGAATGATTTAAAACTGTTGCATGTCACTTATTTGACTCTTATGCATGTAGGCTTTATACATGGATACGCATCCGAAATATGGTATTACAAGCATCTTTCTTCAGGGAAATATTGTATCATGATTTTCAGAGCCAGAACATAGTAATAACTTGTAAAATGGCAACTAACAAAAACTTCATAGTGGTTTCGTAACGTCTGCATCATCAGTGGGATAGAATATTTTTTTATGTTTATTGTGAAATACGGTCCGTGTCGCAGTTTCTGTAAAAATCGATCTACTTCATTCATATCATATTGTATTAAGTAATGTAATGTAGAAGGTAATTTAAGACGTGTTAATTAAAAAAAAGTGTACGAAATTCTTGTCATGTGCGTATTTTGATGAATGTCTGCCAAAATTTGGTGTCTGTTTGAAACTTAATAACACACAAAATATGTATTTACTCTATGTTGATATCTACATTTGGCATCACATATGTCCTGTCGCATGAAAATCATCTTGTAGAAATTGTTATAATATCATTATAAGGTCTTTAATCAATTCAAATGATTCAAAGGGGTACATGTCCAGGAAGTGAAATTCCTTTCAGGCCTTGTCCTCAGATTATGGGGGGGGGGGGGGGGGGGCATTGTGCAACACTCATCCAGCCCCACTCTATATGAGAGCTCATTATAACCATATTTCACTGTAATTGGCTTATAATGACTTCTCTTACATAAATACCGAGACATTTTCAACAGCTGCTTTTAAACATTAATAGAATACATGTATACCAAACCAACACCTGGACAAGAGAGCCACGTCACAAAATACACCCGTCAAGGACCATAACTCAGAAGTGTATGGGCTGATGGGGCTGGTTATCAAACTTGACCGAGATCTCATAGCCATAAACATTTCCATCAAGTTCAAATGGGTATAAACCATATTTATTATCTCCCCTTGTTGGGAGTTTCTTACGTAGGTATGACTGGTAAAGGACTGGCAGTTTAAAGAAGAATAAAAACAAGATGATAGTGCATTCTTTTCAATCATTTTTTTCTCTAATTGCATTAAAAATTATCAGCATAATAATTAAACACAATTAAAAAACATTAAATGTGAATCTTAACAGTAGTTATAATACACAAGTATATAAAACTATAAAAACAATCTGTAATCAATAACAATACTTTCAATTTCACAATATTTCAAATTACGTAACAATTGTCTGTAAATTTCTATGAAATTTTGAATCAAAATAATTAGCCAGGACTAATACTAGACATGATCGTTACGAACACAAAAATAATAAATATGAACATTATCATGTAAAATCCAATCAGCTGTGAATTCTAAGAGTCACATGTCACAAACAAGTCTCAAGAAAATCTTATAATGATAATAAAACAAAATAAAGTGGTTACAAACAAATGGCCCTTATTGGCTTCCATAATTAATCATAACTTTTTCCAACCGTCATCTATATTTGTTATCATTCAACTGATTCACTCAATTAATTGATAAGTAATCAATCAGTTCATATTATTTGTTTATATCATATTAAATTAACAGTTTTGCTAATAACATGACTCTCAACTTAACCAGAGCTTAATAATTACCACACAACACAAACATATTAATATTATACAATTACAAACTAGGAACTCATAACCACAGTTTCAGGCAACTTTCATTACATTGGGTCTGAACTGGAAAAACAGGTAATAACAACAAATGAAGGGCACTATACATGATAGTAAATATTTTATGTGTGACAGATATACTTAATGAGAGGAAAATATAATCAGTACAGCAAAACACATTTTGAGCTGGTTTAAGTCAAATCTAAACACAGTGTAAAAAGAAGAATTCTTCTTAGAAGTACAAATAATACCTCTTGGTGTTAACACTCAAGAAAATATCTTCAACACTCATACTAACTTTTATGTTAAGTCAAATCAAGTTAAAATATTCTAATGACATAAACATAAAACATGTTTGTCATCAATAAATTAATCACACGAAACAATAAATAATTATCATCTGGGAATGTAATTCAAGACCAGTACAAGAATGTAGCCTCACAATTGGTTAATTTAAATTTAAAACTACCCAATTAGGTGCTTTAGATTTACAAATTCAATGACCAATTAATCAATGGAACAAATAGGAAAACAAAAACTAACTGATTCCTATTTACAAAATAACCTTATAAAATGGGTACATTCACTTCAATTGCAAACAAAAAATGCATGTTATCAATCTCAAAAAACATTATCATTCTTACCTGAGTCTGGTTGCCTAGCAACTACTTCAGGTAAAAAAACAAGTAAAATTGTTCAAAAGTCTATAATTTCAACCTGAAAAATCATTAATATCAAATGATTAACAACAAACATTAGTTTTAAATATTTGATAAGTCTACACCCATTAGTAAACAAAAATCTCTTTTTCCACTCTTGTACACCAAAGCCTGCATCTTATATGTTAATAACTTAATTAATGCCATTTTGACATACTTTTTTGCTAGAAAAAACACTTAAGTTACAAGCTAAGAAGGATTTGCTGAAATGATGGTAGCTACATTTACTGAACAATGATTATCTTCATGCAATATGTATTTCAATCAAATATCATTTTTAGAACTCCTGGCAAAGAATCTACTTTTACATAATGTTCGGTAGGTTTAATCTTTTCAACACAATTTCCAAGAGGTCTTTTTAAAGAAGAATGTTCAACTTCATCATTGACATTCATTGGTCTTTCAAGTTTTCCTGTAATTTTTATTTTCTGTGAATCTAAAACTTTATTGTCATTAATTTCTTTTTCATTGTGACATTCACAAGCAATTTCAGTGTCAACACATTCAGTAATATTTTTGCTGTTACATGCTAATGCTTTCATAGTGTTAATATTGCTATTTTTGGAATCACTATCATTTCCTACTATATCTTTCTCTTCCTCAGTTATACGGCTATTGATATTTTTGGTCAAATGACATTCACACATAATCATACCTTGACCACATTTTTTATGATTCTCATTAACATACTTTAAAACATTACTATCATCAATACAACCATTTTCCATGTTAACATTGAGCTCATTTTCAGATATATTTTTGGACAACATAAAATCACTACTTCTGGAATGGTTGTCATCAGACAAACCTTCAACTCTATCAGCAGTGACTGTTCCTCTATTTAACATGTTATCACAACCATTTAAAACACTGGACTTTTCAATGCCTGCATTTCGGAACCCATCACCACGAATATCTTCCTTTAAAAATTCTTCAGAAAAACTGGGACAGAAACTCTGGTCAAACTGAAAACTTTGTGAACATTTTGAGCTATCTCTTAAATAATCCTTAGATTTTACATGATAAGGAAGCCATCAGGATGTTGTCGGACTCGTACCAAAAGCCAAGTTCAGTGCTTCAATGTCTTTGTTATCACAGTGTTGGTAAAATTCTGGTTTGCCCATTAATGATATTGCCATTCTTAAAGTACTCCAGACATTCTGAGACATTACCACGTTTGGATCTTTCATTCCTTGACTCTGTTTTTGTAAATTCAATGCCGTTAAAAAATGTTCCACTGCCTCCCTGCATGAAATAAAGAAAAACATTCCAACATTAGAAACAATAAGACATTCGTTTTTTGTATTAAAGGAACAGATATTTTTCTACTTCATGATAAAAATGCACATTGAAAATATTTTAGTATTTGTTTTAGAAACCATTCATATGATCAGCCAGAACTGGTTCCTATAGCCCTGAAATGTGAAGCTAAAATATGAAAGTATTATGAAATGTATTAAAACAAGCTTGACCTGTTTGCTTCACTTACCTGTGTGCTCCAAGATTTATACAAGCTATACCAAGGTTATAGCGTGATCTAATGAATCCTGGTGAAAGTTGCAATGCATTATGGTATGCATCAACAGCTTCTTCGCTCCGACTACCATTTGCTAATGTTGCCCCGAGTTTATTCCACAACAATGCATCCTGAAATACAGGGTATTTAATTAAGACGTTTCTATTTCAAACAATAATTTTGCAGATCAATCACATCAAGTAAAAATTAAAATCAAAGACCTGAAGGACCAGTAGAACAGTTTAGATTTCTAGATCTATCAACACTGTCACAGTAAGTAAAATGTTAAATCAAAGAAATGAAAGTACACCCATGGGAACAGTAAAACTTTTACCAAGCTGAAATGCCTACACAAGGGTAACCACATAAATTCCTCATTCTTTCAGTGAAGATAAGAACTGCCAAGCAGGAACAAAGAAACAACCACCACTCCAATGGTGCTAACATCTGGTACAAGTATTCAATGGTAGATGAGATATATAGTTTACGAAGTTTCTGTGTTTTTTTTCAGTTTTCAGTGTATGAACAAAAGTAAGTGTTTGTATGTGTACGCTATTACTTCATATGAATATCAGTTGCTTAAATTCAGTAACAGTAAACTGTTGCTGTTGCATGTGAATACAAACTTGTGCATTTATTAATTTGTACTACCAATACTACTGATTCATCCATATTATCATCTAGATCTTCTTTTCTTTGGTCCAGCCAATAGCGTAGCAGAAAATCAATATCCCCATTTCATCACCAATGTTACGACCAAAACATTATTTATATTGCAATACGACAGAATCCCACAGTGTTATCACACAAGTTTCCACTTAAACTTACCTTTGGCCGGACTTGTAATGCAGCCGAAAAACAGTCAACAGCTTTATCATATTCTCCACTCAGATTAAATAAAACACCTAGACCACTCTGAACATCAGCATCAATCTCTCCTTGTGGAGCAGCTCGTGCTGCACTTATATATAAATCTTGTATCGCTTTATGTTCATGACTGGAAGTAAAAGAATATTAACTAAAGGTAAAAATTGATTCCCAGAAAATTCTTTTTACAGATAAAGTTAAGAACAGTAACTGTTCTTCAGGGGAAAAATTATTACTTTATCCAGTTAAACTGTGTAAGAAGACTCCAGGTGAATACCTAGGTAGAACCACTGACCCTGGACAGATTCCTCACATGTGGAATTTGGCTCGTCCTGGAAGTAATTCTACCTCACTGTGGTGAGGGGCTAGTGATTACTACACGATTCTACCTCACTGTGGTGAGGGACTAGTGATTACTACACAGAGGCCCTATTAAACTTCTCTTGTGAAAACAACCAGAACTTTTTTAATATTCATTTTTCGCAACAATTTTTCAGTTATATTCAGCGACCGAATCACTGAACAAGCTTCCCTGGGTGGTAATCTTACCAGTACTAACCCTTCCACAAGGTACCGACAACTTCTCCAAATATGGAGAAAAATCAACAAATTTTTGTCAAATTTTCATAGAAAGTTATGATCTGCCCTGGCCAGGAATTGAACCTAGTCAGCTGAGTTATAAATCCAGTGCACTCGCCACTGGACTATGGTGTATATAAAAAATTTACAAAATCATACACATTTACCTGGAAACATAGGAGGATACCTTTGGCTTCCGTTCAACAGGTTCTGGTATAAGATGGGAATATCTTTCATTGTTTTTCAGCCAGAGTTTGAGTGTATGGCAAGCATGTGATCCTAAGGATTCATTTGTATAACTGACAGCTAGGGACAATAAAGCCATTAAGTTATTTGGTTGAAGCTCCAAACATCTGTAAAATAGAAATATACCTGATTTAGATCAAATTTATTTAAAAACATGAAAAAAAAACACAAATACATATTGTGCTATGATGTCAAGAGCAAGTATTACGCAACTAAAAAGTCCTTAAATAAGGCATATGAGGCAGTATAAAAACTGTTTTACTCAGAACCAACCAATCCGACGCTCCTATTCAGACATACAGTGTTTACAGTTTTAGAACACTAATTTGTAAAATGTCAGAAAAAATTGTTTTATGGTGAGTCAACAATTGGGTCTATTGTAACAAAACTTGAGATTGATCATTCAGCTCAAATTTTTATTTTGTAGTTTCTATATTTTAAAATAAATCACAATTCACTATGAGATTCTATCGCTTTTAAAGTCTCATTCTGTATACAACATGATTGATTAAATATTTACTTGTTCTTATTACAAACATATATATGGGTCAGAAAATACTGTAAACAAAAATGAGATCTGATCTTGATCTCAAATTTTATAGCCTTAAGCCTAGGTATTTTACAATGCTCAAAGTAAAATACACAAAGGACGCTTACTTATTCAATGCAGCTATGGCAGCAGGTTCTTGCTCATTTTCAGCTTGTGTTGTACCTAAATATTGCCATGCCTAAAATTCAAATACAATTAAAAATATTTGAGATCTGTTTTGATTCTTGATTCATATTGTCATAATTAACTTTTAACTAAATTCACTATGTATTTCAAGACTAATATTGTCACACTTCACATAATACTATATTGAAAACCTAAGAGCTGAAATCATCAGAATTAATGTGAGAAAATTTAAATGAAGAAAAAGTTCAAAGATTTGAAACCTGGATTACGGTTTATAAGGAAATAAAGTTTAAAGAGCAACAATTTCCTCAAAGATAAAAAATTATCAAAAAGTAACAATTAAATTGAACCAAAGTAAGATAATGTTAATAAAGTACAGTTACCTCTACATGTGTATCATCTTTTTTCACAGCTGCTTCAAACAAAAGGACAGCATTTGGTATATCTCCTTTCTCTAACATTTCAATACCAGCTTGAAATGGGTCTGGATGATTAATTAATGGATTATCTTCCTCAAACTTGTATTCCTGTAATAATATATATATCACATAGAAAAATGCTCTAAATCAGACCCTAAATATTCTATTTTTCCTTTTTTTATAAGTTTCACAATAATGATTAGGGCTGTCCCGATACAGATCTCAGACGATACGATACGTATTGCGATACGGTACTAGCGATATGCGATATCAACGATACGATATAAAAATATTTCAAAGTAATGAAAAGCCTTGCAATATTAGTGTTTTTTGGGGAACACTGCACACTTGTTTGGTGCTAGAAAGTCTTATTAACTGTTAAAAAGGTGTAAAACTAAACTTGTCTTGTACTTAAGGTCATCAATTTGATGCACATATGTTAGTTGATATTATGGAAATTAAATAATTATGAGAAATGTTATTATAACAGAAGCAAGTTTTAATCTCTGTCCCATAAATGGCCTTATATCAAGAATAGAACCTAGCCATATAAAATTATTTAAAGAATCAGGGTTATGATTGTCAAATTGATTAAAAATACTAAATTAATAATGAACTTCTGAAACCTTCAACTTGGATGTTATGATGACAAGACACAATTATGTGTTCTAAGGTTGCTAGTCCCACCACTATACTTGACATCGCGTTGACATCTACGTGCTTCTTTGTATCATTAATCGGCAAACCAAAATACTACCATATTTTTATGTAACATTACATGGTGGCGTAATACAATTTATAAGTCAATATCTACTTGACAAAATCTGAATATTCGAATCAAATTCATTGTCTAGCTTTACCTCACGTTGCTAATGTCTATAAGTAGAGTATGGAATCCCGGAAATTAGTTGAGTAAGCATTGTCGACGATGATATGAGAGTAAATTCGCAAATCTTGTTCAGTTGTTCAACCGTGATTCTAAGAGTTTTTTAATATAAATAAAAAACTGCGATACGGCCGATACGGGACCTTCCGATACGATACGCTATCGTTCAGCACTGTACCGGTATGTACCGGTACGCAGCTATATCGGGACAGCCCTAATAATGATGTTTCAGCTAGGTTGTCCAAAGAACATTATTTTATTGATATATTTGTTCTAAAATTAAACACACTTTGATGACGTTACAATTTTGACGTTGTGTACACATGTGTACGCATAAATGTGGCGTTGCTATGTAACTACGTACATTTTGACGCCATTTTATTATTAATGCCCTGATGAGTCAGTGACGAAACCGGTCGGGAATTTAAATATATAATAATACCTATGGAATGTTAGTTATTTTTCATTATTAATTTGCTTGACTCGGATATATTTTTTAACATTTTATATATATATATATATATATATATATACGCATGGCTAAAACCAGAAATAAAAGGGTTCTCACTAGATGTCATAAGTTGAGGATAAATAATTATCCTTAGCTGATAATAACATGAAAAGCCAATCGGCTCAATTTCTTCTAAAATGTAACAGTGAATTTGACCCTTTGGTACGAATTCTCGAGAGCCAGTAGCTTTATTTTTGCTGTTTTCAAGAGTCAAAATGCCATATTAAGGGTCAAATGAAATCCCTGAATATTAAAAACATGACTAAAATAGAAATAAATTATATAAATGCTACTATAAATAAAAACAGGATTGTGCTTAACACTGGAGTATATCATTACCCAAAACAGTTCAGATAGAATAATTTAAAATCATCAATTCAAGCCAAATAAATACATGATACATGATAATTAAACAAAACATATATATACGAGTATAAACGTATAAACGTAAAGAATTGTTTATGGTAATATATGAAAATAATAATTATATCAAATCAATTAATGTGACTTTTTACCTTGTAAGGCAGAGTTTCTTCAAATTCAGTTAACCAAGCATTATCTTCTCCTGTCCTAGAATTAAGAGAACCAAGAAGAATCATTCAATACGTTCTGCAATAGTTCATTACTAGTCATAGACTAAAAGTACTTGCAGGGGTGTCAATACAGCCAAATTGAAAATCCTAGAAGTTATACGCGGTCGACCACTTTTGCCAAAAAAGGGAGCCTTCAATTACATTGTTTCCATATCAAACTCAATTTGTATGAAAGAAAATCCTTAAAAGTAGATTAAATTGACCATTTCATGAGATATTTTCATTAAATAACTTATATTTTGCACAGAAAACATAGCTCTTTCAGGACAGATAAATCCGGAATTTCTGACACTCCTGTACTTGACCAATGGGCACATATAGTAGAAAAAATCTTCTTTTTCTCTTTTCTCATATTAATTGTATAATAAAATAAATGTGTAATGTACAGGATTTGAACCTGAATCAAATACAATGGTAATCATGCTCTTACATTCATGCCAGACAGGATGCTGATCTACAATATAAAGAGAAAAGCATACACAGAAAAACTTACTGCGAGACATCTTGCCAATGCTGCTCCAACTTTTCCCAAAATTCTGCATCATTGGTACTTTTCTCTGACATGAATTCCTCTTCCCATTTATCAACAAGTGATCTCTGCAATAATACAACAGAATGATAATACACTAAAACATTACTCAATACACTGAAACATTACACAATATAGGTACATTAAAACATTACTCAATACATGTACACTAAAATATTACACAATACATGTACACTAAAACATTACTCAATACATGTACACTAAAACATTACTCAATACACTGAAACATTACACAATATAGGTACATTAAAACATTACACAATATAGGTACATTAAAACATTACTCAATACATGTACACTAAAACATTACACAATACATGTACACTAAAACATTACTCAATACATGTACACTAAAACATTACACAATACATGTACACTAAAACATTACTCATTACACTGAAACATTATACACAATACATGTACACTAAAACATTACTCAATACACTAAAACATTACACAATACACTGAAACTTTAATCAATACACTGAAACATTACACAATACATGTACACTAAAGCATTACTCAATACACTAAAACAATACACAATACACTGAAACTTTACCCAATACACTGAAACATTATTCAATACACTAAAACATTATGCAATACATGTACACTAAAACATTACTCAATACTGGAAAACATTACACAATACATATACACAATATCATTACACACACTAAAATATTAGAAGCTACTAAAACATTACACTTTGTATGTACACTAAATTATTATGCAATACACAAAAACTTCGAACAGTACACTTAACAACAAGAACGATACAAATATCACAATAAAAATATACAAATACATGATAACCAAATAAACACACACTACTTTAGGAAGATTTTGATTATCCAAAGCTATGAACAGTGTATTAGAACTTGTTAGTACATGTATGTTACTGGTCTGTCTTCCTAACTCAATTGGTAGTGGGCCATAGAAATTATGAGTATAAAAAGCACATGTTTTCCACTAAGTGATTCATTCAGAGAAGTTGGCTATCACTTGCAGTGTACATGGTTATCATTGATACAGAATCCAGGAACACTAGTTAACCGACCATTTAGTTTCATTTCTATAATTACAATTATCAATTAGGTGATTTACCATTTCTCTGACAGTTTTACGTAGACTGTATTTAGCACTCTACAGGCAACATTTTAACATAAAAGTAAAAGAATGATACACTCCTGGACAAGCAATGTTGGATGTGATATCCAAATTGTGTCAGGAAGACAATGGCCACTATATCATCTAAAATTCACTATGATCATCAGATTAAAAACACTCAAGCTCAACTGTCTGGAGCTACTAAAATACATAAACAGAGCCATCATAAGATGGCATATGCCTCAGCATGCAGTCATAACAATTTAGTTCAATGTATCAAGTCATAAGCTGATCAACCACACTAGGTAGGAAGGTACCCACACCAAAGTAAATGGAAAGCAAGGAGAGGAAAAAAGACATGTAAAACATCATTATATGGAAAGAAATCTATGGCTGAGTAGTGTATTACCTAACTGCATGTTTTAATACATTACAGTCAATATTTGAATTAGAGAAGCAGTATTACAATAATTAACATAATGTTAATTAAAAACAAATCAGAAGACTATATTGATAAAGCTCTATGCAAATACAATAAACTCATATAACTTTTAACCCCATCTTTCAATGTATTTCTCCATTAACCCTTCATTTAGGCCAACTATCTAAACACCAGCCATTATAACAGACACATTACTTCTCCTATCAAACTTATACATAACACAATTAAATTATATATTTCACTAAGACTGAATGTCACACCAAGACAGTGCCACTCATTCCAGCTTTAACAGTGGATGAAGACCACAGGCATACAACTTCTTCATATCTCAAATTTGACACCTTGTGGGATTCGTATTCACAGCAGTCAGGGTTTAGTTGATAGAGACCAAGAAGATTTGACCACAGAGGCCATATAAAGACAGACAACAGTTTTGTGTCTTCTTATAAATCTTTTAGTACACATGCAGTTCAAAATGAGTGATGCAAATATTGTCCTCTTTTCAGAAATTTCGTAAAACTTGGACCGCATTATCTAGAAATAAACCAGCCACGGAAAGCAGAAAATGAAAGAGATGTGAAAAGAATTTAGGCAGGTAGTGCGATTTTAATAAAAGTATTTCAAGTCCCAAATAAAAACTTTAAAACACAATAATAAAACTTATTTGATAAACACTTCAATATTATAAAATTTTATCACTTTTCAAGCAGTATTCTGAATACAAGTTGATTGACCAAAACATACTAATAATAAACTATACACTTATAACAAACATATATATATGGGTCCCAAATTTGGGCCTTGAGACCGTTCTCAAGTAGTACCCTAGAGCCTTGAATATATGCATACTATCCTGACCTAATATGCCTAGGCATTAATATTAAGAATATGCAACTGGTGTCCAATAAACATTACATTGAAGTTCTTCAAATTTTCAACTTTAATGCAATATTACACGCTTGATTTGTAATTTAAAGAAAATTATGAAATTTAGAAAATCATGAAATTTTAGAAAATTATGAAATTTAGAAAATCATGAAATTTTGAAAATTTCACAAAATTTATTTTTCCCATTAAAATCACACCATCTACCTTCAAGCTGAGAAAGGAGTTAGCTAATCACACTGCAAACTATTAGGCATCAGTACCTTCTGATGAGGAAAAGTTTCCTGGTTTTTGGAGGCAAATTCATTTGCCCACTCTTCTGATTTTTCATCTAAAGATTTTTCAATGACCTCGTTATCCTTAATAGTTACATCTCCTTCACTGATCTTTTTTACAAATCTCATAAACTGTAGAAAAAAATGAAGAAAAAAAAAATAGAAAACGAGATCTGAGTTTTTTGATAAATCTCATCTACAGTGAAAAGTTGACAGTTGATTTTTCATGAACAGCAAAAAAAACCTGATGAAAAAAATAAATGGTGAGTCCGTGAGATTTTTTATTTTTGTAACAAACTTATTGATTAAAAAGATAAAAAATATAACTTCTAAAGAAGAAACAAGCTTTCCCAAATAACCTGCAGAAAGAGAGAACATAAGATTTGAAAAAAAATTAATATGAGTGAGAATTCATTTGTTTATAATAAATCTCATTAATTAGCAAGAAATATATTGGATAAATATCTAAAAGGAGTTTTTCTATTAAAAAGCAGGAAAATAAAAGAATATGATGGTGTTTTGTTGATGAATAATCTCATCAATTAACATAATTAATTAACATAATTAATTAACAGAATCAGAAAAGCACAAAATTTTCCAACAAGAAAGGAAGCTCATTCTGTTTGTATTCAACTGCCCCATCTCAAAACAAACTAAACTGTAACTAAAAAATGTTTTATTGTTTTGTTTGTTGCTGACAAAAGATGCATAATTTGAGCAGCAGAAATATTAGGATACAGGTAAATGAACCAGAAAAAATCTTTATCTTTTTATAACATTCACTACCCTCAAACACCAAAATAATTAAAGTATTCAGTACATATTGTAATAAAATTTCGCATTTCAATACACCATGAATTATTATCACTTGTAGACATATTATTACTAATGCTTCACAATAAATTTTAAAAAAAGATGCAATTATGTAACTACATGTATTTACATTACTGCGTTAACTTGATAATAACTACAATATGTATCTTATAACAAACTCATTCTTCTAAAAATGAAGTTGTCTTACTTCTTTAACAAAGTTGAAATCATGGCAACTTGAGGCCAAAATTATTAAAACCCAGCACTCACTTTTCAAAACTTAAAATCTTTTCTTACGAGCCTGAGTTCGGGCAATACTTACAGATTTAAAAACAAGATTAATGTCATGTAAATACATTTTGTATTTCAGTTTGTTTAATTTCTTAACAATACAGAAGGAAAAAAAATACTATTTTAACACATAAGTGACTAATACCCCCGCAGCCTCTTCGACACTAAGAATGTGATAGTTCACTATATGACTAAGTTCAAGGGCACATAACTCTGATATGAGTGAACTGCTGGGCATGAAAATTTTGTCATGGAGATGACATAATTCAAGTTTCATTGCAATCACTTAAAAGAATGTGGAAGCAGTTTGCTCCACAAACTTGCGATATTGGATGCGGACGAACCGACCAACAGAGTATCTCCAATACTTTGTTTGCCGATGACCACGGTCAAAGGGTAATAATCCAATTAACTATACTGGTTCCGGTGCACAGGCTTTGTACAGACAAGACAAGGGGGAAACAATTTATTGAATTAAGCGTCGTGTAGACAAAGGGAGATCATTCTGGCTGGATTTTTCCACATAGAAACTTACAGGTGTTGCATAAATTGCAGAATTTCAGATAGTATACCACAGCATGCTGCTGATCACTGCAAATGTTTATTTGAGCATCAAGATTGATACAGTCAATAATAATTTTAACAAGTTTTCATAACAAAGATAAAATGTTGAGATTTTAAATACTGGCAATTTCAGACCCACGACACATACAGCAAATCGCAAACAATTTTAAAGTTTTATATGCGTAAGTACAGATATAAAATGGATAAAGCTCTTTCTTTCTGTGATGGACAAAAAAGTGAAGATTTTATCAATCCTTGGCTAAATCCCCTAGGTGTATTATCAATACTTGATAACACACTATTACTGATGCTTCACTATTAATGCAACAAAGGTGCAAGTATTTTACTATCTACCATACTTCATTAACTTGATAATTAAAATAAAGTGAAGGACAATTACAAGATCTAGAATCTAATGTTGGTTCGTGCTCAGACATTTTTTGTCATATACACAGTCAATATAAGTTAATAGCAACTTATAAATCAAAACGTATCTATGGACAAAGGCCACTCTTTTGAAACAAATTAACATCTTAACAAGACCAATAAACATTTATCCTTTGATAAGAGAGTATAAATCAACCTTTGTAGGAAGTTATCATAATAAATTATGCCAGGATGATCATAAAAACTTCACTTGAAGATCCAATTCGAAACTAATTATTAAAAAATACCTCAGAACTGTTTAATTTTGGATCTTCTACGCCATCTAATAATTCTTTAGCCGTTCTCTGAAGGTCACCTTCATGACCTTGAAAGTCATCTATCCACTTACTATCATCAAGTAATTCTTTGTTTGACTCTTCAGTCCTGAAAGAAAAAATTGTTGTCATCAATTTTAATGATAAAATACAATTGTATAGTTCTATTTACATCAGACAGTTCAAAGTGCTGATCTTACCAAATCAATGGCCAGAACTAGGCCAAACTTTCTCCAAATAAAATTTGGACCTATTCCCCTAGGTGAATTATGGCCCTACATTTACTTCACTAGTAATATAAAACTTTCCTGTCTATTCGATGTTTTACGCACACATCTTAAAACTAATAAATTTCAAGAAAGTAAGAAACCAGAAACAAATATTGGCTTAACCCTTTACTTCATGTAGCCGTATATTCACGTGTAGACCGCTTACTTCATAATCCCGGTATTTTGCGGGTAGACCGTCTACTTCATAATCCCGGTATTCTACGTGGTTGATTTTTGAAGTTCAATAAATCATTTTTCCAAAAATATCGGCGATTGTAAAATTCAATATTTCATGAAGACATAACGTTAACAAAAAAATATTGTTTGTATATAAAATTGTGGTTAACTGCGTTTAAACACAAGACAGGTCGCGCGTACACGATGACGTATCGTGTTGAGATTACACAGTATACAGTCTGCAGACGCGCGGTTCATTTCTAATGACAATTTTGCCGTGGAATTTTAAGTCAAAGCCAAAAAACAGTAGAACAATTATATATCTTAAATATTTTCAAACAAAAATTACATAATAAAGATAATAATCAGTAGTTCGCCGTGTCTCGGGTGCAATAAAAGAAATATACAGTGTCAATGTCTCGTGTGAAAATCAAATTCAGATTAACAAATAACATGTGCTAATTGATGCGGTCATCAATGGGATTAAGTTGGCTATCAGTATGGGTCCCTTATTATATCATCAAATTTTAATGTCACCCGGAGTTTTATGGTGCCGCATTGTTTTTACAGCTGACACGTGTGACAAATTTCCATATGGGATTTAATCTTCTCATGGGCGGGGCTTATTTATTGCAGAACAATATGACTCTACCAATCAAATCAATTTGTTGTTCAGCCTAAATAAATACCTTTCCCCCCGAAATATCGCCGATTTTTTATTCTAAAAACTATAATTTCTAATATTCCATGAAGACAAATCACCAACAAAAATATTTCGTCTATTATTCGGTGAAAGTTGTAAATACTATGTAAACACAAAACGAGTCAGGTGCGCGCCGATCACTAGACGTATCATGAACACAGAAGTCTGCAAGCACATGGTTTATTTTTGACATGAATTTAATATGCTGGGAGATTTGTTGAAACATACGTAAATATTATCCTTTATTCCGTATCATCAAACAAATTTGATGCAGTAAAAGTCATATACGACTGTTTCACTCGTCTTTGATGTAAAACAATATTCAAGTCACAAAGACTCGCCGCGAATGCGTGTGAAATACGATTAAAAACATAACGAATTCGGTGTTAATTGATATGCCAAATTATGATCAACTAGGTTAAAGTTTTTTGTACTATGGTACACTTTCACAACCTCTGATTGTTTAAAAAAAAACATCCTTTGAACTTGACACATTTATAAGACACTCTGTCTGGGTCACCATGACCTTGATTGTTGGACATGAATTCCTGCACGTGCACCGTCAATCACTGGCACTGAGCCAAGTTTTACCTTTGCACATTTATTTAATCTCGAGTGTAAAGTATTGATTTTTACAACCCAAAGTATTATTTAGTGGTGTTTGCAATAACAATTCTTGCATTATTGTATGTCTTGTAGTAAACAGAAAGGGCAAATTAAAAAAAAGGATAAGGAAAAAACATGGACCTTGTGTCAGTTTGTACACATTATATTGCCCTTAATATTTGCCTAACATCAGATATTTTTGCATAGCAAGTAAGATAAATTAAATACCATCAATTTGGTATAATTCAGAAATTATAAAACCATTATTTAGCATTACAATGAAGTGATAAAATGACCAGGTGTCAATAGAAAAAAATCAGAAAAGGCAAAAATATGCTTACAGATTTTTTTTGCAATTTTTGTTCCCCTTTATTTCTTTTAATATTTATCCCACAGTTACAAAAATTACATCATACAAAAGGTTATTAAATTATGAACAACTTTTATATTTACAATAATTTGATGGGATTGATATTTAGTATAATAAACCAGTGATGAAGTAGACATGTGTCAAATCAGTAGCATTTCCCAATAACCTGTATGAAGACAGTGTACCAAGTTTATCTGATCCACTATTAGTATACAGTATGTATATTGACTAGGAGGCTATGAAGTAAAGGGTTAATTAAACTTAACATAATTTCTCAGTAAACAACAAATAATTAATTGATATTTTCTTTAAATTATACCAGGGTCTGTGTTCTGTCTGATCCAAGTATTCTTCCGCCCACTTCATATTCATTGGTGGAACTCTGGAAATCTGATTTGAGGGGACGTTACCAAGAAACTCCTGCGACCAATCATCTCTAGGCTTTTCATTCTCTGTAGCCAAGAATTCATTTGCCCATCCTCCCGGGTCAGTGACAGCTAACTCAGCAATAGCAGGCCCTAAGAAAAACCAGCAAAGTTGTATGTCTATTTTAATACATGGAAACAGTTGATTTGTTTTGAAGATGTACTTTGAAGATCAAATTTAGTGAAATGAAAAGTTGTTTGTATTAGTATTGATATATTTCTTAGATGACTGACATAAAATATCATTTTACAAACACGACTATATATTAAAAGCTTTCAATCTTGTTCTGTTATCCCAAAATCAACTAATTGCCTAGCTGTATATGCTTATAATAATGAAACTTTGAAATTCACTTCTTACTCCTTCCAAATTGAAATGTTACTATTTGAAATGATTGATTTCCTGAGTTATCTATCCATGAATAAGCAGTAAAAGATTGCTGAAACTCTCAAGTTACGCTTTTATAAAAATTAACTGAATGTTTCAAGGAATTATTATAGATTATCATAAAAACATTCTAATAATCACAGGTTACCGGCATGTGATAACAGCAAAATAAAGTTTTAAAAAAAATTTTTTTTTCACCATATATATATATTATAGAGTAAAGGTATACAACTCCTGGGCTCAGAAATCACACCGGTCATGTTCATCAAGGTCCAGTTGTAACAATTTTGAACCGATTCTTAAAAGCCAGGTTTATTTCGACGCAGAAATAATTTCTCTTTAACCACAATCCACTCTTATATCCATACATTGCTCTGAACTGGAGCAATAAGCCCTTCAACTTACAAAAAGTACCACTAGGCATCGATGTGACCTAAGTTTCTTTTCATTAGCTACAGAGTAAATTTCTTTATTCCTTTGGAATTTCATACCCACTCCGATGTAAATCGAAAGAAAACCAAATTTGTTATCACTCACCGTCGACGAATCATTCAATTAATTTTTTTTTAAACTTTATTTTGCTGTTATGACATGCCGGTAGCCTGTGCTAATAATGAAAACACGTAAAAAGCCAAATTCTCAAATACTTATGTTATTACCTCGTAGTGGAACAAAATTTTGTTCAGCACCTTCAATTTCCCTCATTTCTTGCAATAAACTTCCCATATGGAATGTTTGTGGTGCCATTGAAACCCTCTGACTACCGAGGAATTCATCAACCAACTGTCAAAATATGCATTATTAATGAAACAGAATTTTCCAGAATTTTGAACAATTTGTAAGTTTACACATTTGATCAGCAGGTTGGAGTATCACAGATATAAACCTTGTTTTGACAAGAAAAAAACAATTTGTATTTATAAATAAATTTCTGAGTCACATCCTTGGCCACATCAAATCTATTATAATATTCACAAAGAGGTTATCCTGAAGTGATCTTCAGTAATGTAAATGAAAGTAAACCATACATATATTTATGAAAGAAGGGGGAAATCAGAACTTTGAAATAACAAACCTCATTAGGGGCAGCTTCTGCAAGAGGTCTTTCAATCTGAAATAAATTTACACAGTATGTGAAAAACATTCACAATCAATACAGGAGAAAAGTTTGGTATACAAGGTCATTCAAATTTCATCTAGTTGAAAAAGGACTAGGTTATCAGCTGCCTTCATTTTTATATATATTATATTGAACCAAACATTATCCATTTTATAATATGTTCAGGTTTTCTTAAATGAGAAAAGAACGTGCATTGAAGAAAACTCTTCAAAGCTAGAAAATGTTTCTTATTTAATTACACATTAATAGGTCAAACATAACCATTATGAAAAGTCTGAGGGAAAACTCTGCTCAGGCATACTAAAAAGGTCTTAGAAGTTAGATCCTTACTGGATGTTGAATTCTGGAGCCTGGTCTGCCTGGTAAAAATCCTTCCTGAAATCATAAGGTGTAATCAGTAACAATGAATGATACGATAAGTATAATAACAAATAATAATAAACAATAGCTATAATAGGATTGAAATAATAACAGAAAAATAATCTTTCTTTCACAACAAATTATAAATAAATCTTTTAAAAAGCATGATAAAAAAGAAGGCATTCGTTTGACCATTTTTTCTGACAATCTTTAATTATAAGAAATTCATATTTTTTTGTATTTAACAACAAAATAAAATTATAATATAATACCTGTCTCAATGCCCTATCATTTGTCATATGAGATGTCAGCTTCATCAGTGAGTTTGTGCCACCACATTCTCCATCAACTAAATTCCTCATAGCCATTTTGTTTAAATGTTGTACACTCAAGCTTGGCCTGGAATTGAGAAAAAATATCCTAAGTTCGACTGTTGCCACTAGTAACCCACATCAGTGTTTAACTTCAAGACTATTTCATGATAGTTTTTACTTATATTATAAACAAAAACTACTTTGTTTACCAAGAGGTCCAATCCGATCTTTAAATAATAGGTCACAGGCTTAAACCAGAAAATGGTGCTGGTAAATCCATTAATTTGGAGTACATTATAAAGTTAAGCCATAAAACAATTTATATTGATTTTTCTTCATTATTCCTAAAAGAATATTAAATTTAGCTGTCTTCAGGACTGCAATGTTGAAGTTTTAGATGGTTACTTGATAACAAAAGATTCGTGATTCGATTTGTGGATCGTAAGTGTTGAATCGTAGATTGGATTGGAAAGGGGGCACATTCAGAGCACGGTTTGAACCATGCAGGGCAAATTACCTGATTATTTCTTTAAATGAGTTAGTGATGTAATTACTTGTCACACACTGCATGGTTATTTCAATATTTGGTATAATTTGCTATCACAGCAATCTGTGCAAGATTATGTCTGAATTAATTTTGCTGCAGTTTTTATTGAATACTGCTTAAAATGACACAGACAAACAAAAAGGGCATAATGACACATGGCTCTATATATACAATTTATAAATACATGGCGCAGCGCTATCCTACATGTAAAAAGGCCTGGAGGAAACATTACCCAGTCCTTGGATGTCATCAAGGGTGGGCTTGCTGCCTTCACAACTAGAGCCATACAGCAGTATTATACATGGTATTTATTAACCAGCTGTAATGTTAACAACCCGATTAGCTCAGCATATGACTTGCAAGCAGGAGGTCACTGACTGGTTCAAGCCTCGCATTATTCTCTTCCTATTACAAGGGTTTTTATTACCTTTTAATAATGGGGACCGGATGTAATGACATATCATTGTTTGACGGGTTTTGGATACCTTAAGCATTCCAAAACGCCTTATATGCAACAAATACAAATAAATGCGTAACCTTCTTTTATTTCTTAAAAATCAATTTATTGCTCGTAATTTCAATGCACTTATGGTCAATTTGTTCACAAAATAACGAATATCAGACCAATAAACAAACATTGTGATCAGTGACCGCCATTACGCAAAATTGACCCATTTTCGATACCTCCAAAATTGAAGAGTATAATATGATAAAATAATAATCACAGACGTGTAGTACAACCTGTAGCTCACTTCATTTGATAAGTTATAAAGTCTTGCTCTACTTAAATTTTGGGATTTTTATTGAAAATGTACGTAAGATGTACTAATAATCAATTCTAAGAAATTTTAGCAAAAAATAAATAATAAATGAACACTTTTCAAACACCCTGCAGTGGACAGGAAATACGACTGTTGCATGATGGTCGTGTGATCTAGACAGAAGACGAGCCAAATTCCCAGTCTAGGTCAAAATATTTTCTCAGTTTTTCTTATTTTCATTTTAACGATATTGTTGTTAAAGTGATAATATGGCGTAGTAAATTATGCGGTAATTTCCTGTGTGTTTCAAAATTACTATTTACATACTTAAATTAAGTTAATAACGACACATTTTGGAATTATATTGTGCGGATCGTAAAATATCAAGGTCGACCACATTGCGTAAACAAAAAATGATGTCATTCTACTTCCTGTCAAGCGTTTATGAGCAGAAAACAGAAAGTATCGAAAACACGTACGTATCGAATACATGTCAACCGACGATATATATAATTTATAAACACACATTTTCCACTAATTTTTTTAATTTAAATGTAAGGTAAGAAACTTACTTAACTGAGATCCAGTTTTAATGCTGTGAATCACACACTGTTACTTCGATATACGGGTCAAGATTAAATCTTCTGTTCATCTAAACTAAAGAGGTTAAAAGATAGACCTGTAACATTAAGTTGATTAATTAACATCCATGTTGAACACACAATTAAATACAAATCACAGACTTCTGAGCTAATCTCTTCAGAATATATTTACAGTTTAAAATGAAGTTATTTCTAATTTTTAAGTACGAGCAAATCAGTGTTCTTTCTGTTACGCAGAGTAAGGCTTTGTAAGTAAAACGTTATTTACCTATGAAAGTCCTATTTTTTGATAGCCTAAGGACATCCAAGCGGAAGTGCCTACGCATAGACTTTGTTACAAAATAGTTCTTAGGACATTGGATGGTTTTATACAAATAACCCATAATGACACTTTCAAATTATATTTTATAGTGCACATATGACATACTGTATGTTATGTAAAGAACAAATCTGACTTTTCGAAATCATAAGAAACGTGAATACTACGCGAAAAACAGCGGAAAGTAGTCCAAAGCGGAAGTCGGCCATATTGGATTGTTGACATAGGGAACCTGTTGGAAACGGAGCGATTCTTTCTCTTCTAAGTCACTTAAATCTCATTTTCACAATGCCGTCACGTGCTGAAGATATCATGAAGGGATTTAGACTGTATCCTTTAATATTTTCATTGGTGCTGAAACGTGTTTAATGTATCATTAAATTTTAATGAACCAATTCTGGTTAGACAATGTAAACATTTCTGCTGTCAAATTATGAAATTTAGTACAATATTTCAAGTGTGACTTGTCATTTCTTTGAATTCCATTCATTTATTGCTTCCTCATTGAAATAAGGAAGTTAATCATTATAAGAATAATTTAACAGCATAATTAACTGATTGGTATACAAATTTTAAAGGAATATTAAATTTAAAAAGCATTTATAAAATAATAAACTGATTAGAAAATATTCTTTGTTTTTATTATAGAATAAAATCTTATAATAATTACACCAAATGAGTTTATATCATATATGAGCACTTTGTCCTGACTATTCAAATGGTCACTACAGTAAGTACTGAAAGAGGGAATGAAGTGGAACACTAAAATATGATATGTACTATACAATTAGAAAGTGGTTGCCTAATAAAAAGTCTAGGGTTGCAAGAAAACGTAGGGTATGTCCGAATTCCGATTATGTCGGTAACCAGAAACAAATACATTTTATGCCTAAATGATCACTTCTTGAAGCAGTGACATGTATTTTTGTTAGGAAGATTCACAAAGCCGGTACCCTTTTACTACAGAACTATTTTAGAGTAAGTCATGTAAAAAAGTGTGAGTCAGTGATATTTGGGCATTTCAGGGTTGTTTACAGGTACCAACCAAGTAAGGTAAAAGATTCCAGGACTAGTGCTAGTTTGTTTCAATGAAGATTTAGATAGGATGTGTTATTCCATTTTTTTCTCTTTGTTTTTTAAAAACCTTGACATTTGTTAGAAATTGGATGAACCTTCGTGATGCTGACAATGGTAAAATACTCTGGCAATCCAGCGATGATCTGTAAGTTATTTTCGATAAATATGCAGTCAAACATATTAATATAGGCTACCTTTGGCCTTTATGCGGAGGTCATTACAATTTTTATTCTAAATAATCAATGGAAAGACAAAAAGATATGTTTATCTTAACGGATGAGGTATATTTCAGTGTTTGATCAAACTTTTTTTGAGAAATCAATTTCCATACGTTCATTACGTATGAATGCCGTATTTACTTATTTTTAATGCAAACACTTTAAACAACAGGTGAATTTGATCATTTAACTTGTTGTCTAGTATCAGTTGATCTCGGGTTTTTAAACAAAATAGATTATTTGATGCCAGGGATGTATTTTTCATGCAGTTTGTTGACTTCATGAAAACATGTAAATCCATTCATGTGATAACGAGAAGAAATTACTGCACTAATCTGTCATTCCAACTGTTGTGTTTCCAGATAATAAATTTGTTGTGTCTTAAAATCTACTTCATTTTTTTCAGTTCAATTCCTGATGTTGAGCATGAAGGTAAGTATCTATGAATATTAAGGTCATCATTTGGAAGTAGAATTTATAGCCTTTATTCAAAGTTGACCTTTATTCAAAGAGTCATATGATCCATTTAAGTGTTAAAACAGTTAATGCATGTTTAAGAATAGCTATTTTTACTGGGATGACCATTATTAACTCAGTACTCTCTGACATGTTTGTCTGCATGTGTATGTACAAAATAAGAATTCATTTGTCCATTATGCATTCAGAGTTAAATCTTTACCATCATTCTTAAATAGCCAGTTTCTTGTAATGTAATAAACAGGCATTTAGATATTTCTTATAAACTGTATCTTATAAAAGTATTTGTAAATGTTTGAATACAAAACTAATAAGCACATTATTAATCATCATTGCAGATTATTTTATTATGTTTTGCTGTCTAAATGTCTGTATCAATACATGTTCATTCACAGCCCGGGTTCCGAAGAAGATCCTGAAATGTAGATCTGTATCAAGAGAAATCAACTTTTCATCAAGAGAAGTCATGGAAAAATTCAGATTAGAACAAAAAGTCTTATTCAAAGGCAAATGTTTGGAAGGTAAGAGCTAACTTAATTGAATGACTGATCAAGCGAAGGCAGTACTGTAGATTGGTAATGATGCCAGTAGCTGGTATTGATTAAAAACACAGATCGTCTAAATAATTTTATACTTGATAATTCTTTGCAAACCATGAGGTCTAAAAATTGTTTTTTTCTGGTTACATACTCATTAAAAATAGGGTAGGTTGGGCAGACATTTTTGTTTTATCTTGTTTTGAAATTCACTGGAAAGGTAAAAATGTGAGAAAGAGGATTTTCTGTTCCTCAGGCGGATACTAGGTCCAGGGTCGCGGGAAGAATTAGAGAAGGTGGGGTAACCAGAAATGAACAAAAAATATACCTAAGGCTTTGTATGATAGGTTTTACAGTAACACATTGTAAATTGTCAATTATAAATACAATTTAAATGTAGCCAATCAGTTATTTTTTATTACATGTTTCATTGTTTGTTCATATAACAGACAGTCTAAAACGAAAGTAGAAAAATGAGACACTTCTTTGCCAAAATGAAGTTTATTTTGCATACATTAAGTTATACTATAAATGAAGTCAGTATATATTAGATGTTTTTTTCTACGGATTTTATATGATTTTATTACTGAATTTTAAATACAGTGCCCAGTGTAGTTGATTTAGCTTAGCTTTATCAAGGCTATATATGTAACCTTCCTATTTGAAATGATATAAAGAATCAGATTATAATTGGAACTAGCTAGGTCAACATGAGATTTCTGATTGAGCAAAGTAAATATCTATTTAAAATATATCCTAATTTTATGTATTTATCTATGTATTAACTTGTGATCAATTGTTTCAGAGTGGTTGTTCGAATTTGGGTTTGTGATTCCGGGCTCAACTAACACATGGCAAAGTGTTATAGAGGCAGCACCAGAAAATCAAATGATGCCTGCTAATGTACTGAAGTATGTATCCATTTAAATAACAACCCATTCTTTTGGATTGGAAAATATTGCCAACATTATGGAATACTATCTCAATAATTTAAAGTTGTAAAACTTGTTTTGTTACTTAAAATGACAGTTATAATATATAAATTGAAATTTCTTGACTACCAAGTCTTGATATAGATTTTAAGTACCATACACATTGTGACTGCATGTGTACATGTTTTGTTTCTCAGACATTGTGACTGCGAACGTACATGTTCCTTTTCTCATTGGATACATTTGCCCCATTGAAATTACATGAAATAATGATTTTACTTTAATTTTGATTTCAGTGGAAATGTTGTGATCGAAACCAGGTTTTATGATGATGCCATCTTAGTCAGCACTTCAAGAGTTCGAATATTCTACGTCTAGTGCACAGTGTTTCATAAAATGTTTAAATGAACTTTAATGTTTTACTGGTTTCAAAGTAAGCATAATGAAACCTGACCTGCCTTGGACAGTCAATGACAACTCATCATCAAGATATTTCCATCTGAGTTTATTTTGATCTTGTCTTAGAACTGGTACCAAATAAGTCAGTTTCTTTTCTCATTGTAAAAGTGATTGAAATTAGATATCTTTGCAATATTTTTTTTATTTGTCCATTCTTTGATTCAGCTGATTTTTATTTTGTTTCTTTACACAAAGATTTTAGAGCTGCCTGTTGTGAATGATTTGATGCAAGGTTTAAGACCTAAGAATGAAACAACTAATTTTCAACAATAAAAACAGATATATATATATATATATACTACTCTTAATTCAGCCGCCACATTTATTCTGCTAATCTGTTTGGATTTATACATAAGCTGCTATAAGCAGGTTGAATTATAATTTAAAGAACAATTGTCATATTTCTAAACTGCTGTGCAGTATATATTTATTCCATAACTCGTGTTCTGCTCAATTTTTCTTCTCCCATGTATTTTATTAAGTCATATATATATCTGTTGTTTTATAACTCATGTTATTGACAGTTAGCTTATTTTGATGAGATACTGTAGTATATTGGTATCTGACTTGTTTAAGTGTTTGAAAACTTTTGGCTTTTTTGTAATTTTTTGCTCTGCAGTATGTATTGATAACTTATTATTGCAAGCTGTAATTTTGCCTGATCTGTCAGTGTCTCCAGTCGCTGCTACAAGTAGTCTAGTTTGAACAAATAATTCTGAAATTAAGAGATGGAAGGAGTGTCAATATTCACTAAAACCTCTCATTGTCTGGTGTATTATGACTCAGCTTGATGTTTGATTTATTTACAAATGCAATGGCATCTAGTATATTATTCTTTAATACATTATTTATGTGATATGCTAATTGATATGGAATTTATGTATATGTAGTATTTTGTTGCTATCATGATCTTCATGCAACATTTGTGGAAAATGTAACAATTCAGTTAGTGTTGCAATCTTATTTTGTTGTTTATTTTGCATTGATAGATTAATTAATAACTACAATTTTATTTTATTGTCAACATGTATGAATGCTGAATACATTGTTTAAATAGTGTAAATCCTATTTTTCATGTGTCAAATATTCCCTAATAAGTGCCCTATTCCTATTACATGCCCCTACCCAATTAATGCCCCTCCCCTATTAAACACCCCCTACCCCTAATTAAAGCCAATACCTTTGTGAAAAAAAGATTTTTCATGACTCAAAGAATCGTGAATGGTTTGAACAGTGTCTTGTCAAATTAAAAAAAAAGATCTGAAAAACACCAGTTGGGCATTTATTTGGGACTAAATGGAACATATGAGTTCATCATACTTGATATTGTGAGACAAATGGGTGTGTAGAGAATTCTTCTTACTTTGCAAGTTACATTCCTGTTAATTGATGAATTAGTGCTGAATAATAATGCTAAGAAATTGTTTGATGGGTGTATAGTTGACTTGATATATGGTCACATCCAGTGGTTAATGTACTGATATTCTAAGTTTGTAACCCAGCGATCCGGGAATACTCTTTTATGAAAATTTGGCAAAAATGTCTCTTTTACCTCCATATCTTGAGAGTTTGCTGTCTTCTTGTAAAAGGGTAAGTTAGTACAGTTTAGAATATAGTCCAGCAAAACTGGTTAAGTAAACAGTTCACCATATCGAGGGTTCAACGCAACAATGTCGTAACTCCTGTTGAAATAAGAACAAGTTATGACAGTGTTGCGCTGAGCCCTCGATATGTAACTGGAAAATCGTTAAAAGACAATGTTAAGTCCAATGATACGAAATGAATTGATATACATTGTTATTTAAGTTTAATGTGTCATATTCTACAGTAATTTATAACATTTTCACAATTGATGAATGTTTATTAATGAGTTACCATTAATCAATGACAGGTATGGTTAAATTGTCTTTCATAAACTGCAGAAATGAGCAAGTGCATATTGATTGCTAATAATGTTAACAATAGAACTAATTATTCATCAATGCTGTTCCAATATATTTAAATATGTATCAGGAATTTGCATAATTGTAGGTGAACTTTTTACAAATGACTTCCTTTTTATGTTATAATGGAATGAGAGCCTATTTGTTGCTTTAGTTAGATTGATTTGATTTTTGTTAATGCATCTTGTTTTTCACCATTCATAATTCTAGAACCGCAGAAATAATTTTTAGACTGTACATAGTCATAGCCATGTTTTCTGATGGATAATTGTCACTGTCAAAGAATCATATTTATTTATTTACAATTTCATATAATTATTTAGTTGGAAGTAGTTATTTAGTAGATTAAAAGATATTTTACTATGAAAGGATGATTCAATACATTCATTGTACAACATTACAGCAACTGTTGACACAACATACTCACCAGCTTCAATAAGGTTTTTAAATGTGTTGCATTTTGTGCTCAAATTGAAAATACCTATTTGATGTTCTAAACCTTCCTGTTTGAAAATGTTACAAAATGAGAATGTTACAGTAATTAAAGGAATTAATTTATTGGAATATTATATAAAGTAGTATTAAGTGTTTGTGTTCTCAAATTAAACCAACTTGGATTTAATGTTTGTTTTTAAAGCTGTTCAGTTTATATTGTTGCTTTTTTCTAGTACAATTTGTACCATTATTATTTTGCAACTATTCTCTTTCGAAATTATGATTGACATTACATCATCATTTTCTCACAGCCATGACCGATATTCTTGTTAGTGTATTATAAGGATTTTATTCTTTATTTTTATGAACATCTATTTTCTCTGTTCATTGTTTAGTTAAAATTCTTCTGATTTTAGAAGTCATAATCTGGTTACTGAAAATTAATTAGACAATATTTTTGTTAAGAAAGTTTTATTTGAACAACATTGTATGTAGGATTTTGTTTATATCATGCATAGGAGAACAAATGATGCATTTAATGAATGCATGCTGGATGGATAGACAAGGCAGTCGCTATATGTCACAGCATCTAATGATGCAAGGGGCATAAAACGTTGTTTTTTTGTGCAATTCGCTTTTATCATCTAAGATCACTTTTTCACTCATATTCACTGATTGTAATTTCACGAATGATGTCAGATTTTCTTTACGGTTTCACTTATTTTCCAATCAAGTTTGCATAAAAGTTGAAAAGTCTGACTATTTGAATGAGGTATGTCTACTGTCGGATGGCACAGTCAATCGTTTTCAGTTTATTAACTTGAATTGAGAGGGATTTACCTATTGCTGCTGAAGTTGGTATATAACGAGTTGTTGTTGAGACTTAACTTTGGATTGCATTTGGGAATTCTGAGGTCAAGGTCACTCTTAGTGTAAAAAGGGGGAAAATGTGTTGAAATGCTTGTTTGGTGACTGCTGTGTCTCTTGTTTTTGTTGACGTGTATTTTTTGCAGACCGTATACCATACTTTGTTTTAGTATTATGTCTGCACATAAACCTCATATTTCATAAAACATGCTATATTATTATAGACAGTTTCCTCATATGTGAAATGTGTCTGATTTAATGTGAGGTTTAAACTCACAGTGGTGAGGGGCTAGTGGTGATTAGTCAGTGACAATAACCACTCAACCACAGAGGCCACGTCACTGAAATAAATTTAAGAATTCAAATCAATTTTCTTAAGTTATTTTGTGCTAATTCTTATTTTGATTACCAGTATAATATTTATTCTCATTCCGTCCTTTTCTGGTAGATAATACAAGGGGTGTTCTAGAAGTTCATTTCTTGTACACTGTTACAAGTACTTCTATAATGAAAACTTGGTGAACCTTTAGGATGCCCCTCATAGATTACAATCATTTCTATGTACATATATGTGTGAGTTCGGACTATATTGTGTAGGTGTGAATATATCTTTTGATACATTTTCAGAAAGTGTACGTTTGTTCACTCATAGTTGATTTTAACTAATGAATAGTTATACAAAAATGTATTAATACATGTATATCACTTAACTTTGATACCTTGATTAGACTACTGCAGTTATTGAATTATGAATGTTAAGGTTGTTGTTGCATATTTAAAATTTAAGCAAAAGGAGCTCTTACCCAAATAATCTGGATGTGTACTTGATGAATTATAAAATTACGATACAATCTGTGAACAAAGGCTGCCCTTGGAAAAGACATAATGTGGCCGTTATTCGGGGTCACCGTGTTCCAATTATGGCCACAATGATATCAAAAGCAGCTGTTTAACTTAGAAGACATTTTTAAGTGGCTTTGTGATGTGTTTGAAAGTATATTGCATAACTGTGATTGTCTTATAACTGAATATTCTTGAGTCCAAGGTAATGTGACTTGTGATCAGTCACAGAGCTTAAATCAGTTACACCAGACCAATTCACTCATTTGTAATAAGTGTTAATTTAACAGATATTTATTTTAATTGATTTGTGTACAGAACAATTATTTAATCTGGCCATGGTACAGTGCACTAGATTTGTATTTCCCCATCGCTGCAGGTCACACCCTTCCATGAAAACTTGACAACAATGTTGTTTTTCCTCCACATGTGAAGTTGCCGGTTCCTTTTGGAAGGGTAAGTTAGAACTGGATAGAATTCCATCAAGAAAAACTTGTGAATTGGCCACCATATATCACTGAAAAAATTATGGTTAAACAGCGTTACCCCTGCCCCAATATCTTATAATTAACTTGAGAATATTGAACACTAAATTGACATTCAACTGAGGGATTGATCTCAAGTTTTATTACCATGGACACTGTTCACAAGTCATAGAAACAACTAGTGATTGATCATTTCATGTGTTAAGATATATCCTGATATTTTATATGACTCAATGTGTTATTTATAACATCTATTTATGATTTAAGACCATATTGTAAATTATGGGATTTGGCTATACAATATTGTGACCTTTTTTCTACACCAAAAATGTTGACAATGTGTTTTAGTAAATCTTGTGAAATATGTGTATATTTGGTCAAATTTATCACTTGATGTATGTATCATTCTTTATTAAATATTTGAAAGAAAAGCAGATTTGTTTGTATTACTTAAGAAACAAGAGTGCTTAACTGTCTCATAATTGGCTTAGTATCAAAGTTCATAAAACATACAGACAGAAATTCAGCTGAGAAATGATTAAATCACAAGTGTTCCAATACATGTATCTTCATAATCTGCATGTAAATGACAACAAATATTAAACGTACTTCAACTTTTCTTTAATCAACACAAAAAAAAAAAACAGGAAAAATCACAATGGATTTTGTGTTGGATTTGATGTTGTTTTAACATCTTAATTCCATTGAAAATACATTAGAAATACACTTGACTGTACCAACTGTTAGTTTAGACCAAGAAACATGATAAACACCATTTACCATGAAGGTAAACAAACAAACCTGACAACTACAACAGCCTAAATGATGGTGTTTCAGGTGTAAATAGTTGAAGCAAAATGACTCTGATTCAAACTTGAGGCCAGGAAGTCACATTTCTGGTTAACCACCTGACCTACATTTTGAACCCAAATCTTTAAGTTTCTGTCTGCAAAATCCAAAGTATGAAAATATATTAGCCTGAGATAGTGAGTTATGCCTCCAACTTGGGAAAAATATGTTTAGAAAACAAATTAGCGACCTATGTACCTTTTTTGGAGGTAAAGTAACCAGAAACGTCTTCCTGGCCTGGTTTAAGATTCATAACAAATATTCTGTTAACTTAAGGTCATCAATATGCATTAAATTGTTGATGGCTTATAAATAACAGTTAATATATACATGTGTGGCACAAACAAAATGTTCAAAGGCAACATTATATAAAAAAAATAAAACCCAAACAAAAACAATACAGAAAAAATAAATATAACAATAAATAAAACTATTCTAAGTTCTGTGGATATTTAATTAGCCTTCTTTCTTTCTTCTTGTATAAATCCATTTTACGAATCTAAAAGGACTGGACGCCACATATTTCAACACACTTAAGCCCTTCCTTCCCCAGGAATCATCAGAAGACTTCAGCCACATACCACGTCCCTTCTTTGATGCCTTATCTTCAAGTTTTATAAGCTTATCTAAATATGTCAGCATATGAGGATTTTCTTGAACACCACAGATTTCCTCAATGGAAGCGAGTGAGGAGATTCTAGCTAAGCCTTGTTTCACCAACTCCTCGTTAACATAAATATTCTGTCTAAATGTCTGAAAAACAGATAAAACTAACAGTAACTGTTGTAGACACATCGGTTTCATCTAATGTAATTCATTAAATATTAAGCAATCTTTACTGTCAGAAAAACATGTTTTTTTTATTTAACAAAACTTATCCTAACTGTATGTAAGTACAGATTAATAATCGAACAATCCTAAAGCTAAAAATAAACACATTCAGTGACAGAGTAATAGTTTTTCTGCTATGACAGTTTAATAAAATCATACTATAACTGTTATTTTTTGTTTGTAAACTAATGCTAATTATTAGATGTCAATTTAGAAGCTGTTTTGTGGCTATAACTAATTAAGTAAGCAGTGAAAGAAAAAAAATCTGCAGCTCAATACTTTCATAACATCAACATTCTTAAATCACACAAATTACAGAAATTACTTTTGGTAATTCCACTCTGGTATACAGCTTAGACAGGTTGCCTACTTCTGGAGGTGATCTATGTAACAAATGGAACCAGACTATTTTATCCAGAACATTGTCATTCATCCACAGTCTGCCATCAGGGCTCAGGTCAATGCAGGCCAGATGTAAAGGCAGATATTCTGTAAATAAAAGGATATGTTTAACTTTAGACTGAAAAAATTATTAATTACCGTAGTTGAATGACAACTCAAAATTGTATTGTATAACAAATCAGTTTTATAAATCTATATACTGACATGTCTGAAACCATGCTTTAATAACAACTGTACGTTGAACTATTCAAAAAGTAAATTTGCTTTAGACTACAACTAGTGCTGTCACAGAGGTGACTAATACCCCCGCCACTGCTATGACACTAAGAATGCAACAGTACACTATACGGCAAAGTTCAAGGGGACATAACTTTGCAATGAGTGAATCGCTGGGCATGAAAATTGTGTCCTGCACATTAACACTTCATGGTGATAACATATCTCAAGTTTCATTGCAATCGCTTCAAGAATGTGGAAGTAGTTCGCTCCACAAACTTAATGTGGACTGACCGACCAACCGACCGACAGAATGACTCCAATATTCCCCTCTCAAACTTTGTTTGTGGAGGTATAATAAAAACTTTATACATTAACCATAGCCAGTAGCTGTACTCACAAGCTTTTGATTTTTTCTAACTATTGTCAACTTTTAATATACTAGTATACTTACCATTTCTTTTAGTTTCTTTGCTGAACGGACGTCTAAGTTGAAACACAGGAATATGGTCAATACCAATTACATCATCATCAGTAATTTTCTTAACTCTTCCTCTTAGCCGAACACGCTTCTTCACAAAACTTGACGGAATATCTTCAACTCTGGTGAAGACTCTCGACTAGAAAATAAAGTTGGAAATTTCCGACCCCACACAAACTTACAGAGGAAACTATAGGCATTACTTTACTACTAAAGTTAAATTGATAAGGACTGAGGAAGGTATACTCATCCTTCTCTTCGAAAAATTTGGAATTTTAATCTGATAGGTGAATTCTTAGCTCTATTCACAACAAATAACTAGCAAGCAGTAGCATGTTCAAAATTGTAACTGGCACTCAACATACACTGAAAAATGCTAGACTAAACTGTTTGTAGCAGTTTTTGTTATGGAAGTGCAACTTTACTTTGGCACAATTCCGAAATGCTTGAGTAACTCATTTTTTATTGATAAAATATAGAACATGGTTGTCACTGTGATGGGGAGTCTATAAGGTGAGGCTTAGCAAGCTGAAATGAGCGAGTCAATGAGAAAAACATAAAAAAAATAAAGCAAACCGGTTGACCTATTGACAGGATATTGCCCAGTTTAATTAGGTCTTAGTTTGATGTAGAAACAGGATAAAATATTATTGGGTGATGGATTGAACATTCAGTGCATATTTAATATTTACTGAGTTCTTCAATGCCAGTATGAATATATATGACGGCAGGCGTCTGTTCTAAATTTATTGGAAGAAGAAGATGAATTGAGAGCCTAATCAATTGTTAAACAAACTATAATCTATAATACATGTATATACATAGTTAACTTACCAAATACAACCCTCGTACAGCTATAACGACACCAACACCTCCAAGAACATAGATGCCATTCTGAAATATGTAGAAAATAAGTGTATTAGATTTGAACATAGTATGTTCTCAGTACGTACAGTAATAAATAAAAACTTGCACGGTAAAACTTCACTTTAAGTGTCACCTATCTATCTTTTGATCCTGCCTAACTCCCCTCACGGGTATTATACTGACAGCTGCACGTCAGTGCAAGAAAAATGTTAAAAGACAAAGATTCAAAAGTGGGGGTAGTGAAAGATGACAGCATGTCACCAAGTGAGAATTAGAAGTGTAGCGGTGTGGTATATTGTATTATAAATTGGCTGGGATATTCACTAGCTCGATTAGCTCAGTTGGTAGAGCATCTGACATGCAAGCAGGAGATCCCGGGTTCGATCCCCGCATCGGGTACATTATTTTCCTCCTCCTATTACATTTGGTGCCGTGAGCATGTGACTAGCCTTAGAATCCTAGAGCTAGGGTGAAGCAAATGGCTGGGTTAGTCTAAAGAGCCTGTGATTGTCGCGATTAATTTACTTTGAATAAAAAGGAAGGAGGAATGTAGCGGTGTGGTATATTGTATTATAAACTGGCTGGGATATTCACTAGCCTGAGTTAGCTCAGTTGGTAGAGCATCTGACTTGCAAGCAGGAGGTCGCGGGTTCAAGCCCTGCATCGGGTACATTATTTTCCTCCTCCTATTACAGAAGATTAAAAACTTATTTACCAGGCGCGTAGCTAGCCCTCCATGGATGTGGATTCAGGATTAAGCTAGAGGGGTCCGGGGGCATGCTCCCCCGGAAAATTTTGAAAATAATGGTGCAATCTGGTGCATTCATGTAGTTCTCAAGAAGTCAGTTTTGGTACCATAGAAGTAGATTTTTGTGATTTTAAAAATTCCTGATTTTTTTTTTTTCAGAATCATGTGGATTCAGCCGCATACTCGCGTATAGGCAGCTACGCGCCTGTTTACAACGTAACAAGTCAAATTATGGAAATATTGCAACACTTTTTTTGTAAATACCTTACGTTTGACAACAATTTCCAAGAGAATATTATCATGACATGAAGTCAATATCGATAATTATTGTTTTCCATAAAGGTGTCCGAAAAGTCGTTCATCCGAAAATAAGTATACTTTTATTTTTTAGTGAAAGCTTACCCTGATCAACTGAATATGAGAGTCGATAAATGAATGTGCTGATTCTATATAAGTAACTTTTCTGTGTTGAGTTTGGTCGTCAGATCCTTTTGTGGACATCTCAAACTCAAATAATTCCAATCTGTTTGACGTCTATTCTTCACTACGTTTGTGAAGGGAGATCACTCAACAGTAAGGAAGAGCGGATTTTTTTGCGTTAAAATTTACACATAATTTTATGTCTCTCATTTTGGTTCGCTGCATGTTGTGATGTAACCTATTTTATGCCCTTTGCTTTGATAGAGAATTTGCTTCTGATTATGATACAACTTTTTCTCGACTGTTTATCAAGTTCGATAACTCTGCAGGAGTATCTGTCTCAAATTTATACCAGTTACCTCTCTTACGTGAGAACGTCACAAAATTCGTCTGAAAATGTAAGTCAGATAAAATAATTATTATCATGTTGTATATAATTGTCTCTTATTAGTCACAGAATCTAGTTTAGATTCTTAATTCTCATACTTCCGATCAATTTACTTTATTGTTACTTATCATCTAATTATTTAGGAAAAAACGTAAAAGTAAAAAACTTTTTGTCAACAATGCATATTTTTATCATACTTGTATACTAGTAATTTAGCCTGATTAGGTATTAATTGGGACAGGGATGCTGTCATATCATATAGCACCCCTGATTTGGATGATTATTTTACAAAAGCTGACACTAATACTTATCTACCCGGCCTCTCCTTCTGTTTATCACTTGATGAATTTATACTAAAGTACACTTAATTGATTTCTGAAAACTTCCTAAAAATGAGTATTTAAAAGATATAGAAACTGTGCACCTTTCATTTGATGCTCACTGTGTGTTGTGTATTTTTTCTTAGAGGGTTTGATTGACCTAAGACATTTTAATTTTTCTTAATTACATTTTTTATTACAAATTCGCGTCATTACAATTGCCTCCAGAAGGGCTAGTTCATTGCATGAAAGATGTGCAGTCTAATGTTATTCAGGCATAAATGGCCACATAGACCAAAAATACATTTATCATATGTATACATGATGTTTTTAGGGCCATTTTAGGCCTGAACACACCATTTTCCTCCACTCGTTCAACATGCCAGTCACTATGGTTATACCCCTGCTTGTCTCTAAAACTGAAATGAATAATACAGCATAAGAGTTACAGGGTGATATCAAATTAAGATTTTTTTCTTATATGTATATATATCCACTTAATGAAATAAATATTCCATTGGCTTGAATGTCTTATATAAATAAACAGCATGTGTGAATTTGTACTTCTGGCTTCATGACTGTTGGAAAATCCAATTGAATTAATTGCAAATGGATTTGCTGAAAAATGATGTAAACAAACAAGTTGGTATTTATTGTGGAAAAACTTAGAATGTGTGTGCATTTCTTCATGTATGGTCAGATCGACTTTCCTGCTCAAAGATACAATTTCTGTTTAAATTAAACATACTATCTATAATTGCACAATGTTTCTAACTGTATGTAGTATATACTAGTATAACTGTCTGTAAATTTGTTTGTTTGTCTGAATTTGTGTACATGTGCTTCTGTGTATCAGTATTAGGCTGGGGAAAAATATATCATGTTTAGGGTTACTTGATTACAAAACATAATAGAAGTATAGGTAGCTAGAATTTGTAGCAGATCGTGAAAACTCTATTAATTAGATTTCATTGTTGCGGATCTATTATTGGGAAAGCCTTAAAAATAAGCTTTGAGGATGATGCTTGCCGGATTGTCTTTTTGAAGAACATTGAGGCTGTGGCACTAAGAGTGCAGACTCATTAAAAGAATATTGTACTGATGAGCCAGCATTTAGTGGCACACAATGTTTCTTGCTGAAAAGGTGCAGTTGCAGTGTATGTCATCATTTTGGAGAAGCATTGGTATTAATGAACTATTGATGAGATTATGGCTGCCAAAGATGCAATATATCTCTTGAAAAGAAGGTCAATGAAGGCCGGTACAAGAAGCTGTCACTCTAATCTAGTTTTTTGCCTTTTTTAAATGAGTCAATGATAAAAACTGGTTCAAACTGAAGGTACATAATTGTTGTATCTTATTATGACTCTGAACCACAATGGTAACTTAAGTCTTACATTGACAAACCTAGCCGGCAGCATTTGGTGATGTTGTTTTTTGCTCCATCTTAATGCAGCCATTGTGTTCCTTGAGTTTGACACAATGTAGCATTGTTACAATGAAGAACATGTGACCTACAGGTTCCTTAGTAGACTGAACCACAAAAGAAACTCCCTATTTTATAATTAATGCTGTAATGTCAATTTTTCAACTTTCTTCAAAATCTTCATATTTTATAACCTCAAAACATGTATGAAAAATATTTGATTAGACATATTTATTTGCTTATGAGTATTTTAGTAATCTATTGCCAAAATAAACAATGTTTAGTTATTTTATTTTATTAAAATTCAACCAGACAAGAGTGTTCCTTTTGCAGTGTAGCATATGCACTGCTTTAAATAGACTAAGTACCAGAGTCACTAGGACTGTGGGGCGGCTATGGAAAAGACTTCATGGCTCTTGGCTCATTTCGGTAGCATTATTTATGGTTTTCAAAGTGCATGTTAAAGAAAATGGAAGATATTTATGTGAGAACTTTAGAAACAGAATGAATTGTATATTAATAATTAATTGTGCTGTACATTATTTTTATACCCCCGCAAACAAAGTTTGGGAGGGGGTATATTGGAGTCACTCTGTCGGTCGGTCGGTTGGTCCGTCCGTCCGCGTAAAATATCAAAAGTTTGTGGAGCGAACTACTTTCACATTCTTTAAGCAATTGCATTAAAACTTTAAATATGTTATCACCATGAAGTGTAGATGTGCAAGACACAATTTTCATTCCCGTGGTTCACTCATTCCAGAGTTATGTCCCCTTGAACTTAGCCATATAGTGTAGAATGGCACTCTCAGTTTGTGGAGCAAACTACTTCCACATTTTCAAGGGATGAAATTGAAACTTGAAATATGTTTTCACCATGATGTGTACATGTGCAAGACGCAATTTTCATTCCCAGCAATTCACTCATTCCGGAGTTATGTGCCCTTGAACTTAGCCATATAGTGTAGAATGGAAGTGTTAGTTTGTAGAGGGAACTACTTCCACATTTTTCAAGGGAATGAATTGAAACTTGAAATGTATTATCAATAAAAAATGTAGATGTGCAAGACACAATTTTCATGCCCAGTGATCCACTCATTGCAGAGTAATGTCCCATTGAACTTAGCCGTATAGTATACTATCAAATTCTTAGTGTCAATGCAGCGTCGGGGGGTATGAGTCACCTCTGTGACAGCTCTAGCTGCCTTTTAAACAGAATAAGTATATATCCACTTTGGTCTGACTGAGCAGGACTGTGTTTGGTGAACTATATAATATGTTTACTGGTATTTAGGCCAAATATTTTAATTTAGTTTTTTATGACCCACTTAGTTTATTTAGCCCTTATTGTTTTCCTTTCATTCCCTTTTTAAGTTACTCAGTTGATTTAAGTCAGAATGGTTGTAGATAAATTCTGTATAATATATGGCAGATTTGTTTATTTGTATTTGGAAAGGATTACACATGGCTTTCAAAATGAATGAAAAAAATATACTATTTTGATCTAGTGAAAACAGTATTATTACGAACCACTATGAATTGTTACATCAGAAATGACTAAAATCTAATGTCTGGTTGCTCTAACCAGATTGCTATAAATCCATTCTGTGCTATTACTAGAAAGTTGGGTTAAATATACACAATGTCATTACGGGCATCAGAATGCTGATTGAATCTGAACCATTAGTGTTTTATGGTATACATAAAATGCCAGTTTACCAAAACATTGGGAGTGAATAAAAGGCTGTAAAATTCACTTAGATAAATGTCTGAGGTGAGTTTCTGATCCTACTAAGATGAATCCAAGAAATCCTGATAGAATTTCATTACATTTGCATATAATACGTCGGGATCTTATTCCTACGGGACTCGTACTTCAAGTCTATATGATATTCAGGGAATATTATTAGTCTAGGCAATGATGAATGCTTTTTGTTGGAACTGTTAATCTGTTCCGTAAAATACAAGCGTAGGTATTATTTCCTCTAAGACAAAATCAACACAATTTGAAATCAGTGTCTTATTCTTCCGATAGCCACATTTCGTTTTTTTATCACATCTTACTACAGATGTAGATCTGAATTCTTCAAATATTTCAACTTAAGTAATACCGGGTTCTCAATAAGTTTGTGGCCAACAGGCCCAAAAGCTAGACTAACAGGCCTGCTAGTGGGGGTCTGGGCATTTTGCCTTTTTCTAGCAATATTTTATGAACTTTTGAGATTTCTAACAGGCTCAAACACATTTCAAAGCGGCTAAATTGGCTTGCAGCCTATTGTTATTGAGAACCCTGACCACAATGTGAATAAAATTTTCTGACTTTTGACCTATTTTCTCAAAATATGTGTGTCTCATTTGAAGTACATTTGAAGTATTTCCTAGTTTTCCCTCAGTTTGAGTTTTTACTCACATTGATATTATTGAAACTAATTAAGTTACACCCACATAGCACAGAAGGGATTTCTTAAATACCGGTCATTAAATAATTACTCATCAATTTTGAGATGAATTGATCGACAGTCTCTTGAGGATTGATACCTTACATTTAGAGGGTTCAATGCAACAGTGTAGTAACTCATATTGAAATGAGAACAAGTTACTACAGTGTTGCGCTGAGCCCTCGATTTGGAGTTCAGAATGCATATAGGGTTAGGGCCAGTAAATTAGTGCACTGGACTTGTCACCTGCAGTGCAGTCCAGGCTAGAATCTTAGTCATAGTAGTTTTAACCTTTCTATGAAAATTAGACAAAAATGATGATTTTCCTTCATATGGGAAGAAGGTGCCAACTACTCTTCAATGGGTAATTTTGTACTGGTTAGAATAAAGTTCAGGAAAACCAGCCCCCGAAATATCATTGAAAAACAGCGTAAAAATTGCAAACTAAAACCGAATGTACAAATGTATGTACTGTATATATATATATACTGAGCTGAATTGTTTTTTCTAGCACATACTGGATGGAATCCTTAAACACACTTGGTTGATTACCTGTCATTTCTGTACAAACCAAACACATGACTGTACTTAATTATCTTAATATGATGCTGTTTCAATGATTTTCATTTTATGTTTTATGTTCATTGTAAGCCATTTGAATATTGTTTTCTTTTATATCTTGTAATCTATTTTCATGTTTGTTGAGAGGCCCACACGGAAGATAGGGGAACCCCAAATGCGTTCACTCTTAAAAAAAACACCATTATTATTACTATCATTGACTTCTCCAGATTTTTTTTTGCGTGGGTTGATTGTTTTATAAGGTAGACATTGTGTACGTAAGCTCCTTAACTGATTCTAAGACATTCAGGATCTTAGGCTGGTTTATTCTTATCTTATTGCCAAAGTTTTATTGTTTATGCTAGATGAAATAGTCCCCCTGCCCAAAAAAACTACAGTCAAATGTATGAACGATTTTGGGAAACACAAAATGAGGCCGAGGCCTTTACTGACAAATGGCCTTTATTCGGAGGTCATTTTGTTCTAAGATGGTTTTAAAAAGAAAGACTTTTATTCACAGGGTGGCCTTTATTTGGGGGGGGGCTGGGTGCTAACACTGTGAGGTTTGACTGTTTCTTTTTCTGGCTTTAACAAAAGATAAGTTTTTTAACTTAAGATGTTAGACTCAGTTTGATTTACCTACATTCTAGTACGGTTATAAGCCTCCCGGCTGTAGGTGGAATGAGGACGTCTGTTTTCTTATATTTCTCTTGTTTATTGAATAGATTACTTCTATGTAAACTTATATAATGAAATATTCACGGTAGAAATTGATTCCAGGCATACACTATATATTTAAAAGAAATTCACATCTCTTAAATCTGTAAAATAAAACTTTTTGTTGCATCCTTACAGATTTTCTTATTGAGATTGTTTTTATTTGACTGGTTAACAGCAAAGACCTGTACTATACCTGTATAGTATACCGGTTTTTGTTAATTAACAGCAGGGCCCTAGCTGCACTTTAGGGGAAGGGGCCCGGGGCCCTCAGGTAGGGGAATTTCGCGTCATTTTGAGGGAAAAGGGGAATTTCAGGGAATTTTTGTCAACTGCTTTATAATCCTGCAATAAGCATTTTAAGCTTAAAATGGCTGTATTTAAATACATGAAATATACAATTAATCAAAGAATAATAACTTAATATCAACCATTTAAGCAAAAAAAAAAAAAATCTTTTTTTTAGGGGAATTTTATCAAAGATAGGGGGAAAAAGTATATGATTCTAGGAGGGGATTGGGGCCGAATTTCGGCCCCAAAAAACGTCAAATGAGGGCCCTGAACAGTAAGGGTCATTTAGCAACTTGTCCAGTTCTAACATTGCAAGAAGACACCATGTATACTTTCGGGTAAAACCACAGACTTTTTGTAAGCTAGCTGCATGTGAACTTTGTCTGATCCTAGGTTAGAATGGAACTCACTGCAATGAGGGGCTGATGATTACTAGTCAGAGACCATAAACACTCAACCATAGAGGCCCCTGATTAAGGTTAGTTTGCCCCCTTAGCACAAAGGGTGAAGTGTTAGGTCTAGTATTGCATGATAATGTTTGAACCCTTAGTATAACACATGTTCTCTATGCCATTTTGGTTGATGACATTGCTTTGAAGATCATTCATATCTACCATCATGGATTCTGGTGTTTTTCATTGAGTGGTTAATTCATTTAATTATTTCGGTTTAACGCTGTTTTTCAACAATTTCAACAAGTTATATACAGTGCCCGATTCATCTAACAAGTTTTCCTTGACTGTATTCTAACCAGTACTAACTTAACCTTCTACATACAGTAGGAACTGGCAACTCTCCACAATGTGAATCGAGGAATAACATTTTTGTCAAATTTTCATGGAAAGGCATGACCTGCCGTGACTGGGAATCAAACCTGGATCTCTGGGTTACACAACCAGCATGCTAACCTCTGGACCTCAGCTGCAGCTGGAGTGGACAGTGGTGGTTATATTTTGTACACACTAGTTAAGGAATCGTTAACAGCTTCACATAGTTTTCAACCTGAGCTACAAATTCAGAAAATCTCTGTCTAATTTTGTGTGTAGTCAGCTCAATATTCTGGTTTCATCTTAAGCAAATGATTCAAGATGGATTAAACATTATATTGGCTTCTTTAACCAGTTAAGTGCCTCTTTTCATTACAGATTAATAGGCAAATTAAGAAAATCCTAGAACACAAAGTGGTATTAATTAAAAGTAAAATATAATTGAAGTTGATCATCGATTTCGCTCCCTAATTGTAAAATGCAGTTATAGTGTGATGGATGTAATTTTGTCTTAAGCACTGAAAGTGAATATTCTTTTAGAATATTTATGCCTCTTGATTGTCTCAGATTTCAAAGTCTGATCTTTTTCATGTCTGAATGAAAATGTGGAATGAGTTTTGCTTAAGTTGCTGTTCATCTACTTTGTTCACTGTAAACAAACTATGCACTGTAGTTTTAAAGTCCCATTAGCTTTTTGCTATAAAAAATATGCAAAAAAACAAGCAATTGCTGATATTATCCCAAGATAATAATAACCGACGAAACGAGCCCCTTTTCTTCTAAATGCACTCATTTCGTAGTGATTTATGCTTTTGTAAACTGAAAATATATAGAGCGTGTGACGTCACTTTATGATGTATTAATAAGCGTAGTGTATATGCTCCTAGCAGACCTACAGCAAGGGCCCATGGGAAATTAAGTTAATTTCTTTGACAAAGACACAATTACTGGTGTCTTCTGGAATCGTTTCAGATTCATTCATAGTTTGTTGCAGTTATTAAGGCCAAGCAAATTTAGGTATGTGTTTATCAATCCTACTCGGTTTTTAATCCATGCTGTCTAACTGGCAAATGTCTCGGTCTTGATGAAAGTAATGTATCTACAAATTATTTGTTTGAAGGTAAAAGTGTTTTGGTTCATCAACTGTGTAAGTTATCTATAGATCTGCAATTTAAGTGATCTAGTAATGAACTTGATTATTGTCCAGGGACTAAAATTTGAAACAAAATTCCAGATCTCAGCTTTCAAACCTCTTAAGAATTCAATTCTCAACACTTAAACCTCAGATCACAGCATTTAAATCTCAGCACTTAATTATCATATAGATCTCAGCACTTAAATCTCAAAACTCAGATCTCAGCACTTAAATCTCAAAACTCAGATCTCAGTTCTTAAAACTCAGATCCCAGCACTTAAAACTCAGATCCCAGCACATATATATCAAAACTCAGATTTCAGCACTTAACACTTTGATCTTAGTGTTCTATCTTCAGCACTTAGATCTCAGCATTTAAATCCCAGTGCCCTATTCTCAAAACTCAGATCTCATATTAAAATCTCAGTGCTCTATTCTCAGATCTCAGCACTTGATATGAACACCCAATGCTATGTGCTGAGATTTAAGTGATGGGCCATGGATTTGAACCCAGGCTTTGACATTTAAGTGCAGACAATCAATTAATCTACACCCAGGCGATGGGCAAAGATTTTGAATCCAGGATTTTATTGTTTTGAACTTTTCAAATAAAATTCTCAATGTGTATACTTTCGTCCGTAGTTTATGTTTATGTATCTGGCTACAATATTTATCTGACAATAAAACACATTAGATTCCATTGGTACTGCCATATTGCCTACATGATTGTTATAAATTAATGTCTTATTGTCAGGATTACTGAATATCAAAATAATTTCTAGCCATGTGTTTATACTCTGTGGCAGAATGAGATGAAAAATAGTGTGCTTTATATGGTGTTGGTCTGGAGAAGCGGCAATAACATTAAACATTCAAATCAAAGCACTGAAAGAACCTTTGTAAACTGATATAGAAATGTTGTGAATAATCCATTCGCCTGAAGCTCAGAGCACTGAAGTGAAATTTTGTACATGCAAGTCACAGCAAAATAGTTTCAACATTTAATATATTTACTGCTTTTCATGTTGATAGCTTTTAACCATTTATTTACTAAGTCCAAAAATGGCAAAAAATTATTATAAAATTTACATTAAATCAAACCTGTGTTAACAGCCTCCTCTGAATAAAGGCCACCGAGTAACTATACAGGCCATTCTTTGAATGACCTTCATTGATAAACAGGTTTCATGTTGGCTATAGTAAATTCTTGAATTCAAAATTCTCTCATACGTATCAGATTTTTCTGTTTTTATATCTAATAAATTTGTTTTCTATGTTGGGTGTTTTAATATAGACACCCATAAAACATTTATTATCTATATAATGAGTCTGCGTCCACATTTGATTAATGTTGCGAAAACTTTTTTTGACATGAACAACTTGATATTAAAATGCAAAATTCCTGCCCACCAAGCAAAGCATTGGTTGCATACTGTACAGTGTTTTCAATAAGAGGCGAACAGAAGCCGAATTGACTGTTTAAAAAATGAAAACTAGCCACCTACATGTAGAAATCTCAAATAAGGTATATCATTTACAGTGCAACCTCTCCTAAGCAACACCCTTTGGAAGAAGCAAAATTATGTTGTTGTTGAGAGGTTGTTGCTTTAGAGAGGTCAAATTGATAGTTAAATCATGCAGTGGGAAAAATCATGCTGTTGTTGAAGTGAGGTTGTTGCTCAAGATCGAGAGGGTCAATCTGAAGAGGTTGTACTGTATGTTGAAGTAAATATATATACACACAGCATACATGAGCATTAGTCAGGCTCTACTGACGTCCATGATGTGTGTCTTAATGCATGAATCACATGTCTACAAGCCACAACTTGGAAAATTAGACAAAAGAATTATGACATCTTCATCTGATTGTACTCTAAAATTCTACATGGTTACCTTTGGGAAATCAAGACAGCATTTAATTCCATAACTTAATAATCTCTCCAAGGACTGTCAATGACAGTCGTGTGAAATTCCGTTGATTGCTATATCGAGGGCTCAGCGCAACATGGTCGTAACTTGCTCTTATTTCAATATGAGTTACGACACTGTTGCGTTGAACCCTCGATATGCTTATATTCTACTATATTCAGCTCAGCTTGTATGACAAATTAAATACATGGGGGTAAAATATTTTCTAAATACCCTTGAGATTTTAAAGTCGGTTGTATCAGTGAATAAGGTCTTTGGTGTAAGAAGCATTTTATTAAAATTCACCAATCATGAGCTTGCATTTATTTACTTGGTCCCATATGTTATTAATTAAGGGGGCATCTGTGGTCATGCAAGTGTTTATGGTCTCTGACTTGTAATCACTTGCCCCTTACTGCAGAGTCCCACCCAGGATAAAACATCACATGTGAGGAAACTATCCAGGCAGCTTAAAGAAGTGGGTTGTTCTACCCAAGTATCTATACACCTGAGATCTTCCTCCTCCATTTAATGAAGTTAGAAAGTTGCCCTGGCTTTTGGTGCAACACTAAACCCCAGTGAAAAAAGTAAATTATACCAGTCACATTTTGAGACAATGTGAACAATTTACTTAATTGGTAACTTTCAAATGAAATAAAAAAGTGATTCTAATTTTTTTTTCAATTTGCACTGAACTACATGTAGTTGCTTCCAATTAATGAGCATGCATTGCCTGCAGAATCTGGTAGGAAATTTTAATCATCTTACTTTCCAAAGAGAAAAACTGAACACAATAAATAATTCCTACAAATTTACGAACCTAATTATCAAGTACTGATTTTGCAAATGACAATTATGTTAAGGATAATTAGTGAATTTGATCAAAATGCAACATACATGTATAGTTATTATACCCCCAGATATGAAATATATGGGGGCTATATTGGATTCACGCTTGGCGGTCGGTCGGTCGGTTTGTTATTTTTTATATAATGTATATTTAGAAACTGGTCAGGATATATCTAAGCAACAATTTGCAGGTATTAAAAAAATGAAAATGCATTATATTTCCCTCTGTAAAATGTAACAATAACTGTGTCAAGGCCGCATCTGGGGGTATTCATCACCTTTAGTGATAGTTCTAGTTAAAAACTGGATTCTACATTGACCTTTTATATATCTAGTCCAAGACAGTCATGGATGGGAAATATATAAATGGGAAAATGGTGTGAAATCATAAAATGTGCTAGTGTGGAGAATATTGTACAATTGGCTTAGTCAGTAGATTAACTTTTTGGTTCCTTTTTGTGTTCAAGTTCGTTAATTTTCATTATATATACATGTGTAGTATGTTCCTCTTTGTTCCAGTTTGTTGCTTTTTGTTTCAGTTTTTTACGGTTATAGTTTAATTTGTTTCTATTTGTTCTATAGCTTGTTCCTTTGTGTTCATGGTTGTACTTTATTGTTTTTCCTTCAGTTTGCTATTTTTTTGTTCCAGCTTGTTCCCTTTTCCAGGATTTTGTTTGTTGCAATATGTTCCAATTTTTGTTCCTTTGTGTTCCTTCGTTCCAGTTTGTTCCTTTTTGTTCCAGTTGGTCCTATTTGTTCCTTTTTGTTCCAGTTTGTTCCTTTTGGTTCCTTTTTGTTCCAATTAATTCAATTTTGATCCTTTGTTCCAGTTTGTTAAAGTTAGTTCTTTTTCCTCCAGTTTGTTCATTCATTCCTGATTTAGGCAGCTAAACACTTTTAAGATTTTTTGTTTTTCAGGTGGTCTTAATAACTAAGCTGTTATCATACTAAATCCTCTTTAAAAATTTGTCTGTCTTCTTTACACAAATATTTCTAGATTGGTCTACTTTTTTGATAATCATTTGGTTGTTCTATCAAATACTGTAAAAGCTGAAATTGCATTGTCATTATTGCAGCTCTTATCATATGAGACTGATGTAATATTCATTTGATGCAATTAGGTTAATAGTAGCAGTAATTGACTGCTCAAAACTATTACAATTAACCAATTTGTTGAACTAGAATCTAGACTATGTTAATTGCAGTACAATAATTATGTTGTTTTAGATATACACTTCATGCTGAGCTTTCATCATTGTGGCCCAGAGTAAACCATGCTTGTTGCATTGATCCTGTATATAATTTGTTATGTTTTGTAATGTACTAATAAGAAAAAAAGGTGATTCATTGTGCCAAGACCCTATCCACAAATGATCTCTCTTCACAGGTGTTCTTTACTCTCAGGTGTTCCTTACACATAGATGATCCTTACTTACAGGTGTTTTGCACACACATGCGTTCCTCACTAGTAGGTGTTCCTCACTCATAGGTGGTCTCTATTTATAGCTTGTCCCTATTCCCAAGCGGGTTGTCTGTACTTTGAAATATTGGACAAAATCTCACAACTGATAAATTCTGCTGATTTTATTTAGAGACTTAATATGAATGCTCTCCATTTTGCTACAATCATTGTTAGTCAACGGTTTTAAGCATGATAAAGCTTTCTAATGTTTACCTTAATTGACAATGTCTAATTAATTTCATTTTGTCTTGGAAGATTGATTTGTTGGTCAATGAATATTATCACTTGATTGATGGTTTGTGCTGTCATTCTGTTAACTTGATACTGTTTATTTTGGGGTTTGTTTGTTTTTATCCACATTAATTATGGAGAACATTTAGCTACTTGATTAGAACCAGTCGAATTTGCCACCAAGATGTTTAAGATATCTTTGCCTTTCTGTCTCTCTCAAGTTGACTTATATTTTTGCTGTTTGTGGAGTTAGGTGTACAATTTAAAGGTGTATTTCAGCCAAAAATACTCACATGGATTAAAGCATATTTATCCATTATATAAACAGTTAAATCTGTATCACTGGTCACCTCTGAATTAAAGTCACCTTGTGAATAAAGGCCATTCTCTTAGAAACCGTTATTAAATTAAGAACAAAATGACCTTCAAATAGTTTCAGGGTTCTTGTCATTAAAGGCTGAAATTTGCCTTCCAAATGATGGTCTTTATTTACAGGTTTGATTGTATATTTGCATGTACAACCTCTCCAGAGTGGCCCTCTCTTGAGCAACATCCTACCTTCAGTAACAGCATGATTTTCCAACTGCACGATTTAAGTATTGATTAAACCTCTTTAGAGCAACAACCTCTTAACAACAACATCATTTTGCAACTCCTGAAGGTTGTTGCTTTGGAGAGGTTCCACTGTATGATATGATAAATGTGGCCATTTTAGACCTTAATACAAAATCATTCTCCATCATAGACCATCTTCTCAATGTGCTAGCCCCACATGATACCAATACCATCAAAAGACACTGGATACTTGATTTTGAAAATTAAAGTATAAATGTGAAGTCTTGCTCCATTAATTATGGCTTATAGTCACCATACTTCCCAGCTGGGGGCGGGGCTATCAATACCTTCAAGTTAATTCCTAATTTTGCAGTTTGCATAAATTTCTTCCTCAAATGAATTCAAAGTTAACTGCTCATATTTCTTCAATACCAAGCATTCCCTGTTGAATGGTCATGCCGACACTTTTTTTGTCAAAAAAAACTGACAAGTTATGTGGGTTTAATTTGTTTTCTGTATTATCCTTAAAATTATAGTTGAATCTGTGTTTAAATTATAATGGCCACCCTAATAGTAAGGCTACCCTGTGAACAAATGCTATACTTTTTAAAACCATCATTATTCAGAACGAAAATACCTCCAAATAAACGTCACCTATCAATAAAGGTCACATTTTCATTGATCATCACTTTCTTCATCTTTTTGTAAATATTTGACAGTTAAATGGCATGATAGCATTGTTATTCAAATTGATTGGTTGATTGATCATTTGATTGATATGACATGATTTTATTGATTGCAATGATTGATTGCTATGAGTGATTGATTTCTGTGATTGGTTGATTGATTGATTGTTTGGTAGAGTGATCAAGTTAGTGATTGGGCCTATTTCAAACATACATTTTTTTAATGAATGTCCATTTTAATTCCATAGATTCAAAATTACATGTACTTGACAAATGTATTACCTTTAATTTTATTATAAAATCACCCAAAAGAAAAGGTCAGATCACCCAAAAGAAAAGGTTAGTATCTTGACCTAGGGCACCTCATCCCAACTATCAAGCCTAGTACTGTAATAAGAATATCACAGGAAAACAGGAGAGGCCATACATAAAGAACCAGGAAAAACTATTCTTAATAAGATAGGGATACAAATCGAGGGTTTAACGCGACAGTGTTGTAACTCATATAGAAATAAGAGCAAGTTACGACAGTGTTGCGCTGAGCCCTCGAAATGTCCATTTATACTGTATCTTCTCTCTCTGGGGCAGCTCTGAAATGACCATAGCTGTCAAATAAACTGTTAAAAATCGGATCAACATAAATTGGATGAAGGTCCAGCTATGGTGAACTGAATATTTAAGCAACTGAACTAACTCCTTTTTTAAAAGGTAGCTCAGAGGGAATTTATCCAAGTTTAGAAGTTCTATGTAACAATTATTGTTTATGATATACTAGGCTATCAATGCCTACATTATGATCCCTTATTCCCTTTATGAAATTTGTGAATGTAACAAGAAGCTAGCTTGATCTAATGATAAATAATTATATTAAGAAGCCCTAAAAAACAGTTGAGATAAACACTATCACAAATGTCACAAGGTTAATATCAATACACTTAAGTGACTTAGTGTATATCCTTATTTATGTAACAACAGATTTTTATGTCACATTTCTTGTTATGATAATCCTAAGATTAATGTTACATAGCCTTAGGCCACATCTCGGTTATCTTTGTTTATTTTCTACTGGTCAAAGTTTGTGGAGGAGTGAGGTACAGTCAAACCTTGTACACAGTAGGTCCCTTACTCAGAAGACTTCAACAGTGAAACTTGTCTTAGCAGCCACCTCTGAATTAAGGCCATCCTGTATGAAAAGGCCATTCTTTCAAAAACTGTCATTTATTATTTAGAACAAAATGATCACCAAATAAAGACCACCTGTCAATAAAAGCAACAATTTGTCTTTCCCGAGGGTGGTTTTTGTTAACAGGTTTGACTGTATTATCTATTGTATCAATAAATGTATGCTTTATGAGTACATGACTGCTAGAAAGTTATTTGTTAGATTTCCAAGACAATTCTGAATTTGGCTAAGACAAGATATCATCAGTTACTGCATTGTTTTCAAATTTCACATAGCAGTTATAGTAAAATTTCATAATAGTACTGATAGTTATAGTAGACTTTCACATAGTAGTGTTGCAAATTTGCTTACAGTGTACTGGCCCGGGTTTTATTTTAATTAAATCCTGTGATCCTAATTGTTTAAGATAGGTGTGTTAGATATAGTGTTATACCATTCTGTGTCTTATCTTCATTTGGTGTATCACTTTACGGATGAGTGTAGAAAAACCCGTAGAAATAGATCGAATTTCACTATATCCAGAAAACTTCAGGTATCAACCTGAAAAACTCAGGTCTAATTTGCATATTTCAGGTCTGTTACATAATAAAGGGTATATAAGCAAATGGGGGAGTTCTTTTGGGAGACTTTTTGGAGTTAAGAGTTTAATAGCATTGTTCCAGTATATCTCATTGAAAGTTATTTCTTACTTGTATTAATTTGTACTCATCATTATTTGAATAATTACTATTTGAAACTTTGGATATTAATCGTATGTATGTGTGTGAATGAAAGAAATAAAATTAATCAAAATAACATCTTGTGTATTATTACACCTATAGAGTTTCCAAGCCTAACTTGGATGGTGGCAGCAAAATTGTAGAATAGCCAGATTGAGGAATTCTGACAGTGTCCGTCAGAATTACTGTTGCCAAATTTTCCCTTGTGCTACCCAGGGGAGAATTCGGTTACAGTATAGTTATAGTAAAATTTCACAAGTCTTCATTATCAGTGTCATAATCTTAAGTCTTACATTGTTACATGAACCTAGTAATATTTAACTCTCTCTAAGTTATTGTAATAATATTGACTCTCAATTGTCAAGATAGCGTTAAATTATTTCTCTGTTCAGCTTATAGTAAGTACAACAAGATTGATTTATTGTGAACACAGGCTTTTTGTCCAATAATCATAACTTTTTCTTTGCCAGGCAAAACAGAATCTATTTATTTATTATTTTCAGTATAATTACTACATTTTCTACTGATGCATTTACAAAACTTCATAAATATTGATTTTTTTTCAGCAATATTCAAATTACATGAACAAAATATACACCAGTCTACAAAATTAATGCTTGAATCTGATTGGTTGGTTTTGAATATAATTTGATAATTATCCAATGAAAAGGATGCATTCTATGACTGATCTCCAAAATCAGGTGTAGCTTTGTTACTGGTATTTTGAAAACCATTTAGGAAACTGGACTAAACCAAGAACAGGATGTGTCCAATTTCAGAGCTTTTTTTACTTACATGTATACAGTCATTGCTTATAAAATTCAATTTAGTAATTGAAACTCATTTTTTTTAAACTTTCATAAAATATGCACCATGATTTAATTGATTTCAAATTTTTCCTTGCAGCATATAGATTTCAAGAATATTTTTTGTGATTTCACAAAATGTGAAATTTTTCTCTTCAAAATGTGAAACCTTCCTGGACAAAATGTGAAATAATGAGTGATAAGATCATAGAATGTGAAAATTAAATGATCACCACATGTGAAAATTACTGACTAATGTGAAATATTTTTAATTTTCATAAAAAGCAATATTCACATTTTTAAAGTTTCAAAACTTCATAATGTTTTTAAATGTAAAAAAATGGTTGTTTCTGGTCACATGCTCATTAAAATCGGGGTAGAGAGGGCTTTTATTGTTATCATGCGGAATGGTAAAAAAAAGTGAGAAATGGGATGTATCGTTCCTCTGACCTAATGAGCAGTTGAAGGTCACTGGGACAAAATTAAGGTAGATCATATAGCTAGAAACATATACTTTTTTCACATCTGTATCAAAGAAACATCATAATACAGTTAAAGTAATGAAATCAGACCCCCCCCCCCTCTGTGATTGGGAAAAAAGTGACATTTATAATAGATTAATAATGATACTGTGAAATCTAGAATGGATTAATAATGACAATGTGAAATTTTAAATAGATTTATTACAAAAATGTGAAATTTATAATGGATTAATAATGAAAATGTGAAATTGATGATTATTGAAATGTGAAAATGATTTATTTGCCTCCGGCTGTTGTGGTGATGTGTTCAATGTAAAAATCTGAAACAGATTAATTTTATCTACGACACTTCAAAGAAAATGTAAATGTTTTCTTGAGTTGGTGACAGACTGAATCATTTTCCACAAATTTATACATGTATAATTAACTTGTCATAATGTAAATTATATATTTTCATATGGATAAGCCTGTGAAAAACCATCATATGATTCATGATTCAGCTATGTAGAGATGTAAAGAAATTGGACTAACTGATGGTTAATTAGTGGCAACAATTATGGTGCGACTTGATAGTAGGGATGTGATATACATGAGTAAACATGTGACACCACAAAACAAGGATATGTTAAACACTGACATACATAAAATGCTGTTGATCAATACAATATAGTGTTTAATTTTACGTATATGGAATATTGCTGATATAAATTTGCATTGGTTTGACGATGTGGTGAACAGTTGGATTCATTTTGTTGCATTCTGTTGTTATCGGAAAAATAAGCCTGTTAAGATGATGGATAATGTTTTTCAGTGAAGTGAGGATAAAGTAGTGGTGTTTTTATTATGATAGTTGTGCAATCACATGAGAATGTAATGGAGCATTTATTATGGTATTTCTGAAATTGAGTGAAAAGTAGTATAATCATGCATTTTGTAATGATAATTATATATATGAAAATATGACAGGGCATTTTTATGGTAGCTTGCAATTATGAGAAAAATATAATAATATGGTGCATTTATTGTGATAGTTACATATCTGAAAATATGATGATCAAGAATATGCTAAAATGGTTATGCATGATAAATATGAAATCAGTGCATTTTGTGAAAAGCTGCCTTTATATTTAACAAAAAATATTTTAATGGTGCATTTATTATGGTAGCTACACAGGTGAGAGTGGGACAGTTATAGGGCAATTATTACTGTAATAATGCTGATGTGTTTATAAAGACTGAGAGTAATCAAAAACTTGATTTAAATGCTTAATGAAAGACTTGTTTAACATTTTAAAGGTATTTCAACATCTGTTTTGTAGTGTTTGTTTTCTCAGTAAAATTCTGATGAAATTGTTTACCTTGTGTGTTTACTTAATTAATTTCTTTTTAATGAAGTGAACTCATGCCTACTGAGTTCTCTAAATCAATTCCTCATTTGATATTTGAAAAAATTGGCTGTTGATTTTGTTTATCACTCAAATGGATTGAAAACCAAAAAACAACAATGAAATATAATGGTGTGCTGGGTGAAAAAATTACTCACTCGGTCGGAGATATTTAACATGCCAAGTTCATTCTGAGAATTTAATAAAAATAATAAAACGATGATAAAAGAATCATTTTGATCAGATAAAATAAAGATAAAAAGCGGATAAATCATTTTCTGACATTTTGATTTATAAAGTGTTTATTTTTTCTTATTTCCTGCACAGTATTAAATTATGATTCTTTTCTTGGAAACTTGACTTTATTACCATAGTCCACTCAAGAAAAAAGTGATAATAAATTATTTTTTATGTTGACTGTTATAAGAAGGCAAATTTAATGTAAAGACACTCAAATTAGTTAAGTATTTTATATATTTTTTTACACCAATTATCATTTTAGCTTTATAAGAAACGCTCTTATTTTGAAAATTTAAATGGTATTTTTATCATTATAGTAATGCAGTAGCAATTTTACGATATTGTTCATTGGTTATGATGGTTGATTCTTAAATTTTCTTCCTTTTTGTGTTTGTATCTCATTTTTCTGTTTTATAGCAAAAACTCCTAGATATATATGAAATGGATATAATTTTTCTGTTTCTGAATAAATTCAAAGTATGTAAAACATAAAATATGTATGCATGCATATTAACTTATTCATGTACCAATTATTTCCAAATAAATGCGCCTTGGTATGTTACATTCAAGAATACTTAATTGTGTGAAGCTGACGTTTTGTAGATTTTTAGTTTTTTTTGTAGGTAATTTAGACATACAGTCAAACATAGCAGCCACCTCCATTTAAAGTCCACCCTGTGAATAAAGGCCATCCTTTTAAAAAAAAACTTATTGATTATTTAGAACAAAATTACCTCTGAATAAAGGCTGTCTGTCAATAAAGGCCACATTATGTATTTCTCAAGGGTTGTCTTTGTTCATAGGTTTGACTGTAATTTTTTAATGACACATGATTTTTTTTCTCTCCAAATGTTGGTGACATTGATTTGAATAAGGGCATTTATTAGAGAATAGATGGTACTTGTATTACATAATAACTGGTAGTTTTCAAGTTAACAAGCAAAATGTTAAAGGTTTCTCACCCCTACAGTGAAATTAATAATATTTTCTCGATATAAACACATTCTCACACAATTTGGATTTAACGGCTTTTGGGAATACAACAGCATCACCACTGTCAAATATATTAGCATAAACTAGCTTACTGCGGAGACCAGAGTTGACGAGATCAGAATTTGAAATAAATTTAGAAGTTACCACAGAATTAGATGTAATATTGATGAGGGATGTTTAGCGCAAACTTGCTGTTATTTGGTCGTTTAACGCTCTTTACAATGTCAGTGTTATTTCGATAGGGAGTTACTGAGGGCAGATTTTTATTAGCGAAAATGGTTCAAAAGAATGGATGGATTATTATTGTATTTGGTGTATGAGAAGTCTGTATGACCTGGTGTGCCTATCTTCCATTCAGCACTGGTGAATAGCAGGCGTATTTCACTTGACATTATCTCTCCAAATTTGTCATGGATATATTGTCTATAAATGAATGATACAGTTTGATGATCAGGATAACAGCTATCAGTTGTGCTTCAATGTTCTAAACTATTTGAATCCTGCATTCTTGTCATGTTTTTAAAGCATTACACATGGAGTTTAAGTACAGATGATCTGAGGCTTATATTTAAAATTTAAGCAGTGATTTCTGGTGTTCTATTCAGTTAACTGCTATAGACTTTATAGGAAGATGTTTCGGTGTGTGAGATCGTAGTTTTTGTGTGTCTTAATCAAATGAAAATAACCTTGCTGATTGGAATATGTTAGGATTTTAAACAGCCTGAGATAAGTTTTTAATTATCATGCTTTCAACTTCAGAGAGTCAAATCAATCAGCTATTGATTATACATTGGATTATTAACAATGGAAAATACAAAAAATAATTTATGGAATGAAAATAATTAATGTTAACGCTCGGATGATTTTTTGAAAATAATGACTTTACATTTGTCAGTTGATCTCAACTCAATAAAAGATCAATAGAGTTGGTGACTATACCTGCAATTAAATATCCATGATTTAATTGGTAGTTGGTGTATATACAATTTTTAAATATCATTTCTATCAGCGTTGTGACGATATTTTGTATTGTAGGTTGGTAATTGTCATGAATTAGTAATTTTTATAGTATTTTTTGCATTGATCTGAAAGTAACTTAATTCCTCCACCGTTAAATTTAACACAGCGTGAATATCATTTCTCCAGTGGTGCAGTTTATTTAGTGATCAATTTATTTTTAGTATTGATGAAGAACAGTGATTTTTAACTGGTGTGACTTAGTTATGCTATTTATTAATTTTTTGTAAACATTGCTAAATTGAAGTGGATTTTTTTGTAAATGTTGCAGTCTACTATATCAAATAAAAGTGTTCAGCTACTTTTTACCTTGGAGGACACACAAAGGGAATGTCAGACTCTGGTCAAGTTGTGAATGGTGTTACTATGTCTAATATGGAACTCAATGGTGGCGTTGGTTATCACCAGCCTAGTCATTATGTCAAAGTCGAGACGTCGCTGGATGGACGGGGTAACACCCATGTCATTGAATGTGCTCATGTCACGGAAGATAGACAAAAATTGACTGGAGATTCTTACAATGGAAGCTCCTTGAACAGTGACGATAATATTTCAAGAAATAAGAATTCTGGTGTTATTTTTACGCAATCACGAATATGTCAAAGAAGGTGGAATTTCAGAGAGAAATATTTATTAACAATCTGTGTACTGTTGCTTCTTGCCTGCCTTACTTTTGTTCTTCTATTTTATACACAAGAAAAAAAGCCAAAAGCTGACTGCCCATGTAATGGTAAGTAACACTTGTTGTTTCCAGTTACTTTACTGAAAATATTAGGCTTGATTGATTTTTTGCTTTGTATTATTAGTGCTATATATTAATTTGGTGGTTATAAGGCACAAATCTTTTTGGAGCTAATTTATGGCCAAATTGTGGTCATATTCCCAATTGAAAACAGTGTCTTTTTTCCCCAATTTAAAGACAAAAATTCCCAATTGAAAATTGTTTTAAAAAAGAATCTTTGAAAATGAAATCTTTCACTGTAATAGACATTTAATGATTGAAAGAAACCATCATCACGGACAATGATTGTTTGTTTTAATCAAATACTGCAAAATTGTTGTCATGTAGATAACACAGTTGAAATTCCCAATCTCACGATTATAGGTCATGTTTAAAAAATACTAAAAAAACTTGTAAGGATACATATTATATATTTATAGGATGACATTGTGGTAAACTAAATTGATTGTTTTAGTTAGATTTTTAAGTTAAAATTGACAGACCTCAGCTTACTTCATTCTTTGATGCAGCTCCTCCAAATAATGTCCTGTATACCTCTTTTTAAGAAAAAACTACAATAAAAACTTGAATCACTAATAATGCATTTAATTAATTAAAATCATTCAAATTTATATTAAATGCACGAAACAGTTGTTGATTTGATTCACTTCCTGACGTACAGAAAAAGTGTATTAAATGTATCATAGGAGCTCACATGTTTGGGATATTTTCACTAAATTTTTACAGCAAGGGGCCTCTGTCCATTTTAGGAATTATCAAGTTACATTTTTGATTGAGTGAGTTTTTAGAAAATAAGAAAAGTGTCAGCTTCTAATGATTGGACTTGATGGTATCACCAAAGGGGTCACCTGAACTGCACATTAATAATTTTACTTTGTGTCATATCAAAATAACTAAGATTATTTACAATAAGGACTGTTAAGCCTTTAAAGGCCACATGTTGAAAATTATAATAACTGTAGCCTTCTGACTTAAGACAGAGCAGTTGTTGAAAAATAAATTACAATCAAATCTTTGTTAAGGGCCACCTCTGGATAAGGGTCATTATTTTAAATACCATCATGGATTACTTAGAAAAAAATATTTTTTCAGTGCCTAAAAAGTTTCACGAGAATTCAAAATCAGTAAGGCTAAATTACTTTCATGACCTTAAGAAACTTTTTTCATTTTTTTAGAGTTGAAATAAGTTTCTTAAGGTCATGAAAGTGTTTTTTGTATATTTTCATGGTCATTTAGATTATAATAAACACAGTCATGCATTTCAAAGGTGGAAGAAGGAAGAATTTTGTTTAGTGTTTTTCTTTTTTACTCTGTTGAAATTTAGCCTTACTGATTTTGAATTCTCATGAATTTGTGTTGGCCATCCATAGAGTGGGACTGGGCCAGACGGAACTAATATCTCAAACTGTCTAATAAGGCGTTTTAAAATGAATTGATTATTTCTGGTTACCTAAACCTACCCTAATTTCTCTGTGTGACCCAAGACTTTTTACTATCCCAAGTGATGAAAAATCTACTTACCAGTAACATTAACTTTTTTTATATTTTCACTTGCTTTCAAGAGCAGAAAAAAAAACACGAAAATTTTTTTTAATGAGCATATAACCAGAAACAAACTTTATAAAACCTCAGGGTTTGCTAAAAATTAACATGCGATTTTTCTAGACCTTGACTTGTTGAAATTATGAAATTCATAGAAGACTTTGTTACCCATCTCTGTGGTCAAGTGGTTAAGGTCACTGACTTCAAATCACGGTAACCTGTCACTGACAGAGGGTCGTAGGTTTGAGCCCCACTACCAATCATGTCTCTTTATGTGAGAAAGTAGGCAGTTGTTTACAGAGGATGGGAGTCTAGTACTGGTTCTTCTCACAAACGATGGTTAGGTGAACTGGCTGCCTCATATGACTGATTGTCGAAAATAGGGGACGTTAAAACTACTGTGTAATTTACATCGATATTATCTGAAACACACTTTCAAAACTACATTAACTTGAAGTTAAACTGTTTTCCTTCCCTGTTAAATGAACCTTTATTTGGTCCTTATGTATAGCTGGCTGTAATATTGAGGTGGTCTCATAACTAAGTTGAAATATAGAAAACTATAGTCTGAAAATCAGTGGTCTTTATAAGAAGAGAATATTAATACAAAGGTGATGATCTCCTAATGAAGTTCACACCACCCTTGCATGTAATGTAGTACATTTATAATATATTTGCTTCAGTAAAACATCTGCTTTCTGAACTTTTGTAAGCAAGTTTTTCATAAAATTGTAAAATGTCATTTAAGTTCATATACATTGTTCTAGTTGGAGGAAGGGCATCTGTGAAATGGCTAACATCCAACTTCCAGATCACACTCAATGTGTCTGCCAGAAATATCTAGGCCTTGATAATTCAATCCCTTAATTTTTAAACACAAGTTTTTCCTACTCTGAAAGGTACTTTTATGTTTGTTTCAAGACAAGTAAATCTTTAATGTTAGTCGAAGCAAATGAAGTTATCAGATCACAAAATTTTAATTGTTGTTTATATTTTTATACAACCCAGGTTCCAACATTTTAATTTTAAATAGAATGTCGCAAGATTAGAAGGTCAATAATGTCAGCCTCTATATCTCAAAATGTAACTGAGCTATTCATGGACTGCCTACCGGTGAAACATCTATTTATTTAAGGCCAGAAAAAAAATATTGATATTTCTGGTTCTCGATCTCAAAGTACTTCTGGTTCTCGACCCCCAAGTTTTTTACAACGAAGTTCATTTTATATTTTGAGATGGATTGTGCTTCAAAAGCATGAATGATACATGTTAAGAAGAAAGCAATGCTCTCAGGTCCAAACCCGATGGTTTGGGTCAAGTAGACAGAAACAAAGTTTTTTTCTGGCCTTATTTAGATTCTGACCTGAATATCAAAGATTCAACTAACATTGCACCTAGAGAACCCATCTATAGAAACAATTTTTCTTTTTTTTCAGACACTGTCCGTTTGTGTGTAGATAGATTTATGCTTAAAATACCACGGAGTCCTTAATATGTACATTTGTATTCGTACCTGAGTAACTTATTAAGGTTGTCCATAATTAAGTGATTGAACACTTCACTGTTTTGTTACATTTCATCAAAATCCAAAAATAATTGTAAATTTGTCTTGAAAAATAGAATAAACCTTCATTTATTCTGTATCTGTATTTTAAGATCTATGTCCATGACTGTAATTTGGCCGAGGCCAGAAAAAATGGTCACATTTTCAAGTACGCAACCAAAAGAATTTGACGTAAAAAAATTGTTTGTTTCTGTTACCCAATTGGTCCTGAATTTCCCACATGACCCTTGACTTTTCATTAGGATGCCACCCATAGAATGATACACCTCTCTCTCATTTTTACTTTTCTGCATACTTTCTGTTTAGGCTGGAAATAAAAATAAGTTTGTTTGCAGTGCTCCGACCCAGCATTTTCGCACTAGGTACATGTCGGTAGGTAGGGATTTTTTTTTACTATACAAGAACAGTTATTCCCCCCCCCCAAAAAAGGAGCACTCCAGACAAACTTATTTTTGTTTTCAACCTTACCTATCCTATTTCTAATAAACAATTTGTGATCAACTTAAAAAAATTAATTTTTAGCTCCGACTTTTCTAAAGAAAAAGTTGAGCTATTGTGATTACTGTGTTGTCTGCATCCGCAAAAACTTCAATGTATCTCCATGATCTCATAACACAGAAACTATAAGATCTAGTTTCATACTTCATAGGTGGGTAGATCTCACAGAAGCCGTGAACAGACAAGCCACATGTGGTGCCCTTATTTAGGCCGAAAATAAAAACAATTTTTTTTGGAGTGCTACTACCTACCCAAGAAAATCCTAGCAAATAAATAAAATTAAGATGTTTTGGGCATTTTTTTTACTTTTGTCAAATAGTAAAAAAAAATCCTTACCTACCTACCCAATGCTAAAATTCTGGGTTAGAGCACTCTAAATAAACTTAGTTTTATTTTCAGCCTTATGCCTCAGGACAGATATGTCAAAATACTTTTCTACTTCTGTCTTTAACCATGTCAGAAATAGCCCCACTTAATAATATTGGGCACTTACAATGCAATTAAACAGCACATAAATATTTTAGCCAACAATTTATCTTTTCCCCATCAGGTATGAAAAAATGGCATTTCTAACAGTAATTAAGGCCAACATTTACCATTCCACTCATATTTTTCTGATTGGTGCCATACTTTGATTACAAAATGATACCATAATTATATTATTACGTCTCTATATGGTAATTAATTATAATAATCACATGATCATTAAATGTCAATGAACTGTCAGCATCGTGTTTCTGTATCATTGCTGATGTATTTTAGATGTGATAATTTCAGTGGAGACCCTCTAATTCAGACCACTCTTTTTTGGCCCTTTTTTGTCTAGATCTCTCCAAAATTTTACTCTTTTCCCAGACTGGCCTCTCCAAATTTCACTCATTCTCAAGTCACTTCTCTCAGTTTTGACTCCTTCTCAAGACCTCTCTTAATTCTGATTATTTCATACAGACCTCTCAAAAGTTTGACTCTTTATCCTGACCTCTTTAAATTTTGATAATTTCATCTAGTCCTCTCTTTCTCCAGACACCTCTAAATTTCATTCTTCATTTATAGTCCTTTTGTTTGGATCCGTCCTATCTAGAGCACTCTAAATCTGGATTCTTTCTGAATTAATTTAATTAGACTTTTCTAATTTTCGACCCTTTTTATCCAGATGTCTGTAAAAAAATGAACACAAACAACTCTAAATTTTGACTCTTAACTTAAAGCAAGACCTCTCTAAATTTGGATCCTTCTCATACAGAGCTTTTTGCATACCTCTCTGTTCCAAGCATTTTGTCCATATAAACTACGGTAAGTCCTATAATTGAATTTGAACAGCTAATTGAGGTTCCTGGTCTCCTTTAGTTGGACCTTTTTCTGGTTTACTGAATTTTGTGTTTCATGAAAAGTGAATATCTTTAGTTTTGCAATAGTTCCAATTGTTATGGCCCCTTATTACTTAAAAACAGGAAAAGTTTTTATCCAAATTAAAGTACAAACTCTTCTTGGCTCTATGATTATGTATTTGATAAAACTTTGTTTGAAAAATTATTATTCTGTAATGTTTCCTTAAAAGTATGTAGCCTGTTCTTTAATCCTTTAACTATATACCATAACACCATATTTGGAAGTGCTTTATTAGTATTTTATCATCGCCTAGAATACATAAATGTGACCCGAATCGAAATTCATCTGCTATCAAAGTTTCTCTTGACAATTTTATGGCACAGCTCTTAATAACATATAATTCATTGCTGTTTCCTTGAAATTTACTGAGGAAAATGTAGTTTAGACGTTCTTCTTACACTTATGTCTTCATATATCAAGATGTAAATACGATGTCTACAATTTCTCCATCCTCGGAGAATAACTAAAAGCACCAAGGAGTCAGACTGTTTTCTCATAGATCAGATCTTGTTGGACACGAGTTGCATAAATATCTATTAAATAATGATTTCTAGTGACAATGGTTTTAGCAGATCGTAATCTAGTTGTAATGTCTGTCATTAATCAACTCTTCCACTTCAGGAGATAAGAAAAGTGCATTAGAGCTGTTTGATCACATATTTTGTGAGATTCTAGACTGGAAGCGATTTTCTAACAGCCAAGGTTTGAGGATATAATTGTGAGACTTGAGACTTGTCTGCTGAATAAATGAAGCCATCTCATTGGTTATTTAAAGACTTTAGAAGCAACTAATAAAATTCTTTAATATTGAGACCAGCCTCAAAAGCCTAAGCTTAGTCAAACTTACCTTTGTCTAGACATGGAGACACACCGTTGTCATACTTATTAAGTTATTATATACCTATCTAAGATCAAAGAGAACATCTACCCTTGTCTTATCTAGGTACATGTAATACTATAATGCATTATAATCAAGCAAAGACCACAGCAATCTTACCTTGATAAAGACTTCATAGTGTTTTGTTCGAGCTATATTATAAGGTATTAGTATATTCCAATATAAGCCAATTAAGAGGTACAGCCAAATCTGTGAACGAAGTCGTCTGATGGGAAGAAAGCCGTCTGATGGGAAGGACAAAATATGACCTTTATTCAATTTGATAGATAGCTTTTATGTGTAGGTCATTTTGTTCTAAATAATCAAGGACATTTATTAAAAAGAATGGCCTTTATTCAAAGGGTGGCCTTCAATAGAGGTGTCTGCTAACACAGGTTTTATCATACAATTTTATATAAGAATAGAGCACAGCAATCATACATCAATGAGATACACTGTTGACAAGACTGACAACAAAGTACTCAATCATTATGTAGAGGTTTGTGGCTTCAATGTCCTCAATGGCACAAGCAAAATAGTACATGTACTTACCATTTCTTTGCTGTTATTGAATTTTGTTCCATAAGTTGTTTAGGTATTCAAGAAATAGAGGAATACCCAAGTGATCATATTTTTTTATTTATTTAAGTCATGATGTTTAAGTTTTTACCATGATAAATGTAATGTAAGCAATTCAATCCTACAAAATATTCATGTCAGTTATTTAGACAGAGCATCAGATATTGATTTGAATTTTGCAGTGCTTATAAATATGTAATTTAGACTTATTTGTATAAATAAACCATTAGTGGTTTACGAGAAAATGCACATAATTTAAACCTCTCCTCATGTTATGAACATATCAGTTCATGCTCAATGTATGGTATTATAGAAACAATAGACAATAATTGTTTTTTTATCAAGTTGACAGTGGACCAAAATTGACTTAAAAGCTTCTAATTGAGATTTCAGTATCTGGTTATTACTGCGTGGTTGGTTGTCCACAATTTCTTCAGTGTACTGTATCTCCTGCATCTCCTAAAAGTATTTTGACCCAACATTCCCAGAATAATTGTCACCAAATGCCCAAGCACATTTCTTTGGAGTTTGTGATTTGACCATTTTTGGTTGATTTATGGCCCTTTGTTTATTGTGTGTACATGATACTCCTAAATTTCTCAAGGGATTTAGACCTAACTTTCTTAGAACTATAATTGCCACCAAGTACTCCAGCATGTATTCGTGTTATATGATTCAATCATATTTGGTAGATTTATGGCCCTTTGGTTATTTTGTTTCTATGATACCGGTACACCTACATTTCTCAAGGGATTTATAGACCCAACTTTTGCAGAACTATAATAATTATTGTATTTGAGTAAATTTATTCCAGGTTTTGTGATTCCATCAATTTTTGCAGATTCATGGTTCTTTGTTTATTTTACACCTCAAGGGATAAATGCCTAGAGAATGAAAACTTGGTTTTGTCTTGTTAAAGATCTGATTTTGTAATAAAACTTAATTTGGATAATTATGTCTAAGCGCAGTTGACCGATGACATTGTTTCATTCTGATAATGGCTCTCTGAGCTATTTTTTTTATAACACAACCCTGTGTGGTCCCTGGAAGGCACTGACTTTGTTGTCTGTTGATGGTATTGGAAGTGTGGCGTGACCATGCTACAATCTTTAAGTTACTGTGTTAGCGATGGAAACTGTTGCTGCAATTAATTTTCTGGTTAATTAACGAAGAACTTAGGAAGATTTTCGCACAATTTTTTGCTTCCCTGATTGGATTATTTCTTAATCATTCTTCCAGTTGAATTTCTTTCTAAAACATGCTTCAGTTTATGGTTCCTCCATTCTTTGCTAGATATTTAATGAGATTTAATTGACATTAAATAAAACCAGATAATTTATTCTATAATCAGTTTTAATTTTTATGTTCTTTTTTTGTTCAATTTTTTTCACCGGAAATATGCTCATGCCTTCCTGTCGGCCATTTTCTTATGGATTATGAAGCATCCTACATTACTTTGATGTTACTTAGATTTACTATCTTTTCATTGATGATCTTGGATACAAATGGCTGGGAAATGAGCTGTATTCTTTGTATGCTTTAATCATCTTATTTCTAGGGTAACTTTATTGATGTTCAGTGATTAGGCCAAAACATGCAGAAAAAAAATTGTTTGTTTCCGGTAACCCAACCTACCTTAATTTTTTCCTGACGACCCTAGACTTTATTGGGCCTGATTTGTTTGTTTCATTGGGTTTTTCGCCCCTTTTCAACCTTCAGAGTCACCTAACCATTGTTCCTGGGTAGAACCAGTACTAGACTCCCATCCTCCATTAGCAACTGTCTAATTTCTCACATAAAGAGACATGGTCGGTAGCAGGGCTCAACTCATGACCCTCTATCAGTGAGAGTTTACAGTGATTTGAAGTCAGCGACCTTAACCACTTAACCACTGAGGCAGGTCTTTTTAGACCTGAGGAATGGTACATCCAGTTTTTATTTCCCAAACAAGGTCACAATACTCCTTTCGATTATTTTTCTAGGCTTATTTTTGTACTTTGGAGTAATGATTGATCCTACATAAATTCATGATTCCATGTTTTTTATTTTGCTATTAAAAACTCTAGGGTTAGCACCAATGAAACACATTTTTTTCTGGCCTTATTGAAACTTGAACTCTCCCATTTGGACTAAACATTGAGATTATGAAGTTAGGTGTATGCTGAACCAACGAAGAATATCATAATTTTAAAATTGGTATGATTTTTCGATTTTCTCAATATTTGATTCATCAATAGCAAAAATAAATCACTCATCCCTGATTCATTTTCATTAATCATATTTCGAGGGCTCATCGCAATACGGTCATAACTTGTTCTTATTTCAATATGAGTTACAACACTGTTGCGCTGAACCCTCGATTTGTAAATGAATATCACAAATCTTTTTTTAATTATAAGCATGTCATTTGGTTATTTTGTGTTCCAACAAAAATTGAACCCAGTGTGTTTCCATTGAAGTTCAGTGTAGTAGAAATATTGAGAACTTGACTGTAGATATTGATATTGAGGCAAATTGTGTATGAGGAAAATAATGTACCTGATGCGGGGCTTGAACATGTGACCTCCTGCTTGCGGGCTGATCAGGCTGGTGAATATTCCAGCCAATTCATAAATACAATATACTACACCGTTAACAGTTAATAATTATTGGTATCTGAAGTCTAGCAGAATACTGAAGTCAACTGTCACAAAAATTAATAATCTCAAGGACTTTATAATGTCGTGTATAATTATATAGTTTATAAAACCCATAGCAAAAAGATCAAATAGAAACTTTATTTATGGTGTTCATATTGAGCTCAACTTCAAAGAAATTCTGATATCAAAACTTATCCTGGGGACCCTGTCAGTATTATATCTAAATATGGTATCCATGTATGTGCATGGTAATGTGATACGGCAGTCTAATCACTGATGTTCTATGTCAGGTTTTATTTTGCTTAGCAACAATATTACATTGATGCACACATGTGTATGAGAATTATTTGATCAAATGATATACTGTATACGTCTTTATTTCTGCGGGTGCAAAATTTGGCGTTTTTAAATTTGTTGATCATGAATTGGCGGGTTCTATATTTGGCCTTTCATAGTCAACCACCGAAATAAATCCATGTCCCGCTTCCTTATATGCCAAAATTAAATCATATCTACCATTTTCAAGGGAAGTACCACTAACGTGTTACTAAATGTATCGTGTCACATGAGGATAAACTATATTGAATAATATTCTTTTAACTTGACTTGAGTGAATGAGATGCATGAAGACTGGAAAGGTGGTAATTACTTGGGATCAAACAGGAGCTAACACAATGGCTGAAAATCGATATTTGTTTTAAATATACTGACATGTTAACAGTTTTCTTAAATTGACATATATTTTAATTTAGTTTGTTTATATTATGCCGATGATTTAAGTTATATATAGGGTGTGACAAACTTATATGGTTTGCATCGTTTAAATTTTACCTTGTTTCAATATTAGGCTATAAATGTAATGCATGTACTCATACAAACATACTAAACAAATAGTTATACAAAAGTGTTGCTAACACCTTTTTGATGACAAGAGTTACATCTTTTTTTCTAAATAATTGGCGTGGTTTTATATTTGCAAGGTTTTATATTGGCGTGGTCTAGAATTGGCGGTACCGATGCCAACTGCCAAAATCGCCAAAATAAATCTTTTAAAGTCTAACAGCATTAACATTGATACAGTAGAGCAATATAAGTGTTTTATAATTTCTAGACACGTATTGTCAGTCTCTTTTTGAATACCTTGTTAAAATTTATTGTTAAACACGTTTTATCTTATACTTTTCTTTCACTCTAAAACCTTCCATTTTGATTGATAATTAATACTGAGATTCTGAGGTGTAATTGTTGCAGTATGTTCATGTTTTGTCATGGAAGTCTTTTTGTTGACAAAGACTGTGTACAATTTTTTTATATTTAAAGCTCTGCAATATGATAATATACATAGTGAATTATCTCCCTTTCTAATGAAATCTTGGTTAAATTGTACCATTGACCTATGATATTCTTTTTCTTCAAAATTTTAATTTTTACAGATAAACTGAATTATCTCCCATTTGTAATGAAATCCATGTGAAACTACTTTATCTTGACACTGGTTTCTATTGAATGTATTCATTAACAGATGAACTCCAAGTAGTGAATTAGTTTCCCTTTGCTCATGAAATCCAAGGGAAACTACTCTTATCTCATGATATTGTCGTTATTTACTGATCTTCTCTAAGCAGCAAATTATCTCCCTTTTGTAATGAAATCCAAGGGAAACTACTTTTATCTTATGACTCTGGTTTCTGCTAAATCTTGATTAAACTAGTTCACGTTCCATGATGCAGTGCACCAAAGGAACAGGTGGCTAACTTTGTACACACAAGTCAATGGGAACCAGTTTAAATCTTGACAGTAACGGAAAAACTCAAAGCCATGAATTATCTCCCATTACTAATTCAATCAAAGGTTAATTACTCTTTACTGTTATTTCTTGTTGTTTCTTTGAATCTAGTTATTTACAGATGAACTCCAGGTAGTGAATCAAACATTAGTGTTGTCATCTATTAAGCACTATGAAATTATTATATTTTTTTACATTTTTTTTCAGATTCTCCAGTGATCTATTCTGTTAGCACAATACCTCAGGCCAGTACGTATCTTTCTAGTCAACCAACTGTAACACTTCTTTGTAATCTCACCTCAAACTCTGTCACTCAACGTGACAATGACCCAAAAGTGAAACACAGTGACCTTGACACTACATTTTGGTGGACTTTACCGAACGGTAAAAATGTGAGTGGCAGTGTGTTGGTATTAAAGGAAAGCATGGGACATGGAAAATTCACATGTTATATGAGGAGAGAGCTAAATGGTTACCATCACATTAGCACCACCTCTGTGTCAATATTAGGTAAGTTTCTTACAATAATATATTTAAAGTCCCATTAGCTTTTTGCTATAAAAAATATATGCAAAAAACAAACAATTGCTGATGTTATCCCAAGATAATTATTACCGACGAAACAAGCCCTTTTTCTTCTAAAAACACTCAATTTTCACTGTGAATTTTGCTTTTGTAAACTTGAAATATATAGAGCGTGTGACATCACTTCATGCCGTGTGCATAATATCACTGCGGGAAAACACAGCTGTACTACAAATAGTATTTTTTTCAATGATATTGAAAAAAATACTATAGTGGTTTTGGAAACATTTTTTCTTGATATAAAGTGCGCTCGGGAGGAAAACACCAGATTCCTCTGTTATAGAACAAACAGAAACTATTACAACCGATAAATTTATATGATTATGGGACTTTAAATAACATGATTTAGTTCTTACACTTACTCTGTTCTATGTATGTTACTGTTAACTTCTTTAAATGAATAATCAGCAGTGGAATATGAAAGGCTGAAAATGTAAATCATTACAAAACATGTACGGTACTTGGGATTTGAAGAAAGGAGTCTGAGGTCCACTGATCAAATGTTACTCTCAAGAGAACCCATGGAGAAGACTTACCAGTAATTTTTATTACACCCTCATTAATTTTGATCTTCAAATTCCTGGATTTTATGTTGTATAATCTGTTTGTTTGTTTGTTATTTATAGGAGCACAGCATCAAGAGACCTGTTTAACAAGTAATTGTATACAGACAGGTAAAACATTTTTTCATCTTTTTATTTCACAGGGGTAAAGCTTTGCACCAATAGTCAGGATCATTAGGTGATTTCTGATATTTAATGGTTGAGGAAGACCCCAGGACTGGTGTTCACCTGGAAGACCCACTGACCACCCATAAACTAGCTGGAGAACTTTCTCAAATTCGAACTCTGGTGACTGACTAGTGAGTACTAGTCAAAGACTATAGCCACTTGGCCACGGAGGCCCCTGTTTATTTTTCTTATTTTTTGTAGTCAAGTATTTGAAACCTGTTCCACCATACCACTTACCCTAAAGCATTACGCCATTCGTAAAAACGTGTTGGTTTGTACATGTGTTTTCACAATAATATCTTCCAACAGTGTGTAGATATAGGTACAGGTAGCAAGGCATTTTTTCTCTCTTTAATCATGTTTCTTTAGTTTCATGCTAGATGGTAACTTTTTTTCAAATTCTTTTTTTATTACCGTAAATATTCAGGATTTGTTATTATTTTATTTCAAAATCCTTGTTTATCTTTTTGCAGCGGCCCAGTTGCTAGGATCCATGGACTCCGACATTGATCCATGTGATGATTTCTTCGAGTTCGCTTGTGGTAACTGGAACAGAAAAAACTTAATACCAGAGGACAGAACAAGTTACAACACCTTTGAAAAGCTTTCTGATGAACTTACACTTACCCTGAGAGGTATGGATGGAAAATTTATCAGTCAAACATATTTTGGATTTTCAATTGCAACACTTTTTTTATATAGATTTTGGGCCGAATACGGCCCAATGCCCCTGTCTGAAAAGTATGTATTTTCCACCTAAATTCATAAACATTCCCTTCACTAGAATTTTATTTTTCGTGAAAACATTTTTGGAAAAAGTGATCATTTAACAACCCTGTAGGATAGCTTTTTGTCTTAAGGTTATAACTTATTGACGATTAAATGTTATTGTTCCCCTTTATCCTTCAAGATGCAATTTTCCCCTTTCCCCTTTCTGAAAAAGTCAGTGATTTGAATACTGACTTTTCCTATGAAACAATGAGATATTGAATGCTTGTGAATGAACACCTGACCCTGACATTATAAAACTTGTGAACAGTCTCTGAGCTCAAATTTCAATTTTTATTCTCGACAAATTCTGAATGGAAGTATTACTGTTTTATCATATTACTGTTTAATTAATTATGCTTACAGAGTAATGTATAATTAACATAATTATTATTTTACTGTTGTTATTTTGTTGGCACTAAAATACAAAATATGAAATTTAAGCTTGGAGACTGATCACAAGTTTCTTAACCTCAAGCTCAGCATTTTCTGCAAAGGTCACTTTGTAGTACATACACTACTCAACTTTAATAAATACAGTTGAATCTCGTTATCTCAAATTTCTAGGGACCGTGGAAATTAGTTTGAGATAACCGAAATTTGAGATAAACAAATACTGTATAATTATATATGATCTGAAGTATTTGTGTACACGCACGTACAGTAGCCTTTATTTAAGATTACAATACATGTATGATTACATTTTGCTTGAATAAAATATGTACATACGTAGAGAAGAAACAAAATAATTATGTATCTAATTATGATAATTAATATCAACAATTAATGTCCCAACATAAAATACTTATTTACGAAATTTGTTGTAAGAATTCGAAATAAAGTTTCCTTTTAAAAAGGAAAGGCTTGGCTGGTTGTTGCTGATAAAAGTTAGTTCTGATACCATAACTAAATTGGTTCATTTTATTTCGTCTTGTTGACCATTTTAGTAATGGAATTGTCCTCTTTCAAAGTCAACAGGTAGTCTGAAACATCGGCATATTTTTCTATTTATAGATTTTCCTATAATTCATCGTACTGTACACAAGTTTTAAATTGCATCAGAGAAAGCGTTTCGCAAGTTAAATTATAGTAGGGGTGTATTTCATTAATTAATTAATCCTCCGCTTATTACCTTGAATAATTAAACAAAGAGCTAGTAAAGTAAAAATAATTGAGACTGCGTTAATATATCTTATCTTTTCGTGCCTTAACGGTTGATGGAACATGCCGATTTATAGTGAAACACCCCGATTTTACAATGAAATCGCAAATGTGTACATCAAAATCACGTGACAAAATTATTGGCGGCAATAGCGTTCCGCAGGTTTCATTATAGAAGGGGCTTCCTTAAATTCTCTTGAACAATCCTCCGCTAATATGTCTTTCAGTAATGATTAAAATAATTGATTTAAATATATTGTACATAGTAACAGAAAAAATAGACAGTTTTAAAATGTGTACCTTTACGTGTAATTAATGTTAATAGAACTAACCGATCTTTAGTGAAACACCCTGATTTCATAATAGACTAGCACAGTGAAGTTGGTACACTCAAGTCATGTGATACCGATTCACACAGTAAGCGTAAACCAATCACCGGACTGTTAACATATAGCTGGCAACCAATCGCCGGACTCCTATCATTTTTGCGCACTTGTACCCAGCTTTCGCATTACAGCTACCAGCATCTAGGGAACAACTGCAACTGAAAACAATAATAGGGCTTGGAGCCGTAGCTCCAAGCCAAAAACGGAGCGTCTAGCTTTACATATTTTCGGATGTATATGCATTCCGTACATAATGTAAGATGAATCCGTTAGTTGCCGCAACGTCGATCACGCTTTCGGAATTAATATTTTTTATCAAGCTAAGATCATTTTACTCAGATTGGAATCCGACACTGTCATAGGTGGCAAGTAATCGTACTCAATTTTCAAGTTAAACTTACGAGTATCCTAGTATTCGGATACTCACAGCAGCCGAAAATATACGTGGTGCGTACTTGTTTACCTTACCTACCATAATTTTAGTTAAGTCAAATACCAGGTATGATTATCATGCTACACTACACGTGTGCTTTCTGTTTGTCACACGAGTATAAATCTCCCGGAGCCTTTAAATTGTTCAATTAGCAAAATGTCATGATAGGTGTGAAAGTGTCCATTGTTCGCTGATCTGCTCCAACTTTGAGATAAACAACTCAAACTACATGCTAATTAGAGTCATGGGGACAAAAATTTAGTTTGACATAAACGAAATTTTGAGATAAGTGAATTGGAGGTAAGCGGATTAATTTCATATAGAGAAAGAGCAAAAAAATCGGGACCCAACGAAACAGTTTGACATAACCGAAATTTTGATATAAGCGAGTTTGACATAACGAGATTCAACTGTAGAATCGATCACCTAGATTTTTAAATGTCACTGCCAAGTTCGTTTATTTTACTAGAGAATATGTCCCATTCCACATGTTTATATAATATTATGTAGCACATCATTAAATACATGGTTGTACATTGCCTACCAGTGTAACGAAAATTATCATTTAACTTACAAAAGTACCGGTTATCGAATATCGCCGAAGCTGAGAATTAATGCATTAGGCTGAAGAATAAGTTTGTTTGGAGTCCTCCTACCTACTCACAAAAATCTTTGCAAATAAATAAAATAAAATGTTGGTTTTTTTTTGGGGGGGGCTTTTTTTACTTTTGTTTAATACATTTAAAAAAATAAAATCCCTACCTACCTACCCAGTGCTAAAATTCTGTGTCGAAGCACTCCAAATAAACTTTGTGGAATTATATATGCTTGTTGGTTAGATAGTTGGTAAAAGGCTCAAATGAACATCTTCATTGATTTATATCTGATTATGATATTTCAGCATTACTAGAAGATTCTCCTAAGGATTATGACAGTAATGCAACATTGAAGGCCAAAGTGTTATACCAATCCTGTATAAATACATGTAAGTTTAATGTAGTATCATATAATTATTCTTTAAATGACGCACTAAGGGGTGGAGGACATTTTACAATCTGCAGAAATCTTTTGATGTTTCTAAAGATTATTATAGTAAGATGAAATGATACTGTTGATACATCTCTTTGACACCACAATTTATCTGAACATGTATTCAACATTCTCTTGATTTTGTAAATTGATTTTTTTTCAAGCTCAAATTGAGATTGTCGGAGATGCCCCTCTACGTGAGGTGCTGAATGAACTTGGTGGCTGGCCTGTCATTACAGACAACTGGTCGGAACGTAAGTTCAAACTGGAAACAGTTCTTGGAAATATGAGAGGGAAATACAATGCCCCAATACTGTTAGACATGTGGATTGGACCTGATGATAAAAATTCAACCGTGAATATTATACAGGTTTGAGTGATACTGAAATATTACAGTTTTGAGTAATACTGAATTATTACAGCTTGAGTGATACTAAAAAACTTTTTTTCATCACTGCTTACAGTCAAACCTGTATTAGGGAACACCTCTGAATAAATAACATCCTATGAATAAATGCCATTCTTGAAACTGGATATTTAGAACAAAATGACCTCCAAATAAGGGCCAACCTCTCAATAAAGGTCACATTTTGTCTTTCCCAAGGATGGCCTTTGTACACAGATTTGACTGTATATCGGTATTTTTGTATCATCCGAACAACTTTTATTTACAATACATTACTTTTTTTAACTTATTACAAAATTCATCTTCATCTAAACATTTGTTAAGAATTAAACTTGAGGTCAACTTCTGAGCTCAATTTTGCTTGTTTGCAGTATGTTTAATTAAATACCGGTACTTTTATCAATTATTTTATGTACAAGCTTCTGTTAAGAGTTCTGATATAATTAACTTGAATATTGAAAACATGAAATTATTTTTTTAGTTTGGAGACCGTTTTCAAGTTTTATAAGATCGGGCCATATTAATTCACTCAACAAGTTTTATAAGATCGGACCATATTAATTCACTCTACAAGTTTTATAAGATCGGACCATATTAATTCACTCTACAAGATTTATAAGATCAGACCATATTAATTCACTCAACAAGTTTTATAAGATCGGACCATATTAATTCACTTTACAAGTTTTATAAGATCAGACCATATTAATTCACTCTACAAGTTTTATAAGATCGGACCATATTAATTCACTCTACAAGTTTTATAAGATCGGACCATATTAATTCACTCAAATTGAAATCTTATTAAATTTACAGTTAGATGAACCAGCTCTGGGTATGCCTAGTCGTGAATATTATCTTAACATTGATGACTCCACTGCCAGACAGGCTTACATACAATTCATGTGTGATGTTGCTACCTTGATGGGGGCTGACAAGAATACTGTTCGCTCTGATATGGAAAAAGTCCTTGCCTTTGAGGTTATGATTGCTAGGGTATGTATATCAACTTGTAATAGTTGTGGCTGTGGTCCAGTGGTTTAAGTGCACTGAATTTGTAACCCATCAATCTGGTCAATGCATATCATACCCTTCTATGAAAATTTGACACCAATTTCGATTTTCCAACACATGTGGAAAAGTTGCTGGTTGCTATTGGAATGTATTAGTTAGTGCTGGTTAGAATACGGTCCAAGAAAAATTTGTTAAGTGAATCTGCCGCCGTATACAACTGAAAAAAAACAGTGTTAAACACAAATTAAAAAATCAACTTGTTATTGTATCTGAAGCAGTGTATAAGGTTTGATTCTATCTATTTCATATGATAAATATGAGAGAGAGAGAGAGAGAGAGAGAGAGAGAGAGAGAGAGAGAGAGAGAGAGAGTTTTGGAAGGCCACCTTTTGTATGAAGGCCACCCTGTGAGGATAAGCCATTCTGTATGGCCTTGGTTATTCAGATCAAAATTACCTAGGAATTAAGGCCACCTGTTAATAAAGGCCATATGTTGCCTTTCCAAATGGTGGCCTTTGTTCACAGATTTGACTGTACAATGTTTCAGTTGACAAAACCAGCCAGTGAAAGACAAGATACTGGGGCAAGATACAATAAAATGACTATTGGGACTCTTCAAAGGAAAATACCAAATGTAAGTGTTATTACTTGTAACAAAATGACACATTAATGAACTGACTTCTGATTAGTTCAGATTCATCTGTAAACACATCCATGATTGGTCAGTTCTGTAAATACAATAGACTTTAGTTTCCCCTTTCTGATTGGTCAGAATTTGTTTACATGAAGGAACACATTTATGACATGACATTGTATAGTCCTATTGTGCTTTATCTCAATTCTTTATGAATCAGTGAAGTTATGGCTGTTTTTTTAAGTCCTAATTACTGCCAATGCAAATGTTTGGAGTTGGATCGAGAAACCTACATTTGTTTACGGTAACATTGACATTCAGAATAAAAATTTAGGGTAACATAGTACATGTAATTATTTACTGATAGAAAGCTTGCCTCAGTGAAGAAAATATCTTCAAAAGACACATAAATATCTTTTTTGGGTGTATTGCCTTTTTCAATATAACATCAATTATATACCAGGAGAGTTGAAATATTTATAAGGTGAACTCTGATGAAGGCTGTGTATGGGTCAAATGCTTGTGGGAAAACTGTTCATTGCAAAACATGGCATTACAAAATACTATGGTTTTTTTCATACATTGTGAACTTGCCAAATGTATTGTTTATTTAATATATCATTAAACTTGGTAAATAAAAATGCAATGTGCATTTCACACAGTTTATGTTTCCTTCAACTAACAAAAACCGGTAGTTATTACAAGCACCAGGTTTATCTTGAGCATTTAGCCTGGTATGATGACTGCTCGAGATAACAAGGATTTACTGTATTGTGAAATATGCCATTAAGTTATGTTTTATCTATTTTAGTTTGATTGGTTAAAATATTTCCGGACGTTCCTTCCTGAAAAGGTTGACAGAAATGAGGAAATTATTGTATTTGCTCCTGAATTCCTCAAAGAAATGGTCAAACTTCTGCAACAGGAAGACAAAAAGTTGGTCCATTGCTTGTATCTCTTATTTACTCTCAGTACATGATTAACATTTAAAAAGTTTTTAAATGATATTTTAAAAAAAGAACAGTTATTGATGTTAAAGTCATACTTATATGTTGCTCATCTTTTCTTCTCAGTATTTGTCAATAATTTTCATATTTAATGAAATTTGATCTATAAGCTTTAAGAATGAGATTTGTGCTTTCAGCTTTAATATCACAATTCAAGCTTTGAGATCACAAATAGTGCATTTAGATCACAATTTGAGCACTGCCAATGAAGAAAAGCTCTTCATGAATTTCAGTGATTTCATTTTATTAGAAAACAGATTGTTGGAAAGAGTTTACTTCTAACTTTTCCATATGCTATCATATGCTCTATATTTCAGGGTTGTCAGTAACTATATATTTTGGAGGATAATTTTAGGAACAGTTCCAGAACTCCCATTGAACTACCAAGAAGCGAGAGCAGAATACAGAAAAGCTTTAGAGGTAATCACAATGTATTCCTTGTCATAGTGATTTTTTTCACTTGTGCTTAATGTTATACACTGACAACCAAGGTACTGGTAATTATTTTGGCAACTTTTCCAACTTTAACAATGTAAGAAGAACCCTGTTTCTTTAGCAAGCTGGGCAGCTTCCTCAGACATGAATTTGATGGGATTTGAACTCAATGTGGCGAGGGGCTAGTGATAAATAGTCAGAGATTATAACCTATCTATCACAGAGGTCCCTGATAGAAGATCTAACCACAATGAAAATTGTCTTCAAAAATTCAACTGTGACAGCAGTGTGTGTGGAGGAGTGGCCAAATGTTCTAAGGATTGCCTCTGTGTGGATGGGGAGGGGCAAGAAGCCTATGAGGATTGGTTATGTATATGGAGAGGAGGGTTCAATGCACTATGAGGATTGGTTATGTATATGAAGAGGATCAAGGGTCCAATGCACTATGAAGATTGATTATGTACATGAAGAGGATCAAGGGTCCAATGCACTATGAGGATTGGTTATGTACATGAAGAGGATCGAGGGTCCAATGCACTATGAGGATTGGTTATGTATATGAAGAGGAGGGTCCAATGCACTATGAGGATTGGTTATGTATATGAAGAGGATCGTTGGTCCAATGCACTATGAAGATTGGTTATGTATATGAAGAGGAGGGTCCAATGCACTTTGAGGATTGGTTATGTATATGAAGAGGAGGGTCCAATGCACTATGAAGATTGGTTATGTATATGAAGAGGAGGGTCCAATGCACTATGAAGATTGGTTATGTATATGAAGAGGAGGGTCCAATGCACTATGAAGATTGGTTATGTATATGAAGAGGAGGGTCCAATGCACTATGAAGATTGGTTATGTATATGAAGAGGAGGGTCCAATGCACTTTGAGGATTGGTTATGTATATGAAGAGGAGGGTCCAATGCACTTTGAGGATTGGTTATGTATATGAAGAGGAGGGTCCAATGCACTTTGAGGATTGGTTATGTATATGAAGAGGAGGGTCCAATGCACTTTGAGGATTGGTTATGTACTTGAATAGGAGGGTCCAATGCACTATGAGGATTGGTTATGTACATGAAGAGGAGGGTCCAATGCTCTATGAGGATTGGTTATGTACATGAAGAGGAGGGTCCAATGCACTATGAGGATTGGTTATGTATATGAAGAGGAGGGTCCAATGCACTTTGAGGATTGGTTATGTACTTGAATAGGAGGGTCCAATGCACTATGAGGATTGGTTATGTACATGAAGAGGAGGGTCCAATGCTCTATGAGGATTGGTTATGTACATGAAGAGGAGGGTCCAATGCACTATGACGATTGGTTATGTATATGAAGAGGAGGGTCCAATGCACTTTGAGGATTGGTTATGTATATGAAGAGGAGGGTCCAATGCACTTTGAGGATTGGTTATGTATATGAAGAGGAAGGTCCAATGCACTTTGAGGATTGGTTATGTATATGAAGAGGAGGGTCCAATGCACTTTGAGGATTGGTTATGTATATGAAGAGGAGGGTCCAATGCACTTTGAGGATTGGTTATGTATATGAAGAGGAAGGTCCATGCACTATAAGGATTGGCTGAGAATGAAGGAGGAGGGATTTGCTCTTTATGATAGGGAGGGGCTAATGCATTAAAAGTTTAGATTCATATGATTGTTAGAAAACATTGCTGAATGGAAAACAAAGATTAAGAATTTATAATAAAAAAGTATCTGGAAATTGTTTTATTTGTTTGTAGGGTGTGATGCGAGATAAACCAAGGTGGAACAAATGTGTAGAATACATCAATAAAAGATTAGGTATAGCAACTGGTGCAATGTTTGTTCATCAAAAGTTTAGGAAGGAAAGTAAAGATGTTGTAAGTATACAACAATATAAATATGTTTGTCCTCGGTTCAACATTAGCTGTAGTTCTGTTTATATGTTCCCCTTGCTAATAGTAACATTGAGAAACTAGTATATGTTTTGGCACTTTGCGTAATTTTTTTTTCATTTTTTCACCAATTTTGACAATTTAAAAAATAGTATGTTCACTAGATAATTAACTATCACATGGTACCATTAACTTATAGACAGGATATTCAAGATATCTTGTGTAAACAATTTCTTATTATATAATTATGTCAATCAACACACAGCAGGCCGGTATAGTTTTGCATAAAACTTTAACATTTTTCACCAATTTTGATTATTCAAAAAATGTATGTTTAGTATATATTTAACTTTAGCATGATACTAATAACTTATGGGCATGATGCATATCTAATACAGCAATGATAAAAAAAACGCTCACCATTACTAACAACATTTATTATCAATTTAATCAACATAGAATGGAGGATATTGGTTATCATTTTCATGTCACTAATTAATGCATTGATTGCTGGACCCCTATTATAATCCCCCACCAAAGGCGGAGGGATGTAAGTTTTTGGCATTGTCCATATGGTTGTTAGTCCTTCCGTTCATATGTCACACTTTAAAAGTACCAAAGGGAACCACATGGAACTTGGATATTAGTAGAGTGTGATGAGTGAAAATGTGCTTATAATGAACTATCACTCCATCATGCATCATGCAACTCCCTATTTTTGGACCTACAGAAATTGTCACTTTTTGTTATAATGTGGCTTGCGGTGGTTTTGTAGCTTGCACAGTCATGCATGCTAGAAAGTAACATTCATTTATGCTTTCTTCATGCTTTATCTGCTTTAATCAACTGACAAAAGTACTCGCGGGGGATGTCGTTTCAACGAATTTGCTTGTTTCAAAATAGTTTATCATACCCCTTTACTGATTACATTTAGAAACACATGTCTGACCCATGTTGACTGTGAAAACAATGTACATACATAAAGCAAGGGGATGATATATACAATCCCTGGCCGTTTTTTCTGGTTTAATTGCTTACATGTATCTAATTGTAATCAGTAAGGATCATGTCAACAATTGAATCCAAATTAATAGAGACTGTCTTTGCTAACACTTAAGCATCTCCCACTCAGTAAAAGTTATTAATTGAATCCACACAAATAAGGTTTTATAATTTAGGGTGAAGATCTAGTTAACAATACTGATACTTCAGAAGAACTTGACACCAGACAGATATCAAAAATATGAAAAAAATACAAATAGTCACTTTAATGTATTGCAGTATTTATAGATGTTAATATTGGTGATATTTATTAAGACAGCGGCAAGTATCCGAGTACTCGGGGGGGGGGGGGGTTAATCACAAATCGAATAGAAAAATTGAATTCAGAACTGAGATTCATGGTTTGCAAATCTCGGTTGTTTACAAAATGTGTATTTTTTCTTCTTAAAAATCCCTTTTCTCTGATTTTGTATTGCCTCATCAGGGTCTACCCTGTTTACTATTAGAGATCTAATGGGATTTTTAGAGAATGTGTCACAGGCTTAAAGGACATGTTCGGAGAGAAAACTTCACTGTACTCGATTGTTCACTGTGTCCAAATTCATTATATAACAGTGTTTAGCTGTATTTTTCAATTTGATAATACGAGATAATCTCAATATTATGGCCGTTTTATTTAGTCCCAAGATGGTCTTCATATGGTGATTTTATACCAAGAATGATATTTCTACTTTCAGGCATTAGAGATGATCAGTAATTTGCGTGCAGCGTTTATTGATCTGTTACATGAGAATGATTGGATGGATAATAATACGAGAGCCGTAGCTGAGGAGAAGGTATGAGCTTTCAGACTGGTTGGTAATGCTAGATCTTTTATATTACACTTAACTGATTTATGCAAAACAATATGATACTTTAATAGTGAAAACGAGCATCTGTGTACTGTGCTAATGGCTACTGATGGCAATAAAGGCCTAAATTGATATGGTGTATGTTTGCTATTTCCAATTCAGCAATAAGTGGAACTGAAAAAAATCACATATTTTCCTGGTACAGAGATTCACTGGACGTAGAGTTTGTGTTACACAGCAACACTTGATATCTTAATTCAAGGTTTGGTAATGTTACAAGCCATTAACAGTTTAAAAAATGGGTGCTATTTTAATCCATAATGCAATGTTTATGTGCCAGCCAGCTTAGCTCAATTTGTTGAGCAGTAGTTCTACAAGCCTTGACTTAATGAACTTTGATGCTGGGCATGGTGTATATTTTCTGTGACAATTTTGCTAAATTTAAGCAGTTCCATCTAGAGACAACCCCCCTCTTCCATTGATAATTCATGTAGAGAATCTGAGAGTAACTTGTGGTGAACAAAATTACATGTAGTACTGGTACGGAATTCAGAAAATAATTAATGTTTACTGTCCACCAGTGTATAATTAAGATAAAATGTACTGTTAAAAACATGTGTGAAACCTGAAAAATAATACAATAAATTTAAGATACTAGAGTATTAGGGCATAGTACTACATTGTATGTATGTTGTATTAGAACTATTAAGTTCTTACCTTGTTCCGTTTGTTCAATATCTTCACTGCTGGTGTTAGTTTGCTGATTGTCAAGGTTACAAGCAGTGCTGAACTATTACTAAATACAGAATACATCACTAATATTTTCAGGCTCTTGCGATTAGAGAACGGATCGGTTATCCAGATTTTATTGTTGATCCGGTTGAACTGGACAAGAAGATCATAGATGTAAGTTTGGTAAACTGTTTTAGTCAGTTAACCATCTAAATCTTTAGCCACTGCACGAAAATGTCCGAAAATAGGACTGGAGATTTGCAAGAAGAGTTAATACTTTAAAATAATGGATTTTATTTCTAATTTTAAACATTATTCACTTTTGTTCCACTTACATAATTTGTATCACATACAGTGTGCTCTTATTGTTAATTTTGTTGAAATAAGAAAATTATGAGGCGAGATAATCTTACCGTTGACATTGAAGATTTTTATCAAGATCTTCCTTGCCATTTAGCTCTCTTAGGCCGCTAACTCTAAACCCTCTTACATAGAGCTAATCCCTCATCCCCGAACTAACCACTCTTCTCTAAACTAATGCTTGTAACTTAAGCTAACCCCTTGTCACTCAAACTAACCCCTTGTACTTAAAACTAATCCCTCATTCCTAAACTGGGGGTCACTTGATTTATATCGGCACATATAGGCAAAAAGTGAAAAATGTTCTTCTCTACAGGTCTTTTTTCTGGTGAGCAATTAGAGGGCCATCACGACCCTCTTGTTATCTCTAGAGGGGTTAACTCAATATCTCAGAGAAATGTAAAGGTCATTTAACTTCAGTGGGAATAATATTATTTTTTGTCATCAGAGTCAGTTAACCAACATTCAAATTAACCATGCTCAAAGCTTTTCATATTATTTTTTTCCAGCTGCACTTCAAACCTGACCAGTATTTTGAGAATATTTTAAGAGTTGAAAAGTTTGATGCCGACAGAATTATGAAGAAGTTTCGGCAGACTGTTCTTAAAGATGTGTAAGTCTTTTCATACAATATTAAACCAGTCTGTGTTGATCAACCCAATCAATTTTGAAAATAAATGTCTTAATGCAATGCACTTGTTGAAAATCTGATTACATGTTTCTTTATGACATATATTATGTTTTAAGCTAAAATTTTCTGATGAATCCTATCATTTGATTGGAGGGCTTGTTTGATGTTACCATGGGAACAGATATGTTTAAGAAGAGCTTAATTTCAGTATGGGAAGATTCTACCTTACCTATTATAACATTGTTACCATAAAAACTCAATATCAAGACTACCTTAGTACGTCGGGTAATCAGACATATACATTTTTTTTGCCTAATAAGCTCATATTATGACTTTTTAATATAAATTTTCATGAAATTACAGATGGGAACAAGATCCTGCTGTTGTGAATGCTTTCTACAATCCACATACTAACGAGATAGGTTTGTTTTTTACTCTTTTCAGTTTTATGCTGATAACACAATTCTAAAATTATTATACCAAAAACTAGTGCTATGCTGGCTCCTGATTTTATTCATCAATGTGTATACAGTCTAATCTGTGTTATCATCCACCTCTGAATAAAGGTCACCCTGTGAATAAAGGTCTCTCTTAGGGGTGGCCTTTGTTCACAGGTTTGACTGTTTTTATTCATAGAAATAATTATTCAACGGCTCACAGTAATATCATTCATGGATGTACACAACACATAAATGAGGATACTGTGTATTCCTCAAATGATTCAAAGGACATCTAAGGAACACCTCGGTCATTTCTGTACCTTTTTGCTTTCTACCATACAAAGCATACAAAAAAAACAGCTATTTGTAAAGAAAAAAGCAAATTTGACAGGTACTTACTGAGGTCGCCATATTTGTCAGTTTTACTCCTGGATGTTCCGATAGTTCCGAAGTTGGCTTACCAGGTGCAGCAGAGATGAGACATACCCTGTCAAGGTGTGCCAAATGGGTTCTAGGATATATTAACTAGTATAAGTTTCATATTCAGTAGTTAATTACCTATATATTCATAACTTTCATATTCTAGATCATAGCAAAAGGACTAAATACGACACATTTTGATTGCTTATTGGTTATGATTCTGGCCCTATTTATACAGGACTTTAAGACTTAAAAATGTGAAGTAAATGTGTAAGTAATAGTATTACTTTTGTTTCAGTATTTCCTGCAGGAGTACTTCAGCCACCATTTTACAGTGAATATTTTCCAAAGTAAGTTTTGTAAGATCGTCAATAAAACATTTTTAAGTCAACAAACACACCCATGAAGAAATGGACCATGCTTTAAATATTTACGTCGACCCTTACACAAGACTACAAGCTCTCAATATTTCATGAAGTGCCTACTGATTATTTTTTGGAAACTGGATGTTAGTTCAGCTTTCCTTAGCCATCACTCACTCGACGTGCATGAATTTTTATGCAGACCTAAGTATTACCGGTATGTTTATCTACGTCCGCCATGCAATTGTTAAATTAGTTCCCATTTCATATTGCAGTGCTAGTCTATGTAAGTTCAGTTTCCATGGGTATTTTCAGTACTTTGATTACATTTACTTCCACTTTACAAAAATAAATAGAGAATACATGGTTGGTGCTGGAGATGGAGAAGGTTTATTCGGTGAGTGAGAAAGCGTATCTTGGCGAGATTTAGCGAGCCAAGATTCGCTTTTGTAGCGAACCGGATAAACCTTCTCCATCTCCGACACCAACCATGTATTCGATTTATCCTGCTATATACTTATTATACCCCCAGATATGAAATATATGGGGGCTATATTAGATTCACGCTTGACGGTCGGTCGGTCGGTCGGCTGGTCGGTCGGTCGGTCCGTGCGTCTGTAGACACAATTTGTCCGGAGATTTTCTCAGCAACTACTTACAGGATTTCAATGAAACTTCACAGAAGTGATCAGTAGTAAGTCTAGTTGTGCATGCTTAAAGCATTTTTCGTTCGAATTAATTTTCGCTGAGTTATACCCCTTTGTTGTTTTTATTCAGTATATACAATAGGCAAATTTTGTCCGGACAATTTCTCAGCAATTACTCACAGGATCTCAATGAAACTTCACAGAAGTGATAAGTAGTAAGCCTAGTTGTGCATGCTTAAAGCAATTTTCGTTCAGATTAATTATCACTGAGTTATACCCCTTTGTTGTTTTTATACAGTATATACAAAGGCAAATTTTGTCCGGACAATTTCTCAGCAACTACTCACAGGATCTCAATGAAACTTCACAGAAGTGATCAGTAGTAAGCCTAGTTGTGCATGCTTAAAGCATTTTTTGTTCGGATCAATTTTCACTGAGTTATAGCCCTTTGTTGTTTTTATACAGTATATACAATAGGCAAATTTTGTCCGGACGATTTCTCAGCAACTACTCGCAGGATTTCAACGAAACTGCACAGAAGTAATAAGTAGTTAGCCTTGTTGTGCATGCTTAAATCATTTTTCATTTGGATTGATTTTCACTGAGTTATAGCCCTTTGTTTTTTTCTACAGTATATACAATAGGCAAATTTTGTCCTGACTATTTCTCATTGACTACTGCCAGGAATTCAGCAAAACTTCTCAGATGTGATAAGTAGTTAGCCTAGTTGTGCATCCATTAAGCTTGTCTTGGTTGGTTAATTTTTCACTGAGTTATGGCCCTTTGTTGTTTTTTATACAGTGTATATACAATATCTCAGTAACTACTCATAGGAATTCAATGAAACTTCACAGAAGTTATAAAAAGTAAGCCAAGTTGTGCATGCAATAACCAGGTTTTGTTTGGATTAATTTTCACTGAGTTATGGCCCTTTGTTTTATATAATTAGGCAAATTTTGCCCGTACCATTTCTCAGCAACTACATGCAGGAATTCAGTGAAACTTCTTAGAAGTAATAAGTAGTTTGCATGTTGTTGTGCATGTCCACAATAGGTTTTGTCCAAGTAAATTTTAATGAGTTATGGCCCTTTGATATTTTTTATATAATGTATATTTAGAAACTGGTCAGGATATATCTAAGCAACAATTTGCAGGTATTAAAAAAATGAAAATGCATTATATTTCCCTCTGTAAAATGTAACAATAACTGTGTCAAGGCCGCATCTGGGGGTATTCATCACCTTTAGTGATAGTTCTAGTTAAGTTTAGTATACCACTACATTTTTTGCTGAAATCCGTTCTTTTTCGCCAAATTATTTGTGACGTAACGTACACTTATGTCTTTTCGTTTGTGACGTCACTTATGGCTTTCACTCACAACTTAGTGGAGCATCCAGTAATGGGAGATAGAATTATATGAAACATACCCATGTCCTAATTGTGTTTTTTTCTAATTATAGATCACTGAACTATGGAGGTATAGGAGTTGTTATTGGTCATGAAATTACTCATGGATTTGATGACAAAGGTAATAAAGCTACGGGTATACTTGTTACATTTTTAAAAACTGATTTGAAGATTTTTATTTATATAATAATTAATATCTAAATTTAATAAAATTGGCCCCAACATGATTATTTGAATATATTGATTTCAGCAATTTTATAGAGAGAAAAATGCATGCACTGTTGGCTTTTATTGAGAGGTGTAATTGGTCTCTTATGACTGTTCATTCATATTTTCTGAAAAGAGAACTTTGTTCACATTTTGGTCATATTTTGGATATATAATATACAGGTGACTGTCACGTCAGGTAATGACTCCACCTAGCCCTGTGGTTATAATTCATGAGAATAAATCACTGATCTCAAATCTCAATTCTGAGTATTTTAATTTAGAAACTGAAGGATAACTCAACTTACCATAGCCGTTACTCGCTCAGTGCACATGAATTTTGATGCAGTCAAAAATAATACATTTTTCTACAGCGGCCATTAAATTGTTAAACTTGTTCCCGTTTCATGTTGCAGTGCAAGTCTATGTAATTTCAGCTTCCATGAGTATTTTCAGTACTTTGATTTTAGATATCATCATTATTTATCATAATTACTATAGAAGCCTAAAAGACTTCATGTGATTTGAGTTTTGAGAGTAATCTCAAATTTTATAGCCTTAACCCTGGTAATCTCATTCTTACTGAATTTTTATTTATGCAGGTAGACAATATGATAAAGATGGTAATATGAAACAATGGTGGAAGAATGGTACAATCCAAGCCTTCCAGAAAAGAAAAGAGTGTATAATTAATCAGTATGATAATGTAAAACTGGAACAAATCAATAAAAATGTTAGTATCTTATGTACTCAAAATGTATTTTAATGCAAACATGATCAAATAAATGAAATGTCAGTATTTTAATGCAAAACTGAAAAATAAATGAAATGTCAGTATTTTTATGCAAAACTGATTAAATAGATTAAATGTCAAGTAAAACTGAATTAAAACTATTTCTTTGTTTGCTTGGGTTTATGCCACTTTTCAACAGTCGGAGTCATATAAGGCGGACAGTTCTCCTAACCATCGTTCCTGGGAAGAACTAGTACTAGACTCCCATCCTCTTTGAGCAACTGCCCACTTTCTCACATAAAGAGACATGGTCGGTAGCTGGGCTCGAACCCATGACCCTCTATCAGTGAGAGGTTACAGTGATCTGAAGTGAAGTCGGCAACCACAGAGGCAGGTCTGGATTAAAACTGATAAGAATAACGGTACACCATGTAACTCATATAATTATAAGAATTAATGCATGATTTTGAAAGATAATGATCATAATTTTAGTGACCCATGATTTTTTGTTCTCTACAATTTTGGGGGAGTTAATTAGATTAGTGTTGTTTATATGGATATATATGGTATTTGTTATTATTTTCCTTAACAGATTGATGGGAAGAATACACAGGGTGAGAATATTGCAGACAATGGTGGACTGAAACAAGCATACAGGGTATGTTTTCATATTTTGGATTCCTAAATAACTACCAACCCCATTATTTAATATGAATGATAACATGTCAAACATGATTATTGTATAGCAACTAACGTATCTAGATTGCTTAAATTCCAGACATATGTTTTGGTTTGCTTGCCAAATTCTGTTGCAATTTTATGTTTGATTACTTTCAACTTCAGAATTCTTTTATCTATTCAGGCTTATAAGAAATGGGAGAAAGTGCACGGCTCTGAACCACTGTTGCCTGGCGTGAATATGACTCATGATCAGTTGTTTTTCCTGAACTTTGCCCAAATATGGTGTGGCAATATGAGAGATAAAGCTGCGTTAGAGAAGATAAGAACATCTGCTCATAGTCCTGGTCCAGTCAGGTACTGTTAAATCAAAACTTTTAGTCAGTCACTTAACTGTAGACATTTTGGAGTCGTGGTTGATGTGCTGGATTTTTAACCCTGCAAACCAGGTTTGATTCCAAGTCCCTGCGGATTATACCCTTCCATGAAAATTTGACAACAATGTTGCCTTTTCCTAGTAGAAGTGTAAGTTAGTACTGGTTAGAATCAGTCCAGGAAAAATTAATCGGCCCCCATACATATCCGAAAAATATTTGAAAAGTGCATTTTTAACCCAAATAGTTAAGTAGATTTTTTATTGACTTGTTAATATTGTGATCACAAAGTGCGTATGCTTTCACTTGTAGTTCAAATTTAAGTAAACAATACTATGCAAATCTTAGCTAGGCCATCCTAAAAAAGTGTTTGTTTGCAGTTATGTGTCTAACTCATTTAAAAATGGCCTGACCTGAATTATAGAATCACTTTTGACAAAATGATGGCCTTTAATTCTTAATGTAGCAAAAAGCTGTCGTTAAGCTTCATAAATAATTATAGTCATGTTTATAATCATTTAACTAAAAAAATAAGGGTAGGTTACTAAGGTTGCAAATTTTATCATGTGAGGAAGCTTACAGAAGGTAGGTGGATCTGCTGAGGTGCAAGCCTTGGAGGTTCCTACATTGTTACAGCAAGAAAGTCACCAAATGACTATGGCTGTGGGTACCATGTTACATCCATGATAAAGAAATGCTTAGATTTATTATAATTTATAATTCTATATCTTTTCAGGGCTCGCTTGCCACTTGCTAATTCAGATGACTTTGCTACAGCTTACAGTTGTCCTCTTGGATCGAGAATGAATCCTGTTCACAAGTGTTCAGTGTGGTAGACAGGAAACCAGCATCTGTTCTGTTCTATTTGTGTGGTGTAAATATATAGGGAGAAAGAGAAACTTGTGCCCTGCTTTTGTAAATATTGCATATTGAAGCCAGGCGCCTTCTGTGCCCTGTTACTTAAAACGTATTTGTGTTGGGACTGATCAGGCACCACTTTGTATCTTGTTGCCTGGCACCATTCTGTATGTGCTTTTTATAGGATGCCCTGTTTAGGAAGAAAAATTATTTTTTACGAGTTAATGCACTAATTATATGAAGAGAAAGGGAACCAGGTTAAGTGTCTGGAGTATTCAGGACTGTCTAAACAACCAATATACTTTGAGTGAGAGGAATACAAGATTTCTCAAGAAATATGGTACTTGAGCACAAACATTTCCAAGGGAGAAGCACTCAAATCAATATCGGAATATTCAATGATTTGGATGGAATTATGTTCCTAGAACAATGATAATATTCAGAACTCTTCATTTTGAAGTCTGAAATGATAGAAACTCTTCATTTTGAAGTCTGAAATGATAGAAACTCTTCATTTCAGAGTTGTAAAATCATGAAACCCCCTAACTCTAAATGTAAGAAGAGCTCATCTTTGTGAATGATTAAACTGATGAGAAGTCTTGACTATAAACTGGACAAAAGTGAAAAATCTTCAAAGCTTGCTTTATTTTCATAAGGTGTTAAAAATAATTATTTGTTTCTGGTAACCAAACCTACCCTTATTTTTCCCAGCAACCCTAAACTTCTAATTAGCCCAAGGAATGGAAAATCCACTTTCTCATTTTTTTTACCTTTCCACATGCCTTCAAGAGCACAAAAAACCCTGCCTGACCTACCTACTCTATTTTCATGAGCATGTAACCTGAAACAAATGTCTTTTAAGCCTGTCTGTCGATGTACAATGTATAATTATATTATTATTATTATAAACTAGCACTATTTTGTACTAGTAAAGCTACTTGAAATGTGATTTTATTGCAGCAAAATGTCACAAAATTATGTCATTGAATATGTAGAGCTACTTATTACCATTTGTTCAATGTGTTTTGTCTAGCCTAATATTTTCAGGTTTTCTGCTATTTCAGAACTGAAGGTTGTGGGTCCAAAATCCTCCTTAGGAAAAAGTGAACTTTGATTTCCCAATCCCTAGAAATAGACATGAATTGGTTAGAAGTAGTTAGTTGCCTAGAAAACTGCCCATAATACTCAAAAGATGTGGTAGGATAAAGATAAACAGTCAAACCTATGTAAACCTTTGTAAGCAGCCACTTCTGAATAAAGGTCACCCTGTGAATAAAGGCCCTGATTGACTATTCACAACAAAATGACCCCCCCCAACAAAGGTCATTATGTCTTTCCCAAGGGTGGCCTTAGTGTACAGGTTTAACAGTATACTGGTATGGTGTAAGAATTTTGCTACTACTGCCTTACTTGCGGGAAAGTTTCATCTAACAGTTCAATGTTTAACAAGGTGGGGTAATGTCAAATGGGGAAATTGAATAAGATGTGTTGCAGCTTTTGTTTCTGTGTCAGCCAGTTAAGAGGTTTGCATTTGGGGGGGGGGGGGAGAATTGTTTTTATATATTTGAGAATTGGTCCACTTTTACTAGAAGTTATTTTCTGGTATGTGAACATTGTATATACTTAAGTACATTGTATATGTGCATTTATTATTAATATTTTATTATTGTATAGTTTTTGTTAAATATTGTGCTCGTGTTCATTGTATAATAATGTATGTAATACTCCTCAACTTTTCCGTGTTCAGTTATATTGTTAGTGATACTTAACTTACAGGTATGTATGTATTGGCTAGTCTCAGTTTTACATTTACTTTTTGTTCGTAACTCTATTCATGTCGATGTTTTTTACTATGATAAAATTTTTGGTTGTTGCCGGTGTTGATTTCTTACAAAAAATCTGAACTGTAGAGCTTATATTTCCTGTGTAAATTTTCTTTTTTATTCAGAAATAAATTCATAAGTGTTGTTTCTGTCATTGACCCCCAATAATAAAGAAGCTTAGTTTTATCTTAATACATATTTCTCCAGGATGCTTTTTAGTGTCCCCATTCCAACTACTGAGCCGAGTAGTGAAGATCACAGGAAAATGGATGAGGCGTGCATCGGTGCTTTACAACGGCAGGGATGCTATAATCCTGACGATACTCGTCTAAGTGGTACATGTATAAGGTTCGCGATATTTGCCGGGGACATTAAAATTAGGAACTCTTTACTTGGAAGTCTGAAATGATAGAAACTCTTCATTTAAGAGTTGTAATATAGCATCCCTGACAACGGACATGATTTAGAACAACAGGAAATAAGAGTAAGCATATAAATGCCTGGTTCTCCTGTATTTTATCTCACCTCTTTCTAGGGAGGCCCTGAAACTATCATTGCTATCATAATTAATGGGCTGTTAAACATAGATAAATAAATTCTCATTTTGACAAAGGATTCTGAGTAATACTATCTTACAATACAGTGACATTGAGTGAATTCCAGGACGCTTGAACTATTTCTTCCATGTATGTTAACTTCTCTATATACATAAATTTTACACGTGGAAGGCTGGGTTTTTGGTAAAATAATAACCAGTATTTCACTGTATTTCTCACTTAATCAAATTACTTACAATGTACAGCCATCTGTTACTGAATCTAATTAAAACATCTTAAATTTTTTCGCATGACACATTCTAGTTTTTAATTTGTTATAGGACTGAAGATTATATGGTTCACCTTTTGTCACAGCTGAAAATTTTAGCATGAAGCAAAACAATTTACCTGTACATAAACAAATAGCTCATTAGGAAATTGTGAGAAACAAATGCTAGTTATGATATTGTGCATTTTTTTATATTGAATTTAATACACCAGTACTATAACTCTTCCCCATGGATTGTGTCTCAAATATTGATATTATTGTTTTACTTTTTTTTCTTATTTTTTACTTATTATGTATTTGTTATAATTGTGTCAATCAATATTTTGTCTTTCTTGGAGGAAACTTAGAAACCTGTACACTGAAAGAACACACTTTTGATAAAAACGGGAGTAGAAAAAAGGGATTGGTCTAAGAGAACTGAGTTGACACACCCAATAGTAGGGAGTAATAGTACCTATGGGATGGGAGTGGTCACACCCAAGAGGAAGGGGCAGCTCATTCCAAAAGATGGGTGCTCACCCAGGAGAAAGACTGCATGCTGGTCTACAAAATCAAGGCGTTTTTCCAATTCCATGAAGGTATTGGGATATCAAAATCTACAGGGAAAATGCAATTGATTTTCTCTTTGAGAGAAAAGTCCTTTGACTGCTCGTCCCTCATGGATTGGCTGAAACGTTGATTTTCACATGATACTGTTACAATTGTATGAGCTGTGTTGTAATAGATTTAATTGTTCTTAATTTTACTGTACTCTTTAAAAGGTGAGCTTTGTTATACAAGTTGGTACAGTCAAATAACCAAAATATTATTTCTTGTGTTCTGATATGGAAGATTCAAAATTCCTCAATGCTGCTCATGCAAAATTGATTATGTACCAGTATAATGGAACTTTGTCTGTTCTAATGGTATCATTGTAATAGATCTAGTTTCTGACGTACATGTAGTTTTGTTTTATTATCTATTATTAATCAAATAAACTTCTCTATGTGGTCACTTTGAGTTTGTTTGTACTTCTATACTACAGACATGTTCATTTATTTTGTGTGTGTGATGTGTTGGACTGGTTTGTTGGATATTTGACCGTAGATCAATAGCTTTATATGGTTTTGTCTCAACCATGCTACATATTTCTCCATTACTCTTTGATAACTTGTATATTATATATGTTCGAAGTCCTTTATTTCACACATATTTTTTTAGAAATGATGAGAGGTACCTCCTGGTTTTGATTCCTGTTTTCCATGGCAATTTAGTTATTTTAGACAAATTTACCAATTGTTTATAACAGATTATGTGATATATCCTCACACATCACTTAAGACAAGTTAACTTTCTTACACAGTTGTCTCCCTTTACACATCAGTGAGACAAGTGTACTTTCTTGCACAGTGGTCTCCCTTTACTTATCACAGATAATTGAGTTTTCACCGTTGATTGAATTTCTTTCTTGGTATACAAATAGTGCGATTTTGTCAAACTGTTGAAGCTGAATAATTGGAATATTATATAGCATAGATATGTTGCTTTGACAGATAGTTAAATCGCACAATAACCAAAATACTGAAGACTTTATACAGAATAATAACGACCAAATTTGTTGGAAAATTATTTTTATTTCAAGCTTGTAGAACAGAGAATGGTTCAGTAAGCCAGAATGTAGCACAAATCACAGGCAAAGACAATATGTACAGTCATTAAAAATCTCTTCAACTTTACACAACAAAAAAAATAAATAAAAAGTGATCACAAAATGTTACCAAAATGTTAAACAGGGGAAAAAAAACAAAGTGAAATACAAAATATAAAAATCAGCGCAAACAAATTGTATGATGAATTTATGGTCGGAACTGAGAGCATAGTTATAGGTCAGATTATATACATGTATTTGAGATCAGTTTCAATGCTCAAAATTGACTTTTGCTGTCCCCTTATTTTGGGCTCAATGAATTATTTTACTTGAATGATGTCGTAAGTTTAGTCAGTTCGAAAAATTAAATTATTCCATTTAACATACTTAATCTTTTTTTCTCTGAGGTATAGAGTCTCACTGATAGATGGGGTCATTTTGGTAACTTTTCCAGCCTTAACTGTTGAGGAACACCCAAGGAATTCAACTGGGTGGAACAAATAATGACCTTCTGTAAGCTAGCCAGACAGTTTCCTCCAATGTGAACTTTGTCTGGTTCTGTGTGGGATTTGAACTCATAATGAGGGGTATTAATCACTAGTTAGAGACAATAACCACTTATTCATGGAGGTCCTTCATACTAGACCCAGTATAATCATTTTTTATAGTACATTTTAAAACTCAAAATTGAGAATTGAATTTTTCGACTGATCGGAAGTTACAATAACCCGATAGAATTGCCTTGTATGCAACAACTCCATTCAACATACCGTAATAGATATTTACATCATTATGAAAGTATGCTTAAAAAAATATCTTATCTAACAACATTTGGAAACATACCAATAACATACATAACAATCTTCCCGTAATTAAGACATTTGAGCCTAAAAAAGAAAAAATTCTTAGCAATTCATAAAAATAAATATCTACTGTTTACAAACTAATATTTCATGATTTACTTGAACAAAGACATCTCCAACTAGGATTTTTTACGTCCAAATTCTCAGTACATCTCTCAAAATATAACTATTTTATTTGAAACAAATATAACAATTATAGAATTAGAAGTATGTACATGGCAATCAATTGCTGCCTTTCTTAGCACATTAATTATGTTGTGGTAATATTCCCAAATAAATGCCCCTGTGGTCACTACATGGAAAATCAAAGTACTGAAAATGCTCATGGAAACTGAACTTATATAAACTTGCACAGCTATATGGACCGGGAACTACATGTAGTACATGGTGGATGTAGAAAATCGTTGTATTTCGGTCTGCATCAAAACTCATGCGCACCGAGCGAGTGATGGCTAAGGAAAGCTTATTTTCCAAAAATAATAGTTGGCCAGTTTTAAATTCATTGGATATCATTTTGAGGGATTAATAAATCACATTAATAACATTTTGTTATTTCGTAAAAGGTGAAATGGTAATTAAGGGGTACGGCAATTATTTGGGAATATTCATGATATGTGTACATTATAGTAAACATAGAATATCACAAATGATTAAAAAATTAAACATTAAATTTCCAGTGTCAATGAAAGTGAGCTGTTTTTTGACACATACAATACAATTGGTTACAAGAAATTATGCAAAATGATCTGAACACATTTTTAAACAAATGCTGAGTAAGACTTTTATACATTCAAAAGAGTACACATGTATGAAATGGTTTTAGATTTTATGATACTTGCAAGAAACATATATTCAGTTTCTGTATGATGACATTTTTTAACAAAATACCCCACTCACTCCCAACCCAATTGAATATATTTATCATTTTACAAGATTGTTGTCTGTGTCATATGCATTAAGGCAAAGACCTATACTATATTATGTATAGTATAGGTCTTTGATTAAGGACATCCACTCCAGGGTTCAAAGGTTATAAAACTTGAGATCTATCTCCAAGCTCAAATTTCATATTTTGTCTTTAAATTTTCAAAATTACTAATAATATAACACTATAATATAATATTATTCCAACAGCAGAATTCACCTAAACATGCATTTAGAAATTAAACAGTGATCTTTTTCAATCAAAATATCAAATTGAGTTTACAACTGAGCTTGGAGATCTTTATCAAGCTTTAAAACCCAGAACCAGTATCTTGCAAAAACAAAAACATACAAAAAAAATCCATTTTTGATGGTTTCCATGCAAAAAGGTATTAATTAATGTAAAAAATATTTTAGAAAGTAAAACGGGAGAAATACAGAAAATAATAAATGACTTAATGTACATAAGACATATCAATCTTTATAATAAAAGCATAATAAATCTAGAATGTTAACAGTACAGTAAAATCTGTGTTAGCAGCTACTTCTAAATGAAGCCCACTGTCTGAATAAAGGTCACTCTTTTAAAACTTTCATTGAATACTAAGAACAAAATGTCATCCAAATAAATGCCATATCTGTCAATAGAAGCCACATTTTGTCTTTCTTAAGTGTGGCCTTTGTTCATAGGTTTGACTGTACTTAGAATGTTTTAGAATATTTAAACTTTTTATGAAACCCTTCAAGAAAGCAACAATGATGATTTATCCATAAGAAAATCAGCTGTTGGAATGTTAATGTAATATAATTAAGTGTAGCATACATCTCAATCAAATCTAGTTTGGATCAACTCTTGAATAAAAAGCATATCTATTGAATACCTTTAAGCTGTGAAGAGCATTTTGCATTTTTGTTATCAGTTAAAATACAAGTTCACCTCCTGTAAAGAAAAAAAATCTAAAAAATGTAAAATTGAAAGTATACTTGTATGCAAATTGGCCTGAAGTAAGCTAAATACGTTTTTAATACCTAAGTTTAGACAATGAACAAAGAGCAACATTGTCAGCTCACTGAAGTATTGCGCAATAATTCACAGCTGGTGGCCAAGAATGAGAAATTATGTACTGAATTCCACAAACTGACATCTAAGTTTGTCCTCAAATTCACAAACACATTTATGCATTTTTTGTAGCATCAATAAGACTATAAAATACGAACTTAAATACATAAATACTCAAAGCTAGCATTTTAGTTTCATGTTTTTTGTTCATCAGTACTGGTACTGAAAACACCAAAATGTTGTTAACTTTTTTGAAGGTAGCAAACTGCATGATATATAAATTGTCAAACATCCCATGAAAAATATTCTTTTCTACAGTGTAAAAAAGAAATATTAGAGATGTGACCTTGACATTAACTCTGAGATGTCACCATGACCTTGACATCCCAAATCAATCGAAGATGTGACCTTCAACTTCTAGAGTCACTACAGAAAAGATGGCAAATGTCCGAGCGAAAATCGAAACACTCACAGAGTGAAAATAGTATAAGATCAGATGTCAGCTTAAAGCAAATAAAAGAATACATCTATATGCAACCCAATATACTTGTCACTCATGTGGGTGGGGTACAGGACAATTGCAAAACTTTCATTATACAGCATACAGGTCTAGCGATATGTGACCAATCAGTGTAAATTCATTTAAGGATTGTATATTTATTTTTTAACTTAAATAGCCTACAAAAATGTAATGCAGGTATAAGCTAGTCTCCAATCCATTTTGTGGAGAATAATTGATTTTTTTTAAAAATCTAATACATCTACTGCCCCATGTAATTATTCTATTTTTTATAACATAAAAAAATTCGCTCATGAAAATTAATCTAAGATAAATAGAATTATGCATCTTTAGTCCACTTTTGTTCCAAGTTTGATTAAATCTGTTATCTGAGTATTGCAAGAGCCAAAGTAATATGGAATGTTTATAGTAAAAAAACAAACAAAGAGACAGATGGGAGGTAAGACATGCGCAGACAGACCTACATGAAACACTTCACCCATTAATGAATTAAACTGACCAGTAGAGCTAACAAGAAAATCTGATAAGAGATATTATCATTATAAAATATTCATTGTGTGTTTTAATTAATATCATCACAGAGCAAATTAGATCTAAAAGTGAGGCTTGAGTCTGTATCCTGTTGCTTTATGTCTGGAGTGTCCACAGACAAGATTTCTTTGATCAATAATTGATAGAAATATTCCATCGAATATTAATCAGCCTTAAATCACTATATGTATACAAGTCTTGGCAAATGATGCAATCATAAAAATATCAAGGCTACTTTCATTTAAAAAAAAAACACAAAAATTGTTTAAATATATATGTAAATTGAATGTCTTATTGAGAAAGTTTGTTTTGACCTTTTGGGCCACGCTTAAGTCATCAATGAGAAGAGAAGAGATCACTTCAGCTGTGACCTTTAAGTCAGCTAAAAGTATCCACCAATTAAAATTTAGCAAGCAATTATTACTTAACAACAAAACTATAATTTCTTGAACATTGTGAAAATCAATCCTTCTCGCAAGTTTCAGACTCAGCAGAAGTTTGCTACCTCCATAAAGAAAAAGTAAAAAATAACCTGAAAAACACAAATAAACAAACTATTGTATTTCTGTTATAATATTTGAATTTTTGTAAAACCATATTTATTTATATATTTTTTATATATTTATTGCCTCTTATAAGTTATTCATAATTCATTTATTTATTTTCAGAAAGCCTGTAAACTATCCATTTATTTCTTAAACATTATTAAACTGCATTTTTATTTCAGAATTGTATCTTGGTTAATTACTGAACAGACCTCATTCATACATTAAATATCACTGTTAGTTTTTTCATTCTCACCTCTAATTAATTTTGGAATATCCCTCATATTAGATGCTCAATGACAAACAGTTCTTAGGTCTAAAATTCCTCACTTTGAGTATTGGTAGTTATTCGGTACATAATTTCTCACTTCAAAAAACAGACCAATTTACGCCCAAATGTAGACCAAAATTGATACACTGTTAACAAATAATCTCAAATCATTAAATCGGATATGAGCAATCTAGTTGAGTTTCCAACATTCCGAAGTATCTATGGCATTATTGCTAAATTTATTTCATACACTGTACCTAATCTGGCTACCTTCATTGCAATGACAAAGCTGTTAAAAGTGTTAAAAAAACTTTCAATTTCATTACAAGTATGTCACCATAACATTCATATACAATGCACAATAAATTTAGAATAGTTTTACAGAGTCGAAGACTAAGACAAAGAGAGCTTGTTGCAATGTTGCAAACAAATCTACTCATTTTAGATATTAAAAAAGATGAATTAAGTGAAATTAATCATATTTTTAAAAAATTCTAAACCAAAGCCCTCTACTCAAAAAATGAGGACAAATTCATCAGTTCTGGATTTAAACCTTTTTATAAACCTGAATGTATATTTAGTTATACATGTAGAAACAATTCTAATCACAAAACAGATTTAGTAAGGACATCTCCCCTAGTCCAGATAATACCCGTTTTAAGAGGTTTCACTCAATAAGCACTTTATATGTTGGATGGTTTTAACAAAAAATGTGGACGGCAACATACAGGGTAAACATTTACAGAAACAAATAATGTATTTAAGTACAAATTGTATGTGAGAACAAGCATATAAACACAATTATGTATATTTCAAGTACTGTTAAATACACTAGTTTCATCCAGAACAGAATTGTAACCTGGGATATGTCAGCTGACCCCCCCCCCCTAAAAAAAACAAAGGGGTTTAATATTAAACTGAGTCTATTAATTAGGCATAAAAATAGTTTAGTTCTGGTTACCCTACCGACCCTTTAAACATTTACAAGAAATTTTTAATTAAGGCCTTGCTAACTAAATGACTCGCATGTAAAAACAGTTAGAAGGGATCTTGTTATATATGTTATATATACATCATAATATGCATCAATATTCAACACAATATAGATTCTAAACATTTAACCTGATAGTAACAATATAGAATTAATCAGTAAATATCTAATTTATAATACATAACAAAGTATCACAGATCAGCTGAACTAGAACAAAAATCAACTTGTACATGAATCAAGTGTTCATTTACGGAAACACACAGTTAAAGTGGACTTAGATATAAAGAAATGTATCATTGCAGATACAGTGAAGTAATTATTTTCCTTGGACAAGATCTTCATTTCAATATTAAAGATATATACCGGTAGCGTAATATGGATGTAATGAAGTTTTAATCAAATTTTTAGAAACTGGTTACAATCCATGTCTAGACTTAGTCTGGAGTGACCTGCCCCTGACGGTACTTTCCGGCATTATGCTGGGAACCAAAGTTGGCAGTGAACTAAACCAGTCTAGACTTTACTTTTAGACTGAAATTGTTGGTAATGTTGGTTGATGTTCAATGAACAATTCTTTAAAAAAAACTTTATAATGGCTTCAAAGAAACATACTTGATTTCTAAGCAAGTTGAAACCATTAAAAATAATGCACAACTTCACAAGTAAATAAACAATACAATTTGTATATATCCTACATTTGGAACACCTTGACCAAATATATTAGACAAAGGTAGGAATTAGCTAAGGTGTTCCAAATGAAACAATACAAATACAAAAACATGGACGGAATTATTTGTATATGAAATTTCACTTAATAAAATACATAAATAAATATCATTTCATCAAACACTTTCATAATATTTTACTAATTATTGTTGTAACAAATTTGATATAATATGAGTTAGAACAAAAATAAAGTTCTTAAAAAATGTATTACAACATCTTTGCCATAAAGGCTAACAAACAAGAATTCAATGCAACCAAAAACGTATCATTTAAAGGGGCATGCCCTGGAACTGAAGTGTCTCGAATAGCAATAAAATTGGTATCATTTTAATGCCTAAATCAATTAATGAAAGCCCTGTAAAATATTTACCAAATATCCCGCTAGTTTACTCCCTTTGACTTTTCGATAAAAATTGGTTTTACAATTGACAAACGCATTTTTTTGGTGTACAAAAAAAAGACACAGCAGTTCCTGGGCATGCCCCTTTAAAAAATATTTGTATCATATTACATTTAAAAAAAAAATTTGGAACTCAAAATTAATGTCTTCCACAAAATTTGCAGAAATTCTGTAACCATGACAACTAAAATATTAACCAAAAAGTGTTTATCAAACAGTTTAGCTATGAACTATCCATTCTTAACCAATAAATAAATTAACAAACAAACATTGTGTAACACAATAACAATTACATTTATCACAGTTAGAATAATTTAGATACAGTAATACAAATCATATGGTCTCACTTCAATGAAAAATGAAATAAAGGGAGATAATTTTGGGGAGTTTCCAATCTCCAACTGGTTCCAGTTCCATATGATGCAGGGCACTAAATGCACTGATTGAGATGACGGGAACCAGTTCAATCAAATTTCTTCCAAATTGCCCTCCTCTTAGATGTACAATGATAAATGAAACGAGGTGGAGAAAATTCCAATACTTTTCAGTCTTCTTCAGAGTGATCTCCCTTTATTATGAACAGAGACAGATGATATAAGGGAGATAATCGTAGACATTTGAGATTTTCATTCCACAGGTATCCATGAATTAAACACAGCAACACAGTAAAGTCCTTATTGCAATCAACTCTATCAGACGTATGTAAACACATCTTTGTCATCGTATTCCTAAATCTCCAAAAAAATCATGTAATTCTTCAAGCAACAGCTATTCCTGAACCATTGTCATTGATTCCCATAATAGCCATAACTTGATAGAACTCATTGTATACCACAGAGCATTTTATACATGCCCCAACAAATGGCATTATCACTTTTTATGATGTTGTTGAAGATTTTGGTTGACAGTTGTATAAGTAATCACATTCATTGTACATTCACACAAATGTGAGTTTCAAGTAACTAAAACATGAATGAAAATGTAATTGTCCATGAACACATTCAAAAAAACTTTTATCAATGAAATTCTATTTCTCCTATGGATGAAACTTTACAAGAATTGTCTGCATATCCAAAACATACATAATGGAGGTTACTAAAACTAGGAGTCACTTAGTCTTAATTACAGAATGAACTAAAGACGTTTCCCATAAAAGAAATGCTCCAAAAGAGCAATCAAATATGAGAACATATCAGTATAATTTCAACCATAATTCAAGACTGTCTATCGAGACCACAAAAAGCTCAAATACTATTGGTTCACAATGAGCCAATCACAGACTATGTTGCACATGTTTATCCAAAACTATTCAAGAGAAAGCTTTAAGGCTATTGATACACAATGAGCCAATCACAGATTATGCAGCACATCCAAAACTAGTCTGGAAAAATCTTGAAAGTGAGAGTTCTACGAGCCAATTCTAGATCATGTATCCAAAAGAAGTCCACAGAAAGCTAGAAGTCTTTGACCAATCACAAGTTATGCAACGAATCTTTACTAGCAACAAGGACTAACGTCTGACAAACTTTATTGCTTTCTTCAGCTATGGATGACGTAAAAGCAATACTAGTACTGAAAAACATCTTGTAGTCTTGCATTTTCTGTTTTATTGTTCCTTTGTTTGAAGAACAATGCAGTGGGCACTGCCATAGATGTAAACATAAAACTTTTAAATCACTCTTAATTTTTCGTTTTGTTTAGTTCATATGTTCATAACCAATTCGGAGAGCATTTGTGAATAGTTTTGTTCAATGCTTAGCGAAGGCAATGTCACCGATTTGTCTCCCTCTCGTAACGTTATTAGCTGCAACGAAGAGTTCCCACCATGTCCTTGTCGCGTGCTTGTTTCCAGTGACAACTGTGGAAATAATTTCTGGGTAACTGAGCAGTCGATAAGGTATGGGTCTTCACCAGACAGAAGCCCCTTCGTGTGGTTCTTTGTGGGCAATGTCATCATCTTTTTCGGTGGTCTGGAGATAAAACCAATTTCATATTAGTGAAGAAAATGTTAGACATTGCTCAACGCAAAGGGTAACGATCGAAAGCGTAACACGTATACTAGCATAATATTGGAACGACTGTAATCCACATTGCAGATTTGTTTAAGACATGTGTCTTAAAACAATCTGCATTTTGGATTATAAAGTCAACATCTTCGGTGACATGGTTATTGTAATAGCACAGGGATGAGATGAGATGAATACTAGTCAGAAAGACAACTAAGTGTTCAATAAATATCAATAATTTCAGAGACAACTACACGTAGCCATTAGAACATGTTCACGAGTGTTTCCATGACTACATATTATGTACGATTCCGTCAATTACTTTAAGATTATCGATCGATGAGCATTAATTGCAATACTATCGACAAAGAGCCAAGATACTGTACGTCGTTTAAGATACCAATGCATTTAATTTAAAGAACATCTGATAAAGTCCACTTAATGAGAAAATCCAATCTAATTAAAGTACAAACATATTGTGAAGTTTTGTAATCTACCGGTATAAGTCGACAGGTACATTTTTGTACGTTATTTACATATACATGTACAATGTAATGTTCAATAAGGATCAATCAAGTACTGGCATAACGATATATACATGTACATATATATATACTGGACAAAATACAAATACACGTTGAGACAACGTACTAATTAAGGTACATATGCAAAAATGTTCTAATTAATTCTATTATTGCGCGAATTTCACGCACGATCGACTGACTGTTCTGTTCATAGACTTTTTAATTACTTGTAACATGAGTTGTTTTCGTATTGATATCAATTTTAAAGCTGAGAAATATATTAATTTTAGTAGTAATAACGATCGATTTGCTGGTAGTTGTAATATTTCATGATACAAAAACACCTTTTAAATTAATGGAATTTAATTCTCAAATGACATGCAGTGTATGCACGTATGCGTGGTAGACATTCATAAGCCAAATTCTTTGTTGGAACAACGAACAGAACTCGGAATTCTTCGTGAACCGACGGTAAATGTATTTTGTTCTATCTAAAGAAACCAAGTGTTGTTTTTTTTTCAAATAAACGTGAGTATATATTACAATGAAATAAGATTATGCAGTAAGAATACCCGGCTATATACTGACCTTCCACGTTTGAGATGAGCAGCATTGCTGTTTGTTGATGGCTTTTTCTCCTCCATGACGTCAGCAAACAGATGCTTCAGCAAGAGGTCTGTATCACCAGTCACTATCACTTTACGTTCAGGTATTTTAGGATGTTTTTTGCTCTTTTCTCTTTCGTCACCGGGAGGTGTTATTGGTCTTACTTCTGTTCAGAAAGAGAAAAGACAGATGTCGTGAGCTCTTGGCTTCCAACCGTTTTAATCAGATTAATTGTGACACCGTATGTTTCTCTATTCGGTCAAAACAAGAAAGTTAATGGCTGACCATCTGGTCATGTGTTTATTTAATCAGTAAATGTACAAGATGTCATCATTTGGATATTAAGTACAACGTACGTGTTCAATTTGAAATTTATGTCGATAGAATGGTTTGCTAGAATGGCATTCCAATGATATCTTTACTTAACAAAGTTAACATTTCTTTTAAATTATCATAAAGATAATATTCTTAAATTTATGAACCATCGTAAGACGTTCTTAAATGTTTGGACTCTATTAATTCATTACAGCCGTAATTCCTTCTTTTCAAACCATATTCAATCACGAAAGATCAATTACAGTTCATTCGCTTTAAAACCGCAAAACTGCTGCCAACTGGCAAGTCCATGGTTCATCCAAGCATATGATCGATAATATAGTATTAGGTAAGTTTCTAGCTACATTCAAATAAACATTAGTTAATGTATATCGTACGATATCATATAAATTCATCATTGTTAAGGTAATGTCTAAGAATCTATCGTTAAAATAACGACATTCAAAAAACCAAATTCTGTCTCAGATTCGTGCATTTTTGGCCTTATCCATTTTGTTCAACCAAATTTAATACTGATACCGTGATGGGAAACCTCTTGCAAAAAATACAATATGAATAATGTACAGATTGCTGAATCACCCGCTTCAACCTCCAATTCTCAAAAATAACGGACAATAGGCAGTGTTATTGGGGAAACTGCATGATTTGAGGCCGATATTGGGCGCTATATTCCCATGTTTGAAAAGTATGAAGATTTTCCCACTTAAATAATAAAACATCCCCTTCAACAGAATTGTATTTTCTTGGACAACATTTCTGAGTAAAAGAGATACTTTAATTAACTAGTAATATGGGTCTTTGTCTGTACATAAACATCAAGGTACGTTAAACCACTTGGTATGATAATTAAATAATGTTAATGTCCCCCCCCCCCCCCTTAAGGTGCAATTTTCCCTTTCTAAGGGCCCGCCACCTTTCCCTTAAAGGTAAAACAAAACACTGATAGGAATAGCTAGATTCCTAAAAGACTTGAGTTCAAACCCTCTGGCTGACTTATAGAATTTCTTGTACACCGACTGAGATACAAACGGCAAACCGCGAACAACTCTAGTATTGATTGTCACAAATATTAGCATTCTTTACAAGATTAAAATCTCCAGAAATCGATCTTTACGTATTTGTGGTCTATTTATGTTATACAATGTATAGTATTTTCATAAAACTATCTAAACAATTATTGACTTTATCCATAGCCTAAGACTTTTTGTCAACAGTTTGCGGTTTGTCCAATAATTTGATACAAGGTAATTCTATTTTGATATTCGTAAAAGTTAAACAGATACATCACTAGTTAAACATGTAAACAATGCTTGTTGCAAGTCCAACACATCGTTTGTCAACAATGCTTGCTCTCTAAGCTCAGCACATGGTTGACTGATAAGCGCCAGACAGAGTCACCTTTACTCGAACCTAAATGTCTGACCGAGTATTTCGTCCCTTTGTAAGTAATCATCAGATGAACAGTTTCATACAGACACTTAAATAACACGTCAGCACGTTTTGCAGCTTGGCTGCAGGCCGTTCAAAAGTCATCAGGGAGTTTGTGCTCTGTCCCTATTTTTTGTACATTTTTGAGTAGTTTCTGTATTTGGAGGGCTTAATTATGGGTTGGTAGGTTTAGGTCTGGTGGTATTTTGGGGAATGTTGGATTTTTTGTAGGTGTTTCCTTTTTTCTATGAATCCTTTTTGGCATATATTTAATAAGGAATGTGTATGGTGGATCCATCTCATGAGGAAATAACATTATTGCTGTTAATATGATTACAAAAATCAACTAGATGTAATCTTAAAATTTATCACCATGTGTAATTTGTATGGAGTGGAAACAATGTCTCAGTTCAAACGATAGTCTTAATTAACAAGGCACCGAGGCTATAAAACTTGAGATCGAACAGTCTTCGAGATCAAATCATAATCCCATTCTCAAAGTATTATGCGGTTAAAAGAAAAGAGCTGATTAATGTTTTAATACATGTACAGATGAATTATGCTGCCAGAATGATTGTATTATTGATAATGTATAACTGTCTGATCATAATAAACTTAAAATTCTAAAATACAAGATATAAAATTTGAACTTAGAGACCGATCGATCTCTTGTTTAAGAACCTTGGTAGATGTAGAGTAAGTCGTTAGTTTACAAGTACATAATAACGTGTACATTTAATATTGTATGTCGAAATACCCTCGTTCAAATATACCCATAAAAGCCACTTTTGATGAGTAAGAAAATTGTTGACATACATGTACATGTAATAGGTTAAGTATTTGTGTAAACAGGAATAATGATGTGTACCATGAGGTTTAAATCACACTTGAGGATTTAAATATATAGACCGTTCATGTCAGTACAAATATATAGTTCCGTTCTAACAATATTTTGAGAAAAAGTCAATCTCATTGATATCAGATTCAAAATGTCTTACCTATATATGTGTATTGAGCGTAAAAATATGGAAAATGAGATCGATGGATTGAGTTTTGATGAAATTGAAATTTTCTTATAAATTATATATTATACAGACATTGTCACGTATACTCAACGTCTATTTGTTGCATAGTACAACCTCCCCAGATCGACCCTCTCTTTAGCAACAATCTCCCTTCAACAACAGCATGTTTTTCCTACTGCACGATTTAACTATTGACTTAACCTCTATACAGCAACAACAACAACAACATAATTTTGCTACTCACAAATGGTTGCTTTGGAGAAGATTCACTTTATCTTATCAAATTTGATTGTACATTTGTATTATTTTACACTAAATGCAAGATAATGTCACATTAAAATACACTGCTGTTTCCAGTCCCAGAAGACAAACTTAAAGTCTCCAAGCGTATTCTGCAAACGAATACGACAGCTAGTAAACTTGAATATTGTGAAGACTATGATAGGATACAGTAATTAAAGTACGAACTTTATTACATCATTGCCAAAGGAAATTAAATTTTGATAGAACTTTAATGAAGTATAAAATGTTATTATTCGAGTTACTCTTGTCGTATTCTACTCATGACATAGTCATCCAATCGGACAAGTCAGCCATGAAATAAAAAAATCGTGTCTTCAAATTCAAAGCACTGAAAGTACTGTACCTATGCGAAGGGAGCCGTGTTGGTAATTGCCAAATTTAGAAAAAGCAGTGTTCCATATAGAAAACAAACAGACCGCAGTATTTAACATCCCCTGATTATAACTCCCCCAAAATGGCCGAGAGACTTAAAAGACATATTTAATACGTGGTCTTAGCTAGAACTACGTACGTACTGTTATTTTAAACAATCTTCGAGTCACGATTTTTCGATCGATATGAACGTTTTCGTCCATAATGAAACTAGACTTTAAATCGTAAATAAATGACATTGAACAGTTTACCTTAACAATCTGTCATAAATAAACTATCAGTAGATTACCAATAGCTCATATTATGCATATAATTATATAGAGATATGAAACATGCGAACGCGTGGATATTTCCAATAGAAAATAGCTGGAATGGAACGGAATGTATGGACTGGTTTGAAAAGACGGAATTGATGTTCAATAATCATGATTAAAACGGGTCGTTATTGAGGACAAATGATTTCGCAATAGTTTTAAAATGGAATTGAATTCTCACGAGTTGACCCAAAAGTAATGTTCTAATAAACTTGTTGGATATCTAATATAAATTGATTATTCAATAAGAAGAGGTCGATTAAATATTGCCAGTTGAATCAATTCAATACGATGAAATATTGTTTTAAATGATTTTCTACGTGATTTCCTACGCTAACTATTGAGATAGAATTTCACCCTAGTCCTATGATAACAAGCTAATGACACTGGTACAAATATTACATAATGATGAATGTATTGAATGTATTTAGTTTTCAGATATATATTTGTTCCATTCATGGTATTCGGGATAATTTGAACGACAACGGATAAATGGATAAGGAATCGACCGGGGTGTTCAGAAGTGCGTCATCAGAAAGGTCAATCTAAACTACTCGGGCATTCCCGGACACTCTCGTCACTGAGAATGGACAGACGCCGATGGGTTCCGATTGCAGAACCGCAGACGTGATGCAAACCGGCATATAATCTTTATCGAGACATTATTTCGCCATCGTGAAGATAGAATCACATTGAACTGATGAAGAAGTTCCAAAGCACAAAATATGTGCACAATTACCTGTTACGTCATCATCTTTCGCGTAGCTAAGCGGTGGTAATGACGAGAACATGTTTCCAGGAGATATTGATGCTGGGTTATTCGGTTGCTTCCAGAATGATTGTGGTAAAGCACGTAATCGCATCGGTAATGGATCTGAAAGAAAGGACATGCAGTGTTTAGTCATTACGACTAATTAAGTATAAGTACAATGTATATACTATATTTCGAACTTCATGCACCATGCGATGCGAAGCTGAGCGCAGTAACAGAGACATAGATAACATACATGTCTCTGGCAGTAATTATATGTTCGATCAAATTCGAACTATAAATGATAGTAATTTTATAGTTTGTCCTTATAATTTATGCATATATATACAGAAAATACAAGCGACGTATTTTCTCCATACCAGGTTCTCGGCATAATTTTATGCGATATATATTTTCCAAAATTTCAAATGAAATGCGGATATTTCATTGGACAAGAAATTAGGACAAACTATATGTAGAACAAGGTAACATATGGCGGTAAATACTGAGTAGAGAAATGACCCATTCTGCATGAATTTTGCCCCTACCACTATCATGTGACCATTCAAGCCTTACTAAAGTGGGGTTTTTATGTGTTGTTTTTCTTATCGTCTTTGGTTGCTGTAAAACAGCTCTAAATCAGTTCTAAAGAGACTAGACCTTTATTTTCCACAGTACATTTTTTCTGTAATATGTAATTTTTCTGATGTTCTTAAAGACATTGAACAGCTACTATATAAGTGACCCCCCCCAAATCCACATGTGGTCTAATCTCTTAATTGTTTTATTGCCCCTAATCAGATAAAACCAGTCTGGTCACGGTCTGTAGACTTGACACCTAGTCAAAAAGTGGGGTAATAAATTTTATTGATTTACAGTGATAATAAGTTTATGACTAAATTGCTTTTGTTTTTATAAGCATAGAGTAACATATTATGTAAACAGGTGCTAGTCTATCAATGACCCTGTCTGTTTTATTACCCCCTACGGTGGAATTAGGGGACTTTCTGGTCCATAAGTCACATGCCTCGCATTCCTGGTTCAATGTCTTTAAGTATTGATACGGCCTTCGCCGTCACAGTTCTTTGTTATTTACATCCATTTGATATTTTTATATGTTTGTCCCATTATTCTATATTGCTTCCTTTTTCGAATAAGTTATATCATACGCGTCTTAAATTTATTGCTTCTTTTTGTTCGGATAAAGTTATATCACACACGTCTGTGTTGGACGCCATGTTTTGAGAACACACAACTTGTACCGTGTATACGCTCATCATCGAATGTTGTGTCACCTTCGTCAAAATCTAATCAACCAGACTGAAAATGATCTCATCAATTTTGTCAGCACAATTACAAGTGCAACCATGTTTGCTCGGTCATAAATAGTTTCACCTCTGGGTAAGCACGACGTGTTTACTTTATTTACAGGTTATGACGTAGACACCTTGTAATGCATGGTATTTTATTAGTAGCGTTGGTCACGAATTTCTTGAGAATCAAGCGGGGTGATTGACCCGGGTACTATTTATACTGCGTCACTTCCTGATAGAACGGAAATGTTTTGGTTTTGTTCAGACTTTGGATCAATACTATTGTTATCGTAAGACGTATTTATAGACATGGCAATAACCTTGGTTTAATGAATAATAAACTACGGAAGACGAAAGTAGCTAGTTAACACTATTACATGTTGTTGTACTTCTTTTGCATAAATAAATAAATCATTCAAGAAATAGCTTAGTTTAAAGCCCCATTAGCTTTTTGAATGTTAATATTAAAGTAGGTCTTATTTTACCCAGAAAGAAGTCTTATCAGTGAAAATGACTTTTATTTGCAATAAAAACATTCCAAACTTTTGTTTTTAATCACAGAGTACATATAGAAATACAGCACAGTATTATATTTTCAATGATATTGCAAAAAATAAGAAAAAACATTTGACAACATTTTAAAGAGAAGTGGCTAAAGAAAAGCATTATATGTAAATGTTGTTTTAGAGCAAATAATATACATTTCTTACATTTTACTATCATTTTACCTATTGTTCAGAATTACTAAATTCGAAAAGCTAATGGGACTTTAAACTTGTTTCAGTGTCCGACTGGCCGAGACAAATACACCCAAATGTTTTCAACAAATAACGTTAACATAACCTTCAACATATAGGACCACAAAGAATTATTAATTTACAAGGCTTTATAGTCACATTATATTTGTTAGACTGCACACGTATATAAATGGGACATAGCTAAAAAGCACACATAATGGAGACAAGACATAATATCAGGGGAGACCTGTTTTCGGAACCATGGGCGCGGCCCAATTGTGTGATGGTTTGGTTGAAAATATTAGACACACAGTCATCCGTTCCTCTCCGCTGATTCGATTTGCATGGAGAAGATTTTACTTGGGCAAAAAACAATTTGTTCTAGTTCATGTAGCTGTTTATATGTGTACATGTACTTCACATCGGTATAAAACTGAAAAAATAAAACGGACCTAGAACTCGATTAATACTATGTACAAGTTTTCACTTTGTTGAAATTTTAGTGCTGTTTTAAAGAATAACTTGACTGATATTGTTCATTTCTTGCATGAAGATGGCATCACATTATTTTTTTAATTACGCATACATAGTATATGCAAATACGTGTAGCATGATATTTGAATGGACGGAATAACATTGTTAATGATAATATAATCACAGACAAAGTATATAGATTACGAAGGTACTTGTAATCCTAACGTACATTGGGCTTTAGTGTAGGTAACATATTAGACAGAAGAATTAATTTAACAGGCTTGTAGGAATTATGCTTAGTAAAATGTTCTATTGCACCTACAGACAAAGCGTTAATGCGTATTTAAGTCGAATACTTTGTCTTTTAAATCCTCTTAAAGTTTCTAAATACGGTTACGATTTACTGATTTAGTTAAATTTAAATCTTTGTCCGACTTTTTGCACTAATCGACCCTCTTTGTAACTAAAAACAGAGTGCTATATACAACGCAGTACTATGCAATATTTGAAAATTATATAACGGTAGTAAAATTGCAATCTTCACTTATTCACTTATAATAAATTGGCATCTGTCCATATTTTAAGCGATCCTCCGTAAAAAACCGCAAACACTGTCACATTAAAAAAAATCTCATGCATCGACTTAAATGCACGTTTAAATACCAAAGTGGAGGAAAGTGCAAAAAGTATCACAAAGAAGTTAATGCCATCAAAATCGGATAACAGCATATTAATACTTCGAGGATCTAATTGAAATACAGATCTAAATACTCGCTCTCTACTTAACAATGCAGTAGAGTATGATTCCAGATTGACATTAGAAAATAAGTATGACAAGGCCAAAGTTTCTCATGACAAAACCCAAAGGGTGAACATATTTGGGGACGAATGGTACTCTTGTTGTCACAAAGGTATGATAAGAAAAAAATGGAAAAGTTTTTTCGCCCTCCCTTTTTTTGTCATGTGACCAAAACATGACTTAAAGCCAATTCAAAGAATATATCATTCATGGACATAGATTTTGTAAATACACTCAAACCAGAGTTTACGGTCACCTCCGAATAGGCCACCATTGATTATTTAGTACAAAATGACCTGCGAATAAAGACCATCTGAAAATAAGAGCCACATTATGTCTTTCTCAAGGCTTTTGTTCACAGGTTAGACTGTAAAAATATAAAAATGCAGTCGTTCTTACTGAGTGCACGGATAAGAATATTGACGGCGACATGGATATCACGTGACAAACATGTAATACGTTTCGTTTGGAACATGATCATGCAATAATGTAACGCAAACCCTTTTGATGTAACGTACGTTGTAAACATTTCCATTCAACCTTCATTCTGTTATTTTGTGATACATAAAAAAGTTTTTTTCCGCATGACCACGGTCTCTTTGATTTATTGTTTCCGCGATCACAATTAACATGCCTTCAGAAATATCAGGATGACGATGGTTTAAATGACATGAATGAAGGTATTCTATAGAAATACAGGCAAACCTGTGAACAAAGGCATAATTGGGAAAGACAAAATGTGGCCTTTATTGACATGAGGCCCTAATTCAGAGGTAATTATGTTCTAAATAGTCAATGACGGAATTTAGAAGAATGGCTTTTATTCACAGAATGGTCTTAATTCGGAGGTGGTCGCTAACACAGGGTTGACTGTAGTCGTCAGATATTGCTAGTCACAAGTAAGTGCATGTTGCTTAAAAGTTTAAGCAATTAAAATAACATTTTCGAAGTGGCTTTCACTCGAAAAATATTACCAGAGAGCCGCTCATTAACGTTGAAAAGCTCAATGTTTAGAAGTCAGTCAATATTAATTGTCTCCGTATCAGAAATGAGATTTAGTCCCGAGGGGATTTAATTCCGGTACGAATTGAGTTTGTTCTGGGTGGATGCGTTTGCTTATCTATTTAGTTTTCTATTGTGTTTAAAAACAATTAAATAATTCATCAGATTCTGCTCCATGACTAGTCTCCGACTTTTTAATTGCATGCACAAATATATATACATGTACACAATTGGCATGTAATATAAGAATAGCAACAAACGTTGGCAAAACGTCATCATTTATTCCTAAATCATATCCATCAATTGTGTCATTATTTTGCAATGATAGATCAGTTAATTAGGAGCACAGGAAATTGCAGATCACAGTTACATGATAAAAGTAAATATTTGCCATATCGGCGCAACAGATTATATACAAAATCATGAATTCATTTTGATAAATGTGATTTTTATCTATGAAGAATTTAATGTATTGATCTCCGACTATAGATATGGCCTCCAGATTCGACCTTCCTCGTTCAACTACATTTTGTAGTTCAATGAGTTACCAGTTTTATCAAAATCACTTTGATAATAAGCCAAGCAACTACCGGGGTATATTTATCTAAGTATCCATGCTTTCAAATAAGGAACTATATTTATTCCCGCACCACATGCGTCATATCTATATTTACAATATCACATGCTTTGAATAAATGAAATTGTTCGGTTATTTCCAATCGCCATTCTACGTACGAGACCGATTTAGAATTTATTATGCTGATTTAATAGTTATATCGATTTTTGATGTATCGATTGTAGTGTATCGATTAATCGGTCTTGAATCTCGTTTCATATGCAGATCAAATGAATTGACCTGCAGTTAACGTTACTTTGTATGAAATTACGAAACATGGGCCAGTTCCAATCAGAGGCATGCCTTAGCTAAGACAGCAGTTTTTAAACTTAATAATCTAGCTTGCTACCCTTTGTTTGTATAATGAAATCTTTTATTCAGTTTATTGTTTTGGGCATATATAATTAATTGCCAGCCGTTAATGGTGACTGTCTGAAATGCCAACCAGTACTCAGATTTTTAAGTTTAAAGGAATTGATATCTGAGTCGAGATAGTGTCTATGTCAAAACGGACCCTAAGAAATAAAGTACGTGCATACATGTTGTACATGTAATTGAAATTTGCGTATCTACACATCGTCTACTCTTGTAATTTTAATGTTACAAGAAGAAGTATATTTAAACAATTCATGTGTCTATTATATTAACAAGTAACATGACATGAACAAGAATCTATTTACATATAATTGCTAATTAATGAGGTCAATATCAGAACTAAAGTAACTGATCCGCGAATACGAATAATTGATGTAATCTTAAAATCAATTTATCTGTGATATAATAAACAGTATATTGACATCTTGTTTAGAATTGAATACAGTCTAACCGGTGTTAAATATCTCAGTAAACAGACAACAACAATTATAGATATTTGATTTAAAAAATATTTACAGAAAAAAGAGGATTTTTTCCATACATCGGGGCCAGCAATTCTCTAATTTTTACCGGACAAGATCGACATATTCTACGGCCTGACATTCTTCTGAGTCGACTGCATAATTACAATTGTATATGACTATTGCCATATACACAATGACCTATGGTATTGAATATGTATGGAATAGCGGCGGCTATTTAAGATTATTCAACCTTTCAATGATTACTCTGATCTGGTTAACCACAAAGAATTTCAGTGTATGCCATTATACTCTCCATGCATTGTAAGCGTCTGACAGTATCGATTTGTCGTGTTTCTGTGATATAAGTGATATACGTGCACAAATGTATTACATGCGCAAATATTGCTGCGGTGACAGCAATTGGGAAGCTCCGCGCAAAACAATGCGTGTTAGCCTTTGAAATTGTAGTGTTGTTCTCGTTCATGAGTAAACACTGGCCATTTGGGTTACTGTTTGACCTTAAACCAAATGTTTTAAGATCATGTTGTACTGTATAATCATTTGGTATGCACAGTACATGACTGACCAGTAAATATGTATACCTTTGAAATATGCTGAATAATAAGATTATCATATTTAGCAATAATTCAGTAGGCTGGATTAATTGGTGTCAATAAGTTATCGTTAAAAGAATTTAAAGGATATTCAAGACATTTAAATATTCTGCAATGTGGATAGAAGGGTACTAATTTACATTCATGTAGACAGTATCATACACCATAATACACGTAATTTGAAATAATTATCAATGAAATATAATATCTTCAATGTTAAATGGTAAGTGTTAAAAAAGAGCAATGAAGACTTAACACAATGACTTCAACACAATGCTTATATATCAACACAACTACAAGCTATGTCAAAGAATTGTTAATATCATAAAAACAGAGCATGTAGATGATAACATCTACGCCGACATGAAACTTAAAAAATATTTATGTGAATCAAGTATTTTACAACAGTCAAAGGCAACATAACCAAATCTGTATTATAAGATAGTACATAAACACTACACAATATGCATAAACATGTTTTATCAATGAAAGTCATTTGTAAAATAACATTCATATTTCTGAGTTTGTAGTAACGTCTGTATGTTCATATTTCTGAGCTTATACTCACGTCTGTATGTTTATATATCTGACTGTGTGTTCATATTTCTTAGTTAATACTTACGTATTTAATTCTGTATATTCATAATTCTGAGTTAAATCTTTATCTTCATATTTCTGAGTCAATACTTAAGTCTTTACCTTAATATTTCTGAGTCGCCCAGTGAGGACAAAGTGACAATAAATATAACAAAATAATATACATGTAATGGTTAGTTTTATTTCAGGATTCAGGGCTGGATGGGAAGAAAATGGCTAGGAGGGTAAAAATTGCCAATCTTGACTGTATGCTTCAATTATATTTGAAGACAAAGAGAAAAAGAGGCCAGGAGGGTAAAAACTGGCCAATAATGTATGGGGACATTTTTAGGGGAAAAGGTGGCCAATGGGGGTTAAAATAACAGGCAAACAACATTTGAACTGACTTTATACAATTTAACAAAAACGGACCAATACTTTTTAATAATCTATTTTTCCATAATATATTAATCCTATTAATCGAGTATATCAACTGTAATTGTTCAGAAATGAACTGACACTGCACTGTCATAAAATATCACACAGACACTTTTGGCACGTGTCCGCCATAATTAAGTTTAATACCGGCTCCCAAAGAGCCCGTTCCGTCAGAATATGCGGCCCAGCGATGAGTCGCATTTTTACGACAAATGTTTCCCGATTGACTGAGAAGAAAATGTATTTCAAATAACAATCTAAGCAAAACAATAGCAAATATATAATGGCCAGAAATCAACCAGCATCTGTATAAACCCTGATTAATGCTTAATTATCTAAGTGTTGAAATATTGATCGAGTCAACGGTCTAATATAGTATGGATACTATGGAAATACGCAGTTATCGCCTCGCAAAAGACATATTGCATGTTAAGGAAGTTGTTTTAAAACAATGATGAGTTCTCAGGGATGTAATTACATCATGAGCATGTTAAAATGCTGATTTTACTAATTGCTAATTGGTCACGTAGACTGACAAACAATAAAAGTGCGTTTCAAGGATTGTTTTAGTTTTTCATGAATATTTTTGTTTTGTGAAGTTCAATGACTCTGTGATAAAGTTTATTTCACCAAGGACTTCGGAAATTCAAGTTATCCATGGCAGAGAACCTGTATATCGACTTACGTTCCCCGGAACAGTTGGCATAATGATTATTTGATCTATAAGCTCGCCGTATCGAGTAACAGCAGTTAGCGATATTGCCAAGCGTGCATCAAATTCATAATCCGCCAAAGACATGGTCTGAGTTCTGTGTCTAAAAATTCAAATATCTTTTTTTCGATTGTCAATTTTTTTGCGATATAACAGTGATGATACTAGTTATAATGCTAATTCACTTGTCATAACTAAATGTAATGAATTTGAATTTAATCGCATCTGCAAGTAAATATTTTTAAAAGGACGATACATTGGCGAGGGCAGTATTTGCGGTGACATGTTAACTGTATTAACACGAACACTGTTTTAATTAATTAATAGCTAATGAACGAAAAAGGCAAAACACAACAGTGTGTAAAAAATTCATGTTATTCTGCCAATAAGCTGACAAATAAGTAATATGTATTTATAATTAATGACACGATTCTTAATCAAGCCTTTTTAACGTAATTTCGAACGCAAAATACATTGGCTTAAGACATTGTCGTAATTGTTTAATGGCATGTTCTTTTGTCTTAAAATATTTTGAAATAAAAGATTTGAATCAATGTGGTATCAAATTACAGCCGCTATATACTGTACGCAGTTGACTTTGAGGCATTATTTCGTGAAATATTTTCTTGTGACTTTATGTATCGACGCTCCAAGTTTGCATATAGACCCATGCTATACGTATATAATGTATGTACAACGGTAATACACATTTAGATATAACCTCTCCAGAGCGGCCCTCTCCTGAGCAACAACTTCCCGTCAACAACAGCATTCATGAGTTTCCCCTCTGCATGATGTAACTATATTAATTTAACCTTTCTAGAGCAACAAATTCTCAACAATAACATAATTTTGCTATTCCCAGGGAGTGTTGCTTTGGAAAGGTTGCACTGTACATGTAAACGTTAATTGTATGAGCTATTGTTCATTACATTCAAATTAAGTTCATTATAACCGTGTTTTACGGTACTAACAAATGAGCACGTTTTTGTATTGAATGAATTAAAGCAATTAATATAAATCGTGTTACCTCTTCTGGATTTAACTTTTGGGGGTGTGGGTGCCCGGCTTTTAAGGCCTTCTCTGCGATCTAAAAGACCTGTCGACTTCTTCTTTTTCCGTCGAATTTCCTGTGCATGATGCTGAAAACCCGGGGGTCTAACATAGACTGGGCCACTAGCCGTACTGCTACCCCCGGGGGAAGCAACGTTTTCATAGTCATGATCATGTTCATACCCTTCACAGGCCTGCCTGTGAGAGTTTGAGCCGGGCTCCGGGGACTGTGAGGCCGTGCGGCCCGTAAATGTTTGAACCCGGGACTCAGATCGTTCTTGCCTTACTGTATCAGTTCTTTCTTTGTCAAAACGCTCGGGAAACGTCCGTGATAAATCCAGTTTCAAACTGACTGGGTATGTTTCATTCGTAATACCGACGGTAGGGGCCCTGGGGCTCACTCTAGACAACATTTGACCCCTGGGACTAGGTGGAAACACTTCCCCGTCCGATGAGTCTTCATCACTAGTTGTTACAATCAAAGGCCCCGGGGCCACGCGTTTACCCCCTGTGAGTTTCACACATGGGGGGAACGAACTGTTTGTTGCCATAACTAACACATTTGATCCCTATTTAGGTAATCCAAAAGACAATACCACATATGATAAATACTACACCAAACACTCACTTATCAATTATAAATCAAATTAGGTATATTCCAATTTTCTACCACATTTGTAGTAGAATCTAGTTATTAGTAGTGACATTATTTATACATTATCCACCATTACGTACTCTTAATTTCACAAATTTCTGCATTAATTCATGTCAAAATCTCTTCCGAAATCAATCCAGTATTTGTGTATTGAACTATAAACAGTAACGACGTTCAAACATGTATATTAGATCAACAGACTCGGCTAAATCATGTAAAGACACGACCAGCATTATTATCGGGCACCTTGTTTTAACATATCTACCACGCATACTTAATTATTGAAGGAATGTAAATTGCCTATTTTTGGAAATCGATATTTGGGGTTTTAATTTGGCATAATTCCATAGGTTTAAGAATGATTTATTCAATTCTATTGCATTGTGTTATCGACAATTGAAAAGAGTAGGTCGCCATTTTTCCGCATTGTTGATATATACATAGCAACCATCTCTATGCGCTGAATAGTAAAGGCTTTTGTAACGCGCCTTTTGATTGGCTGATACCATTCAAATGACGCAGTTTATCAATGTTTACATTCATTAACATGGACTTATGCTTTAAACTGATCATGAGCGTTATCATTTAAATCAGTCAATCTAAATGAAACATGAGATTTAAACTGAATTGATCCCCGCTAGGAATGTTCCTTGATTACGTCGAAGAATGTACTTTATTCAACTTAATTAACCATATTTTATCACCTTTAAGCATGATTTTATAATCAGTATACATGAATAGATTCAATTATATTTCACACAAGTGATTATTTTTAGAATAAAATACTGCAATTTTGATAGTTATTTCAGTTCCTTTTTTACGTCTTTAAATCATGTTCAATAAATAGAACGCATTTCTTTGCACTTTGGATTTTTAAGTGGGCTACGCGTGCCTGCCCTAATTAAATATTGATCGACTGTCCAATGTAAGCGCGAACCTGAGAGAGAACATCCTGATACATATCAGTATACTGCATTCTAACTTTTTGAGTTAACAAAAATGATATTTTTAAATCAAAATAACTTAATGCAGCAGCTTCGACGATCTGAGGTTTTCGCCTGTTGAACTTGTCCAGGAACTGTAATGTAGAGTCTGTGATTTGTCAAAAGTCTAATTGATCAATTATTAATATATAATAATTATATAAGCTTTATTCATTAATTGATACCAGTGCATTAAAACCCTATAGGAACACCATTTTATCTTTTACAATTGTGCGGATTCCAGGTCCGTAGCCAGATGATTGACGACTGAAAAAGTTTGTATATGCGAATTATGTAAAACTTCGTAATATATTTCAGCCTTGAACAACGGCCCATGGATTCGACCGCTGTATGTGTATGGTTATTTAAGGGTCACCCTACAGAGAGAGAGAGAGAGAGAGAGAGAGAGAGAGAGAGAGAGAGAGAGAGAGAGAGAGAAGCTAGATAAGGAGAACGGGGCAATTGTATCCCATTTTTATTTCGAGTATTTTTTCATGGTTCTTTCATCGCATTTGGTGTAAATTTAAAGCACCGATACACGCCTCACCCTTTTTCCTGTAATTTTCTAGACTCTAGTACAGGGGTGTATCCAAAAACCAAAAATAGCTATTTTTGCAAAAATAGCATTCAGTCACAGAAATAGCTTGTAATTTGTCTTTTCTAAGGGTTTTATTAATATAACATGGTTAAATATTGTATTTTTTTTCAATTTTAAGAACAATGGTGCAGTTTTGGTCGGAAAAGAAGTTTATTTGTGATGTTTTGAAGGAAAAAACACTTATACGCACTACAGATATATGTATACATAAGGGAGAAAACTCGTACATTTCAAAAATAGAAAACTAGCATAAATAGTATGTTCGTTCACGGAAATAGCTTGTAATTTTCTTTTTAAAGGGTTTAATTCATATAACATGGTTAAATATTGTATTTTTTTTTTCAATTTTAAGAACAATGGTGCAGTTTTGGTCGGAAAAGAAGTTTATTTGTGATGTTTTGAAGGAAAAAACACTTATACGCACTACAGATATATGTATACATAAGGGAGAAAACTCGTACATTTCAAAAATAGAAAACTAGCAAAAATAGTATGTTCGTTCACGGAAATAGCTTGTAATTTTCTTTTTAAAGGGTTTAATTCATATAACATGGTTAAATATCGACAGTAGTTGGCTCGGTAGTAGGGGTGGAGACACAGTAATTTAAGCGTCTCTGGGAAATTCGGGAGGCTGAGCCAAGATTTGAACTCACGGTATTCCGTTCAGTGGTCCAGCGTGTTACCACTAGGCCAATGATCATCCCCGTACGTAAAACTTTGTATGCACAAGCAGAGACTTAGATTGTAATACATGTATACTATATATGTATATATATATATGTCTCTATAGCTGGCACAATTAATAAATCATGAGAAACAAATGCATGACGTTGTTGCATTTCTTTATATAAGCTTTATTTATACCAGGTAGTAACATCATCATAGTCACGTCAACGACCAATACTCAATGATTCGTTGAATAAATGATTAATCAGATAATCACTAAGAATTTAGTTACATTTTGTATTTGCAAAAGTGATCTTCATGGTTTTGCTAATAGCACGACCGTTCACAGTTGGCGGGAATAAACAAAAATATGTCAACGGAAGAAAATTTTGAGCGATTATCGGAAACACAAGTAACTTAGTCACTTTTTTTGCATCTGTTATTCTTGTTACTATTAATGGTTTATATAACATACCCTTAAACACTTACATTATTAAGTATACGCTACATAGTCTCAATGCGTGAAAATTCAGTTGAAGTTGAGCAACACCCGGACAAAAATATTCGTCTAGACAGAGACATAGATAACATTTTTAAATTTATCTACATTATGTCTCTGGTCTAGATGCTAGTAGAATTCATCCAATCTCTACCCAGAGTTGTCATTCCTTTCCAATCCACACTTACCTTTGTCAACGTCTCAATGCCAAGTTTCTTGGCAAACTACACTCTGATAAATAAATATGCTTTTGTGTATATTTTATAATTATTTGTTAGATGTCATAATGAAATATGTCATATTGTTTTAGAAAAACGCTTCAGGTTGCTCCATTATAAGCTGTGCCATTTATAGGGATTATTTAACCTTGTAATTCAAAAACTAATTTAGCAGAGTAATTGCAAAGTAAACAATTCAAAACACGGATAATATAACGAAGCGATACCAGACTCGGGTGTCAGTTTCCTATTTATTTAGTTTAAGTATGCGATTCTTTTCAGGTAAACAAAACAACACAATCTATGTTAGTTTCTTTTTAAGGTGTTGTCACCCTTTTTAAATCATGTGTCTGTCATTATGAAGTCAGACTACTTTTAGACGTTGACAGAGGTTAGTGTGAGCGTAGCGGGAACAGCAACTCTGGGTTGAGATTGGAATGAATCATGACTCATCATTAACAGATTCAATGATTGGAAACTGAAAGCGATTTATCAATTATATATTCATTATTTTATTATGATTTGTATACGAAACAAGAATTCTTTTCAAAACTCAGTAAGCATGTAAAGATAAATGCACTTGTTGTTCAACTTAGTAACTTCACTTAGTCACTATATTTTCAGTATTTTTTTTTATTCATAATTTTAATTGCTATATTCACAGATATGATTCTGTTTGTAGAGATTAAAAGCAGCAGTGCATCACACAACTTTGAAGATATGCAAAGAACATACAGAGAATGATGATGTTAGGCTGAACAGAATGGTTGTCGCATCAGTATCAGAAACTACATGGAGAAAGTTTGAACATTGGGCCACTGATCTGGAACACTTCGCAAAGTATTGTTCAAAGCAAATTTGAGAGATTAATTTATATAGCTTAAGTCATTAATAAGATAATACAATGTTAAATAATTAAAAGAATGTCAGATGCTTTTGGGATACCTTATGTAATTGTTTTAGAAATATCTAAGTACTGTTAGTACTGATAGTACTTACCTAGGTCAACAGGAACAAAGTCATTGGGGCCTAGACCAATTACAGATCTTACTGTCAGGAATTAAACTTAAAATTAAACCAAAATCCTTCGAAAGATAGGAAGAAGATTAAGATGCTGTTATAAATGGACTGGAACAGGGTAAAATTGTAAATGAAAAAAATATCTTCCTTAATAGATTAATAGTAGAAAGACGTAAAAATACCATTGAATATATTTTTTCATACTTTAGACATGCTAAAAGATCTACAATAAATGCTGATGATGTGAAAATGTTAATCAGAAAAAGTCCAAAACTGGTGAGTACATGACTGTACTTATTGATGTATTGTCAGATTCAAAGATCTGCATTTTCATCACACATTATAGAGTCAGGACTCTTGTTTCCTTTTTATTTAATTTCAAAATTATCATCCCTAAAACATGAATGCAATTTTATTTTGAAAAATCAGTGTGAAAAATGATACTTTCATTACCAAACATTGTTGGATGATTTCACCAACTTTTGATGAATGTGTTAAATTAACATACATGAACATTTAGTCAGGTACAATCAAACCGGTTTAAAGTAGTCTTCTCCGAATAAAGGCCATCCTATGAATAAATGTTATTCTTTTAAAATTATTTTGATTGTTTAGAAAATGACTTCTGACTAAAGGCCACCTGTCAATAAGGGACATGTGATGTCTTTCTCAAGTGTGACCTTTGTACACAGATTTGACTGTTTAAAAAAAGTTTTATTATTTCAAATTTGACTTTTTGTTTGCTCTTTTTATATTTATCCATTAGAACCAGAACCAGGCTTGTTCCTTACAATACATAAATCTTTCTGTATTGAATATAATGATGTTCATTTCAGTTAGCCCATATCAATCAGATACATGATGAACTGACTGCTTCTAAAGGTGAGGGAAAGAAAAAGGCAAAGAAAACAAAATCAAAAAGTTTGGCGTCAGCTTCTGTTAGCAGTGTGACTGAAATGGACATAGACGATGATAGTAGATCTTGATGTGTTTCATATTCCATTGTATGGATTTATAAAGCTGTGATTTACAAATACGACAGAATGCTCTTAAAGTGAACTCCCATATCCTTAGATAATATCATTATATCCACTGCTGTAAATAAAGGGCCTGTTTGGTTAAAAATGAATGCAGTCAAACCTTAATTAATGGCCATCTTAGGAGAGCAGTCACTTGAGAATAGTGGTCAGTATGTAGCAATTATTTGTTGATGTGATAAACCACTGAATAAAGGCAACTTATATACAAAGACTGTATTTCTTCTCTCCCCTTTGTTCTCAGTGTATTTCTTCTCTCCCCTTTGTTCTCAGGTGTGACTGTACTTCACTGTATCACACTTCATGAAAACCAGGTTGAATGTATGCATTTTTATTTGGTTTTACTACATATAAAAAGTTATGTATGTTGGAATCCAAATATGTTGAATGGTAAATAAATCTGTCAATTGACAGTGCTGTGCTGTGTGTTATAAAACTTGAGGTCAATCTCCAAGCTACTTTGCCTTCAAGTTTTTGGATTGTCTATGCTAAAAAAAAATGATGATCCATCTGTCTCCAAAATTGATCTGAAATCATATTGAAACAGCTGTATATTTTCATATAGTGTACCGGTACTATTTTGTTACTGAAATTGAGATTTGAGCTTACCCAGCTTAGAGACTGAGCTGAAGTTTTATAATCCCATACTGCCATCTATCTAAACATATAAATTGGCATGGTTAACATATTAGCTAGTATATGTGCTAGAAAACTGCTTCTTTTTTTAAAAAGGAAAAGTTTGTTCTTACATTAGAACTAGTGTGCTAGTGATATACTTGCAGCATAAGTTTGAAGAACACAAGTAAAACAGCCTTCTGAAAGTAAGTTTGCTATCCCTTTTTAACTCGACACAAAGCCACAGTGACACTTTGGCAGCTTCATGCATTTGAACTTTGAAGACAGCAAAACCAATGTTGAACTTGAAGGTATCAGAAATATCAACTTTTCTGAATGTTGGTTATCAGGAAAAATACACACACAAAAAACACAACAGAATATTTCTAGTTTCAATACAAATTTAATATAAAAATTGTATTGTTATAGTGCGATTTAATTTTAACTGTCAAAGTTAAATAAGTACAGGGTTGCTAGATACATTTATTTTTAGCTTTGTACCACAGTCGATGGTCTGTGTTTATTTTACAGCGGGGAATGGTCCGCAAGTTAATATACTAGGTAGTGCATCGCTAAATATGAAAATTTCACTAAAGTTTAAAATAAGTGCATGTGTATGAACCATGAAATTATGCAGCTTTGATAGTTTGATTAAACCGCAGTATACAAAACATTGCATATTGATGAGCCATTAGTACAATATAATGTCACTCATGAAGTAAAATAAATTATCACAAAAAATGTGACATCGGAATGTAAGTATTTAACAATATGGTATACATAAATGCTCCCTGCTGGGAAAAATCTCTAGAAGTGTCATAACATACAGAAAAATACAAATGATAGAAATGTTAAAACGAAGACAAAATGAAGGGATGAGTGCAAGAAGGTACCCACCTCCTTTCCAAATAAAGGTAGGCCCCTCTTGCATCCCTTCAACTGATTAAGATGAAAGTCTTTTGTTATCAATACTTTTAATTCATCTTCCTGGAAAAAACAGTAATGGGGTCTTAAAGGCAGATTAATGCGGTTGCATTGAACTTCCTTGGTGGCAATTTTTTATATTTTTTTTTTAAATTTTAGATAGACATTTTATCAAAAAAACATTCATAGATGTAATTACTTAAACATCTTAATTCTTAAGTAGTTTTTAAAAAAATAATCTTGCTCATGAAAATATTTTTAATAATTATTTATCATCTGCATCCACTAAACATGGAAACAGATTCATGTACAACTAAACACGCCTACTTTTCCCTGATGAATGCCCCACATTTCCAATTGGTTAAGTTACAAATGAAAAATTGTTAAAGCATTTCTTAGACACTGCAATTAATAAAGTGTATAAAGCTATCTGATAATAATTGATTTTATGTGATAAGAATCATACCCAAGTATCTAAAATTAAATGCATGTAGCAATCTGTTAATTTTGATAAGCAACTATTAACTATAATGAAAGGGAGATAATTTGGAAATTAAAAATAGTTTCATAGATAAGTACAATATGAATACAAATAAACTGATCATTGATATGAAGTACATGTAAGGTGATCATAGAGACTACAAATGAGATTCTTACAGGTAAAATTATTTACTATGGCATATAACTTATGTAAATTCATATAAAATGCCTCATTCATGCAGCAAAACATAACATGGACTATTTCAATTATTTTAAAGATGAAACACCTCCCTAAAGAATGCATCACCTTAAAGTACACCTGGTGCTCAACCGAGTTGACTTTAGATAAAACAAGAATTAACAATGTAGGAAATCATCTAAGAAGATAAACTCTAAACAAGACCAATTTCAATTAATATTTAACAAAAAAATACAAAATTGAAAATAATTTATAGCTTCTTTTTTTCTGAAACTGTAAAAATCGTTCATTTCCTGTCACAAAATTCAATTAACCTGAGTGATTTTACTTGGTTTGACCCCAAAAAATGTTCAACTCATAAGCAAATTTTAATTGTTTCCTAGTTCGGAGAGACAGAAAATGATAAAACAGAGGCCTAATCTATCAAAAAGCAGTCTTTGTACACACAAAAATATCACACACTTTTGTATACAATTCTCTACAAACACCTAAAAAAAATAAACAGTCATGATATACACATATGAAGTCAGTTTTGCATGCCCTTCATGAAAATGCACAAAAAATAGGTAAATATGAGCTTGGAGACCAGTCTGAAAAAGCAAGCACCTGATAATTCTGAATTCTGAGACTGGTCTACATATCCATGTTTTGTAAACATGACAGCAAAAAGGTGTGTATTTCATAATTGAGCAAATTTCTGTCTTTTTGTGGAGTCATCACCTTCAACATATGGACTATGTTCACGAGCTTTGTGATAAAGTTTGAGTAATTCCATGGCTTCTGATGTCTGTTGTCGGTCATCGAGGTGCCGCTGACATGCCTCTTGTACTGACTTGGCATACGTCTCGGTCTCACCAAGGAGTAAAGCTAGATCACTTACACCCATTTCCGCCATCTCCTGAAGATTAACAACAAAGTGGATTCGCATTTTCTGCCTACATACAATATCATAAAAATATCCAGTACATGTAGGCTAAACCTCAAACATATCTGTCATATTGATATTATAAATCATTATAATTGACAGCATTATTTCCATAAAAAAATAAGTCTATCAAAACTGCTGAATTTATATGCAATAGTTTAGCTCATTATACTATTGGTTTGCTTCAGAGAAGGAATTCTCAGAATAATCAATATATCAGATATGATATCATTTGTGATACATCAACATTTTGAGGAAAATCAGCCAATTCCACCTACCCTGCCCACATTTTCTCAGTAGATTTTGACGATATACAGTCAAACCTGTGTTTATCACCACCTCCAAGTAAATGCCACCCTATGAATAAAGGCAGTTCTTTAAAATACTGTCACTGATGATTTAGAACAAAATGACCCCTGAATAAAGGCCACCTGTCAATATATTAAGGCCACATTATGTCTTTCCAAAGGTTGACCTTTATTGACAGGTTTGACAGACTACAATCAACATACATCCAATGTAAAGTCACGTCCCTGAACTTTATTAGCAATGGAAAAAAATTAACCAGAACAAACCTGAAGGTCCTCATTAGAAAAGGTGATCAGTCTAGTTATCTCCCTTTTCAGTCCTGCAGCTAATTCTTTCACTCTGTCGGTAACATGACGACCACCAGGCATCATATAATCAGGCTCATCACGACCCTCAGCTGGAGAAATAAAAGATAAACTGTCAGAAGAACAGCAGAATGTTTCTATTTCTTTTTTTCTTAATTAAAAAGCAAGGAAAACAAGCAGACTACGGTAGGTTGAAAAGTCATTCAGGTAAGTGTATACTAGGTATTCTTTCACAGCTTATAAAATTAAATATGATCACAAAAGGCAACATGGCCTCAACATGTGTTCCCATTGAAGATTCACCAACCATTGCTTTTCGACAAGAGTCAAGTATTGAGAACTGTAAGATAAGACAATACCATAGTCATACTGTCACTGCAAAAACTGTCAGACCACAGTCGTCCGAAAAAATGAAAGTCTGGTAAAATTTAGAGAATTATTGGCACCTGCTCGATTTTTAGAGAAAATTAAAGTCAATATCATATTGGGTCTGTAATATTGTGTCCAGTCAGGTAATATTCACAAGTTTGTCAGTCCTCTAGTCTAAACATAGTACATTTTCTTCAACACGGTCATGTACTCTAGACATTAAGTCTGAAACCTTGAACTTTATATCAGTCCTTCTATACAATACAAAGGTAAAGACAGAGGAATGGAATGAAATAAATATAGACAAGAAGCTTAACATACGTTCAGCTTGATCTTTCCATGTCTCTCCTTCTCGTAGAAGCATCAGTGTTGTATTGAATGGTAAGAACTGAAAATAATCATCTTCATCTACCTCTGTCCCATCAGTTTCAAACACCACAGACACTTTGTCAGACGGTAACACATTCAGTTTCTCTTTGGCTGAAAACATGAATGTAAGCCTAAAGCATAAATCAATACTAGTACATTGTATACTGCAGAGAATTATGAAATTGGCATACATGTGCATAGTACATGAAATTAATTCATAACAGTTACAGACAAAAAAAAAAACATACTTTAAAATCGAAAAAACTAAATACAGTCATCCCTGTGAACGAAGACCATTCTACAGTAAGACCAAATGTGGTCATTATTGACAGGTGGCCTTTAATTGGAGGTAATTTTTTTCTTTTATCAATGACTGTTTATAAAAGAATTGTATTTATTCACAAATGAAAAGATGGACTTTCTTCAGAGGTGACCGCTAATAAACACAAGTTTGTCTGAATACTATCACCTATTACACTGAATGAAAATTTGCCTCAAGTCAACCATTCACAAAAAGTCCTTAAAAACTATGGTTTGAATACTCATAAGAATGTAAGGTGGTGAATCTTATTCTTAATTGATTGGTTTAATGAATCCCATGTAAAGGAGAAATATTGACTTAGGATTTATTATGTCTAAGCAATATTCACTAACCTTTGTTAATCAGTTCATCCAGAGTTGTAGCTGTAACTGATTTCTTTATTGTCCGATTAGCACTCCAAACTTTGTAAGGACGAGCTGTGTTTGCCATTTCCTCTTTTGAAACAAAATACATCATTTTAAATCAAGATAAATAATATCATTCATAATATTATCAGATTACAATAGAAACAGTTAACGGTTGGTTGAATTATCACACTTTATGCAAGTAGGAGCACTATGTCTCTCAAATGACTTAGAAAAGAAAATACTTTAAAATGTCGCTGAATAGATCAAACTTCTTAACATCTGATTAAATGTAGATTCTATTTTGAGTAATTTCACTTTTCAAAAGAATAAACGAGGTCGCGAATTTGCATGAAAAATAAGAATTCATGACAACTCTACTGTTGTCATTAATGTCCGATCATAGATTTATAAATATAAACCAATAGAGAAGATAAAATGAAGTGATTTTGATGGCAGCTAAGAAATAAAGTTTGAATGCTTACAAATGATTTGGTCCGAATCTTCGTTTTTGTGTCCGGATTTCCATCAACTGTCAATTAGCGTTGCTTACAAATAAGAAAGTTAGTCGAACTTCTATTGGTCAATCTGAAATTTTCTATCCAATCAAAGCTTTCGTTTCATCGTAGAATCCAACATGGCTGACACGGACACAAAGGTTAGTTTTAATGCGACGTTTTATCGTTTTACTGTTTTTGAAAAGGTGTAAGATTGACAGCATGTATCATTTACGAAATTCTGTAAACAATTGGTTCAGCTTGTGTTTCCTGCGTTTCCATTACCTGCTTCATTTTTTTGCTTGCCGCAAGAGTTCAGGAAGTGGAGTCATTATCTGGGTTGTTGATAATTTGTCAAGGTGTTCCAGTTCTTAACTGTTCATTGATCACTGTATTTTGTTCTTAAATTCTAGTTGCTGAAGCAATTCCCGTTCAGGCATACTTGGGCCTGTGTGTGTGGATATTTACCTAAATCTTGTATCTATTGGTTATTTCTTGCGCTAGGCTGCGGCACAGGTGCCTGGCGTATGCGGCATTTGCATCAGATCCTGTAAAGAATCCATTGCTACACCAGGTTACGATATGACCAACTGATTGGTTACAAAACAACCAAAAATGATGGTTGCAAAATGGCAAGGTTACGAAATGACCACAACTCCCCCGACTTCGGTTGTGTTTCTCTTTAGAGCTTATATGTTATTATTTGTGATGTCTTGCTCACTCAAAATAAATCTTAAATCATGATCTGACTTGGTTTTGCTCTTCATTAAATGTTAAAAATCTTCTAGCTTTTGGATTAAACCATAATCATAATTAGGGCTGTCCCGATACAGATCTCAGCTGATACGATACGTATTGCGATACGGTACTAGCGATATGCGATATCTACGATACGATATAAAAGTATTTCGAAGTAATGAACTACGTTATAATATTAGTGTTTTTTTTACTCTGCACACTTGTTTGGTGATAGAAAGTCCTAATTAACTGTTTAAAAGGTATAAAACTAAAATTGTCTTGCACTTAAAGTCATCAATTTGATTCACAAATGTTTAGTTGATTTTGGTTAAATTATATTTCTTTTTTTTAAAAATTTCTCCTGTTACTCGCAATGCGTTGTATCCCCTGACGTAAAAACACGGCCAATACCGGAAAATTGGAATTCATACCGAATTCCGACTATTAGCCAGATAAAATTGTTTAAAGACTCAGGTTTTATGATTATTGAAAAACAATACTAAATTAATAATACAGCTTTGAAACCTTCAACTTGGATGTAATGATTACGAGACATATGTGTTCTAAGTTTGCTGGTCCAACCACTATACAGATCGCAGTGACATTTCTTACAGACTGCTACGTGAATCTTTGTTCCATCCATCGGCCAACCAAAATGCTGCCATGTTTTTACGTAAATTACTTGGTGGCGTTTTAAAGTTACTTGGTGCCTAGGCCATTTTTTCAGTAATTACAGATTGTTAGTGCAGACGACGACAATGTTTACACACTATAGGTACAGCTGGCTGGCACTCAAAACTTGAATATTCGTACATGTGTTTGAAAATTTAAATGCCGGATCTATGTTTCGGAAAATTAGAAAATCTGTTCCTCATTTGTCAAAAGAAAAGTTTTAAAATATCCTTTACTAATAAAATTAATATAATTTATAGGTCAATATCTACTTGGCAAAATCTGAATATTCGAATCGAATCCATTGTCTAGCTTTACCTCACGCTGTTAATGTCTTTAAATATAGAATATGGAGTTGAGAAAGCATTGTCGACGATTAAATAAGAGAAAATTCGTAAATCTAGTTCAGTTGCTAAACATTCTAGGAGTTTTTAATGTAAAAGTAAAGAAACCGCGATACGGCCGATACGGAACCTTCCAATACGATACGCATATCGTTCAGCACTGTACCGGTACGTACCGGTACACGGCCATATCGGGACAGCACTAATCATAATGATTGATACTACAGGTTCTAGAACAATGGCAGCGCCCACGGTTTCATATTTTCCGTCGAAAGTCAAAATGTTTCAAGTTTTTCATACATGTAGCCCATGTTCCAGCCTACAATTTTCCGAATACATTGATACCAAAATTAGCATTGTTCCTGCCGCAGTTTATCCATAAGCCCTGCAGAGAAATTTAAAAAAAAAGAAAAAGTATGTCCAATTTGATGCTAATGTCTGTTCTGTTTTTTCAGCCGGAATTATCAAAAGAAGTTCTGGCCCCGGCAGCCAGTATAAGGGAGGACTTAGTTTCGACTGCAGTAAAATTTCTTCAGAATCCCAAAGTTCACCAAAGCCCGCTGAGTCAGAAGAAAGCTTTCTTGCAAAGAAAAGGTTTTGGATTTATTTTCGTTGCGATTATTTTTATTTTGTAAATGGTCATTGAACATTACAAGTATGATTCATGTTACATGTACACACTTATCATGTTGTGTGTAAGCGCTTCAAGTTATGTGTAAGCGCTTCAAGTTATATGTAAACACTTCATATTTCGTGTTAACACTATCAGGGTCTTTTTTCCAAAAATTGGGTAGGGGCCTTAGCCTTTCATTTTGGGAAATTCAAGCGTGATATTTGGCCAAATTTTGAGAAGCTTAGACTACTGAGTTTGAATAGCGTTGTATTTATGGGAATTTCTTGCCTAAAATTGGGAAAAAAACCAGCCAATTTGCAATTGGGAAGTCACCGATTTTCGGCCTCTGTTATAGAAGGAAAAAAAGCCCTGACTATGTTCCATGTAAAAAATATTCATGTCTCATAATTCCTTTCTATGTGCCTTCACTAGGTCAATGTTCTGTTAACAAATTCAGTTTCTTAATTATTTTAAATTTAGTGATGTATAAAATCATGAAATTTCTCTATGATGTGATATATATAGTCTTGCAAATTGATTAAGTAGGCCGTCAATTCATATATATGTATATGCCTTTTCCCTATCAGAGAAAAATGACCAAATTGTTCTTGACATATCTGTAGGATTAACAGCTGAAGAGATTGATATTGCTGTAGGAAGAGCTGGTGTACCGTCCAGTCCAGAGAGTGTTGCTAGTCCACAGGTCGTAGCTCCAGGACAACCTGTACCGGGTCCAGTTGTTCCATCTCAAGGTAATTAACAATTGGAACTCCTCTGAAGAAAGTGCCTCTGACATATTAATAGGCAGACTGCCATAGTGTTGTTGTTGTTAACAAACTACTTTCTGTCATGACTGACCATAGGACCCAACAATAGAAACAACCTGTTTCTCTTTCAATGGGAACTTGATGCCCATTTTGAAAATTATGGACGATAAACACGTTTGCATGAATGATTAGCAATTTGTCGGGTCCCGCACTCCCAATTTTCTCTTTTTTAGGTACTTTTTCAAGAATATTGATAACTTCAAGCTGATTTTAGAGAATGTTGGCCAAATTATTAATACAAAAAAGGCAGACATCAAATTTACCCTTCAGAGGATTCAAATTTACACTATGAGTGTTTCAATAAAGTAAAAATAGTCTGAAACGTCTATATAATGACTTTTAAAAACGAAATCACAGTGACGACAATTCACAACTTCCAACTTCAAAAATTGTTCCGGAGTTGGCTCCCAAACCACAAAAGCTACGTTCATGAACTAAAGTTGTGAGCTTTCTTGAAACCAGCAGGCCACCTGATGAGCATATACTTTATATCCAGTAATGTAATAAAATGTTTTTGCACAAAAATATCACATTTAGTCCGCCTTCTTACTAACATTCTCAAAAGCTTCGCTTAAATATCAACTTTCGCTACAATATGTTGCGCCCCCTGAACATTGCGTTTCATTGAATAATTAGTGTTATTGCTAGTCCTTAATATGGGGATGAAATAGTGGATTGAAGCCTGTCCTCTTGGGGGGGGATCTCGCCTGAAACCAATTTGGGGAATGAAATTTTACGGAATAGATTTTAAATTTGGGAAAATTGAATGATTTCAAAGGAATTTTCAGAAGGGAAGAGGCCTTTACAGGCTACCACTGCAAATTGCTGATGGTGGTTTGCAAAACCTCTTCTATTTTATTTTTGACATAGTATGTACTTTGGAGAACAATTACTTCTTAAATATGTTCGTAAAAGCATATTACAATAGCTGTTAATCATGCATGCATGTTTTGCTATTTTTATTTTCAGCCCAATATGTCAGTAGATGGGTTAAAGCCAGAGATGTTATGGCAGTCATCACCATGGTGACTGGTATATCATATGCTGCTTTTAAATTATATAAGGTAAATATTGTCAACTAGTCATTATTCTTTCCCCACATTCAACATATTGATGAGAGTTTATAATACTTAATTAATAGCATTATAATACTGAACTGTTGAAACTCATTTATCAAACTCCCTTATATGTAACCCACTTATATTGAAATAACGATAAGTCCTAAATTTTATCCTATTTGAATTTGTTGTTCTCCATTCATTTGCAAGTATCCTGCTTAATGGCAGGATTCAGATATATTTAGACTTTAAGTAAGGTGACTCTATTATTCTTATACATTGTAATTGACTCAAAACTGCAGGAAGTAACACACTCTTACATTTATTTATGGACTGTATGTATAAGAACATTGTGCTTACTATATGAGATCAACAATGTATATATTTTGTCTATTTAAGTCAGAAGTCTAAATCTAGTTCCAAGAATTGATGTGTAATATGTTTTTTATTGTAGGAAATTCTAGCACCATGGTTGTTTGGTCTCCAGACTAGAGATCAAAAACTGGAACAAATTGTCACTGATTCCATTAGTAAAATCAACACAACCTTAGTATCGATTGAGGACACTCTAGGTAAACAGCAGGAGAAACTACAGATGCTATCTCATGATGTTAACAGTAAAACAGTAAATATAGCACTTATATCATATTGTTTATGACTTTTTTGTAATGGTTTTATTTTCACAAGTGATTCAAAATCGCACATAAAAATTGTAGATATGTAAAAATGTTCAGAAATCAAAGTCTGCGTAAGAAAATCTACTAGCGTTAAAGTTACTGCTTTTGTGTTTTTTGTTAGTAATACATGTATTATGGTGTCATTCGATGTTGATTTTTAGGGGGTAATAATAATATCACTGGATTTAATGATTCAGAAGTCTTTATTTAGGTTCTAAGGAATTCACTATAACTATATTCTGTTGTATTCTATACTTAATATAGATACATAATGATTAAGAAATTGATTATTTTTCAGGGTGCAGCAAATATAGATGTAATGCAGAATACTTCAAGTATAACTGAAATAAAGACAGAGATATCTTCAATTAAGAGCCTTCTTCTTAGTAGGTAAGTGAAGTGTCTGATAAGTAACATTATTTAGTCCATATGGACTAATGAGTAAGAATTTCAAGTGTGTCACTTCTGAACAAAGGCCATCTTGTGAATAAAGTCCATTCTTCTATAAACCGTCATTTATTATTTAGAACAAAATGGCCTCCAAATATAGGCCGTCTGTCTATAAAAGCCATGTTTTGTATTTCCAGAGAATGGCCTTTGTTCTTAGGTAAGACTGTACAAAGATTATTTGTCAATCAATACCATAGCATTATAATGTTAACTTTAAAATGATAAACTTTAAGAATAAGTTGTTTTTCGTCTTCCTTAAAATGTCATTTTGTTATGGCACTGTGGTATTTCTTATGCTCATAGACATACATGGTATGAATATTGTTTACCATTATATTTTTTATGTTGACCAATGTTGCATTATGAAACTGTCTGGTAGACTTGCAGAGTGGTAAAAACCCTGAAATGCCACTTTAAATATGGTATATTTGTATTTATAGATTGCCTGTAAGAAGGCAAATATTTCATCTATTGTTGAATTTATTTTAGACGTCAATTCCCGCCAGTACCAACAACGTCACCAATTCAGTTACCTGCGTGGCAGTTAGCAACCAATTCTGGTGATGCCAATTTGAATGACAAGGGAGCTAAAGACAATGAAGAAACAACTAATACTGTAACATTTTCTTCAAGTCCAGCTCCAGAAACTGAAAAAAGTGCCAGAAACACTGACAATGATGAAAAAACTGCTCAGGAAGCTGTTGTAATTGCTAAAAATAAAACTGACCTTGACAATGATCAGAAAGAGGCTGATACTGTTGAAAATGAGACTGAAGGTCAGACTTCCGAGGTGAAAGTCACAGAAGATGCTAATGACAGTGAGGGAGATGAAAGTTCAGACTGATTTGTGTTCAGAAATTTGTAGTGATTTTATATTATGAGCCGAAACCGAAGTATGCTGACACGCTTATTCAAATATCCCTGGACTCAAAAATGTTTTTGGGATTTAGAGGAAACTGTTGTTCATTCTTTATTTCAGATTTTGTTTTCAGTACCAGCGTATAATGTTAAAGAAAAGCAGAAGTGCCTACCTACGTATAACTCATTGTTAATTGTTTGAGGAATGTATTATAAACCACAAACCAACATTTTTTAGGCTAGCCTTATGGATTGACATATTTTGGTAATAATTATTTGATTTACTATGAATTAGAAGTATGAATTTACAGCTTGTACATAATATATTATGTTTACAGCACTGTGTTAAGTACTGCTAGTTTATGAAGTTTTATAATGGTGCAATCTAGTCTTGTGTATGAAGATTTCATTTTGTTTGATTTTTTTCTAGATAAAAATCCTTTCTTGAACATGAGAAATTACTGTCTAATAAATAATTACGGTAAGTCTGTGATTGTGATATTGATTTTTTATATAAACCCAGCACTGGGTGTTGCATTTTTCTTTGTATTTGATATGCAAATTTTGATGTAAAAAAAATTATGTTTCAATATTGTATGGTTGTATGTGCAGTTAAAGTTGAGTTCATGATCACTTGTGAATAAAGATCATCATGTAAAAAAACAGCCACTTGTCTGTATGGTTAGGTTATAACTGACCTTGTTAACTGCTGAAAAAGCCAATTGTGTGTGTGTTGGCTGTATTAGTTCCCCTTTGGTGGCACATTTTCACAGGATGAACTGTGGACCAAAGACATTAACTGTGTAGTTTGGATCTTTTTGTATATCAATGTCCTAGTTGTACTGTACTAACTTAGGTTTCAATGTACAGTCAAACCAGTATTTGCAGCCACCTCCAAATAAAGGCCACCCTATAAATAAAGGCCACCCTATGGATAAAGGCCACCCTATGAATAAAGGCCACACTATGAATAAAGGCCACCCTATGAATAAAGGCCACACTATGAATAAAGGCCACACTATGAATAAAGGCCACCCTATGAATAAAGGCCACACTATGAATAAAGGCCACACTATGAATAAAGGCCACCCTATGAATAAAGGCCACCATATGAATAAAGGCCACACTATGAATAAAGGCCACACTATGAATAAAGGCCACACTATGAATAAAGGCCACACTATGAATAAAGGCCACACTATGAATAAAGGCCACACTATGAATAAAGGCCACACTATGAATAAAGGCCACACTATGAATAAAGGCCATGCTTTAAGATGCAGTCTCCGATTATTAAGAACAAATTGACCTCCATACGAATGCCACATGTCAATAAAGGCCATATTTTGTCTTTCCCAAGGGTGTCCTTTGTTTGTACAGGTTTGACTGTGTGTATCATTTTGATAGGTATGATTGATTGTGTATAATTATGTTTCTGTTCACCCATCTTTACAGCTTGTATTATGGGAACATTTACATTATGTGGGTGAGCCCCATCCACACTAGTTAGTTCTATGCTCTTAATTGAAAAGTGCCCATTTAGCCTTCATCAAATTTGGTCAAAATATTATATATCTCAACTGCCAGTTTGTAACAGATTGGCACTTCGCTTCTTGTTTTATTTTTTTACCATTTTGGACACTTTGAGAATAGATAAGGTCTATTTCATATTGTTTTTGCTAAATCAGGAGCAGTAACTCAAAGAGTGCCAGGGGTGATTTTGCTGGTTATCAAACTGGCTTTATTCTGCCAATTTTAGTATTTTTTCTGCAATTCTGAAGGACTTAAATGGTTCCGGTGTTGGGTGTAGCTGTTGCCACATCTTCGGGCTGATTGATATTGAAAATCTGAATGATAAAATTCAAATCATGTTTATGTAGAACTTGTCAGGGTTTGATTTCAATGTCTGCATTTATGTCATTAATTTTGCAAATTTTGTTTCAGTTTGTCTTTTTTGTTATACAATATAAACTTTTAATCAGACATTGCTTTGTACCTGTACATTTTTTTATCAAGTATAATAAAATTGCTAAAAAAGCTGAAGTTTTGCTTTGTTTCTTTTTTTACAAAATGATTAAGTAAAATTGCATTTTATACCGTATCATTATATTAACTTATTTTTGGACAGGTTTTCAATAATACGTGATTATTACAACTAGACATTGCAACCACCTCAACACAAAGACATATTTTTACATGTACCAAAAGTGATCTTAGCTCCAATGTTTTACTATACATGTACATGTGCATGCATTAACCAAAGAATTTGATAGGGACTGTCTAGGTTTGATGTTATTTCAGTATTTGACAAAGTACCCTTTGAATATGAAATTAAATGTCTAACTTTAGACCTAATTTAATACTTGTATAGTATTTCTACACTAGAAATATTAAGGAATCTAAAATTTATGAAGCAGAATCCCTGGTTCCATTTTGGAATAAAATCTTAAAAGTTGCAATATCTATTCTTGTTTCAAATGATCACCAAATCTCTTTAACCAGTACAAATATCTTTGATATAACAGGTCCGACTAATCAGTCAAATGATTGTAAATTGCAACCATATTCAGACAAGACTAATAACCACATGCAACAGTTAACGGAAATTTGATGGTAAAATTATAATAAATGCTATGTATAAACATCTACATTTAACTCAAAATGAAAAATAACTCAAATTTCGACCCTGCACATGTTCATGCTGAAAATTTATGTGATTGATCAGATGTCTCTGGATTGGTGAACCAACTAATATTAATTTGAAAAAAAACCTGCAAATCAGCTTAGTGTTCGTCATAATTATCATATTTTGATAAAAAGCATTGTTTAGATCGTTTTTCATGAATATGAGTTTAGTTTTCTTTCTTAAAAATTTGAATAGGCATTATAATAATATAGTATGAACTTATGTTAGTGAATGAAGTAAATAATGGACGAACTAGGAAGAACTCATATACATGCACCATAAACAACTCCTTGGAAATAGTGACATGATGAAGGAATGACCATTATTTCTTAATAATCACGCGGGGCGGCGGTACTGTATTTTAGGTCGCACGTTAATCTCACGAGCATGCGACCTTTTATCCGAAAAAAACCCCGAACGGATTGAGCGTACTATAAACCTTACTCATGTGATCGGTCATGTGACTTATCCAAAATGGAAGACGACCCACTCATTAAAAAACATCAACATTTACAAGATGCTAGTGTTAGCACTTCAAGAGACCCCAGGAACGATCGAGAAATCGATGAAATTGATATTATCGCAAAACATAAACCTAAAAGTGTAAGACGTCGAAATCAATTTGTACCAGAGTAGTTAATTTATTTTTTGTCGTTTTTTTTTAAAATTAAAATCTTATCAATTTTAAATGAAATAAAATGGTAGGTTAAATAAAAGATAAACCTCTCTTCAGGCATTAATAAGTAGCATACAAATTAATTTTTTCTATCTTAGCCTGATTTTTACTGCAAAATACATTTCTTTGAACAATATGTTACAATTTTAAGAGCAGCACTGGTCCAGTGGTTAATGTTCTGGAATTGTAACCTGGCTATAAGGGTTTGATTCCTGGTCGAGACAAGTAATAATCTTCCATGAAAATTCGACAACAATGGCGTAAAACACAAATAAAACTCTTGAAGCACTTAAATTTGCTTGTATATTAATATGGACGACCATTTGCATTAATTTTGTGGCCATATTATCAAATTTTAATAAGAAGAGATAAACCTTTGGTCTGATCCCAAGATTGTACCCAGGACCCTGGCTCACCAGACACTCGACCACATTTTTAAACAGTTAACACACAACAGCTATTATAGTGTTCTATATTCCTACATTCACTACATAGAAAATTATTGCATAGAATAATCTTCCTTTATTAATGTTAAAGGTTTAACCATTTACTATTGTATAAAACTTCTGATATACATTTACTACTGTTGATTCACATGTACCTTATTAACAAACAATTGTTTATTTAATTCATGCATTGATTACCGGGTTTGTCCACAGCCAATTAAATTTCTTTTTTTCAGGATTTTACTGGAAAGTTGGCTTTATCTATAGCTGCATGTACACTTGGATCTTCCTTTCAGTTTGGTTTCAACACTGGTATTGTTAATGCACCAGAAAAGGTTTGCTATTTCAATAAAAACAATATTGCAGTTTATCTGGAGGAACAGGCTTATACTGAAAACATCACTGGACTGGACAAATATTTCTGGACAAATATTTCCAGTTCGCAATATAAATTGACATAAATCCTCACTGAAATTCGTAGGAAATATCCAGTAAATCACTAAATTTATACCAGACCTTATCAAAATTTTGTCTGAGGTCTAACAGTTTTTGTGTTGGCTTTATTGTTAGGTACTTAATTATACCATATAACTCTTTTAAACCCATACTTAATCATATACTTTGTTACATGTGCAATCAAAATTTGCTTGATTACTTACATTAATGTGCAAAACCATCAAGGCCATCCTTTAAAAACAATTGTTTGCCGTAAGGCTACCTTTTTAGAATTTATTTTTTCTCTGATGGTCAAATTTACTAGTGATGACAGTGGTTTATGTACTTATCAAGGGAAGTAACCCCTGCAGGGAGTTTGGGCTACCTTTTCACAAAAAAGCCCCTACCTAACTTTTTTAGTCTCTCTGGATTTTTTTCACTGCTAAATAGCATTCTGACTTGTACTTTGGGTTAAGGATGAATAAATTGTAAAAAAGGATGGCCCAACTTAAATGTGGTTTGCCTTAACATGTACTGGATATGTCAGCTAAGCAACACTATACTTAACTATTTTGAGTAGCTTTCATTTGAATGTAATTTATTTGTCATTAAGTATGATACCTCTTGTTTGAAGATTGTGTGTAGAATGTTCACCATTTGGGACTTTTATTACAGGTGTTGAAAGAGTTCTATAATGAGACATATCATAGTCGGAACAATGAGTATTTGAATTGTGAATCAGGACATGGAGAGAATTGTGGTGTTTTAACTGTACTATGGGCTGTTACTGTATCCTTGTATTGTTTTGGTGGTATGGTGGGTGGAGTGTCTGCTGGTTATTGGGCTAACAAATTTGGCAGGTAACTATCAACATTGTTTCATCCAATAGGTATTCATTAACACCAAAAAAATAACACAATATAGTATCTCTGATTAAAAATGTTAATATTGTTGCTATGATACTTTTAAAGTATAACCTATGTTTATATAGTAATGTCAAGTTGCATGAAGTGTTGTAGGGTGGGATATGAAACAAGAGACAGATTGTATTGTTGATTCAGAAATTCTTTCTACTTGGAATTCCAATAGAATAAAAAAGCAACCTTAATTAGGTTTCAGTTTTGACTGAATTTTGTCTGAATAATAACATTTTAGCGTACAATTGAAAGGTTTTGAGGAATTGTTGTTACTGATGATATTTTTAATTTCAGGAAACGTACGCTGTTGTTGAACAACATTCTTATGGTGATATCAGTAGCCATAGAAGTGTCCTCCAAGTATTTACATTCCTACGAAGTTCTCATTGTTGGTCGTTTCTTAATTGGCATCAATGCAGGTAACCATACAATAAGTAAAAACATAACTCAGATATTTGGATTATATTCATCTTTATCAGTCTATTTTAGACTGTAGTCAGAATTGTGTTGACTGTCACAAGCAGATAATGATAAACTGTTGAACACACATTTACCAACCAAACCCCTGAATCAGGGGCCAATTGTGTATAATGGCCATATTTTTTCCCTTACATGATCTGTCTGCAAGATCTGTCTGCAAACAACAAAGTGTCTTGCCCCGATATTGCAAGTTTTTATACTCTCTAAGACAGTAAAACGTTCTCCATCGGAACTGCCATAATATGCATGAAACACATTCTCTTGTTTACCTTTTATTGTGGTGAAGAGTAGATAAATCCTGTTTGTTTGTAAGAAATATATTTAAATGTGTTCAGGCTGCTCATCCTGTTTAACTGTAAAATTGTAAGTCAACTGTAAATTATTTGTGACTGTATGAAAACATACAAGTATTGAACTCAGGTTTTGTGCTCTAATCCTATCATTCATCCTCATTACTTAAGGCTGATCATTGTGACTTAGAACTACAAGTCAAAATAAACTATTTGTTCTATTCTGTTGTAATTAAGTCATTAGTTCATCTAATTTCATTAAAGATTACCAATTTTTACCAACCTAAACAAGCATATTAGTTTCATCTGTATTTTGACAAATTCAGACCTAAGAGTAATTAAGAACAAAGAATGTCTAAATTTATTATAAATTTTATTAAATAATACCTTTACAGTAAACACTTCATACATTTAGTGTTGACAGTAGATGTACTGAAGTTTATTAGTATCCTGTAAATGATATAAATGATAAAAAAACATGTAAGTTTAATATTGTTGGTTCAACATATTTACACTGCATGAGTCTTTGATGTACTGATTCTCCATGTATAGATAAATCAAATTAGTTCTGTTCATTTTTCTCTCGTTTGATGTTTTTTTTTCACTGAAACGTCTCAGAATTCCTTTTTTTTTATCTAGTTTGTACATCACTTTCACATAATAAATAATATAATTTAAATACCATAATTACATTATAGAACTTATATACACAACATACTATACACTTAGACACTTTGAATAGATTTTGCACTTATCACAATGAAATGTACTTCACAACTTGCTGGTACCATTTAGCCTAAAGCTAACGCAGGGTTGAGCATGTTGGATGATTGAAACCCAACACCGGACAATCTTGATGCTGGATAACCACTCATTGTATTACTCATGCTGGAAACTGGTGAGAAATTGGACTGAAGAGCTGAAGAAAAACCATTGTAACCTTGGAAACTGGGATTCATTGGAGAGCTTGCCATTGGTCCAGGCATTTGCATGTTTGGTATGTAGGGGTTTGATACGAATGGCTGCTCTCGTTGGTTCATGTATGTTGGAAATGGAGCATGGAGGGTGTAGTTGTAATTCTGGGTAGTAAAGTTGGCGGCATTCTCGAAGGTCTTTCTAAATATGTCAGCATCAGAGACGGTTAAGTTGAGTTTTTTGTTCTTCCTGGATTTCAGCGACATCTTCCTGTTTCTGGTTTGGATTCCATCTTTCTTCATTTTTAAGGGACGATCAGAACCATGGAGCTTAAAGTAGAGGCCACAAGCGTTACACACTGGACTACCACTTGCATTACGACGCCACAGTGTTGTTGTTGTGGTAGTACAGTTGGTACAGGAAACACCAGCATTCTTACCAGCTGACAGACGTTTCTTGGGTTTCACAAGAGGACGGGCTGTGCCATTCATTTTAGCGTAAAGTCCACAAGCGTTACACAGGAAGTGACCATTACCATCTCTTCTCCACAGTGGTGTGTTTGTGGCACCACAGTTAACACACTCTCTACCTTCCTGGGACTGTTTTGGGGTCTTGGTGCTAGCATCCTTGGGTGATTTCTTGTCACTCTTATGTTCTGATTTTTCTATACCTAGTGTGATATCAGGCATGTTTGGAAACTCTTCGTCGAACTGAGATGGAAACTTTGGCATGAAAACACTCGCCCCGGGTACATCATGTGATGGTACAAATCCCTGTAGTCTGATATCGTCCTTCAAAGCGTTGTTAAAGTTCAGACCAGCTTTGTATGAGCACTCAGATCCCACAGGAGATGCTTGACTAGTAGGAGAGTTGTTGCTATGGTTTCCAGAGAGGTCATTCTGATTTCCATGACTATCAGGTTGTTTGAGTTTGAGATTTGTAATACTATAACTGTCCATTGACTTAACATCTGAGAACTTATGAGTTTCTGGAGAAATTGAGTTGTGCATCATGTAACTCTCATGTTTTATGTTACTGTCTTTGAATATTCCATCTTGGTTGTAATCTAGACTGGTTCTCTGTTTTTTAATGATATCATCATCATCGTCTGGTGGTGTTGGTGGGAAGTTGTACATTTGTTGTGGCATAGATACTGATTGACTGTTAAGTCCAGACATGATTGGTTGTTCATTTGATTTTGTTGTCTCACTTTGTGTGTACATGCTACAGGCTGAAAATAAAGAATAAATGGTTAAGAATCTTTTTACAATTAACAATATTTAAATAATTGATCATTCTGAAAAAAAAGTAAAAACATTCATATTGTTTCTCTTTTATGTACAGATAATGTAATATAATGTATAGGTATGCATCTCAAAGGAAGTCTTTATGTATATTGTATTCAAATGTATATCGAAACTTCAAAATACCCAATTTTTTATAATTTGATTATTTATTATTGATATATTTATATCATCTCTTGATCTCTGAGAATAATTCAATAAACTAGCAAACTCCTAGTTCATACACTTTTATCACACTGATATCTAATATTCAAATTTTGATTATACACCTAAACAATAAGTTTTGATAAATAATTTTCTCAATTTAAAAAATTTGACCATTCAACTTTTAACTCGAAATATTTCCTCTTACCTTGTTCACGTTTTGAATCTGCGTAATCCATTAACCTATCAGTTTCAATTTTAATGTATTCAGGTGAAAGTAAATCCATGCTTGACTCAATTAAAGATTTTGTACTTAAATCCATCTTTTAGTATCAAACTAGATCTTTTTATTAAAATAATTTTCTACAAATTTCTATCAGTGAAAATTTGAACTAAACTTTTCTCAATCTATGATCACACTGATGCATCTGTTAGTATTTTATCAGACTTATATCTGAATTAGACAGGATGTACATGCCAGGGAAGATACAATTTGCATCAGTTGGCGGGGGGGGGGGGGGCATGATGTTAATTTTTATGTACACATTTTGACATCTGGTCCTTATATACATCCATATGTGTTAGATGTCACTTTTACCATGGCAAGTTAATATACAAAATATGGCTGGAATATATTGACAACTTTATCCCCTATAATTATGTAGAAAATGTATTTAACTTTGAATTTTGAATTATTTCACACTTAATTGAAATGTTCAAGCAGGTTTAATGAGAAACGAATATAATTAAAAAATTAAAATAAAACAGTTATTTTTTCTCTGGTTTTAACTCTTTTTTTTTATAGTTTGTAAAGTAATTTTTTAATATGCCAATTTTGCTTGATATTTTAAGGTTAAAAAGATAGTGAAAAAAGGTAAACTTACTGTCTTGATATGAATGATATCCTTGTCTGTTTAGATTCACTGGCAGCTGGTTTCCGTAATTCTGAGCCATTCTGTCACCGTAGAAACCAAATCTACTGTGAGGGTCAAACTCACTGATAGGTCTGTCGTAAGCATGACTCATACCTAGACTACGTTGATAGCTTGATTGTAATGTATCCATCATATTGGTTGCAAGATTGCACAATATTCAATAAACAGCTTGTTTAAATTCCAAAATCTCACACAAAATTCACTTTAAGAATGTCTCCACAATTTCTGTGATGATATTTATGATAATATTTTCTCTATGTTTCCAAATTCTTTCACAATATTTTATATTATATCAATAACAGTTATTCTGCCTTTGAAGTAGTATATATATATCTTTTTCAAATATATGTATATATATTTTTCTTATGTGTAGATAAGTTTAGTATGAAGGTAAATCATAGAATGATAATTTTCTTAGATAAGACCAGAGCTTATATACATGTTTCTGAAATCATTCAACTGTACTGCACATCCTCTGCAGTTAATTATTAAAACATTTATTATTTTGGATAATTGGTTGCATTCTTCCTTTTTTACAACACTTAATTAAAAAGGGACCCTAAAATTGCATTTTAGGGGTCAGCCATTATCACTGACATCTCTGAAGATGTTAAATGTAACACCTTTGATAATAGGATGATGTCATTAAATAATTAGATCCCTTATCTCTCAGCATCAGCCCCTGAACATCCTACTGTTTTCTAAGTGTGTCCCTTAATTACCAAAACCCCTAAAGGTAATTAATATATAATTAGTATATCCTGACCCCTAAACTGATCATGTAGATTGATAACATACATGTTTTTCTATACATCATTATTACATTGTATAGAGTAATGATTGGGAACAATAAAATATGTGACACTTACAAAAAAAATCCTTGATTAAAAAAGGATGGCCCCTTTATCATGTAATAATATGTCTTTATGATACATGTAATTATGCTTGATTAAAAACTTTCATGTTTTATGATTATGTAATTATAGGAAAAAAATGAGATTTTTATAGTTTTGTGTAATATTGAATGATAATGTTTTAACTATACATTTTGTGTAGAAGATTTATGTCAGCTGTCATTTATACAATATTTATCATGTTTGTAGAATATTAGATTAGTCCTTGTTTTATGATAAATTTGAAATGAAGATTATTTTGTTGATACAATATATCTCAATAATTATGGTATATATTACATATTTTTTTATTCTAAAATATCAGCTCTGCCTCCCTTTTTAACTTAGATGAAAGTGTTTTTATTTTTTGTACTTTTTACTCAAAATTTTATTATCATTTTATTATGCATTTCATAATGATACCTAATACTCATCACAATTTTAATGAAAAGATGAAATTGAAATGGAATTTATTTTTTTTCTTATATTTTCAGGAATTAACACTGGGATTGCTCCTATGTATTTATCTGAGATTTCTCCAGTGTCATTAAGGGGTTTATGTGGCACATTCAATCAGCTGTGTATAACATTAGGGGTTCTCATGTCCACTATTATTGGCTTAGAACAAGTGCTTGGTACCAAAGACAATTGGCAGTATGCTCTTGGTGAGTATTGGATAAATCAAAGTACTGAAAGTACTCATGGAAACTGTACTTTCATAGACTTGCACTGCAACATTAAACAGGGGCTAGTTCAGCATGGTGGATGTAGAAAAACATAGTTCTTCAGTTAGCATCAAAATTAATGGATGCCGAGCGAGTGAAGGCTATGGAAAGCTGGACTATTGTTTGGTTTCCAAAAATCATTTCAACAATATCATCCTTTTGCTTTTTGTTGTTGAATGTTGTAGGATCAATCCAAAGATCTATGGTTTTATCTGTGATGTTAAAGTCTATAAAACTCTTCAATATCTGAATTAGGGGCCCCAATCAGCTTGAATTTGTTGCATTGGAAAAAAATTTAGGTGTGGTTGATATTAGTTGTTCAAACATGCTTCAAAATTGAACAATTTTAAGACATTAATTTTCTCTGTTATTTGGAAAATTTAAGATCCTTTAAACATTGTCTGTGACTGAACATATGTTAAGGTTGACATTCACTGGTAAAAGCCATAGACATTTATAGGATTGAAAATTTTGACATTTTGTTATTGATACTGTTTTATTGTATTTTCTACTTTAAGTCAAACCTTTGTTAGCAGCCACCTCCAAATAAAGACCATCTTAAAAAAGGCCAATCAATTAAAAACTATTATTGATTATTTGGATCAAAATGACCTCTGAATAAAGGTCACCTGTCAATATAAGTCACATTTTGTATTTCCTAAGGGTGACCTTTGTGCAAAGGTTTGACTGCAATTATTGACTTTATATCTACTTGTGTGATATTCTTTTTTAGGGTTCCCTCTTGTTATGGTTTTGTGGCAGTTATGTTCATTAACATTATGTCCAGAAAGTCCCCGATTTCTTCTGATCAATAGAGGATCGAAAGAGGAAGCTGAAAGAGGTTAGACATTGAGGGCTGTATCTAAAGTTTGTAAGAATAACATTAAAAGGGTCATATCTGACAATTTGTAAGAATGATATGAAGAGCCATATCTGAAAGATTAAGGGTCTTTATTTTCTAAAAAGAATCTAGTGAATTATTTAGAACACCTTTGTTTAGGCATTTCATAATTATTCGATATATTCAATGACATTGTGGCATTATAAAGAGATAAAATAGTTTTAATTAATTTGAGCAAAATAAAACCACCTGCTTGTTATTTTTTATGTATAAAGCAGTTAAACTCTGCTGAAAATGATTGTTGAAAATCATGAAGTCAAATAGAGTTTTGAAAAAAAATTGATGTTTTTACTTAAGACAGAGTAAAGCAACCAAGCACAGAGTTTATCTAAAATGTATAAGTGTCTGTCAGTTTTAGTCCAATTAACACTAAGTATCTAATTAAGTGTCATCATTGATGGATAGATTATGTGTTAGTGGGTGGGGAATGGCCCTTGGTAACATGTTAGCACATGTTTATTTATATTATACACCACTTGTCACCTCTGATCCCTAATCATGGACCCTGTTTATACATAGTTCCCTAAGTAAACATGACAGCTACTGATGTTTATCTGATATGGTTGAGCACACAGTAGGGGACTTTCCTTTGTGCCCCTGGTCATTATTTTTTCTCTCAATTTTGTAAAAACATTCCTTAAATAGCAATACCGTTTTCCTGCTAAATATGAGATATATGTAATTCAATTAATAGAACTCAAAATTCATTTTTCTTTTCAGTGCCTTAAATACATTTATGCTCAATAATATTTTAAGTATAAATAATATCATAAATTATTTAACCTAATTCTTATAGAAAATACATTTTTTCTATGAATCACAGAAATAAAACATGTATTTTTACTGGGTAAAAAAGTTCCTAAAATAGTGTTGTCATTGCTCCTGATAAATTGAATTGTATGAAATTTAATCAAATACGTTATTAAGCCTTTTATTTCTAGTTATCTTTTATTAACTATTAATTGATACAGATATGGTCAATTTCTTTTTATGTGTAAATAATTACAGTTTATTTGTGTCGTGGTGATGGAGACTGGAGAAGCTTGTAGCTTTAAAAAATATAACAGACAATGAGTTGTCGTAAAATACATATGTCCATTTTCAACTTTTTTCTTAAGTTTTATCTATGACTTGCAAAAATGATTTTTTTTCTGTTTTCATTAGTGTTAATAGTATTTGATACAATTTGATTTTCAATTTTATTTAACCATGCTTTATGTTGGGTACACTAAGGAAATGTCAGATTGATGGATGGCCATTTTTAGCTGGACTTGTAATTTTGCTAGGTAGGATATTTTGAAATAGGAGGGGGGGGGGGCAAATGTCCACTTGAAAATTAAGCACTGAGTGTCAAATATCCTACCTGCCATTTCTACTGACTGAGGCAAAATTCCATATAACCATTTTTCAATTTTTCATGGGGGTCAAATGTCAGGATTTCCATACAAGTCATAAATCTGTAATATCATATTTGTATTGTCAGCTCTGATATGGCTGCGTTGTACAGATGATGTCAGTGATGAAATTAACGAGATGGTCGCTGAACGAGAAAAGGCAAAACATATAAAAAAGGTTGTCAAATTAAATCTATAATATGGCTCAGATAAATGATTTGTTTCTCTAATTTTAGATTTTAAGTAATAAATATTTATTGCACTTTAAGACGGATTCTTTATTTCACATTAAAAAATGACAGTTTATTTCATTTTAACTCAGATTTAAATTAATGATTATTTATGTCTTTACCAAAGATTTTTTAATTAAGGATTATTTATTTCACTTGTGATTGACTTATTAATTATGTAATTCTATTTAACTTTCAATGAATTTTAATTTAATGAAGTTTTTAGTTGTTGATTATTTATTTCATACTTTATTATTACAATTTTTCAGTAATTTGTTCTTCATTTTGTTCTATTTAATTTCTAATGAAATATTATTTGTTTCACTGTATTTCAATTAAATGAAATAACATTTATTTCATTATATTTAGGTTTTTAATAAAGTATAATAACTATTTGTTATTTCACTCTGTTTAGTTTTGATTTAATATTATATTTATTTTTCATTTTGCTTTATTTGACTTTTTTTGAAATATGAATTATTTCACTATATTCAGTTTTAAAGAAATATTATTAATTTAATTGTGCTTAAGTTTTAATGAAATACCATTTATTGACTATTTCAGTTTACAGTCGGTGATTTATTTCACAGTCCAGAATTGAGGTCACCTCTTATTATATGTGTTGTTATGCATCTGTCACAACAGTTATCAGGAATTAATGCTGTAGGTACTTTATATTTTGAGGACAGCTTTTTCTATATACAAAAATGTATAAGAGGACAGTCCTTTATGTATATAGACTTCTCATGAATTCAAAGTCTTTTATGATAACTGAATGATAATTTGTATAGACAAACCATACTTCTTTGATTGCAATATTTGATGATGTGTTGGTTAGAAGTGCACATATTCGACATGAAAGTATATGCCTTGAAACAGTTGAGTAGGTATATGCTCAAAGACCTCTTTGTATTAATCTTGGTCCTTACAAATTTGAGTGGAAGTGTTTTTGCCTGGAGGGAAATTTGTGTTACTGGTACATTAAATGAGTGATTTTTGCTGACTGTTTAAAGCCAATTGTATGAAATGGTTGCCATAAGTAAGATTTATAAGTTTAAAGAAATCTTGTCCATAAAACAAGCCCCTAGTTCACTAATCTTTCGTTACAATTGCTTATTTGCAATAAATTTAGGAAGACATTGATTTCTATGGATAGGTTACTTATCACAGAACTGTGGGGCAATTACATATGTAAATTGTCAGCCTGAGATTAATCTCGTTTTACTTAACATTTAAACATTAGGCAAAAACAGAACTGTAGACCTCACCGAATTAAAATAATTTTAGTAAAGATTGAATAAAATTTCCTGAAAATTATTGATGTGTTTGATTGTGCAGAATTTTGTGTCTTTCTTTTCAGGTCATCTATTATTCAACAAGTATATTTATGTCGGCCGACCTTTCTGAGCATCAAGCCCAGATTGCCACGCTCATTGTTGGTGCAGTTAATGTTAGCATGACTTTTGTATCGGCCCTCATGATGGATAGACTGGGTCGTAGAACTTTACATTTGTTTGGTTTGAGCGGGTTGTTTATAGCTAGTTATATATTAGCTCTAGGACAAATTTATAATGTAAGTACAGAATATCTCAGTATTAAAATTCCCATGATTCCCTTGAAACATTCTAATGGTCGAGATCGTCTCATTATCAATGTGATATATAGTCAACCCTGTGAACATAGGCCACCCTTGCAAAATACATAAAATGGCCTTTATTGACAGGTGGTCTTTATTCAGAGGTCAATTTGTTTGGAATAATTAATGATGGTTTTTAAATGAAATGCGTCAATTCACAGGGTGGCCTTTATTCAATGTAGGCCACTAGCACAGGTTTGACTGTATAGAGGAAATACTGAAAACTGGTCATAAAGTATGTGGATGTTTTAATGAGGTGTTTTTTTCACATGTAAGGATGAAACAAGTCATGTTTGGAGCATTAAAGTAAAATGTATTGTATATTAAGGACTAAATTGTGTTTTATTATCAGCTCCTGGTCAAATCTGTTTAATATGATGAAGTTTATGACTTGAGTTGGCTTTATACTGGTAAATGTTTATTAGGTTAATATTTTATTTTTTTGGTCTGATTTGGGGCCACTATTTGGCTCTGTTCCTCTCTCAGAAAAGTATATTTTTACCCCTAAATTCATGAAAATATCATTGACTTCTTGGATAGCTCTAATTAGCCATCAAGATGATATTTTTTTCCCTTTCCAGGGTTACACCTTCGCCTTACACTGCTTTACATCTATAATTGTCTGTTAATAAATAATAGATAGAAATAAATTGTATATCAATAAAAAACAGATTTGAACTGCACATACAAGCATATATCTGTATTATATAGGTATAAATAATTATTGTTTTCTTACAGGAATATGCCACTGGTAATCATACATGGGTGGGGTATATATGTGTCATAGCTGTAGTAGCCTACATCATAGCATTTGCCTCAGGTCCAGGTAAACTCAATTTTAATATAGTTTGAGATTCTTTGTTCCATAGTTTACTAAATCACTTACAATTGATTTGTTGAGTTCTGACTGTGAATAAGACTTATAATTGGTCAAAAATTGAATTAAAAAAAAAAAATTCTGCCCAACTTTAAGATCTTCCACATTTTATTTTTTGCTGCCCCCTCTTTGTCAATTGTCTTTGTCAATTTCTTCTTGTTTATTCTCTATGTTTAGTTCTCTATGTTAAATGCATCATTCATTGAGATACTTTTTTTCACCTTGACCTTTGAACCAGAAGTCAAGGTCATATGCTCAGAATCCATGTTTTACATCTTAGAAACTTTCTCATTAGTTTATGAAGTAAAATGTTTTTATATTTTATTTAATAACAGCATCCACTTGTTTCAAGATTCATTTGTGTTTTTTTAATGAACATGACTCAATTCCATTCTAGGTTCAATACCATGGTTTTTCACAGCTGAGTTATTCGCTCAAGGCCCTAGACCCGCAGCTGTTAGTGTCGGCGTCCTAGTAAACTGGTCAGCTAACTTTAGTGTTGGACTGGCATATCCCTTTTTACAGGTAAGTTATGTGCATGGCAAATATTCCTTTGTGTGAGAGCCAGTCTTTGTATCTTTTTCATTGTCTGTCATTGATTGAATTTGCATCATTATATCATAATGAGAAAGCATTATATTTTATGTAAATGCTTAATATGTGAAGTTCGTCTATATGCATACATTTTATTGAAGAAATATATTTTCTAGTTTTTGGAAAATGAATGTTTGTTCAGCTTTCCATTGCTGTCACTCCCTTGGTGCACATGAATTTTAATGTGATACAAAGTGCTGTGTTTTTCTACATCCACAAAGCAATAATTATTGTTAAACTGGTTCCCGTTCCATGTTGCAGTTCAAGTCTATGTAAGTTCAGTTTTCATTAGTACTTTTGATTTTACACTGTTTACTTTCAGGAGAAGATCAATGCATTCTCCTTCATACCCTTTATTGTCTTTTTGGGAATATTCTGGGTTTTCACCTTGTACAAAGTACCCGAAACAAAAGGCAAAACCATTGATGAGATTACTGCATTGTTCAAAGACAAAAACACTCGACAATACCAACCAATTTCTATGGAAGATGATGACTGATGTTTTAACAAAAACTATGCTTAGCAAAGATTGAACCTTGGTTGTTTAAGACCTGCCTATTTAGCAAAATATTTGTTGATTTCATTTGACCACTTATATAAGATGGCAGGTATTTGTTACTTGCATCTAAAATTGGTGGCAATGTTGAGATAAAACAGTTATAGCATGTTATACAATATCACGTTTTTTCAATGATGTTTGAGCATAAAAAATGTGAATGTGGTACCATTAACAAGAAGAGTCACTTTCAATTGTGCAAGCAGAATTCAGTAGAAAAGTGATTTGCCACAAAAACATTGATGAAATATGAAAAATCAGATTGCCAGTTGAATATTGTTGTACTGTAGAAAATACTCATAGTCTCTTTTTTTTCAGTTGAATTATATACATTTGTAAGTGCAATGGTGTATGTAAGGTTATTCAATGATATTACATTGTTGTATGTCGGTCTGTATAAAAATCCCATAATTCCCTTATAAGAGCGGCTCAGCCACTTGGTGGTACATTTTACTGATCTTTACCTCAATTTGTGGGGTAATTGTTTGAATGCTTCTTGGAAATATTGGATAAATTTGAAGATATCTTTTAGTATCTAGGATGAGACATGATCTTAACTGTTTTAGATGTGGTATGGTACGGGTAGGGCCATTATTAGATATATTTGGTAACCATATTTTTGCAATAACAGTCAAACCTGTGAACAAAGGCCACCCTTTCTTAAGTCATACAGTCTTTATTGTCAGGTGGCCTTTATTCAGATGTCATTTTGTTCTTGATAATGGATGAACGTTTTTTAAAGAATAGCCTTTATTCACATGGTGGCCTTTATTCACATGGTGGCCTTTATTCACAGGGTGGCCTTTCTTCACATGGTGGCCTTTATTCACAGGGTGGCCTTTATTCACATGGTGGCCTTTATTCACATGGTGGCCTTTATTCACAGGGTGGCCTTTATTCACAGGGTGGCCTTTCTTCACATGGTGGCCTTTATTCACAGGGTGGCCTTTATTCACATGGTGGCCTTTAGCACAGGTTTGACTGTTTATGTAAAGCAAGTCATTGTAGATAGGATTTGTCTTTAACTTATAAAAAACTTAGTTCAAAGTATTTTTGTATGATATAAAAATCATCATATCATCTCATTACCGGGAGATAGATTGCCATACCTTCATCACCATTTCTGCTACCTTTTACAGATAGGGAAATTTCTGAAATTCTGTATCATTATACAAAAATTTTCAATCAGCATGAAAAGAATTATTGGACAGCTATCATAGTATGGTGATCCTTTTTTTAAGTATATTTTACAATTATCAATGTTGAGATTATAAAATTTATTGAGGCCTGTGTCTCTGTAATATATGCTCTGTACTCAGAAGTCATTCTGGGGCTGTTCTCTGAGCCCCTTTTTACTACGTAATCTTGTGAACTGTGATATTCTTATTTTACTATGTTGAATGTTAATTGAATTTTTGTCATTGTTTGACCATTTATTATAATGATGTTTAATGGATTGTATTGTTTAAAGCCCCATTAGCTTTTTGCTGTAGAAAATATATGCAATAACATTTAATTGCTGATATTATCACAAGATAATTATTACCGTCGAAAAAAGCCCTTTTTTGTCTGAAAACACTCATTTCACTGTGATTTTTGCTTTTGTAAACTTGAAATATGTAGAGCGCGTGACGTCACATTACTATGTGGAAAACTCAGGTGTTCCATAAGTAGTATTTATTTCAATGATATTGAAAAAAATACGATAGTAGTTTCGGAAACATTTTTTCTTGCCAAAAAGTATGCACGGGAGAAAAACACGCTGGATTCCTCTGTTATAGAACAAGCAGAACCTATTAAGACCAACACATTTATAAGATAAGCTTCTTTGACTTTAATGAATTCTTGTCAAACTTATTCATGAAGACAATTTTGTGCTCTATGTTGTTGTTTATTATGAGGGTCTGCCTGTATGTATGAATGTATGGTGAAAATATATACTTTAAAACCTGTGAACAAAGGTCACTCCTGAGAAAGAGAAAATGCAGCCTTTAATTCATCACATTAGAATTGAAAATGGCCTATCGGCACTTTTTATACTTGTCAGATAGGCCATTTTAATCAGAAGTTGACAAATTATGAAATGTATTTTGTTTATTTTATAAGAGAAACATGACTTATTGTAGCTTTTTTGTCTTCTGATTTTTTTTGGCCACAAATACTTGAATTTATCATAAACTCATTTTTTTGCAAAAAATATGTTTTATTTATTTATTTAATAAACTTTACTCAACATTTGTGACTGTTTGTTAAATTATTCAGTGTGTTATGTAATTGTATATCTTAAAGGGACTTACTCTAGAATGACTTAACTTCAGAAAATAGTACATGTATGATGATACTTAGTTGTCCAGTAGAAACATGGCACTCAATATTCTTAAAATTCAGTTGTTCCTCATATTCTCAACAGAATAAGGGAGGCACCATGATAAGGTTGAGTGCCAGTCTTCAGATTTGAAGGTCCTCAGTTCAAACCCTGACTCTGGCTTTATTGGGCCACAAATTTCTTATTTCCTACAAATAAGCACAATTAATGGTTAGTATTGGTTACTTCCTCTGTTCCTCAGGAAACTGCCTGCAACACTCGAGAGGTATGGCAGTATAAAGAGACAGATAGTAGTAGAATGTACAAGAAGAGGTGCAAGCGGTGCCAATGCTTGTCTGTTTACTGCCTCTGTGAGATCAATCCATCAAGATGAAGTTTCATTTGCACAGACACAGCCGACTCAGTAATCACAATAACTCAACTATTTCTTTGAAAACAGCCGAGCTAAAAATGATGATGTGTCTTATACTAACTGATCAAGTTAATTTTAAATTGTACATTTCATGATAAAGACTTTTGCCAAGGGAGATAACTGCTGAGGACAGTCCAACAGATACAAAAAATGTTGGGCATCTTAAAAGTCACAAAGAATATTTGGATGTAAATAAAAAGGTGAACAAGTAGAAGACAAGTACATTTTTTATATTAATAATTTATTAAGCCAGTGTGTATCTATGGGAACAGAAAAATTGTTTCAAAACAAAATTTTGTTGTACATTGAATTCCTTTTTTATGTCAAATAAAGAAGTATAGCCAATTCTTTTCTATTGATTATAACAAAATAACGACAATTTTCATTCACACCTCGGCTGATTCCGTACCTCCATCGACGGTAACCTTGACTGTACATGAAAGCTTGATATGTACCTACACCTTACATAATTTTGTGATGCAATTTCCATTTCACTGTTGAGGAAATCTAACAGCTGAACAAATGGTGTCATCTGAAGATATACTTCACTTAAGACACTCTATTTCTTCAAACAGGCAGTGTTATTATCGTATGCTTTCACAGGCACATAATATATATATAAGTAACACTAGTCTGTAGAGAAAAAAACACAAAACAAAAACGTAGGCATTTTTTTCATGGAGGATAAGTATTTGTCAGTTTTACATGAGGGACACCTTGAAAGGTAGATCCAACATTGGGAATCACATAAAGCCAATGTTTATTGGAGGTACGGAATCAGCCGAGGTGTGTTAAACTACATCTCGAATGCTCAGTGCAACACTGTCGTAACTTGTTCTTATTTCAGTATGAGTTACGACACTGTTGCGCTGAACCTCGATCTATCAAAAGTGAATGTTCTTTACAGTATTTTGGCATGCAAGTTCTTTCAAGCAGCAGAAAATTTATAAGTCAGTAAATATTTCCTCAACTTGTGACAAAAAGCTTATAATAAAAAAGGTTCTACTACAGAATTGCAGTAGCATATAGCTACTTGTGACTGTATATATATGGTGTGAACATAATTTTTAAATACAATTATAAGCACAGGCAAATTCATTGCAATAAATATAATTCTAGAAGAAATGAACTACACAAACATATAACATTGAAATATCACAGAGAAACATTTGTATTATAAAGCATTAGATTGCAGTGATGAATTGAAGGCAACCAACCAACCAATGATAGCTTGGATCAGTTAGCTGTGAAGGTCAGCTTAAAACATTGGATTACAGTAGTTAGCTCAGGTTGGCCAGAAGCTTGGATCAGTTAGTTCAGATCAGCTAGAAGCTTGGATCAGTTAGTTCAGATAAGCTAGAAGCTTGGATCAGTTAGTTCAGGTCAGCTAGAAGTAACCTATTCTCCCACAATCAAAGTTTGGAATATTTTTTCGAATGATAAGTTTCTGCGTAGCGCGTAAAAATATTTATCAAATACCCGATTTGGCCTTGCCGTAAAAACGATATGGCACGGTCGTGCATATAATATGTAAATGACATCACAAAGTAACATCATGAACTTGATAAAGCAAAGACATTGATGGATACATGTTTTTTTTTTAAATTATAACTTCACAGGAGTAATGTTGAATTGATTTTAACAATTTGAGTAAGCAAAGATACTGTTTATATCGTTAGATGTGTTCACACATTTATTATTTACGTGAGGCTCACTTCATACTGTTTTATTTAACTCGTTCAATAAATTCAATACGGAATCCACACTCATTAAATATCCTCTATTTTTGTTTCTGGTTACCCAATCTACCCTAACTTTTGCCTGGCGACCATAGACTTTTATAAGCCTGAGGGACTTGAGCTTGGAGACTGACTTCAATTTTAATAACCTTGAACACAGAGCTATTCAGGGCTTATGCTTGGAATAAATTCACAGACCACCTTCGGGACTAAACAATGATCTAGAAATAATGAGCTGGTGTCATTATTAAGTTTGAAATATCGACAAAATATTGATAACCAGTCGGAAGAATGTGGTCTTTTGAATGAGGAGGTCAGAATATTGAGGCAGTCGCTGTGTAAGGTTTTACTGATGTAATAAAATATGGTTCTTAAACTGAAAATTTCATAAAAGCATAAAAAGAAAAGATTTTTTTAAACAACTAGAAGCGGAACAATGTACAATGTTGTATTTACTTTCAGCTATGATGTCAATATTTTGATCTAAATAGTAAATATTTTCAAGTAGAATCTTTTACTTTATGAAGAACGATTTTGGTGAATGATTAATTAAGTGTAAATCGGTTTGAACAGTAAACAAACTGTGTCCGCGTTTGTAATAGTACAACAAGGTGTTATTAAAATCTATTGCCCATTCACGACAGGTGCATACAATTTTAATATATATAGGCGGCTTTACATTGGAAACGCAGGTGTGGTACAAAAAGCTTTTAGCTTGATTATAGTAACACAGAGACACAATAATCATCGATAAACAAAGGCTTCAGCTAAAACCCTTTTAAACATGTGTCATTTTCAAAATATTGCACATCATTTACTTGTTCAACTTAAACAAGCCAGCATGTTTAATTTCAAAGTTAAACATCCTTCAGTATTCTATTAAAGAAAAAGTGTTGAAATAAGCATAAAAGCTTATACATGTATTAAAATAAACTTAATATTTTTGTTATGTATTCATCTTAAACAAGGTTACATAAAGCAACATAATTCTGACATAGTGCAAGCAAGGGTACTAGTCCCAGAGTAACAGTATAACTACGTCATAAGGCTAAAAAGTTGTGTTTATCATTATTTGACAGAAAAAATGGGTTATGCAGGTTGCGATACTTTTCTATTTTTTTCTCTCTAAAAACACCTTTTGTATTTTTGAGGTATTATTCATCAGTAAATACTTTCATACTTTGGACTTTTGATGTTAAAAACTTAAGGAGTTGGTGCCAAAAAAGGGTCCCATCAAGTGACAGATGTTTTGGCCATTATAGTCGTGTTAATTATAGTGTGAATAGTTAGTCCAGAAAAGTGTTCACCCAATCGTATGTACAAAAACTGCTGTAATTGCTGGTAAATGTAAATACGTAGTGGTCCCTTACTAACCATTTCACTGAATGTCTTTTCTTGTTGAGTTTTAAGTTACAAAGTGGCTTAAGGCGACATTTCTAGCTGTTAACAGTGTAGGAAGACAACAGTAGAACCTACGACATTCTGCATACTATCTCGATGATTTTTTATAAAGTCCTTGAATTTTACAATTAATTTAAGTGAAAAAAAAAACTTATCAATATCAGGGACCTGTCCCTGTCAATGTTAACCTTCTCACACTGCATCTGCGAGTAAAAATTAAAAAAGAAAATACACAAAAATCTGACTCCATTCCAGCAAGAAGTCTCTATAATGCAGTCAATATGGCAGAGTCCCTACAAGGTGGTAGAGGTAACTGGATGTAAACCGTGAACAAATACCGTTGGCGGAAGATTTGCAGACAACCCATCTAACTGCTGCAGATATTGCGCATATGAATTTTTATGCTTTGGAGGCTGTGGCAGGTAAAGGAAACAGATGGCTGTTCGGCTGGAATACCCGACTATAAGTGAATTCAATTTATTTAAAAAGTTGGGACCAATATCATTATACTCCTGCATTCTCGAATCAGGATAATTCACGCTCTTTTCAAAATCAACCATGGATGCTACGTTTTCCCAGGAAACTATTTGAATTTTGGCGGGAATTCGTAACTGACGTAAATACATCTCAAGTTTTTGCTCCTTGACCACTGAATTTTCTGTATGAGAGTTGACGAACAAGAAAACACGTAAGCATGTTTTTGACTTCCAGCCAGGCACCATATTAATGACAGTAGCTAACTGGAGCAGGAACAAGCAAGTATTATCAAAGTAACTTGCTGTCTCTGGTCGAAACAGATTTACAGGCCATACATCTATGTAAAGTGTTCCTTTCGCTGATACGATTTTAGATTTATCAAAATTACCAAAATGACGGCATAACATCACATTTTTCGACATTTTCAAACAGTCAGCGATCATCTTGACATATTCTTCTGGGTGCAAGTCCTTTTGACCATTCTGGTTTCTGATTGGCCTAAATGATTCATTCACATCTATCAGTTTCCCTGTGTCATAAGTCCCAAATAATCTTCTCCGCTTTACAGTTTTTCTGGCTAAGGCATCTACTGGCTTTTCATCATCGTAGAATCCCATACACACAGTGTTCGGTTTCATTCCACCAAGACCAGACGTTCTTACTAAATGATGGAGGCCCTCGGGGACAAATGGAGCTAACGTCAACTCAACGAAAGCTTTGATATTTAACTTGTCAACTAACGTCATCCATTTTGGATACTCATCCATAACAGGGTCTTTCTCATCATAATCATCGAGATTGCCAACTCGTACATGACCAAGGATATACAGGCCACCTTTCTTAATATCGTTGATGAAATCAATGAGATTTGCTGACTGTCGTACCCTAGACACCATCAACAGAATCTGCGGTCTCCAGTATTTAACATGAGACTTTCGAATGTCCAACATAAGAAGATATTTTCTAACCTGAAAAAGTGAGAAAAATTAATCAGTCTCAGTCATGCTGGTAATACTAATCATCAAGTGTAAGGTAATTTCTTAGCCATTATTGGATCATAACATAACCAGTACCAAAAACAAATAGCAACTTTGCTATATTGAAATGTGAATCTTAACAAAAGAGTGAGGCTGCATGAAGTGTAAAATGTAAAAATCAATAAATTGAAGATGAGACATAATTATACATCTTTTTTCACAGGCCCCAGGCATCCACCTGGGTTGATTCACCAACCTTCCATATAAGTGAGCTGGACAGCTGCTTCACATGTGAAATTTGGTTCCAGGTAGAATTGGACAGCTGCCTCGCATGTGAAATTTGGTTCCAGGAAGAATTCAAACTTACAGCGGTGTAAGGCTAGTGACTACTAATCAGACACCGTAACTTCTCGGCCAAAGCGGCCTCTCATGATTATATATACAGAGGAAAAAATAACCGACACAAACCTGATGAAATATAAGAGCCTGGCTAATTGATCCCCATTGTGTGGGCAGAGATCGGAAGTGTAGAAGAATGATTAACATCAACATCATGATAATGGCGATAGATGAATACAAGGCACTGATAAGGAAGCACATAGTAAGAGATCCCAGCAAACCAAGCAGTGCTGTCTGCCAACTGAAGTACTTAAATGTAGGTCTGAAAAGTAGAAATTCATCTATTACAAACCTGCATTTTCGAATTTTAACTAAAACCAAACTGATAAAACGATTTTAATTGGAATCCAAAGAACTGGTTCATCCAAAAAAAAGTAACAAACATTTCTGTTTAGGGATCAAAATCACTGCACAATATTTATCCCTTTAATTACTTGGGACTGTGTGCATTATAAACATTTCCTGGTTAATATGGCATCTTCAATACCAGACAGTCGAAAGACGTCACATACTGGTAAAGATGTAAAAATTAGGAGATTTGATGTGCTAGATTAGATAAAATGGTATTAGATAATTAAATTCTGTTTAACATATCTGAGTTTAACATATTTGATGACCATTGATATCAATGGAAAATCAACATAATCTTTATCACATTTCATTTATCTTACTTGCAATAATTGTTGACAAATTACATTCACACCTAATTTGTTTTTATATGTTATAATGTTTACTGTATGACCGTGATAACATATCTAATGTAATTGATTTTATAAGAAGGGGACACTCTAAACAGGCCCACCGACAGAAATATATGTTTGATCAATGTTAAACAGTCATTATACCCCATCAGCAGCCAAGAACTGATTAAAAAAAGTGACAATATTGCAATAAAACTTTAAGTATACACAAGTAGAGTAAACAGCATAGTGTATGTTAAGCGGACCCACTTATCTCTAAAAATATTAATTGTTTCTGTACGTACTGCGAGTTGATATATTCTCCTATACATCTAATTTCAATTGTCATTGTTAGATATATGATCAAATTAAGATAAAACTTTAGATTCAAGGAGAAGTTGTTCATTATGGAAATGGCAAAAGATACATTTTATACAACAATATGACACTTTACATAGAATGATATACATTGTATAAATAAAAAAAGCGGGAAGATTTTTTTAATTTGATTTTTCAAACTTATTTTTCCCCCAAATGTATATTTATTTCCGTTATTAGACAATAACAGCTGATCTTAAGACTAAGAACAATAGCTAAAATATTTTAGTTAAATTTCCTGAAAAAAAGGAAATAACGTTTATCCTGATTAATGTCTGTTTTCATCAGTATTTTGGTTCTGTACTGACTGGTAGTTAACCTAATCAGTTCTGCTGGATTTTGAACCAGTGGTCATCATTGGTCTATACTAGAAACAATTAATTTCTCCACATCTATTTCCTTTCTAGCCTAATGAGCTGGCCCCGAGGTTATAAAACATGATATTGGTCTACGAGCTCAAAACTCATATTTTGTCCTTTAATGGTCCTAAGTTAATTGTGATTGGACATTTAATGTCATTATTGATACATACATCTCACATCATAATTGACCTGAATATGTATTTAAACATTAACCAACTCTATCGTTTCAACCGCAATACTTTGACAACGGACTTGAGGTTTGAGCTCGGAGACCGGCATAATTGTAGTAAATAACTATTCTCACCTGAAGTTCGGTGCTGAGGCTAAATCTAGGCCCATACAGGCCAGGTTTGTTGCAGCATAGGAAAGCAGGAAAAACACTGATGTCGCAGGAGCAATGGCATTCAAGGAACCAACTAACAACACCAACTAAAATAATAGGTAGGTAAGTAATTAGTACAGACAAAAAAAACAACAAATCTCATAATTGAAAAATGATAATTCAGTAAGAAAAATATATGATTTTAGGATACAGTACAACCCTTCCCAGAGTGGCCCTCTCTTGAGCAACAGCCTCCCTTTAACAACAGTATGATTTTTTCCCATTGCACAACTTAACTATTAATTTAACCCCACGAGAGCAACAACCTCTCAACAACAACATAATTTTGCTATCCCAAAGAGTGTTGCTATTGAGGGGTTACACTGTACATGTAGGTATATATCGACCTTGAACCATTGGATGGCAAAGATACAATAAGTTTCATGCCCAGGTCTCAAACATTTGACCTCTATAGATAGCAGGAAAAGCACATTCTACTGAAACATCTCCTAAATCACTATTATCTTGAGTATTCCCCTCCAAGCACTAATACCCTTCTCAACTATACCTCTCTAAACAATACCCCTCTGACCCATACCACTCTCAACCTTACATCTCCAAGTCAAACCTCTCACAACCCTACCCTTCAAATTTGGATATCACTTGAATTCACCTACCTGAACCAGAATCCACGTTATTAATACAGCCATATATGGGTTACCTCCCCTGGTAGTTTTTGTGGCTGGATTCAATATAAACCCTGAAAAGTATGATAAAAAATGAGTCCTATCCCCATGAGCAATATAATTTTCCCTGTAAAAGGTTGTACCAGTATATGTTATTTATGTGATAGCAGTGGCATGGCACAACCATGACATGGTCAGTAAATAACAGTTAGCCAATCCTTGAAATGAATTCTATGGCCTTTTCACACTTGGGATTTAACATCACTCAAACAGCCAGGGTCATTTGGTGACTTAAATGGTGAAGGAAGACCACATGGGTATATCTAGGTAGAACCACTGTCCACTGACAATAAGTACCGGTAAGCCAGCCGGACACTTTCCTCGCATGTGAAATGTCAGTTCCCAGATGTGATTTGAACTCACAGATCGAGGGTTCAACGCAACAGTGTAGTAACTCATATTGAAATAAGAACAAGTTATGACAGTGTTGCGCTGAGCCCTCGAGATATGAGAGGCTACTATTCAAAGATAATAACCAGTTAATCTAAACATTTTATTTTCAAGCTTCCTGACATCACAAGTCTTAATGCTTGACAATTTGTCAGATAAAATCAACAATCATATTGTCATATCTATGAAAAATTTATCCAACTAACTCTGGGTTTTCCTATTAATCAAGGAAAATGACTTACACACAGGAAATTAATTGCGCTTTTATAGACATTTTTGTTTTGCACATCTACACTTCATGGTGATGACGTAATTCAAGTTTAATTGTAATCGCTTAAGGAATCTGGAAGTAGTTTGCTCCACAAGCTTGTGATATTGTACGTAGATGTACGGACAGACGTGCGGACCAACGACCGAGTGACTCCAATATACCCCCTCTCAAAATTAGTTTGCTGAGGTATAATAAATATGAAACATTAAATGAAACAAAATATGTACCCAGTCTCCCTAAACAACAAATTTACAGCCAATGCGCAAAATCTCGAAAACATTATGTTTTGTCAGAATAAAAGTGTGACCTTGACTTTACTTTATGTGTCTAAGTATTGCATATGATGTAACATCATCTAATAATAAATTAATTGTCAAATTAATAATGAAAATCGCTCAATGAATGGCAAAGTTACAGACTAGACCAAAAATCTAGACTGTAATGTTTTGTCGGATGACTTACAGAGTTACCTTGACCTTTAAGGTACATGTATAGGTGTCAAATATCATACATCTCCATCACATACTAGACAAATCCCTCCATGAATGGTCTAAGTTATAGACTAAAACAAATTGAATACTAGAGGGATAAACAGTCAATAATGAAATGGACAGATGGACATTCAAATTTCCCTTAGTGGGTATGAAAAATATACTTACAAAATAACTGATCATTTGCCAGAGCTTCGAGAATCCTTGAAGCACCAATCAGATTGCCTAGGGCAGCTGAGAGTGCTGTAGCAAATATCCCAATCAGTACAAAAGGAGGCCATAAGTTGATGTCTTGTAAGAATATATAATTATTTATCAGCAATTTCCTGAAATACAAAAAAAAATATATAAGTACATTTTATCAGCAATTTCCTGAAATTCACAAAAAAATATATAAGTACATAAGCAAAATAAACACCATTAGCTCTTTTTGAGACCCCCCTGAAAAACTGGGATTCAGCCTTTATGCAAAATAATTATTCAAATCATATCTAATCTGCCCAAAACTTTTCAGAACAAAAACTAGCCAAATAGAAAACATAAGGGCCGAGATGGCCCTATATTGATTGCTTACAGATGAAAACATTGTTTTGAGTCTCTAAGGTCTATATTGTTATCAAGTACACATTGACCTATATATTGACCCTAGATGACCCTTGCTCCAACTTGTCCCACATATCATTAAGACCAACATTCTGACAAGATTTGGTGAACATCCAGTCAAAACTGTAAGCTCTAGGGTGTTCACAATGTTTTCATTTGCTTTGACTATGTGACCTAATTTTTTACCCCATATGATCAATGTTTGACCTTATTGAAGATTTTATCAAAACAAATACTCAGTTTTGTGAAGATTCAGTTTAAATGTGGCCTCTATCATCATCTATCAAAGCAAAAGTTCACACCACCTTACAATGGACGACGATTGATTACAAAATGTTACAGATTTACAACCCAGGAGATATTCATTCTGGAATATCAAACACATATTCATATTGGCCTAATCTTTTCATTAAAGTCCTTATTGTCCACTTATCACAAAAACCACACAATAAAATATATAAGAGTAACAATCATGTGCAACTCTACTTAAACTTGTTTTGTTTTTTTATCACGTGATCATAACAGCTGAAACTGAAACCTCACTTACAGACCACATCAACATAAAGGTCATCTAATTTTAACCTGTACTTTAACCTGTTAATAAGATCACCTTAATTAAAACCATACATAGTTTTTCCCTTAAGAAGTGTTCAATTTTTTAATTTCATGCTAGAAAAAATAGTTATGTTTATGGTTATTTGACTGGAAAGGTAAGACAGGTCGAAAATGTTTCCTTTTCTAACATACGTTTTGTACTTCGACGGAAGATTCGTCAAAATATATTATTTGCATTTTAGATTTTGTTGTTAAAACTTTAGGGTCGGCACCCCAAAAAATGGGGTCAGTTGGGTTACTGTGAAGACATTTTTTTCCAGCTTAAAGGTTTAACTGTATTATACTATTTAACAAGATTATAAATCCTGAAAAGATGGCCTTTGTATCAAACATTTACTGGACCAGTACTGTATACAACCATTTTTCATTATACTCAAGTGCAATAAACTGCGCTTTTATTTAAATTACTTTAATTAGTTTTTCTAGACCTTTACTTTTGGGGTCCAAAAGCTGACCTTAATAACTTGGCTTTACTGTATCATACAGTAGAAATTGAATGGGACAAGCAACATAATGATTTTAGAGTTCATTGCACTATAATAGGTTAATCTTAACAGCAAATCTGTAGTCCTTGTACACTGTATCATAAGGTTAAACACCTCTAAATTCATCAGTCTGCATGAAAGAACAATTTTCTTTACATTGCATGTTTATAACTGACACTAACTTAACTTCAAAATTGTAGCCCTTGTCCAAAGTATCATAAGGTCAAACACCTCTATACTAGACCTTTGGACTAACAGATCTAAAGTGAAATTGTATAGTCCGAATGAAATAAATATCTAAAATAATCAAACTAGAGGATAAAAGTCACTAAAACTAGACATTAGACATTTATGCTCAGTTGGCCAATTCTAAATGGTTTTACTGTCTTGCATATCAATAAATATACAGTAAGGCATGGTTTAAATGAACTCTGACATTGTGAAGAATCAGATACAGTGAAGCACATATAGTTATTTTTCCCTGAACACACCTCCTCTTTATATCATTGTTATGGATACAGTGAAATATGGATAAAATGAAATAATTATTCAGGTCCCACAAGAATGAAATAAAATCATGTCCCATTGTAACAAACATTTTTGGCCATAGTTCAAAGAGTGGCCTATATTCACAGCTGACCACTGGTTGTACAGTAGCGCTACATGATGCAACAAACACACTTCAACTAGAATAAGGATTGCCTATCTATACTGAGTGACTTACAAAATTGCAGAAATACCTAAAAACAGTAAAATAAATAATACATTTGGCAGCACATTAATAATATATAGAATCACAACAATTTACTGTCACACTAATTTTGATACCAGATCAATACATGAACACTTAACAATTCATATCTTTCAGAAAAAACAATACTTTTAAAAGACATACTAAAGACATCATTTTAATGACAATAAACCTGTCTTAGACAAGTTCAATTACATGACTAATATACAACTCAATAACAGATAACATAACTCTGCCTACCTTTCACAAGACCCACCAATCAGTATCACTTCTATTATGTAAGTACAGAAGGTAAAAAAGACAGCGGCTAAAGTTCCCTGAGGTATAGACTTACTAGGGTCTTTTAATTCACCTGAAGATAAACAAAGAAAAGCATTTTATAGTACACTGAACAGCTACAGAAAGATTCTGATTTAGTATTGCGTGTAAATTGTGGACACAGATGTCACTGCATGTAACAATTGGTATTCAAATATCCCATTATGCAAACATCGTCGAGACAAATAAATTTGTTGTTGATTTATTTATTTTTTGTTTTATATGAATATTTTATGAATCGATTGCCACAATAGTAGTATTATCATATGATTAAGTTGTTTTGTATCTTCCAGAAAAATCAGCCAGTGGGTTTCTTTTACAGTTCAGTGCGTTTTTATCATACAATATATATGTACTAGTATATTTTTTTCCACTCAAATTGACAAACATCTATAAATTATTATGACAAATGTGTTACAGGTAGATTGTTCTCTAATAATGGTGTTTGTTAAAAGATGAATTCATTTGGCCAGCCAGCCAGCTCATTTGACCAAAGAGTATCCAAGACTTTAACCAAGATGACTAAATTTGAAAACTGACCTAGATTAATTTTTAAATTTGTGGTTAGGTTAATCAAGTAACCTGAGGCAAACTGACTGCTTATTGCTTTCCTGTAACCAAACACTGAAGGACCTTAAAACTTCAGTCAAGTAAACAAACAACATCTTAACTAATCTCAGCCACTAATATTGTGACTAGAAACAAGAAGTGTTTGTGAAACACACATGCCCCCTAAAGGTCAACTGGATAGTACGACATTGACCTTCAACATCAATAGGGGTCATCTACATGTGATGACCAACCTCCCAACCAAGTTTGAGGAGCTTCAAGATAGTTATTGCCCAGACAAGGTTTGGTTTCGGATGGACAGATGGAACAACATATGCCTTTTCTACGAAAGGAGGCATAATTATTAATAGAAATTAAGTTTTATACAATCATTTTACCAATTTTGTGCAAAAATTTAAACACAAGGGTTATACAGTTTTCTGCTGTTTAATATATACATACCAGACATATTAGCACCATTCATGATTCCGGTCACGCTACTGAACACTATAGCAAACACGTTGGCGAAGTTCATCACACTACATTTCCCGCCTTTAGACTTGGGTTCTGTACATGTACTGTAATCTCGCTCATAGTCCGCTGAAAAAAACATGAAAATAATTGTACATTTTTGTAATTACATAAAAATGATCAATTATACCAAATCAATAAACTTAAGTAGTTTCCTGTTGCATGTCTAGAGTTGAGTTAACAGTCTTCGAATTAGTGGGTTGCCCCCTGCCCAAAAGGATTTTTTCCCTTCTTTAAGTCTTTTGGAGGACAACCTAGTTTTAGAGAGTAACCTTCATAAAGTGTATAGTCGGGCAACCTGTCACAAAACACTGAGACTGAGCTAAGGGTCTCTTCCGTCTCTGACCAGCATTTTTTGGCATCAAATGTTGTTATAATTATATTTCACGCAGAATGTCAAAAATAATAAAAACAAGGAAATTGATATATAAATTAGAATTTTATTTATTTTTTGCACAAATACATGCTTGTTTGTTTGTATTTTTGGAGTCATTTGTTGTATTTTACATAAATGTTGCATGCATTGGAAAAAGAAGAATAAATGCTGTGTTACATTCCTATCCTGTACACCAAATCACACAATTATGTGATTTTTTAACACACAGAAAATCGCTCAAAACTATTTAATCAGGTCATCAAATTTCTCTAAAACTTTATATATTAAAGTTTGTTTATATGGAAAAATTTGCAGCATTCCCCGAACTTCGAAATAAAGAGTTTTGACTGTATACAAATAGTAAAGGCCATTGATCTATTTATATAAAGGTATTATTTTATTGACTGGGTTTGACGAAAGTGCAATGCTAATCATAAAATTTACTAGGACCATTCTATTTCAATCAAATTTGAGATCATGTTGTGAAATGTAATCAATGCATCTTACAAACACTTCCTGAACCATAAAAGGATAAAGAGTTCCATGATCATAACAAATGTGAGGGGGGGGGGGGGAGACAATATGTTCCTGACTAAATATGACTGATACCATGTAAACACTACATAACTAAGATCATTATCAGATTATCATTGCTGTTCCGTATTGGGTATCAACATAAAAATTCCAAATGGCAAAGATTAACATAAAATAGCCTTTCAGTAACTGTTGTATGACTTTAGATACAATGAAAAAGTAGGGAATGACAATAAAAATGAGGAAACTTTAAATATAAAGTTTAAATATAATCTCTTCATACAGTAAATTTTAACAATCATTTAAGCAAAATACCTTAAGTAAATTCATTGAAATGGTTTTAATGGACTTCTTTTTAACTTGAGCTGAATGTCAAACCAACAGACAGGGTCATTTGATGACTCTTTCAGTAATGACTATTAGAAGTTTGAAACCCAAGTTAACTCTACAGCCCAGCCCCTTGTTACAATGGATCACAGTTATGGTGATTTTTGGGGACGCAATTAATTACTTCATAATATCAAGGACTTATATACATACATGGATTCGCAACTGCTAAAAATAGATCAAACGATATCGTTCGGCGATCCCACAATGCATTGCTATATACTCGGCAATGTCCGACAGCTGTATTTGGGTGTTTACGAATTTGATTATACTAATAAAACTCTGCCAATTGGGCACTGGAAATTGGTAAAGGATGCAACAAATTCCTTAAAGATATTAAGATACATTTATAATCCACAAAGTCTAAGTATAAGCATTGAAAAAGGCATCAGTCGAACATTTTAAATTCCAAGATGGCGGACATCTATTATAATCCTTTCGTCTACGAGATTAAATATTCGGAATACCACGGATATTTTCGCTGTTATTATCATTCGGATATCACGGATTTTTTGGTATTTTCGCTTTTGTAAACAATAGCTTGTATTCCCGTTAATTCACGTCTTATTATCGCGGGATTTGATTACTTTAAACAGTTAATACGGAAGTTGCGAATCCATGTATGTATATAAGTCCTTGATAATATCCTTATGTCCATAAATGAAATAACAAAAGACGCAGTCAGGTAAAAATTTAACGCTTCATTGCATCTGATTCTTCCCTCTATCAAGTTCACTATAACCATGTTTCACTTTATCTGATTATTCAATATATTCAAGTTCATTATAACAGTGATTTACTGTATAATCATGAAGCGATTGTAGGTTATTTGGCCATTTTCAACAGCCTTGCAGCTGTGTTATCTCTTTAATGATGTGATGGAGAGTCTACCTACTGTACCAGGAGTCCAGGGTTCAATCCCTTTTGTTTGTTTTGTTTGAGTTTTTCAACACTCAGAGTCATATGAGGCAGACTGTTTATCCAACCATTGTTCCTAGGAAGAACCAGTACTAGACTCACATCCTCCGTAAGCAACTACCTACTTTCTCACATAAAGAGACATGGTCGGTCATGGGGCTCTAACCCACGATCCTCTATCAGTAAGAGGTTAAAGTGACATGAAGTCAGCTACCTTAACCACTTGACCCCGGATGCGGGACAGTTCAATCCCTGCTGAGGAAAATGTTTTTTTTTCTCACTTAAATTTTCAAAAAATCAAAACTTACCATATGCATTTTGTCTGAATGTATGTTCCTTCAAACCAGTGTAGTTAAATTTGATTGGATAAGTCGTGCCATTCAATGTCTCATTATGACCATGATGTACCAGATGATTTTCTTTAGGCACTTCCACTTGAATCGTGTAATTTCGGGCGAATATGCTAATGAATATCGACAGGAGACAAACTATTGTAATCTGAAATAAAATTATGTACAGTTTAAAGTATATGCTTGTTATCTGAGATATCAGGTAATTCTTACAGATTTTTTCATTTTTTACTTCTTATTCTTCACTCTACATTTCGTAATGAATATTTTAAATTAAGTATTTTTTGCAAAAATACCAGCAAGGCCATTTAACCATATGGTACAAGGACAAGAGACAGTATTTTTTAACTTAGCCTAATAAATGTATCAGACAAAGGATGACAGGACTTAAAGCAAACATCGATCCACCATATTGAGTAAACTCTAAGCCACATAATTTACAAGTCATCAATATGTACAGTTTTGTACACACGGCTTACTTTAATAGAAACATACATTTACTGATCATTAATATTGTGTTTGGGTTCATATCATAAGAAACATCCGTATGCTATAGAGGCTATTTAATACTCTAAGATGGTCAGGGCTAATACAACAGATAAAACATAGTAGGCATGGCTTATCAGCATGCACATTCACAGTATGATCTGATTGGCAAAGAAGACAAATACACAACAATCAATCCAACAACAAGACTCAATATGCCACACAAATTAAGTGACCATCCAATCACCAACAACTCACACAGCGAGCCCGATATAGTTACCAATCCTACTCACCCCTAAGATGATTGTCAGTGTTTTAGCAAACATAGATCCACCAACAAGACATACAAGAAGGCATAAAGCTAAAACAATGGTTGCATAGAGATATTTCCACCACTCTCCCTTTACAGGTAATCCTTCATTGTCATCAACAAAATAACCTAAAATTTAAAGATAAAGATTCCGAGACAACTTATAAACAGGAGGTTAGGGACGAGTTTCAAGGAGAAATATAATTATATGAAAACTGATTTAATAAGACAAATGAAAAAAAAATCAATTAAATTTTGTCCTTAAACTTGTTTTCTGACTTACAGTCAAACCTGTGAACAAAGGCCATCCTTGAGAAAAGCAAAATGTGACCTTTATTGACAGGTGACCCTTAATCAGAGGTGACTGCTAACACAGGTTTGACTGTAATTAATTTAATACCTACCCAGGTACATTTGATTTACCCTTACAAGCATTCCTGGAATCTATTCCTCTCCAGTACTAACCCTATTCTTTACAAGTAATTGCCAACTTGTCCATGTAAATCATTCAAATCTGAGAAAACAAGAATGCTACAAGTGGTGCCAATGTTAGTCTGTTCACTGCCTCAGTGAGATCTATCCACCCAAGACATTTCATGTTGCTACCTCTTACAGTTTCTGAGTTATGAGCTACATGTACATTTTGAGTTATGAGCTACATGTACATTTTGAGTTATAAGCTACATGTACATTTTGAGTTATGAGCTACATGTACATTTTGAGTTATGAGCTACATGTACATTTTGAGTTATAAGCTACATGTACATTTTGAGTTATAAGCTACATGTACATTTTGAGTTATGAGCTACATGTACATTTTGAGTTATAAGCTACATGTACATTTTGAGTTATAAGCTACATGTACATTTTGAGTTATAAGCTACATGTACATTTTGAGTTATAAGCTACATGTACATTTTGAGTTATAAGCTACATGTACATTTTCGCATGATGCAGACACATATGCTGCAGTGATCAATGTTAATAGCTTGACTTTTTCCGGACGAGCTAAAAAGGGCCCTAGATGTAATGTCTTCAACAAAATTGTCACATGGAACATGTGTCATGCCTAGACTTTGAATGGAATTGAGTAAATTAAGTTAATTGTTGTACTCAATTTAAATTGATCAAATGGCTACCATGTAAATAAAGAAAATATTGATAAATATAATCAGAACATGGTTTGCAGGGAAATTATGACTGTATATTGACATGACACAATAAGAACCAGCAAATGTTCAGGACTGGTCTGACTTTAGTCATTAATTATAGAATATGGCACTCTAATAACATAAAGTTTTCAATAAGAAATGTACCTCCAACTCCAAAGTTCTCCATGATCCCTTCAGTAAAGGCAGTAACATACAAGGCACATGCTAACACATTGGCTACATAGAACAGAAATCCTATACTTCCACCAAACTCTGGCCCTAAAGCTCTGCTTATCATATCTGGTATACAGTAAAGGAAGGATTACAATGTTAACATTGGCTGTTATTAATTTTGAAGAGTGAACAAAATTTCCTGCTAATATAACAAGAACACAGAAAATTTGAATTTTTGGTCATTTCACATGAGCCAGAATTTCAAGATGCCATTTTAAATTTAATAATAAAATGAGAGCCCTGATAGCTGAAAGGGGGATGACCAAAGCAAAAAAAAAGGGATGACCAAATGAAAGGGGAGGGACCTAGGAAAAGGGGAGGGACAAAACAATAGGAAAGGTATTTTAACAAATGAAAGCAAATAAAAAGGTAGGCAAGGCTGGAATATTATTTGTTAATGATAGGACACTATATTAACGATGTAAAGCAGTCAGATGACACAATCTGAGCTACTTCTGAAGCCAAACTGCATTACCAAAGTTTAACTCCATGTTTCGAGAGATTCTTTGTTTTTTGTTACAGTATAATTCAGGTTGAACTTTATGAATAGCATAATCTAACGAAAGCTAAGTGTTGAAGACTACTGAAGTCATGTATAAGGTTAACTGATCATAAAAGGGTGGGTTGGTAGAAAATCTCTCCTACTTTTATTTCCTAAATTACACCTTTAATCTCTAAATATTTTCCTATTTTGAATGTTGTCATCAATTGGACATTTAGGGTTAGTACCAAAAAGCACATAAGTCCCTCAATTAAGTAACTGCAATCATAATTTTTTTCTTGCCTTAACTAACTGCAATAGATTCAATGCTAATTACAAACTAATGAATATGCATAAAGGATACAATAAGCTCCGCCCCCTTCAACAGCCCCATTTGTGGATATTGCACATATACTGAACACAGTTAGTACTAGTATAGCATAAGCTAATACTAACATCACAACAGTCTCAATAATACCAGCTTGCCCTACCGCAAAACCTGAAAAAATGAATCATAATGCATGATGAATAACTTAGAGTTACACGCAATCTGATTGAAATCATATCCTCAAACCTGCTACGCTATGAGGATCTGAAGACGACCTATAGAAGGTCACCTCAGGTGACCTTTTCCACTAGCCAATCAGGGCCTTACTTTCATAATTCTGAAAGTGATCTGATTCTATTAACCGCAGTAAACTTGTAGTTATCACAAACACCTATTCTTACGCAACTAAATGTAATGATAGCGCCCATGTGACATGCGTGTTTATTGATTTTCTGTACTACTATGGCCGAATCGATCAGGATTACAAAAAAATCAAAAAGTGGTTGCAGACAAATATGTTATAAGTAATTTAATGTTTACTAACGTTTAAATAACATCGTCAGGTAGAAAGTTCATTCGGCCAAAGTACCGATGAAACGAGTTATACGATTGGCTGAATTATAAATATATATAAATAGTGATCATGGAAATTTCGACTTTTGAAAATAGAAACTGGTATAGGCCGTCATCAGATCTTGCCGTAAGGAAGATCGAATACTTTAGTCAGATTGAGTTACACGAGACTATAGTTCCAGAACTGTATTTATTTATTTGGGTTTAACACGTTTTTTTTTCAACAATATTTTCAGTTATCAGATTCAAATTTATAGCCGAAATTCGATCATATTCCCAATGGAAAATAGTATCTTTTTTTCCCCAATTCACAGACAAAAATTCCCAATAAAAAAAACAAAAAAACATTCATTAAGTTCATTAACATCACTATTAGTAGTAAATACCTTATCCTGCTACTGTTCTATGGGAGAATAAGTAGAATAAGTTGAACATTGCAAAAATTGTAGTTATACATTTTTCCCAATTTCGATTAAAACACCGCGAAAATTCCCAATCCCAAGGGTATGGGTCATAATCCCAATATACCGAGAAAAAACCCTGGTTATGTACCGAAACCTTTTCACTCAACAAGTTTTCCTGGCTGGTATTTGAACCAGTACTAATTTAGCCTTCCACAAGGTACTGGAAACTTCTCCACATGTCATGTGAAGGAAAATAAATACTATTGTCAAATTTTTTCAATGAAGGGTTTGATCTGCCATGACTGAAATTGAACTCGGTTTGACAGGTTACAAATCCAGCGCATTTACCACTGGACCTGAAGGCTGCGGCCTAGTTTCAGAACACAACTGATTGTATAAATATATATTAGAGTAAGATTCCTAGAATCAAACACACCAACACCTTAGATAGTAATATATAAGGTTATAACTCACAGTTACATACAAATCTCGGTATTTCTTATCTGATAATATACAGTAAATCTTGCTCATGCGACCACGTGTACTAAGCGACCTTTTTCTTAAGCGACCACTTCAAAATCCCCCCGAGCGTTTTTGCACTATGTTTTTAATGTATTAAGCGACCTTTGCTCAACGCGACCAGCGACCGCCAATATGTCGACAAAATCCGCCAGATCTTTTCATTAAGCGACCGTTTGACACGTCAAACCGTTAATTCCCATATATTGTGAATTGTAAACACAGACATAATTAACACCTGACGAACGTGTGAAAAAACATGACCGTAATCACTCGTGTATGCATAGAGCACTGGAGTGTAGGACTCGGGTAAAATACATGTTGTATCATTGGAAATCCTTGGGAAAATTATTGTTATGAATGTAAAAAAAAGTTTTTAGCAAAATAAATGACGAAAGACATTTAAGAAAACCGCGCCATTTTTTGTTTACAGTAACTTTGCGTTACATAAGTTTTACGAAAGCGTGATAATGACTTTTCTATCAAAACACCAACTAATTTCTCAACCCAAGTATTCATACTTCTCAACATCATGAGGGTATCATAATTAACGGCACGATCAGCAACATTTGTGGTTGATTTTCAAACTCAAGTCCACAACAGACGTCTTCGATAAAGAAATCCATGAAAAGTACGGAATCGTACAGGTTTTTAGACCATCGCTATGAAAAACGATTTATTTCCCTTGTTTCACGTTTGACAAGTTTCTTCTCCGGTAAAAAATAGATTTAATTTGTCTGTATTGTTTTGTCACGGATAAAATGGACCAACTTTGCACCATGTATAAGACAGACACGATTTTGATTTGAAATGAAACCAGGCTGGGACTTTAGGTATAGTTCAACTATCGGAAATTTCAGGTTTTTGTATTAAGAGACCGTTGTGTTAAGAGACCACTTTTGGTCTTTCCCTTGGGCAGTCGCTTAATACAAGATTGACTGTACTAAATGCCGGTAAAAAGTTAAAAATTTCACAGTCACGCAATTTTACTTGACTAATGCCAGAAATTTCTTCAGTAATAATTATTCAATAATCTGTTTCTGTAACATACTTTGCGAATTTCCTTTATGAAATTGTTCATAGAGCACTGCTAAATTAATTAGTTTCATACCAGTATCACATATTTGTCTGCATTATCCATTCTTTAAAACATTCATTATTTCAGATGCAACAATGTATTTTTTTTATATTCAGTCAGTACAGATAGCTTTTCAAAAGTGTGAAAAAAAAATTCTGTGGTTTGAAATATTTCATTACCTGTTCTAAGGAACAAGAAGGTACTGAACATAGACAAGGCGATTGGACAGAAGACGCCAGCAAATGTTCCAAGCGTTCTTCGTGAATCTATCACTGAATCCTGCCGCATTCTCATGCTACGTCCCATTCCTCGTGGCAACCTCCATATCATCGGCGAATGAATCAAAGGAGCATCATCATCATCCCCGCTTCCATCGGAGTGTCCAGATGGCTCGTTAAAGCTTCCATAAGTTGCAAAAGAGTTATTTTCCGTAGCCATATTGTTAATTTAATAAGATTTTTCTCACTAGTTAATACCAAACCACTTGATCTAAATCACGCTTACATCCAATTAAAAGATCAGGAAGGAATAGCACATGATAATATTCTCTATCATTATCTGTAAAATAAATACAGAAATGTGTAATTTACATCAAATTGATAACAGGTCAGTAAATGTATCAGTAAACATAAATTATCTGAACGACTGTACTATCTGTCAATAATTACATCAAGTTTTAGGCAAACCTTAAAAATTTATTAGTTTCCCTATCTAACACGGATCAACAGTCAAGGCTTTTTTTAGGAAAAAGGGGAGAAGACACTGAGTATTGGAAAACATGAAGGAATTATACACTAAAGAGGCAAATGTTGGGAATATTCACAATGTAAAATAGGGGATATACATTGTATGTAATATACAATTTTTTATTTTCACAGGGAAGACCCTGACTTTCAGAGTCACTTACTTACCGGTAGTAAAAAAAACCCACTGAACACCATCACTGATTGCACTTAACATAAATGGCTTTAAATTATATACTTAACCCCACTTCATAATTGTACATGAGGAAAAACTATTGAATGCATTATGATGCACACACAACCAATTTACATATAATCTTTTTTTATTCAGATGTTCATTTAAATTACAAAAATCATGGTAATATAGGAAAACATCATTACCGGTATAAAAGCAGTTTGATAAGCCAAGAAGAAAAACACTATGCTTGGTTACTTGTCAGAAAGGAAAATTAAGGTACCGAGGTTGGAAAACTTTTCTATATACGGAATAATATGTCATCTTTTCTTCTAAACATTTAATATGAGGCTACATGTATAAGCTACAATCCATGACTTTTGAAATTCGAAACATCAGGATCTGAGCACCAAAAAAATATAGGACATGTCCGGTAACCCGAAAAAGGGCATGTCCGGTAACCCGATAAAGGGCATGTCCGGTGTCCTGATAAGCGACATCTTTTTTCCCAATATACCAAAATTAACATTTATTGGATTTTGCAAAAACAGATTCAATGAAAACTTGTATAGAAACAACAAAGTATTGAACCACTCAAAAAAACATCTAATTGGATAAAAAAAAATTCAAGTTTGTCAACTTATATAACTTCCTCAATACATATTTTAAAACATATTTACATTCTAAATGCATGGTCAGGCCAAAACAAATCTGAAATTACCAAAATACAGGTTGGTCGCCGATGGTCGGTCAGCAAAACATTTTTTTTCATATAGGATTTAAAACTATCATATTTTTTTTATCACAGGTTCTGAATAGACTTAAGATTAATAATTGTTATTAAATAAGGCCATCCTTAAAAAGATGTTGGTTTGCAGTAAAGACAGTGGGTAGGTAGGAATTTTCTTGTAGTGAAAAAATTTTATTCCATCGTAATTGCTAAAATAATTGATAAATTTCAAAGTTCCCAAAATTGACCAATGGTAAAGCTTCATACAGAGACTTCTATCCTCAGATTTTAAAGCTGAAGTCAGTTTTCTTTCCAAAAGGAGGACAATTATTGATCAAGGCTCCAGATAAAGGGCATAATTGCTTAAATATGCATTACTTTTTCTGAAATACGCATAAAAAAAGCGTACCGATACGCACTTAAAATCCCAGGTACCTGTCTTACTCAATTAAATTGCGTAACTATCAAATAAAGAAAGCAGAGGGTAAAATACCCCTTGCCCAAATATTTATCTGGAGCCCTGATTGATTCAATGTTTTATTTAAAATTCACTAACATCACAGTTAATTTGAAAAATTTGTATACTAGACATGGATTCAAATACCAGTTATCAGTTCTAACAGCTTACTATATACATTGTACATCATTTGATGTTATTATAATTATATATAGATAAACATTGCATTAAGAACTAATTCATCCCAGTACATTATATCAATGCACTATGTACTTAAACACTGTCATATACATGTGACATACAAATCATACACATGTATACATATATGTAAATGATAACAACCAATTATACATGTATCAGCATACTGCTCAGTTAATATGATTACCATTTAATGAGAGGAGGTTATTTTAAGGGGCATGGTGATCATAAGTCACTGAAGTCATTATAAGGCCACTTGCTAAATTAAATGGAATATTTTGGTATGAATAACAAACAAACGTCACATGTATACAATTGATCTATCTGTAGTTTAACGGCTCATTTCATAGCTGTAGTCCTTTTAGGGGAGAGAAGATACATAGATTTTGGAACTCTACTCTGATTTCATATTCTGTAGGTTTTCATGTTTTTTATCATGCCCAGTGTAAAGCACCAATACACATCTCAACATTTTTCCTGTGATTTTTAGACACAGTATTTCGAGGGTTTAACGCAACAGTGTCGTAACTCATATTGAAATAAGAACAAGTAAGGACAGTGTTGCGCTGAGCCCTCGATTTGGCTCAGTAGTTGGGATTGGGACACTGGAAAAGCACCTCATAGAAATTCGAAGATGGAGCCAAACTTCAATCACATGACCTTTTTTAATAGCTGTGCACATTACCTCTAGGCCACCGATCATCCCTCAAAACCTGTGAACAAATGCCATTCTCTAAGGGAAGAAAAAATGTGGCCTTTATATTGAAAGATTTTATTTGGAGGTCATTTTGTTCTAAACAATCAATTATGGTTTTTAAAGTATGGCCTTTATTCACAGGTTGGCCTTTATTCTGAGGTGGCCCCTAATATAGGTTTTAAGCCTTTATTCTGAGGTGGCCCCTAATATAGGTTTTAAGTCATTCGTTCTTTGTGTCTGGTTATTCCCATCATAAATCAAGTCAGAGTTTTTTAATGAAAAGGGAAAAAAATACATGAAAGTGGCAAATCAAGGGAATATTCACAATGCAAAATAATATTTAAAGGGGCATGCCCAGCAACTGAAGCGTCTCGAATATAAATCAAATTGGTATCATTTGAATGCCAAAATCAATTAATGAAAGTCCTGTAAAATATTTACGAAATGTCCCGCTATTTGACTCAAAATACACATTTCAAGATTTACCAAACCTGCCGATTAAGCCTTAGAAAATATTCGTCATTTTCATAATTCGACCCTTTCGGGATCTGTCAAAAGCGGAAAAAATGTCAACAAACTGTGAAATGGTAAGTATTGCTCATGTCATGTTCATTGTTTGCGACATAAAGCTTATCTATCGATCAATTATAGGTAAATATCATTGTTTTGCTGCTTGAAAGGCAGCGCGCACGCTAAGTTAAATTCTCAGACGAATCGGAAATATTGTTGTCGTCAATAAAAGGCTTGTAAGCCTTTTATTTAAACCGGCATATAAATACCCACGTGTGCGTTATAGGGCCATTTTTGAAGGCACATTCTTCTTTGACTTTTCGGTAATAATTGTTTTTACAAGTGATAAACGCATTTTTGGTGTATAAAACCCAAGACGCTTCAGTTGCTGGGCATGCCCCTTTAATATAGAGGAAATTATTTTATTATTCTGAAATATAGCTCACTAGCTTACTTTTCAAGGGGAATACACTGACTATTAATGTTACTTTCTATGTAAAAAAATTCAGTAACTTTTCTTCAAAGAATTTGTTCAATATCAGCTTTAAAATATTGATATTTTATATTTTAATGTCATATCTTTCATCTCAATGTTTATTTTGCCTTTTAAATTTATATAAATTTAATGAAACATGATTAACCACAACAGTCAGACAATTTGTATGGCTTTATATCTCATGAACTCAACCGTGAGACTGATTTTGTTAAATTCTTTTAATTTATTAGTAAACACTGCTCTTGCATAATTATATGGACATTATTGTAAAGGATCAGTTTATTTGAATTTTTTTGGCCACATAACCTGTCCAGAAACGTGATTAAAACAACTTAACATTGAACTAATATTCCACATGACAGAGACATTAAATCTGTAAGCTCATTAAAATTTCATTACACTACAGTGAATACCATCGACCTCAGTCTTTGCCCCCCCCCCCCCCCCCTAATGCTCAAAATGTAGTGTGACTGTCAGTATAAAAGATACTGATAATTAATCTACATTTTTTCAAACAAACAATTGTATCCATAAATAATACAAAAAAAATATTTTTTTCCCATCAACCAATAACAGCTGCACTAGGTCACACCAAAACAAGAAACAAAACAAAAAGGACAAGCTTTAGTACACAAATTATATCCCAATGAAATCATAAATGTTTTAATTCAATTGAATTTAGGAAATAAAATTTATCATCCATGGCTTATTCAAGTGATTGTTAAAAAAATTTGCAGCTACTTGCTTAGAACAAGGTTGGTACTGATATATATGTCTGGGACCCTGGGTTACCCTAGCTATTTAATTGTTTTCTGGTGTATACTTGAAATAAAGAAACTGCCTAAAAAACAAACATTATAACCTCCCTCCCAAACAATAAAACCAAGTCCTTTTCGGTCTCACATACCAACAGCATTTGTATGATATCATATTATACTTGTGTGAAACCAAAATTCATAATCATTAAGTAAACCGTTTCAAAGAAAGTAATTATTTGTATTGTTTCAAGACAAAAATTAGGAACTTTAAAAGTTTAAGCAATCTTTTTTGTCAAGTTTCTTTTTGGTATCAAATTCAAAACATTTTTTTTCAAAAGAAGATTGAACTCAGTGCAATGTTCCTTGTAGCAACACATTTTGAATAAAGGAACTGGGAAAATGAATTCAAACAAAATTACCAATAACCAAGGACTTATTATATATCATTATATGATTACATACATGTACATGCCATGGATTTGCAACTTCCATATATACGGTTAGAAGTAATCAAATCCTGCGGAATGCAGATGTGTTGCATGAATCAATGGGATATCATGTTCATGCTTACATATGTACGTCAGTGAAAATAAAAAATGATTATCTGAATATTTATTAAATTGGATAATACTATTATTACTAAATGTCTAACATGTTGGAATTTGAAATGCTTGATTGATGCCTTTTTTTAATGCATATAATTATGCTTACAGGTGTGTATTTTCAGTTTATCTTTATGAAGATTGTTGCATATTCCAACCAATGTCCCGAACCTATAGTCTTTTCTGGTAATTCCGCGGTTTTAGAGAACTCCGTCCTACTTGCCAGAGTAAAGTTAAACACCCAATTACAGATGTCGCCAGTGTTTTTTCTCTCTTCATTGGGAAGAGGCCTTAGCCTGTTGATTTTGGGAAGAATTATCTCTAAAATTACCGATTTGGGAAATGAAAAAGCTGGTATAGGTTTGGATTTTTGGGAAAACTGCATGATTTTAAAGAAATATAATAGGCCTCTGTCACTGGTCGCAGTCGAGTATCGCAATGGATTATGGGATCGTCGCTCGATATCATTTTAGCTATTTTTAGCAGTTGCTAATAATTGTATGAATATAAAGTCCTTGCAATAACCAGAGACGTCTCTGCAATAACTAACTAAATGACCCTACAGAAATCTGAGAAAATAGTTTCAAATTTAGAGAAAAACATATCAAACATAAATTCTGTAAAAAATAACATTACAGAATATCATAACAAAATCATGAATGTTGTTCCTTAACAGTTGCCAAAATACAATAAACACTATATTAATGAATAAACATGCCTACTTCCGCACTTGACGTTCGATTTATCTAAAATATTTTGTCCGGTAACTGTTCCACTTTGAACATTTCAATTGATAAACGGAACAACAGCAGACCAAAACAGTACGTAACAACTTTTAAAAGTTTTAAAAGAGTTTATGTAAGAAATAATTATCTAAGTTTACCTTACTAAATAAAAAAGTTCCCCTGAGTTTTTAATCACGAATTCGGCATCATCACGTGATTTGTGTCAGTATGACTACACACCTCTAAATCTAAGTCAAACAACACGGTTCGACATCACTAAATCTGAGTTATACGCAAGTAAGATAATATTCTTTGAATTTATAGATTGAATCAAGTCCTAAAGTCAAATCCTGCATTCTAGCTATTGTCTTGCGTATATTTAAGAATAAAACAGATTCCTCTCCATAATACACAGTTGCACCAATGTTTCTAAATGATTGGGTATTAATTTTAACCTAAGGGAGGTAACAACGATAATATAATAGCATAATGACTTATAAAGTTGCCTCCCTTGTACGTCATATCGCTTTGTATAGGGCATAGAACACTAAAAATTTGTAATACCCCGCAAAAAAAATTAAGGGGTAAAATACCCCGTGCTAAAGAAAGCAGGGAGTAAATAACCCCTTGCCCAATTATTTATCCAGGGCTCCAGATAAATAATTGGGCAAGGGGTAGTTTACCCCCTGCTTTCTTTATCCAAAATTATCGGGACCATGGACCTTAATACATGACAATTATGTATCAATAAAGTTATATTTTACCATACATCATGTATGAACAATCTTTTCTGAAATCTACAACAAGCGATACCGCTGATGCTCAAAGTTTAAAAAAAGGGTTTTATACATCTTAATGCTTTCTGTTCATTATAACACAACCCAATGTAGCCTGGATTACCTGCCCCTTACACTACGTGATTACTATTACGTAGCATAGTACGACGGGAACCAGACTAAACCCAATGAATATTGGTAAAATGGAATTATTGAACAAATTATCATTTATATTGCTTAGCGGAATTTCTCTACATACTAGACTTCTGAGTTAAAACTTCGAACAAAAAATGCTACTATTAATCTGAACAAACTTAAAACATATAATTTGTATAGTTAAATAGCGATCTCCAAACTGACATCCATACATTTAAGCGTCGTACCGCCGTCAGATAACTTCGGTAAACCAAGGGAGGTAATTATTCTAATTCTAATAAATTATAATTCTTTTCGATACTTTTATTTGGATTATGGTAAAAATGTTTCTCTAAATTTTAAATGACTCTGCTTTGAATATCTTCGACGTATTAAGAAAGGGTATCCGTTAAAGTTGTATGTAATTAAATTAACTGAATTATATTGTATTAATTATATTAATTGATATAAACGGTCTAAGTTTTTATAGAAACACGTTTATTGAACTAGTTCTACAAGGATCCGAACTTATAAAACACTCTCCTAGTTCTAAATTTATAATTTTAGCACACATAGTGTAGGTCTTTACTTTTATTCAATCGTTTACACCCAACATTTTCCTGATCAATTTGCCCGCTTTGGTGTCAATGTATATACAAGCTATGCATATCAACACTTACAGACTTTGTTTAATGGTTAATAGGGGTGAATACTGCAAGGAAATATATTGTTAAAAAAGCAAATATTTAACAATTATTGTGCAATAGTTCAATGGCTATTTTCTGGAGCTTTCATATTCTTTAGTGTTTGAAAGTGTCTCAAATTATGCAAAGCTGACATAGAAGGAAAAAATAGAACCGCGTTTTTTTTTTTTTGGCACGAAGGCTAGAGCCACGGTGATAGTAACGTTACTTTATTCGATTAATCGAATACAAAAATTATTGCGATGTTTTGCAATGTTTACTCAGATATTATCATGAATGCAATAATGTAATTAATTATTATTTGTCACGGAAACGCAAGTTTCATATCAATTTCAGCGTACAAGTAAATCACGGTTACTAATCTTATTTCATTTTCAGGCAATGCAGTTGTACGAGAAACAAACATGTGCAAAAGTATACATAATACGCCAGACAGATAAGTCTTATTTACCGACATTTTCAACTATTTGTTTAAGATTTAGTTGAATTAAAGATATCTTCTAAATAAAAATGTTTGAAAACCATATGGCGAAAGCAATTGTCTTTGAAAGATACCGCGATAATCGATATTTCTGATGTATTATACGTCCCTAATACTGTATACATGCATATATGTAGTAATTAATTTTAGAATGTTACAACACAATGCATGTACATGTATTTAGATTTGAGCAAGAAGATTAATCTCAAGTTTTTCAACCTTTCAAGTACTTTGATTTTAGTGTTAAAAATAGTATTTACTGCAATTTTTATTTATCGTCTTACACCATTTTTACACAGCAAACTATAACATTGCGTAATTAAAAGTTTAGAAACTAAGCATACATATGCTTGAAGATTCAAACTTGTTTAAAGGTACCTTTCACCAGGTTGACCTTATTGAATGATAATAATCGAACCTTACAAATACTCAAAATATTCATAACCGAAATGATCCGGGGTCATTCCGACCCGATGTTCATGCACAACCTATATAATGCTTACTCAAATGAGCTGAGCAGGCTAGCCTCCACTATCAAATAACAGAAGCACGCGGATCTTTAAATATCAGTCGAGTCTCTTTAACTCTTTTAAAATTAAAACCGATATTCATAAAACAAGCTATCAATTACCTAAGTCATATTTTCTTTTGTTCCAGCTCAACGTTGCAAGCTGTGAGTAAACGATTTTCAGAAAAGTAAAATAATGTAAACTGTAATCAGACACTTTGATCGCTATTAATTCAAAAAATAAGTTTTCATATTTAGTTTTAAAAAACTACCCCATTTTTAAAAAACGCCACGGGATATACATGTCTCTGTAGTTTTACTGACGTGTGTGGATTCATATAAACTTATAAAAGATTTATTTTTAATATTTAAGAATAGAATTTGTTAATCATGGATGTTACTATGTGTGACCCTTGCAGGGCAAGGTCAAGATCAGCGTCCGCCTCGTTCTGGTGTCCATTCTGTCATGAAGCATTTTGTAAAGTGTGCTGCCAATTTCACCAGACTATGAAATTAACAAGAACACACAAGGTACAGCCACTGGATGCAGTAAGTCCCCGCGAAAAGCAACGACATGGCGTCGGGTCAAATTTCACACTAGAGTCCTTGACCGACATTACATTCAACGAAAAAACACAACTTCGTGAAATTGATAATGTCCTCTTATTGATGGACGGGCTGAGCGACACAGCGCTAACATTGAAGAAAATGTTCTTCGATATGAAGATGAAAAACGAATCGGAAAAGAACGAATGCATGCGAAAAGTTGTTGTCTTCAAACAGCGCCTGAAACAGCTAGCAGACGAATTTGAAAGGCACATATCTGGTGAATTAGATTATCTCCAACAAGCTGAAAATCTGCAAGTGGAATCAAGAATAGAGGAATGCGAAAACATATTTAATGCCATTGAAATGTCCAAAGACTTAACACAATGCATGAAGACTGAACGAATCACACAGCAAACAATTGGGAAAGTAAACGCAGCGCGCCAACGCTGCAATGAATATAAATTCAATTTACAACGTATCCACAGCAACCTACAGCCTGTTCGATTTGACCTGGCAATTGATCGCAATCTTTCAGACGCTTTGAATACATCCCCGTCAGTTATCGGTAAAATTGAAGTTTCCCATGGCATCGACGAATTTGATGGCCCAAGAGGCGCAACAGTTTCCGTGGACACAAAAGGTCTAAGCGACAGGAGAATGTCCAATGCAACCGCTATGTCTGATAGACACCGTCCATTACGGCTGAACAGCGAACAAGCTCTCAAAGTTAGTGATATATATTTACAACGTAAAGACGATCACGACGAGCCAATGATTACATCAATTTGTACCATGAATAACAACCATTTCATAACACTTGATCGCAATAACAATAAACTACTGCTTGTTCACCAAGATGGCGTCGTTGTGACGTCATATGTTTTCACGAGTCAGATTTGGGACATGGCGTTGGTAGATTCCTTGACCGTAGCGGTCACGGTTCCAGATAACGATAAAATAGTGCTTGTGAAGGTGCGAAACAGGAACCTTGTTGCAGAACGTTTGATTAAGACAAGTAATATATGCTACGGTGTCTGCACTATAGAGGGATTCATTGTAGTGACCGTGAAAGGTGGTTACGTCAAGATTGTGACGAAGGCAGGCGAAGAAATGGCTTCATTGCGTCACAACGCACGTGGGGAAATACTCTTCACAGATCCACAGCACATCGCGACTAATAGAGATCAAAATGAGTTATATGTTACGGACTATACACTCCATACTCTGACAGCTCTTTTCTTAAGCGGCGTAAAAATTGATTCGACTCCAAAATTCATATTCCGTAACAATGAGCTACGCAACCCAACTGGCCTCTGTTTGGATAGTAACGGTCATGTGTTTGTATGCGGATACTCTTCTCACAATATCATTAAAGTGTCACATGATGGTATTCTGTTATCAGTTTTTATTACCGGAATAATGAATCCACAAGCTGTGGCATTGACGACCATGGAAGATATGCTGATGGTCTCTGTACTTAGTTCTGACGGACTTACAAAACAAACACAAAATGTCATTGAAGTTTACCGAATATAAAAGAGGAGTGTCGAAAATATCAGACATACCGTATATGATGGAGATCTGTTGATAGTAGCCGAGGTCTACCTAATATAAATGAGCTTTGTCAGAATAAGACATATAAGAAGTCGGCCAAATATAATAGAACTCAACAGAGATCCTTCGGACGTATTAATTAATACAATGTAGTATAGATCTGTAGGATATGATTGTCGTCTACCGGAGAGGACAGATGTCGTATGGAATGTATAGTAGAATTTGCTATAGAACATAATGGCGGTGCGTAGATGTAATTTAGGTCAACCAAGCAAGCAAATGGAAATAAAAATAAAAACATAAATAAAAACAGACGTATACTAAATGGCTGAACACTATATTTGACTCGTGTACATGTATATAGAAACAAGCAAAATATACAAATACATGTATCAACTTATATTTTTGAAGGACACCTTAGTTTACTATTCTGACAAGTTTGTAACTTTCTTATGTTGAACTTATAATGCATTATGATAAAAATTGATTTTGAATTTGCGGAAAAATAATGTGTTAATTAAACATCAGTTTTTGGTGAGTTTGTTTTAAGAAAATCAGTTTGTTTGGGCCTCAGGAATCAGTACTTCGTATAATTATATCAAAGTCCCAACGGGATTTTTTAATGATTTGTGGAAGCAAACATTTCGTGTATTGAAAATTTAATATACCTCTCTAGGGGATACTGGTATGAAACCGTATTATAAAGTTTAATCATTGTTATTAGTGCCTCACGAACCGAAATCAGTACCCCAAAGGCGATCATTTTGTCAGGCAATCGCTCGAGTTCATACCCTGTGTAATGGTTGTAGTGGCTATAGCATTTCATTTGCTTTTATAGCTCTGCCCAAACACTTACAAGTCAACGCACACATACACATGCTAAATGAATCAACTGACTGAGATGGCAAATATAACAACCATATTAATAACATTATGGGAAGGAATTGATACCGTGAATTTTCTCTGACTTCAAAAGCTTGGTAGAGAAACATTGCTATCTTTTGGTTAGATGGCTATTCCTATCTGATATAAGGTTATACAATCTTTCTTTACTTTGAAATATATAATACCTTTTGAAATAAATGAAGAATCTTGATGTTTTGGGCATAATAACATAATGATGTTCATCTCTGATCAATATACAAGGGTATGAAAGCGAGTACATGTTACATGTATTCGGCCATGGTTCGATTGTCATGAATTGTATACATTTAAAGGAACCTCTAGGTAAGACAAAGGAAAATCAGAATATTGTACGCATACACAATTTACTTGGAAGGTTAAGTGTCGTACTTGGATGTTATTTTTCGTTGATACAGTACAACTTATCCAGAGCGGCCCTCTTTTGAGCAACAACCTCCCTTCAACAACAACATGATGTTCCCATTACACAAAATAACTATTAATCTAACCTCTCTAGAGCAACAACCTCTCAACAACAACATAATTTTGCTACTCCCAAAGGATGTTGTTTTCGCGAGGCTACACTGTATTTTGTGTGTACAAACATTATACATTTGTAGCATAGCAGGCGATCCAAACATGAAGTTAAAATATAGTAAAATATATTGACAACGGGTCCTGAAAGATGTCACCGTTATAATGAAGTGATTGCTAAGTGATGGTGTACTGTATTTGATTATTAACATTTAGAAACATCATCAAAAGCTTTCTATTGATATAGGCCTACATTTGTATTTCAGTTCGCATAGAACACATGATCATGTTTACTTCACCAAAAATGGGGCAACACTTTCAGTCTTTTCTGTGTGTTTTCTGTAACAAACATTTTGTTTTTTGGAGTTTCAGTTTGTTACCAAATATTTTCATATGTCAGATATTTTAGGGTCTGTCGAACAACCTTAAACACGACCATTTTTTTCTGGCCTTAGCATCATTGGTTAAACAATTATCAATAACAGTACAGTCGATTTAAAGTTAAATGAGAACCGTTGTAAACATTTGCATTTTTCCGAGGTAGATCAGGTTATTTACCGGTGGAAATGATTTTATATTGTAATATATAAACAGAACACTATCGTAACGTAAAGGGTATGGAATATTTTTGATTAGTAGCGGCCACTTGTTCAAAACTGCCAATTTTTTTTTCAATTGACATACAGTATTCGAAGCTGCAATTTCTTTCCAACTTTGAAGAATTACCCTTTTAATTTTAAAGATCAGAATTAAAACCTTGTTTTACTATATATATGTATACACAAAAATGTGTACTATAATATGTACATGTATGCGTGCGCTTTGTGAAGTCTATAAAACACGATAAATTATGTTTTCACTACATTAACATATAAATCTTTATCTAACCGGGTTACCGTGTTTACCTGTTACACCTAAATATCGAAACGAGACTAATCCCTCATTAACGTACATCTTCAAATCGACTTTTGTCTGGGGGCTTGTTCATAGACATATCTCAACTAAGACAGTAGTTTCAACAATATACAAAAGTAGTAAAGTCTTAAAATGCATCATCTCCCGACACTGGTGCGGTTGTATGAAATATCCAGAAGTCTATTAAAATAAAGATACACCTTTTTTCTATTTATTTCTATAAGATTGAATATAATTATATACCTGATGGTATCATAATGCATACATTAGATATCTTAGACAAAAGTGAAATGAGAAAAGAAACTGAACCAAAAATGACGGACGTAAAAATACGTGAATACATCAGATCGTTTATCTTCAGGTTACACAATTTGTAAGCTATTATGTATATAAGATACATTGACATACAGTAAATCTCAGATCAGCCACCAACCAAAATAATCATCAAGTCTATTGTTCATATTGTCATGTTTAAGAAACAGCAAACATTTTGGTTCCTTTTCCGAAATTTGCGATGAACTTGCTGAATAGGATTCAGTAGAAATATAACTACTCGTATACTTATTTTGGTTTTGGAAAATAAGTTAAATAACACACAGTACGTATTACTATTGTTCTTTTTCCGCCTTCCAGTTGTTATGCTTATCGACGACACTGCATGATATATTGGAAAGTCAGTATCGACGACACATCGAGTTATGGATATATCAATACATTTATACATGAACTTAAAAAGTAAATAGTCCATTCAGAAAAGGAAACCACTTTCCAATATTTTCATTACTACAAATTTGAATCAAAGCAGTATTCAAACAGTTCAAAAATAAAGCTTTTCTCACTTCGAATGTTATCTTAATTCATGGAATGTCTATCGATAATCGATCGACAGAAAAATCGTTGAGATATCGATATCATTTCGAGGACAGGTCTAATTGTTACCACTCTCATGTTGCACATAAACAATTGAATCAATTAATTCATTATCATTTTAGATATTTCATACGTACGCGTGAGTTGCGGATTGTATTTTCTGCTATTAATCAACAATAATACAGCAGTGCACTAAAATAGAGATTTTATACACGTGCATTAACAATATTCAGTCATAATGTGGTTCACTTGTTGGTTGCACTGCAGACGATTCAGTTACAGAACTCATTTCTGAGCCGTTGCCATTCCGAACCGTTGTTTGTAGCGTATGAATCGCTAAAGCTCCTGTGACCACATGCTTCTGCTTGCAAAATAGTCCCAAAACGTCTCCTCTGAATCTTGCGCCACTTAGCACGTACACGAAGAAGTTTAGCGCGCAGTTTAAATCTGAGAAGAATAAAAATACTTCAGTCAGAGTCCAGAACAAATTGACAGAGACGGTCTTACCATAAACGACGGGAAAGAGAAGTTTCAGAATTAGATAGGGGGACATTGTTAACACGAACACAAGATTGGCAGCTAAAAGTGCACGCGTGACGGACCTGTTTCTGTTAGCTTTCATGTCGTGCTTTTTTATTGTCACACGAGAGAGATTGATAAGAATAAAAATGGACCCAAAACCTATGATCGCAATTGGTAAGAAAAATGAAAACGTGAAGTCCAGCCACGTAATAATCATAGCGCCGTTTGCGACCTTTTGTCTCATCTGTAGGTTTTGATATTCATCTAAGTAGACGACAACAATCTGCGTAAATTGCAGAGTATTGAACACAATGAGGACAAAGGCTGTTGCCACTACAACAGCCTGGGCTAGTCTCCTGGTGCAAATTTCCTTGACCAAGTACGGTAATGCTATGCTAGTCATCCTCTCAATCGTTATGCTCACAAGAATCCACGCAGACAGCTGTATGTTGGAATAGGTCATGACCACTTTGATCGTAGCCAGTCGAACATCGATACCATAAACACCGACATTGTACACCCGATATATCCAGCGCTCCAGAGAAATGGACAATGCCAAGCAAATATCCGAAACAGCCAATGCAGTAAAATATACGGACGTTGATGACTTCCGGTTTTTTGTTTTAGACATGATGATGATGACCAACGTGTTCCCTAGCAACGAAATTATCACTAGAGGAATTATAAGCCACGCCATCACAAGGAACACGGTAGCATAAGGTTCTGGATATTCAAAAGAAGTTCCATTATTGACGTCGTTTTCAACAGGACTCGGTGATATTGTACCAGTTACGTTAATTCTTCCATGATCTATCAGAGATACGTTCTGATCTGAAGTTGTTGACACGTAATCTGTAGTAAAATTCATTGCGAACTCTTTTACTGACAAAATCCCTTGAAAATAAGAAACACTGTCCTAAACTGTCGATATTTTCTGACAGACTTTTCACCGCTATTACGAATCTATAACAAATAAAACTTATGGTGAACTTACACAACAAGAGCTGTCGGAGGAAATGAAATTCATTTTCAACGTCATTGCTCATTTGTACATTTATCTTGGGTAATTATTCCCAATTAATAGATAGGCATAATGAATCTAATCGAAGAAACGTCATGAGGGAATATGACATACGCGGTAGCTTACGTGATGTCCATTATCAAACGCAATACACTGGGGAGCAATTATACATTTTTATTGGATAATTGCTTTCAATTAATTATATAACTGATAGACAAAATAAATCTAATCACATAAATGTCATGTGGGGATATATTGAATGTGCTATTTATTACATAGGTGACATGCATTATCAAACGCAATACATTGTACCACCGGTATTATTAAATAGTTCAAGAAAATGTTTACACTCCTTTTAATTGACATTAGAAATATAAAAACACATGCGAACTATGGACCAAACTTTTTGAATTAAGATAACAATTTGCTTATGGTATGCAACAGCAGAGAACAGATCCCAAAACGATCAATAGGATAAAAACAACTTTTATTTACAACAAGTAATGGCTAGATTTTTTAACTGCTAAGATCTGTCTACGAAACGAACCCGCGTGATTGAGACATGGGTCTATGTGAGTGTGATCTTAGCGTCCGTTTGATAGGTGTGGATAACAATGCGGAAGCACTTTATTTGCTTTGACTGCCTGTTCTTTCGTTGTCCACGTTGGACTGCTAGGTGTATTCAGGTATTTTGAAATGTTTAACCTATATGGTCGAAAATATGTGGGGTGAATCGTTGGTCTAGTGGTAACTCGACGGACTACTAATCGAAGGGCAATGTGTACACTACGGTAGCGCTATGTACTGACAATGTGTACACTACGGTAGCGCTATGCACTGACATGTGTTCTTCTGCTCGGGGCATTATGAGTATTCATTTTACATAACTAAACACATTTTGTTAATAACATACAACCGATATGGTTGTTTTGACATTTTTTATCCTTCCGCGTAACTATATTTTAGCGTATGTTTAACTATCTAAATGTGGATAGTAATCAGTTCTATGCATATAGGTTAGACAAACGTAGTGACGTCACGCTATGTATAGAACGTTAGACAAACGTAGTGACGTCACGCTATGTATAGAACGTTAGACAAACGTAGTGACGTCACGCTATGTATAGAACGTTAGACAAACGTAGTGACGTCACGCTATGTATAGAACAATCGAAGGGCGATGGTTCGAATCTCGACTCCGCCTTCCGATATTTTAGGGACGTGTTTCCAGTGTCCCCATCCCAAATACCCAGACTAGAACTGTGTTTAGAAAATCACAAGAAAGAGGTGAGGCGTGAATCGGTAATTTTCAACCGGGTACGATAAGGAATCAGGAAAATAATATAGATACAAATACCCAGTTCTCTCTTTTCTCCCCTCTCTCTTGAAATACTCTGAAATTAAGCAATAAATACATACGAAAATATACAGTTTTAAAGTGCTCAAAGAATTTCACGACTATTTGAAACAGACATGCTCACAATTGTCATCACAAGTTTGACCGAGTCTTCCTTAAGTTTTCATCTGTAGTCACGCTGTAGAAATGCCGTTTAATATAATAAAAAGGTTTGATATGAAAAATTCACGTGTTTAACAGATGTCGCAAAAAAGGGAAATATAACATGACAAAGCATACACATCTTCCCAACATTTAATTACCAATACGTGCACGCAGGTTACAACCTTTATGGTTAAAGACAAATGAATTTGATTTTATTTTATCTAAATATATACATATTTAAATAGAACGACGTGTGAACAAAATGTGCACCTTTCATTCGGATAGACGACATCGATTTAAGCTATTTGTCGCACTTATCGAAGGGTATTTCCTACTTTGTCGAAAACGAAACTAGAGTGCAAAGACAATCGTAACTATGGCGTTCAGTAGGCTTTTTGAACAGAAAATGACGAAAGAAACACTTGGTTTCGTGTGTACTACTTGTGCTCGAGAAGACAAAACAATAGAAGCTGTTAAGTATTGTATTGAATGCAGTGGATACTTTTGTACGCCTTGTATCGAAGCACATAATAGATTTCCATTGATGGAAGGTCACAGTCTGATGGAGGTCACTGATGGAAATCAAAGGACCAGTCAACAATCAAGTTTACCAGAATTTCCTACAGAACGATGCAGCATTCATAAAGGCAATGTAGTTGATATGTATTGTGAAGACCATGATGTTGTTGGATGTTATGTTTGTATTTCTAAAGACCACAAGTAAGTCTCATTACGTTTATAAATATCAAATGTATTTTATTCTTTGTATCATTCTACGAAGTATTACAGTTGTTTGGTTATGAATTTTGCGTTCTTTTCGATGAAGAAGCTTGAATCATTGCATTGGTACTTGTCATATCTAAGTTTGATGGGCAGGGATTACGCGTGTACGTAGGCACTCGATTCCGTGATTTTTATACATTTATAAACGTTATTTTTCAGTTAAACTCATCAAACAATGCACATCTGTCAAAAGAAAAATCTTCATTTTTTCCCGCTATTGAGTGTATAAAAACACCAAGGTAGCTCACTCGCCATCTTTTCGATTGACGGAAGTGACGATACCCCGGATAGACTGGTCGCAAATACTCGTGGGTCCCGGCTTTCTACCTTGGTGTTTTTTTCGAGTGCCAATGCGCGTGCACTGGTAACGTACCTTACATTAAGCCTCATGGTAATTTGCTGATTTTATTACTGCGCACATATATCGCGGAATTCCTGTTATGATTCTTCGATAAACTATTTTTCGTTATAAATATAATTGTCTTTGAAATACATCGTAATTTATCGTGATATATTGTATCGTGATCAAATCCAAAAGTGGAACAGATGTTTAATGGTCTTGGGTATCATTTATCTGTTGAATTCTACCATATACTCAGGATAATTATAATATCATGATTATTACATGGTATCATAATATTGGGTAGCTTTATGATAATATGAAGTTTTCAACCTGATCTGATAAAAACTTAATGGAAATGACCAAAACAGAGATAACTCTTCTTGAAGTAGAATACAGCTGTTCACTTGCGAGCGATACCCTTTCAAAATGATATATATTTTAAATATTAGTGTGGGTCCACTGTTCAATAGAATGGGTTAGATCTAGTTTATACTGTTAACTAAATGTATTTCTCGTACGCATTTAATGCAAAACCAACATGAAATACGTTATTTTATTTCAGGACTTGTCCAGTCAGTAACATTCATTCAGTACCAGACATGATTGACACTATTTTCAAATTGTCCGAATGTAAGCAGACACGAGGTCTCCTGAAAGAAAAGTTGTTATCTACAGAATCAATGAGTAAGTCTAAAGAGTCTCGACTGGAGGCAATTGCTAATGCAAAGCAGGAAGCTTTAGGCAAACTAGATTTATTTCAGAAGTATTTAGAAATTATCCTTAGAAAAGCTATCGAGGCTTCGAAGAAAGACATTCAAGAAGTTTACGTGGAAATAGAAAAAGAAATTTTAAAAGAAAAGTTTACTCTCGATATTGTCCACAAAGATCTGCAAGCAGCTGATGATAAGTTGCAGCAATCAGGGCGAAACAGAGCCCAGCATTTTGTTTGTGCAAAAATTGCACAACAGAAGATGAAACAAGCAGGACAAGTGAAGACCAATCAAAATGACCCAGACCTAACATTGTCATTAATACCACACCAATCATTGATGATATATATGAACGATTTGAAGCGTATTGGTACAATTAGGAGGTGTAGTAAACTATACAAAATCAAAAGAAGAAAAAGTATTACCATTAAGCATGCTACTGATAGTAAAATATGTGTCTCCTACGGATGTTGTTTGATATGTGACAGCCAACTTCTTGTCACCGATTACAACAATAAAAAGCTTAAACGTATTGATATACAGAAGATGTCGGTTGTTGACTATTGTTCCCTAAAATCTGAGCCTACTGGCGTTTGTTGTGTCAGCAGATATGAAGTTGCTGTTGCATGTCAAGATAAGATTCAGTTCGTGTCCATTCAAAAGAATATGATACAAACAAAACAAATCGAAATGTCACATATGTGTTACGGTATTGCTTTCAATGATGGGAAGATGTATGTGACAAATGAGGGTGATTCACTCTATGTTTATGATATGACTGGAAAGCTGTTGAAGACAATTACGCGTGACCAAACCGGGAATAGGCTGTTTGGTCAAAGTAGTCATGTTGCCTTTAATGAAACAGGGGACCGAATGTTTGTTGGAGGTGGGAGTAACAATGGCATTGTGTGTTTTGATAGGACCGGGAAATATTTATTCACTATTAAGGACAATTTCTTGAAAACGGTTGATGGCGTTTGTGTTGATGGTAGAGGAAACGTGTTTGCGGTTGGACATACTTCTTATAATGTGGTACAATTTAGTGAGCGTGGCGAGAAAAGTGGAATGGTGGTGAGAAAAGGAGACGGATTAGAGGCATGTCCAACATCCGTGTGTTTGCAACAGGGACTGGATAGAATGTTTGTTACCATGAATTACAGTGATGTCTTGAACATGTATGACCTGGAGTAATGCAAAACATGGGGATGCTTCATATCTACGGATTGAGACATTGTTCGAAAGATGTTTTTGTTGTTGTTAAACATTTGACGGACTTGTTCTTATACAATGTGTTTTAATCTTGTTTTATACAGAGAAGTCTATAGTAGAATGCTTAACGAATGTACCAAAACGTGACTGGCTAAATACACTAAAACGTGCAATAACGATTCCAGTTACTTACAAATATTAAATATCATATTTTAATAACCATGCAACAAAACATTCTAACTGAACGCGCAAAATACTGTTTTATTGCGGTAAGCACTGTACACCTTTATCGGCTTTACTTTATCAGCATTAAATTAATGTGTTATACATTGTGTTGGTACGACATGATACCATTTAATTTGTTAATGACAATCATTCAAACCTTGGCGTGATTTCAATTTCCAAATAATAAACATTATCGATTTTGACTGGCTATCAAAATTGAATGGAATTCCTCAGTTAATCGAGATCCGTTGATTTTATGAGACGTTTATATTTTTTAATTGCTCGTTTAAAAGCACAGTAGGTGTCATTTTCAAATAAAGACTACTGCCTTACATGATGATTGATTTCCAAACGGTTTTCTGTATTTGTAGCGTAAATTTGATGTTTATCTAGGGAACCATGCCTCAGAATTTTGATATGTGTTTTAACTTCCAATATATGGCGTATTACGTAACAAAAATCGGGGTTCAGGGCACGGGATTTCTTTGCAATCAAATAACTCTTGAACGAGGGACGTTATCAAACTTCTGAGACACGGTTCCCTGAATTAGTCATTTAAAGTTAATTTAAGGCTTATTATTATAATATATTCCTATAAACAGAGTAGATATTGCTGTTAACATTTTTATTCCCCCCGTATCGATAGATGAGGGGCATATTGTTTTTGGTCTCTCTGTTTGTCTGTCTATTTATCTGTTTGTACCAAACTTTAACCTTGCCTATAAATTCAATATACGTGCACCTACATTCATCAAACTTCATATGTTGGTTCCTCATGACAACCTCTACAGCACCTGTGCATTTTAAGGTCAGTAGGCCAAAGGTCAAGGTCACCCAGAGGGGGCATTCTGTTTCTAAAACACATCTTGTTTTAAAAATTACGTTCGATATTGGTCTATAGAAGACCAACCAAATATAATAATTGTTTGTTTATATATTAACACCGAGCAGCATTTTTGGTCTGTTTTGATAATATTAAAAATTTCGTTTGGAGTTCTCATCATTACGTAACGTTTAAATGAAAGAAACTTTTCATACCTTTTATTGCTTCAAAAATTATAAAAGAAGAAGAAAAACAATTTATCTGAATAGAATGATGTGATCATACAGTTCACATTTTATTTGGTTAAGAAAACTTTACTGTAATCAAATCTAGTGTTCTTTAAGGTATCTGAGGAATAGCCTTAACATAATTCAATAGCTTTTTCTAATCCTAGAATAAAAAGAATAGAGGTTAAATAAACTTTTTGTTTGGTTTTTGCTTATTTCCTGCTATTAACGGGGAATGACCTATTTTATTACGCTTGTGTTTCCTTCATTGACTGATTATTTTCAAATGAACCCCAAACGGTTTCACCCCTGATGATTTTAGTGAAACCGGTTGGGGGTCATTTGAAAAAAAGAATGTTTTAAAAAGTGATCTATCATTATTTTACGACTATGTTATTTTTTTGATAACTAATTAATATTTTTTCTTCCATATATTATAAATAACAAGGTCCATTATGATAAAATGGTGTGATATCTTTTGCTAATGTTCTTTGTTATGTATCAAAATTGTTAACGGTGAATGATTAAACGTTATACTCTACACAAGTCATGTTTTACTTTACCAACTTTCATTTCATTTACAAAGCATGAATACTTATCACAATGAATATGCTCGTATACATATGTGCTGCTAGACTGTTTGGGTACAAGTTTGTAAATAAATACACACTTTACATCAACACTTAGGTAACTAACGACTGCTTAATATTTACTTACACTAACTAATTTTGTGAAACAAATTAAATTGGAACAGATGCACTTTAAAGGCGATAAATATGCCATCCCAATTAAGTATAATGTTCAAAGAAAATAGAAAAGTCGCCAAATGACCTGGCCTTTGGTGCCACGTTGAACGTCAATGAAAGAAAGCAGATAAATCTGTACATTATGTTGTATTCAAGAGATAGATATCTCTGATTTTAGTGTGTTTTTTCTTGTCTGCGCCATGTCTGAAATATGAACTTATATATCGCCAGTATCAAGAACTTGGTTTGATGGTAAACGTACTTGCCTGAACATTATCCACATAATAATGATCTATACTTGTTGAAAAACTGAAAACTTCTTTCACACGTAAGTAGTTGAGTGGTTAATACAAAAGTATGAAAAAAGATATATATATAGCAATGCTGCATCTATTTACATTCGAGGCACTGGAAGATTTAGTTGAGTTATGTCACTATGATAACATAACACAACTGTGGATTCGTGTTTTACTATAACAACACTGGTACATTTTCAGGTATTTAGCTCAAGAATTGTAGTATACAATGTATTTAGATAAAAATAGTGGATTTGTATATTCATGTTTTGTAAAATATATCTATCGACCAAATTTGAATGAATCAATACCCTCATTATATCTTCATTATAAATTGTTTGACCTATGCATACTTTGATATTTAATAAACCGATATAAATGAAAGATCATTTACTTTGTTGCATCAGCTGCGTTTTACAGATGTCCATTACATGATATATTAAGATATTAACCTATTTTTCGGGTGTGTCATTTAGATGAGTATCCACCAATTGCTTTCCTTCATTAATTGTTGTCTGATTATTCGTTATCAAATGGGTGATTTTATTATAAGAAGAGAAATATGAATGAGATATAGTTTAAGCATTATTCCTTCGTTTGTCTAGAGCAAACCATCCATTTTGGGGATGGGTGAATGCGCATTATTATTATGTAGTGTGGGCGTATGTCAATTGATATCTCATGAAACTTTTCTTGTGTGCAATGTGTATCAACAATCAATTCATTTGATTAAACATAACGGACATATGAATACTATAACGTTCGATCTTTGTGAAAAGTTGACTATAATTGCGTATCAATTGCGAAGATAAGTGGGATATCGTCGATTATTTCTGCACGAGTATATATGGGATACTGCATGGGGTCGCTTTAACTTTTTAGAATAAAAACTGGACTATTACTTATAATACAATGTTGTGCTGGGTACCGTATATTCCAGAACATTGTTAAGATCATGTTTAGCTTCATATTTAGTTTTATCATTCGCCGTCAGATTCTATAGATCTTAAATATAAAATTAACTCAAGTCATTACATGTACATACCCTAGCGTACACTGATACCCATATCGCTGGAGTGCATTGATAGCAGATACAATGATCAATCAATACACAGCATAAACTTAAATATTAGAACGACGTGCGTTAAACAAGTGTGTACCTTTTGTTTTTAAGACGACATCGATTTGAACTGTTTGTCGCATTCATGTGTAGGGTATTTCCTACTTTGTCGAAAACGAAACTAGGGTGCAAAGTCAATCGTAACTATGCCGTTCGGTAAGCGTTTTCAACAGAAAATGTCAGAAGAAACATTTGTTTTCGTGTGTACTACTTGTGCTCGCGAAGACAAAACAATGGAAGCTGCTAAGTATTGTGTTGAATGCAGTGGATACTTTTGTAAGCCTTGTATCGAAGCACACAATAGATTCCCATTGATGGAAGGTCACAGTCTAATGGAGGTCACTGATGGAAATCAAAGGACCAGTCAACAATCAAGATTACCAGAATTTCCTACAGAGCGATGCAGCATTCATAAAGGCAAAGTGGTTGATATGTATTGTGAAGACCACGATGTTGTTGGATGTTATGTTTGTATTGCTAAAGACCACAAGTGAGTCATAAACTTTATAAAGATGTCAAATATATTTCATTATTACAAAGTCGTTCTATATAAAATATAACTGTTTTTGTTTATGCATTTTGCATTACTTTCGATGTAAAAATTAGCAGCTTGAATGATTGTATTGATGCCATTAGTAATACATTTAATGACTTAAATAAGCCAACAATCCAAATTAAAGGGCAGATAACTAAGAACGAGATCGGTGACCCTAATAGTTTTCGCTCTTAATGATTCTGTTATCATATGCTATGATCATGCAACGTTTAAAAAATTATGTGACACAGTTTTCATTCTGACCATGTGAAAACTGTAGCAGACGTCCGTCCTTACATGTAAATTGATATGAATACATGACACGTGCATTGATAACCTTGTATTTCAATTCAGTAATTCTAATGCTTACATAATTACGTAGATTTCACTAGTGAACATCGCGGAATTTAAGTTTTGAATCCGTTTATAGTACTTATTCTTCGATAAGCTTCTTCTACAGTAGAATACATTCAAACAGGATACGTTATTTCGTCATATCCCTATCATACCCAAAAGTCGAACAGGTCAAAAAGGGTTGAACAACCGTTAATCTGATAATCAGGATTGTATAATGACATACATATGTATTTATACTAATAGACTATGATATTATATGAAGTTTACAACCGGTCTGATAAAAACTTAATTGATTTGATCCAAACAGAGTTAACTCTTGTTGAAGTACATTATAGCCGTCGATTTGCGGGCGATACCCTTTCAAATTGATACGTTGCATTACAATAATAAATCATTTAAGTGAGGGCACACTGTTCAGTTGAATTACTTGAATCTAGAATATTACATGGATACTATGTATGTACCTCTCTCTCGCCGTATTAAGATACTACATGAAAAACATTACATTATTGCAGGACTTGTCATGACAGTCACGTTCATTCAGTACCAGACATGATTGACACTATTTTCAAAAAGTCTGACTGTAAGCTGACACAGCGTCTCTTGAACGACATGTTGGTATCTACAGAAGCAATGAGTAAATCTAAGGATGCTCGATTAGAGTCTTTGGCTTATGCAAAGCAGGAAGCGTTGGATAAAGTAGATGTATTTCAGAAATCATTAGAAGCTATTTTGAGAAAAGCGACTGAGGCTTCGAAGGAAGAAATTCAAGAAGTATACGAGGAAATAAAAAATGAAATTCTGAACGAAAAGCTTGCTCTAGACAACGTCCATGGTGATCTGCAGATGGTTGATGACAAGTTGCATCAGTCAGAGGGAAACAGAGCCCAGCAATTTGTTTGTACGAAAATTGCCCAGGAAAAGATGAAACAACCAGCAAAAGAGCCAACTAAACAAATGGACACAGACATAACACTGTCATTCACACCAAACCAATCATTAGACGAGTATATGAATGATTTGAAGGGTATTGGTCAGGTACAGAAACATAACACTCAGAAAAACGATCTTTACAAACTTGTGGAAGGTAAAGATATTAAAATCAGGCTTTCAGAGGACTCGCTGTCATGTGGGTCGTATGGATGTTGTCTGACGCACGATAATCAACTACTTGTCACCGATCGATAACAAGAATGAGAAACTTAAACGTATTGATATACAGAAGATGTCGGTTGTTGACTACTGTACCCTAGAGTCAGAACTTAATGGTGTTTGTTGTGTCAGCAGATATGAAGTTGCTGTTGCATGTCAAGATAAGATCCAGTTCGTTTCCATTCAAAACAAGATGACTCTTACAAAACAGATGAAAATGTCACATAATTGTTACGGTATTGCTTTCAATAATGCGAAGATGTTTGTGACAGATGATGATAAATCACTTTATGTTTATAATATGACTGGCACCCTACTGAAGACCATTACGCATGACGAAGCCGGGAATAAGTTGTTTGGTCGAAGTAGTCATGTTGCATTTAATGAAACTGGGAGTAGAATGTTTGTTGGAGGTGGGAATAACCATGCGATTGTATGTTTAGATAGAATGGGGAATTATTTATTTACTATTGAAAACACTGACCTGGACTTTGTTGATGGTGTTTGTGTTGATGGTAGAGGAAACGTGTTTGCTGTTGGGTATTATTCTCATAATGTTGTACAGTTTAGTGAGATTGGGAAGAAAATTGGTGTAGTTGTAAGGAAAGAAAATGGTTTACAGAATAATCCAACCTCCATGTGTTTTCATCAGGGATTGAATAGAATGTTTGTTATCCTATTTGCTAGTGATATCATAAAAATGTATGACTTATTGTGAGTTAACACGAGTGACTGATTTACTTCACTCCCGAGTTTTGTTATGTATGTTGTATGTACATGTTTATATACAATATATCCATTTATATGTTAATGATTCCTACATGAATACAATGTAATTATATTTAGATGACAGACTTTACTGAATGAAATGGATGAACGCATTACAACAACACTTATCATACTGTATATAATTGCTACAGTGTAAACCTTATTTCTTTTCAATAAATTACGCATATATTAGAGAAATCATTCATTTTCATATGATGCATACATAATATAATGTTTCCTGTTCCTAGAAGCTCTACAAAATGAAAAGTGGTATAGCTTTTGTGATTGTGTTTTAACTTTTCCAAAAATGTCGAAATATGAAGACTATTTTATATTTATTATTAATTCTTTTATTCGGGAACACATGTTTTGTCTTTATTTTATATTCTTTGATACATAGAGGAATACAGTTAAAAAGTCTTTGGAAAACGTCGTAACGAGTCAATCGACACATCACCACATACCAAGTTGTATGCCATCTCTTCACATTCCACAACACACGTCTTTTTGAATTTAGAATAAATGCTTGTAATATCTAATCTTATACATTTTTATTCAAATCAATTGCAACGATAATGAAGGACCGACTAATATCCGTTCAATTTATGATGAACCTGTTCTCTTTCATTAGATAGTTAGTGTTGGTACTTTAATTAACTGTTCATATTGTATGTGTTGATGGTAGAGGGAACATATTTGCTTTTAGACTGAATTCCCAAAATTTTGTACAACTTAATGATAGGGAGAAACCTTGTGTTGTTGTGACGTATGATCATGGATTTTGTAGCTAGTGAGTATACTTTTATACAAATTAGTTATAATGCAGATTTCAAAGTGACTGGGTACAAAATTATAAATGTGTTGTAATGCAGATTTCAAAGTTAGGGTCTAAGAATATATACAAACGTGTAACTATGCAGATTTCACGAGTATAATTTATATAGATATATGTTATGCAGATTTTAAAGTGACAGAGTATAAATATGTTATTATGCAGAATTTTAAGTGACAGTATATATAGATATGTTATTATGCAGATTTTAAAGTGACATACTATACATAAATGTGTTATTATGCAAGTTTCAAAGTCACTGAGCATAATTATATAAATGTGTTATTATGCAGGTTTCAAAGTGACAGAGTATATATAAATGTGTTATTATGCAGGTTTCAAAGTGATAGAGTATATATAAATGTGTTATTATGCAGGTTTCAAAGTGATAGAATATATATAATGTGTTATTATGCAGGTTTCAAAGTGATAGAATATATACAAATGTGTTATTATGCAGGTTTCAAAGTGATAGAGTATGTATAAATGTGTTATTATGCAGGTTTCAAAGTGACAGAGTATATATGAATATGTTATTACACAGGTTTCAAAGTGACAGAGAATATATAAATGTGTTATCATGCAGGGTTCCAAGTGACATAGTATATATAAATGTGTTATTATGCAGGTTTCAAAGTGATAGAGTATGTATAAATGTGTTATTATGCAGGTTTCAAAGTGACAGAGTATATATGAATATGTTATTACACAGGTTTCAAAGTGACAGAGAATATATAAATGTGTTATCATGCAGGTTTCCAAGTGACAGAGTATATATAAATGTGTTATTATGCATGTTTCAAAGTGATAGAGTATGTATAAATGTGTTGTTATGCAGGTTTCAAAGTGACAGAATATATATGAATATGTTATTATGCAGGTTTCAAAGTGATAGAGTATATATAAATGTGTTATAATGCATGTTTCAGAGTGACATATTATATATAAATATGTTATTATGCAGGTTTCAAAGTGACTGAGTATATGTTTCAGATGTGTTGTAGACATGTAAAACAAAATATTTATATTAAACACATGTTGCTAATTTTTAACCAAATTAATTGGTCTTCGCATTGAAGTGGTCTCAACAAGTTGAAATGTAAAGGGAATTTCGAAAACCGGTCCAAAACTAATTTTTATAATGACTTACTTTCTTAATCCTAAGTTAATTTGACAGCTGCTGCGGGTGTCACCGATACTGGGTTAGGCAGCAGGGGGCTAGAGTGTCTAACAACCGATCTCTGTGATTGATTCTCTATTGTGGGACTGATGATATCGAGGCTGCATGTATTGAAGTCCGCCTCGATACAGGTAGACCAAGACTTTCTTAGTCTTCCACGTCCTCTGGTACCGGGTATGGGCATGCACATTTGTACATGAGGTTGCGCGTGTGGCATGACCATACAATCTCAGACGCTTGGAGCGAAGGGCAGTAGTCACCTCCTGTATCCCTAACTTACCGTCCAGGGGTTTGACACCACATATCTAGATATTGATGTGTCATTTCGGCCGCTGTAGATCTGAGGCTGTAGTTGTCCAGGATTCACTTCCATGCAGTAGTTTACTGCGGACGCAAGCGTTGAAGACTTTCCCACGTGTGGAGAAGGATATATGCCTTTAGGTAAGGAATGGAAGGAGTTTCTTGAACTTACACCTGGCAATACCGCATCTGGTAATAACGGCCAGCTTGTATCCTCCACCGGCGCACAGCATGTCACATAGGTAACAGAAGCTAGCTTCAACATCAAGTAGGGTACCAACCACGTCTACTTATGTTACAGGTCTTCCATCGATAGGGCGAGCTAGGTCGCGACATCTTAGACACACATATCGTAAGTTGGCTGTGATTCTGCCTATGATCCCACTGCACTTTTTGTGCACCCATAGTCTACACTGGGAACATTCAATTGAATTGTCCGACAGACTGTGCCCGAGAAATCACCAGTGCCATGTCTACAGGAGGTAAGCCCTGAACTTTGGTTTTCACTCTCAGTCCCGAACACTCCATGTCATCCTTCCTAAGGTGAATTTAATATTAAGGTGGTTGCTAAGTAAGCTCGTAATACAACTTATGTTGTGTAACTAAATTATTTGATTTCTTTGTTCTCTTAGGCCATCTTTAAAAGATTTTTGGTTTGCAGTTACCGGACAAACTCATTAAAAAAAAACTTTGACCCAGAACTGTCTTAGCGATTTTGACTTTTTTTCATTCTGTGAAAACTATAACTTTGTTTCAGTACAAGGATATCATATAAAAAAATGAATATAAATCATCTTAAATTTGTGTAACCGATAACCAACATTTTTTCAAGGATGGCCTGATGTACAGTTTAAAATCAAAGAAGCATGTCAATTTTAGGTTCAAATTAATTTTCGCTATTCGTAAAATGTTTCTATTTCTGGTTACCCGAATTACCCTATTTTCACCGCGACCCTAGACTTTTCGGAAAGCCCGAGGAAAACAAAGCAATATAATTATAATGTGTCCACAAAAATAATATCTGGTTCGTATGTCCTTTCCTATGATAACACTGAAGTGCATTGATAGCAGATACAAAGACCACTCAATACACATCATACACTTTAAAAGACGTGTGTACCTTTCATTCGGATAGACGACATCGATTTGAACTATTTGTCGCATTTATGTGTAGGGTATTTCCTACTTTGTCGAAAACGAAACCAGAGTGCAAAGTCAAGCGTAATAATTATGGCGTTCAGTAGGCGTTCTCAGCAGAAAATGTCAGAAGAAACCTTTGATTTCGTGTGTACTACTTGTGCTTGCGAAGACAAAACAATAGAAGCTGTTAAATATTGTGTTGAATGCAGTGGATACTTTTGTACGCCTTGTATTGAAGCACACAATAGATTTCCATTGATGAAAGGTCACAGTCTAATGGAGGTCACTGATGGAAACCAAAGGACCAGTCAACAATCAAGATTACCAGAATTTCCTACAGAACGATGCAGCATTCATAAAGGCAAAGTAGTTGATATGTATTGTGAAGACCACGATGTTGTTGGATGCTATGTTTGTATTGCTAAAGACCACAAGTGAGTCATTAATAAATTTACAGATACCAAATGTATCAAATTGATTTAATTTTCTGTATCGTATTCTATCAAGTTTTACTGTTGTTTGGTTATGAATTTTGCTTTCTTTTTGATGTAGAAATTCGCTTGAATGATTGTAGAAATCATCATATTTAAAATTATGGTGCAAAAATCTATATTTATATAGACGTACTGACTGGGAACGGTACCTCACATGGAAAGATATATTTCAATTCAATTTTTATTATTAATAAGCGCAATAGAAGTACGTAGAATTCTACTACGGAATATCTCGGGATTTGAACACGTTGATAGTAATTCTTCGATAAGATGTATCTTATGCAGTGCAATAGATAAAACGGGAAAATAATATTTTGAACATAATTTTCTGAAAAGGACGCTTATATTTCGCTAAACAATACTGCATTTGAAATACATTGATTTATCATGATATATTGTTTCGTGATATCCCTATCATATCCAAAAGTAGAACAGATTAAAATTGTTAGTGTTTAACATCTTGGGAATCAGTTTGAAGTACGGTTTATCTGTCAAATTTATATACCATGCGTATGGATTTATGATACACGTGGTATGAAGTTTACAACCGGGTCTGATAAAAACTTAACTGAATTTATCCAAACAGAGGTAACTCTGATTGAAGTATAATATAGCCGTTGACTTGCGGGCGATACCCTTTCAAACTGATACCTTGGATTATCATAATAAATTATTTAAGTGAGGGCACACTATTCAATTGAATGACTTGAATCTAGAATATTACATGTAAACTATTTATGCACTTCTTTCACGCCGCTTTAAAATACTACATGAAATGTATTACATTATTGCAGGACTTGTCATGACAGTCACGTTCATTCAGTACCAGACATGATTGACACTATTTTCAAGAAGTCTGACTGTAAGCAGACACGACGTCGTCTGAACGACATGTTGGTATCTACAGAATCAATAAGAAAATCTAAGGATGCCCGACTGGATACATTAGCTGATGCAAAGCAGGAAGCGTTGGATAAAGTAGATCTATTTCAGGAATCATTAGAAGCTCTTTTGAGAAAAGCAACTGAGGCTTCGAAGGAAGATATTCAAGAAGTATACGAGGAAATAAAAAATGAAATTCTGAACGAAAAACTTGCTCTAGACAGCGTTCATGGTGATCTGCAGGTGGTTGATGACAAGTTGCAGCAGTCAGAGGGAAACAGAGCCCAGCAATTTGTTTGCACGAAAATTGCCCAGGAAAAGATGAAACAGCCAGCAAAAGATCCGACCAAACAAATATACCCAGACATAACACTGTCATTCACACCAAACCAATCATTAAACGAGTATATGAATAATTTGAAGGGCATTGGTCAGGTACAGAAACATAACACTCAGAAAAACGATCTTTACAAACTTGTTGAAGGTAAAGATGTTAAAATCAGGCTTCCGGATGACTCATGTAAATGTGTGTCTTGGGGATGTTGTCTGACGCATGATAATCAACTACTTGCCACCGATTGCAACAATAAGAAACTTAAACGTATTGATATACAGAATATGTCAGTTGTTGACCACTGCACCCTGGAGTCAATGCCTTATGGTGTTTGTTGTGTCAGCAGATATGAAGTTGCTGTTGCATGTCAAGATAAGATCCAATTCGTTTCCATTCAAAACAAGATGACCCTTACAATGCAGATTAAAATGTCACATAAGTGTTATGGTATTGCTTTCAATGATGGGAAGATGTTTGTGACAAATGATGGTGATTCACTTTTTGTTTATGATATGACTGGTACCCTACTGAAGACAATTACGCATGGCAAAACCGGGAATAAGTTGTTTGATCGAAGTCGTCATGTTGCATTTAATGAAACAGGAAATAGAATGTTTGTTGGAGGTTGGGGTAACCATGCGATTGTATATTTTGATAGAACGGGGAATTATTTATTTACTATTGAAGACAATGACTTGAAATGTGTCGATGGTCTTTGTGTTGATTGTAGAGGAAACGTGTTTGCTGTTGGTTGTTTTTCTCATAATATTGTACAGTTTAGTGAGATTGGGAAGAAAATTGGTGTAGTGGTAAGGAAAGAAAATGGTTTACAGAATAATCCAACATCCGTGTGTTTTCATCAGGGATTGAATAGAATGTTTGTTACCCTACATGACGGTGATATCATAAAAATGTATGACTTATTGTGAGTTAACACGTGTAACTGATTTACTTCACTCCCGAGTTTTGTTATGTATCTTGTATGTACATGTTTATATACAATATATCCATTTATATGTAAATAATTCTTACATGAATACAATGTAATTATGTTTAGATGACAGACTTTACTGAATGAAATGGATGAACGCATTACAACTACACTTATCATACTGTATATAATTGCTTCAGTGTAAACTTTATTACGCATATAATAAAGAAATCATTCATTTTCATATGATACAAACATAAAGTAATGTTTCCTGTTCCTAGAAGCTCTACAATATGAAAAGTGGTATAGCTTTTGTGATTGTGTTTTAATTTTTCCAAAAATGTCGAAATATGGAGCCTATTTTATCTTTATTATTGGTTCTTCTATTCGGGGACACGACATGTTTTGCCTTTATTTTATATTATGTGATACATAGAGGAATACAGTTAAAAGTTCTTATGAAAACTCCGTAACGCTTCAATTAACACATCATCAAATACCAAGTTGAATGCTATTTCATCTCATCACATTCCACAACACATTATCTTTTTTAAATTAGAATAAATGCTTGTAATATCTAATCTAATTATACATTTTTATTCAAATCAATAGCAACGATAATGAAGGACCGACTTATATCCGTTCAATTTATGATAAATCTATTCTCCTTCATTAGTTAGGTAGTGTTAGTGCTTTAATTAACTGTTCATGTTGTATTTGCTGATGGTAGAGGGAACATATTTGCAGTTGTACTCAATTCCCAGAATGTTGTACAACTTAATGATAGGGAGAACCTTTGTGTTGTTGTATAAGCATGGATTATGTAGCTAGTGAGTATACTTTTATACAAATAAGTTATAATGCAGATTTCAAAGTGATTGAGTATTATTTATATAAATACATTTTATGCAGATTTTAGAGTGACAGAGTATATATAAATGTGTTATTATGCAGATTTTAAAGTGACTAGGTACATAATTATAAATGTGTTGTAATGCAGATTGACTAAGAATATACAAATGTGTTACTATGCAGATTTTAAAGTGACAGAGTATATATAAATATGTTATTATGCAGGTTTCAAAGTGACAGAGTATATATGAATGTGTTATTATGCAGGTTTCAAAGTGAAAGAGTATATATAATTATGTTATTATGCAGATTTCAAAGTGACTATGAATATATATAAATGTGTTATTATGCAGGTTTCCAAGTGACAGAGAATATATAAATATGTTATTATGCAGATTTCAAAGTGACTATGAGTATATATAAATGTTTTATTATGCAGGTTTCAAAGTGACTGAGTATATGTTTCAGATGTGATGTAGACATGTACAATAAAATATTTATATTAAACACATGTTCCTAATTTTTAACCAAATTAATTGGTCTTCGGATTGAAGTTGTCTCAACAAGTTGAAATGTAAAGGGAATTTCGAAAACCGGTCCAAAAATAGTTCTTATTATGACTTACTTACTTACTTAATCCTAAGTTTATTTGACAGCTAATGCGGGTGACCCAGATACTGGGGTAGGCAGCAGGGGGCTAGAGTGTCTAACAACCGTCTCCATGATTCTTTATTGTGGGACTGATGTTACCGAGGCTGCATGTATTGAAGTCCGCCTCGATACAGGTAGACCAAGACTTTCTTGGTCTTCCACGTCCTCTGGTACCTATTATGGTCATGCACATTTGTACATGAGGTTGCGCGTGTGACATGACCATACCATCTCAGACGCTTGGAGCGAAGAGCAGTAGTCACCTCCTGTATTCCTAACTTGCCGTCCAGGGGTTTGACACCACGTATCCAGATACTAATCTGTCATTTCGGCCGCTGTAGATCTGAGGATGTATGTGTAAAGGATTCACTTCCATGCAGTGGTTCACTGCGGACGCAAGAGTTAAAGAATTTCCCACGTGTGGAGAAGGATATATGCCTTGAAGTAAGGAATGGAAGGAGTTTCTTGAAACTACTCCTGGCAATACCGCATCTGGTAATAGACATTTGCGATTTAAGCCGGTGACGGTGGTGGACATCGGATCTCGGTTTAAATTCGGGGGTCATCTCAAAATTATTGATACATACTCTTGTATAGGGCAAGTGTTACTAATTATTGTGTTTGCAAGTCAACTAAAAAAACGTGTTTATTTTATAATTGTATTCATTTTCATAAGAACTAGAACTAAACCAAGCATACGCGTCAATTTCGGTACTTTTTGTAATGAATCTGTTATACGACTCTTGGTTGTCGCGAATTAATTCTGCCAGAGGGCGTTTCTGCTGCCAACTGCGTCTACCAGGTACCTGGCGTTTACGTGGCTCTTTCCCGTCACTGGCATCGGGCGACTTTGCATTTTCAAGTGACTCCTAAGTTGGCATATACCCAAAAGCTCCAAGCTGATTCTGTGTGAATGGAATCGTAAACAGAGATGCACATTCATGAACAAAACTCCTTACGTCTGTATTTGTCATATTGTTAAAATCAAAATTTGTTAATAAACAAAATACAAGCAAATTAATAATATAAATGATCACGAATCTAGACTATTTAGAGTTGTAGTGTAATTTACCCTAAAAATGATAGCAACGTACCTAAATATACGCATCATATAATTATATTATAGGACATCTGAATGATGCTCAGCGGTTTGGTTTAATGCGCCACAATGGAACTGAAATACCTTTCCCTACTTGGACACAAACATTTCATAGAGCAACTTTATATCCATGACTTAACTTCGTCTAGAGAATTGAGGGCTACAAACCGAGATTTGTACCCGTCCGTACACATGGTGATTCTGAACATGTTCTAGATGTAATCAGCCAAAAAAGGAATCGTAAAATTACACTGATATTTGATTAGAACTAAATAAGTTCGTCATGCGTCTTTGCTCCTACTGAAACGAATTGTATGTACATGCGAATTATTTGCCAGTGTTAAAAAACTAACCTCAGTCGGAAGGTATTGCAGTGTGTGGATGCAAAAGGTCGTGGAAGTTTTTTACGAACTTGAAAGAAGCATAGATTTTCAAGCGAAATATCTAAAACGCACTTGTGCCGAGGTACATATTAACCCCCACGAGCATTTAGAAACTTTGCGTACGTACCATTATTGGTCAAGCTACGCCGCTGGAAAGTATCGAACATTAAACAGATATATTCGACAGTATCGTGTTTGTGTTGAGCTCAAGTGTTATAAATCAATAGGCCGAAAAACAACAACAAATCGGTTTAATTCTGTAAATATGACTTGATATCAAAATAACATGCATATACACCAAAATGAATGTAATTCATTTTCATTATAAATGTGAGACGACCCCTTTAATTTAATCCGAAGTTCGTCTCCGTCACCGCCACCGTCTTAAATCGCAAATGTCTAATAACGGCCAGCTTGCATCCTCCACCGGCGCACAGCATGTCTCCTAGGTAACAGAAGCTAGCTTCAACGTCAAGTAGGGTACCAACCACGTCTACTTATGTTACAGGTCTTCCATCGATAGGGCGAGCTAGGTCGCGACATCTTAGACACACATATCGTAAGTTGGCTCTGATTCTGCCTATGATCCCACTGCACTTTTTGTGCACCCAGAGTCTACATTCGGAGCATTTAATTGAATTATCCGACAAACTGCGCCCGAGAAATCACCAGTGTCACGTCTACCTGAGGTAAGCCATGAACCAGAGATCATGACTTTGGTTTTCTTCATGTTCACTTCCAGTCCCGTACTCTCCATGCCATCCTTCCTGAGGTGAATTTGATATTGAGGTGGTTGCAAAGTATAAGCTCTTATACTTGTGCAACTAAATTATTTGATTTTTGTTCTCTTAGGCCATCTTTAAAAGATTGTTGATTTGCAGTCACCACATAGACTCAATGAAAAAACCTATTCTATGTTCCATACTTTTGTTTCAGAAAAAGGATATCATATTAACAAAAAAAAAACAAAAAAAGATAAAAAATATAAATGATAATAAATTATCTTAAGTTTGTGTAACCGATATTTTAGCATGTTAATTTTAGGTTCAAATTTTAATTTTGCTTTTATTTCAGAACCGCCACAGAGAGATTAGAGAGAAGATACTGGATAACAAGGCACTTATGTCCCTACACTTGTTTCGAATAGTTTTTTAACTGATCCTTCATCGTGTCTTGTGTAAATCACCGATACACGCCTCATACGTTTTCCTGTGATATACTTACGTTACTGGGCTCTAAGTTGGGATGGGGACAATGACAAAGCGTCCCTGAAATATCGGAAGTTGCAGCCGAGATTCGAACCCACGACTTTCCGAGTGGTAGGCCAGCGTGATACCTTCATGGTCAGGAGGTTATATGGTGTCTCAAAAATATAATTACTTACCACTTATCGCCGTGTATTCGAATCCCACCTGAGACCAGATAAATTTCACATGAGAAATCCGTCCTGCTTGTTTACGTAGGGTCTGAGGTTCTATCCAAGTGGATGTCTGGACTCTTACTACACCATTATAGCCGGAATAGTCGTCAACTGACACTGGATGTTGCTGCAATGTTGAATCTCAGTTGTATTTACGGGATAGAGATCACTGTTGAGCTGATTTGTAAAACCGATTTTATATTTTTTTTTCTGTGCAATTTGTCTGAAATATTGACTGTTACGTCGTATTAAACATACTTGATTATTGGTGGTACTTCCTGTAATTAGAGATTGTTCAAAACATGACCATTTCTTTCACCCGAAACAAGTTAAGTAGTTAAGTGCGTATCAAAAGATGCCTTTGCTGCATTTATTAACATTTGAGGGCCTGGAATATTTAGTTCAGTTTTATGTCACTATGATAACATAACACAAGTGTGGATTAGTGTTTTTAACTGTTTTACCATAACACTTGTACATTATTCAGGTATTTTGACTACTACTACACTAGATGTAGAATCGTATTATAGTTAAGTAAAATAGTGTTTGTATGTTTTCGTCTTTTATAAGATATATTCATCGACCAAATTTGCATGAATCAATACCATCAATGTACCTTCATTGTAAGTTTTCATTCTTCATATGTTTGACCTTAATTTGAAAGTCGGACTAAAATGCATAGTTTGATATTTAATAAATTAAAACAAATGAAAGATAATTTACTTTGATGCATGATTGCGTTTTACGGACGTCTGTAACGTGAAATATTAGGGAAACTATTTTTTGTATGTGTCTTATAGGTCAATTTAAATAGAAATGTTTTTCCCTCTTCAATTATTGCTTGCATGATTATTCGTTATTAATTGGATGAATTTATTAAAGAAAGGAAATATGAAGTTAATATTTAAATATTTAATAACTTGATAGAGATGAAAGAGCATTTACTTTGATGCACAAACTTATTGCGATTTACGGAAGTCCGTGGAAAACTACTTTTTGATGCTGGTCTTTTTGGTCTAAATTCGGGGTATTCACGTCAATTGCTTTCCCTTATCAATTATTATTTTTCGTCACCAATTGGGTGTTTTCATCATAGGAAAGGACATAGAAATCAGATATCATTTTTGAAATATTCTATAGGCTGTAGAGCAAAAAATTTATTTTGGGGATGGAAACCTGAGCATAGATATTATGTGGTGTGGGCGTATGTCAAATGCTTTCGTCATGACATGTTTCCTGTTTGTGTATCAATAATAAGTCATTTGATTATCATTTATTCGTCAGCTAGGTTTTATTTATTAGATCTTATACATAAAATCATCCCAGGTCTTTATATGTATGCCCTAGCGTAAAATGGTGTCCATAACACTGAAGTACATTGACAGCAGATACAAAGATCAACCAATACACAACATACACTTAAAACGACGTGTGTACCTTTCATTCGGATAGACGACAACGATTTGAACTATTTATCGCATTTATGTGTAGGGTATTTCCTACTTTATCGAAAACGAAACCAGAGTGCAAAGTCAAGCGTAATAATTATGGCGTTCAGTAGGCGTTCTCAACAGAAAATGTCGGAAGAAACATTTGATTTCGTGTGTACTACTTGTGCTCGCGAAGACAAAACAATAGAAGCTGTTAAGTATTGTGTTGAATGCAGTGGATACTTTTGTACGCCTTGTATCGAAGCACATAATAGATTTCCATTGATGGAAGGTCACAGTCTAATGGAGGTCACTGATGGAAATCAAAGGACCAGTCAACAATCAAGATTACCAGAATTTCCTACAGAACGATGCAGCATACATAAAGGCAAAGTGGTTGATATGTATTGTGAAGACCACGATGTTGTTGGATGCTATGTTTGTATTGCTAAAGACCACAAGTGAGTCATTAACAAATTTACAGATACCAAATGGATTTAATTTTCTGTATTGTATTCTATTAAATTTTACTGTAACAGTTGTTTCAATTATGAATTTTTATTTCTTTTAGATGTTGAAATTAGCTTGAATAATTGTAGAAATCTTCATATTAAAAATTAAGGTACAAAAATGTTTATTTATATAGACGTACTGACTGGGAACGGTACTTCACTGGGAAAGATATATTTCAATTCAATTTTTATTAAACGCAATAGAAATACATGTACGTAGAATTCTACTACGGAATATCGCGGGATTTGAACACGTTCATGGTAATTCTTTGATAAGATGTATCTTCTGCGGCGCAATAGACAAAACGGGAAAATAATATTTTGAACATAATTTCCTGAAAAGGACGCTTATATTTCGCTATACTATACTGCATTTGAAATACATTAATTTATCATGATATATTGTATCGTGATATCCCTATCATATACTAAAATAGAACAGATTAAAAGTTGTTAGTGTTTAATCAGTTTGAACTACGCTTTATCTGTCAAATTTATATACCTTGGCCCCGTTACATCAAACATCTTACGCCACTTCTTAAGTAAAAAGTGTCTTATCTCCCTTTTTAGCGTTAAAATACGTTTCATCAATATTTTCTTAGCTACGAATTTTTAAGTTTGGGAACGATTCTTTCTTAACTTTACGATAGCTCATGGGCTTTGTTAAAGATAAGAAAACGCGGCTTCTGTCTTTATTATTACGAGACAGCCTTTTATTTTAAGATGTACAAGATATTCGTAAACAATGTAAAGAAATTCAGTTTTATGTTCAGGGACGTAGCCAGCTATAAATAATTTTTATGCACGCAAGGAGGAATGTAACCCCCGCTGTTGCATGGTTCTGGATTTTCATGCCCCGCTATGTCGAAAGAGCATAAAGTGTTTCCCTGTCCATCCGTGCGTCTGTGTGTCCGTACATACCAGAGGTAGGTTCTGGGGTTAGGGTTTGGGTTATGGTTAGTACAAATCGATATTATGGGGTTACAGTACGTACAAACCACCGTAGTGGGGTTAAAATTCTCTTGTGGGTTTAATGAAATACTCTTGTGGGGTTGAAAATTAGTAAAGGAATATAGAAGGAACAAACCCCATAATGTAGCTCTCGTAAGAACGTCCGTATACACCAGAGGGTGGTTGTTGGGTTAGGGTTGGTACACATACCCAACTTTCGCGGACATGCTGATTCGGAAAATCGATAAAAAATTAACATTAAACAAAGAAGGGGATTTTCACTATAATCGTCATAACTTTTATTCTATTCAAAATACGAAATTTGTACTCATCACAAAAGTTTAATTAATCTTTTATCTTTCTAATGGTGTGTTTTTTATTATTTTAAATTAATGTTTTCCTCGACCCTTTTGCGTTTGAAAAAGACACCTATCGATTCCCTCTATATTCAATGTAAAAAGCGTAAAATTGGTAGATTTTTCAATGAAAAATTGGTGTTTTCAGCATCATAACTTTTTTGGAGGAAATGTGATCAAATTTGTACTCATTGCATTCGTTTTGAAAATTTAATTTCTTTCATCATGTAAAATATGAAAACAATCAAATAATATCTTCTTCGACCCTTTTGATGATTTTTAAAACTACCCCTTAGATTTTTTTAAGTTCAATTCGTCAATCGTTCGGCAAATCTCGGATATTTACGTACATTTACGGAAACAACGAGCATTTGGCGATGATCATATCTGCTGATTAGGTACCCATGTATATACAGCCACAGCATGATGTATTATACAGGGTAATAAAAATTGGACGCATTGAATCAAGTTTTAGGATAATTGAGGTTGAAGACTAAAACATATTACAACATGGATGAAAATATTAGAATCTGTGAAATATTTTACTTTACTTCCGTATAAAAGCAAAATCGATATTTATAACCCAATTTGTTGATATTATAAAAAAACAAAAAATGGTTTTCACTATTATTAAAGCCCCATTAGCTTTTTGGATGTTAAAATTGAAGTAGGTCTTATTTTACCTTGATAGATGTGAAACTGACTTTTACTTGCAATAAAAACGTTCCAATTTTTTTATCACAAAGTACATATAGAAATACAGCACAGTATTTTTTACTCGTGTTGCAAAAAATAAGAAAAAGCATCTGAAAACTATTTTATGAGATATGCCTAATGGAAGGCATTATGTAAATATTGTTACAGATCAAGTAATATATATTTCTTATATTTTACTATCATTTCATCTATTGTTCTAATGGGCATTAAATAGACGATGATATTTCAATAAATGAAATTTATTATTAATTCATTTTGATAATATAATTATATGCTAAATATACCATTTTGACATACGTCCACGTGTCACTTATAAAAACATGTCATAAAATAATATAGATTAACTACTTTGTATATTTATTTTTTCAATGATGTGTAAACAAAGGACGGATAATAAAATCATATTCTTGAGATCCCTTTATATGGTTGCTAACTTTACCTGATTATTGATTTTTTATACGCATCTCACATTACTTACAAACAATTGGGCACGTAGAGTTATATTTGTAGGATGGAAATTGCAATAAAATTGCAGAAATTGATTGTACTGTTTATACAACAGGTCTATAATTCATTCGTATTTTTTTCTATTTTGTGATGGAAATAAATATCTGCAACAGTTATTGAAGGTTGTTATGGATTTGGAAGTAATTTCATTTATAATCATTGACCTACAAGACGTGCGACATAGTGCAAAATTTCTGGTTACTCGATCGACCCTAATTAATTTTATCCCGCGACCCTAGACATTTTCATGATTTTATCCGTTGAATGGAAAAACCCCTTTCTCCTTTTTACTTTCCCACATGCTTTCAAAAAAGCCAAATAAAGTCAATACCTACTAACTGACTTTTAATAAGAAAAAAAAAAACATTTTTTCACGTCTAAGTGTAATCATGATGATTTAATGTTAATTTCAGTAGTGAAAATAAATGTATTGTAAGTTTATGTGTTTATATGCAGAATAGAATCAAATTACTATTTGACTGTGCATACAAGAACAAAATTATCACTAGGATTCTTGAATTTTGTCTTTTCATGATATTTGCATATGCAAAATTAATTTTACTGATGAAACAAATCAATGTCAATATCATACGTTTCTGTCCATAACGACGTTCATCATAGTTAGGACATGCTAAAGTCTTATCAGAGATCCAAAAGTAATGTATACAGTGTAATATCGATTTTTGGATCAATTAAGATAACAGATTTTATCTGTTACGCGTGACTGACTTTATTACTTTATGACCCCTAATAAAGTCAGCATAACGCAAGCAAGGAGGGTAACAATAGGTAGACTGTATATAAACCCCTGAATTGTAGTTGTTTCCCTTGAAAATTTATCAGAAACTCGATAAGGCCATGTCCGCCAAAGTTGGACATGTTTTGCATTGTGAGTTTCAATTACATACAAACTGGAATTGTGGGGAATATTACAAATTGTGGGGATAAAACACCGAAAAGATCAAAGGGTGCATCCCTCAACATACCTCTCATGAGAACGTCCGTCCGTCCGTTCAAATTTTGGTTTCCGAGCGAAAACTCAAGAAATATTTCAAGAATTGTTTCATACTTTATGGTAAACTTTAAGTTGAATTTGACGGGATTAGAAGCACTATTAAATATTATTTATTTGAATCATGCATTTTATTTCAAACATCAAGATTAACGATTATTAGACATAATATTAGCTTTCGACTTAGATGGCATTTTAATACTGTTCACTTTTCAAATCAACGTTACGCACGTGCGTATGTGCGTATCGCTGATGTTATAACTAAAATAAAGACCGTGAACACATTTTTCTCTTCAAAAGAAACCTTTTTGTCATTTCTCTTTAACCGATCGTATGTGCGTTTAATAGCCATACAAAAAATTTTCATAATAAAAAATGAAAAATAAAAGCTAATTCTTATTTATTAACCGTTCTTATCCGATTCTTACTTTGAAATCTTATTGCTCAAACGATACTAATTTGATCTGACCAGCATTAATTATAGAAGGTACGGTTGGGTTGTTCAACATACATAGGCGTGCTAATAAAGTAATTTTATGTGCAAGTTTGAGCGACTCAAAAAACACATATTAAATTTTATCATGAGCCAATATATTCACATTGTTTAAAAATATATTTTCAGTAAAGCTGTATTAAATAGTTCACATTTTCTGAAAGATGAGAGCTTCATCTTTAACTTGTTATAATTTACAAAAATCGGTTGAGAAATAAAATAAAACTCGCTATATAATAGAATCAATTGTATTTTTCTTATTTACATTGCTAAGGGCTGGTTAAGACACTTTACCCGTGTCGGCTGTGTCGCGGTCTTTACACATGTATTTAGATAAGAACAGTTGATAAAACGGTTTAAGAATTTCGTAACTTTTGTCGTAAGTGTCTTCGTAGGAAAGAATCTTACGTAAGATAAGAATATATTGATGAAACGAGGCCCATGCATGTAGATTTATGATACATGTGGTATGAAGTTTACAACCGGGTCTGATAAAAACTTAACTGAATTGATCCAAACATAGGTAACCCTGATTGAAGTTTAATATAGCCGTTGACTGGCGGGCGGTACCCTTTCAAACTGATTCCTTGGATTATGATAATAAATTATTTAAATGAGGGCACACTATTCAATTTAAAGACTTGAATCTAGAATATTACATGTATACTATGTATGCATTTTTTTCACGCCGCTTTAAAATACTACTTGAAATGTATTACATTATTGCAGGACTTGTCATGGCAGTCACGTTCATTCAGTACCAGACATGATTGACACTATTTTCAAGTTGTCTGACTGTAAGCAGACACGGCGTCTCCTGAACGACATGTTGGTATCTACAGAATCAATGAGTAAATCTAAGGACGTCCGTCTGGAGACATTAGCTGATGCAAAGCAGGAAGCGCTGGATAAACTAGATGTATTTCAGAAATCATTAGAAGCTATTTTGAGAAAAGCGACTAATGCTTCGAAGGAAGAAATTCAAGAAGTATACGAGGAAATAAAAAATGAAATTCTAAACGAAAAGCTTGCTCTAGAAAGCGTCCATGGTGATCTGCATGTGGTTGATGACAAGTTGCATCAATCAGAGGGAAACAGAGCCCAGCAATTTGTTTGTACGAAAATTGCCCAGGAAAAGATGAAACAACTAGCAAAAGAACCGACTAAACGAATGAGCACAGCCATAGCACTATCATTCACACCAAACCAATCATTAAACGAGTACATGAATAATTTGAAGGGTATTGGTCAGGTAGAGAAACATAGAACTCAGAAAAACGATCTTTACAAACTTGTTGCAGGTAAAGATATTAAAATCAGGCTTTCTGGTGACTCATGTGAATGTGGGTCGTATGGATGTTGTCTGACGCACGATAATCAACTACTTGTCACCGATTTTAACAATAAGAAACTTAAACGTATTGATGTACAGAAGATGTCGATTGTTGACCACTGCACCCTGGAGTCAGTACCTACTGGTGTTTGTTGTGTCAGCAGATATGAAGTTGCTGTTGCATGTCAAGATAAGATCCAATTCGTTTCCATCCAAAACAAGATGACTCTTACAAAGCAGATTAAAATGTCACATAACTGTTATGGTATTGCTTTCAATGATGGGAAGATGTATGTGACAAATGATGGTGATTCACTTTATATTTATAATATGACTGGTACCCTACTGAAGACCATTACGCATGACGAAGCCGGGAATAAGTTGTTTGATCGAAGTAGTCATGTTGCTTTTAATGAAACAGGAATCAGAATGTTTGTTGGAGGCGGGGATAACCACGAGATTATATGTTTTGATAGAATCGGGAAGCATTTATTCACTATTGAAGACACTGACTTGAACTTTGTTGATGGTGTTTGTGTTGATGGTAGAGGAAACGTGTTTGCTGTTGGGTATTCTTCTAATAATGTTGTACAGTTTAGTGAGATTGGGAAGAAAATTGGTGAAGTTGTAAGGAAAGAAAATGATTTGCCGATACATCCATCCTCTGTGTGTTTTCATCAGAGATTGAATAGAATGTTTGTTACCCTACAAAATAGTGATATCATACAAATGTATGACTTATTGTGAGTTAACACAAAGTACTTTTGTATTTACACATGTGACGTGTTAAAGCTTCATCCTAGACTTTTGTCAGATATGTTTTGTGTGCATATATATATACAATATATCCATTGGCTATTTTGTTAAACGAATCCTTCATAGATAATGATACTTAAATTGTATATTTAATTCAGTGGAATGAACAATTTCATGTAAAATGAATGAATGAATGAATGAATCAATCAATCAATCAATCAATCAATCCTGTAATATGAAATGCAATTGCTCTTAAGTTGATGTTATTTATGAACTTAGGTATTAGCTTTGTTTTACATAACAATATTAATTAGTTATAACTTTTAGGCGAGTGAGAAAATTGTCAGTCAGTGTCATTTTCATACGGTAAAACTTCAATGTCAAGACCATAGCTGCGCCCAAGAACAATTTAGAGGTGGGCTGAAGATAAAGTTATCTTATAGAAGAAATAGAAATAATCTGTAAGAAAATAAGTCTTCTTTGCATTGAAGTAGACGAAAGAAGTGCCATATGTTCACTGTATATCACATATAACAAATTGAGTGATGTTTACCGTATATTATAGCAGATAACCAATTAAGTTATGTTTACCGTTTATAACAGATAGGCCTAACAAAATATGTTTTTACTTCAGGTATGTCCTAAATGTTGACCGAATCACCTGTCATTGAACTAAATAAATCTGTTAAATGATTGTCAATAATGTATTCTCAGTAATGCTGGGTTTAATACTATTACTTTGTAATAAGAGAAAGTTATGAAATTTTTATGTACCTGTCTAACGTCTAAAAATGAAAAGGTGACATTCTTCAAACCATGACTCGAACATTCCACATGACGACTGATTTGTCAATAAAAGTCGTTAATTTATGATACTGAGCCCAAAATTAACTCAAACCGAAAGTGGAATTCAATGAAAATTTGGTGATTGCTTCCGTCTTGTTAGGAATGCAGTAAACATTTTAGCCAATCGCATATTGCGGCACATAATTTCATAAGAATAATAGTCAAGATGTTCGAAGGACCACTATCTTAGGGGAGTCTATCAAGCAAACCAAAACATGCTCACGTGGGTATATGGTCTCTGGCTAGTAACCACTAGCCATTCACCTGTGTGAGTTCGAATCCCTCCAGGGACAAAATTTCATATGCGAGGAATCTGTCCACCTAGCTGACGGAAGGTTGCTGATTCTGCCTGAGTGTATCCCTTGGATCTTCCACTGATGTTCAAGCTGGAAAACAATAAATGACCTTAGCTGTAAGTGCGAAGTTGAACCTCAAAAACAAAAATTTATAAACATATATGATGCCTCTGAAATAGACGAGAGCGAACAATACTGGACACGTTAGCTTCACAAATTTTAACAAAATGTATGAGAATAATTTACACCGGGATATTCAAGTTGATAAAAACTTGAATGTTGCGAGTGTTGTCAGTGTAGATTACTCTGTCGAGCTTATTTTCAATTTGTTTTTAGAATGTATGTTTTTATTAGTACAGCATGTCAGAACTGACAAGTTATTATGCAATATCTCTAAAATGCTAAAGTGATTACCCGGAGTATGTAATTAATACGAACAAACATATCCTAGAAACATATCTAGGATATGTTTTTATTGTATGTAGAGGAACGAATAGCAAAATAACTAAAACGTATTTAGAATAGGATGTAGAAATTGTATAATTAGATAAAAAATAGTATTTCAAAAGTAAAGGTATATGCAGCAACCACACACAGTAACCATGTCACCGACCGTATATCCTGCTCTGTCAGACAACAATATGTACACGCAACAGTATGTTCCTCCGCCGTATGCCTCAGCGCCACAAGGACATCTTGGAATTCACCTAAAAGTTAAAATGTTCTTGGGAGGAGTTTATGTTTTGCAGTTTCTTCTTTTTATTACATGTACATCATATTTTTTTCTTAATTACTTGAATGTTTACGATTGATCATAGTTTTAATTTGACACCACATATCCAGATACTAATCTGTCATTTCGGCCGCTGTAGATCTGAGGATGTATGTGTCCAGGATTCACATCCATACAGTAGTTCACTGCGGACGCAAGCGTGGAAGACTTTCCCACGTGTGGAGAAGGATATATGCCTTGAAGTAAGGAATGGAAGGAGTTTCTTGAATTTACATCTGGCAATACCGCATCTGGTAATAACGGCCAGCTTGCATTCTCCACCGGCTTACAGCATGTCACCTAGGTAACAGAAGCTAGCTTCAACATCAAGAAGGGTACCAACCACGTCTACTATTGTTACAGGTTTTCCATCGATAGGGCGAGCTAGGTCGCGACATCTTAGACACACATATTGTAGGTTGGCTCTGATTCTGCCTATGATCCCACTGTACTTTTTGTGCACCCATAGTCTACATTGAGAACATTCAATTGAATTATCCGACAGACTGTGCCCGAGAAATCACCAGTGCCATGTCTACAGGAGGTAAGCCCTGAACTTTGGTTTTTTTCATGTTCACTCTCAGTCCCGAACACTCCATGTCATCCTTCCTAAGGTGAATTTAATATTAAGGTGGTTGCTAAGTAAGCTCGTAATACAATTTATGTTGTGTAACTAAATTATTTGATTTCTTTGTACTCTTAGGCCATCTTTAAAAGATTGTTGGTTTGCAGTTACCGGACAAACTCATTAAAAAAACTTTGACCCAGAACTGTTTTAGCGATTTTGACTTTTTTTCATTCTGTGAAAACTATAACTTTGTTTCAGTACAAGGATATCATATAAAAAAATGAATATAAATCATCTTAAATTTGTGTAACCGATAACCAACATTTTTTCAAAGGATGGCCTGATGTACAGTTTAAAATCAAAGAAGCATGTCAATTTTAGGTTCAAATTAATTTTCGCTATTCGTAAAATGTTTCTATTTCTGGTTACCCGAATTACCCTATTTTCACCGCGACCCTAGACTTTTCAGAAAGCCCGAGGAAAACGAAGCAATATAATTATAATGTGTCCACAAAAATAATATCTGGTTCGTATGTCCTTTCCTATGATAACACTGAAGTGCATTGATAGCTGATACAAAGATCACTCAATACACAGCATACACTTTAAAAGACGTGTGTACCTTTCATTCGGATAGACGACATCGATTTGAACTATTTGTCGCATTTATGTGTAGGGTATTTCCTACTTTGTCGAAAACGAAACCAGAGTGCAAAGTCAAGCGTAATAATTATGGCGTTCAGTAGGCGTTCTCAGCAGAAAATGTCGGAAGAAACATTTGATTTCGTGTGTACTACTTGTGCTCGCGAAGACAAAACAATAGAAGCTGTTAAGTATTGTGTTGAATGCAGTGGATACTTTTGTAAGTCTTGTATCGAAGCACACAATAGATTTCCATTGATGGAAGGTCACAGTCTAATGGAGGTCACTGATGGAAATCAAAGGACCAGTCAACAATCAAGATTACCAGAATTTCCTACAGAACGATGCAGCATACATAAAGGCAAAGTGGTTGATATGTATTGTGAAGACCACGATGTTGTTGGATGCTATGTTTGTATTGCTAAAGACCACAAGTGAGTCATTAACAAATTTACAGATACCAAATGGATTTAATTTTCTGTATTGTATTCTATTAAATTTTACTGTAACAGTTGTTTCAATTATGAATTTTTATTTCTTTTAGATGTTGAAATTAGCTTGAATAATTGTAGAAATCTTCATATTAAAAATTAAGGTACAAAAATGTTTATTTATATAGACGTACTGACTGGGAACGGTAATTCACTGGGAAAGATATATTTCAATTCAATTTTTATTAAACGCAATAGAAATACATGTACGTAGAATTCTACTACGGAATATCGCGGGATTTGAACACGTTCATGGTAATTCTTTGATAAGATGTATCTTCTGCGGCGCAATAGACAAAACGGGAAAATAATATTTTGAACATAATTTCCTGAAAAGGACGCTTATATTTCGCTATACTATACTGCATTTGAAATACATTAATTTATCATGATATATTGTATCGTGATATCCCTATCATATACTAAAATAGAACAGATTAAAAGTTGTTAGTGTTTAATCAGTTTGAACTACGCTTTATCTGTCAAATTTATATACCTTGGCCCCGTTTCATCAAACATCTTACACCACTTCTTAAGTAAAAAGTGTCTTATCTCCCTTTTTAGCGTTAAAAACGTTTCATCAATATTTTCTTAGCTACGAATTTTTAAGTTTGGGAACGATTCTTTCTTAACTTTACGATAGCTCATGGGCTTTGTTAAAGATAAGAAAACGCGGCTTCTGTCTTTATTATTACGAGACAGCCTTTTATTTTAAGATGTACAAGATATTCGTAAACAATGTAAAGAAATTCAGTTTTATGTTCAGGGACGTGGCCAGCTATAAATAATATCTATGTACGCAAGGAGGAATGCAACCCCCGCTGTTGAATGGTTCTGGATTTTTATGCCCCGCTATGTCGGAAGAGCATAAAGTGTTTCCCCTGTCCACCCGTGCGTCTGTGTGTCCGTACATACCAGAGGTAGGTTCTGGGGTTAGGGTTTGGGTTATGGTTAGTACTAATCGATATTATGGGGTTACAGTACGTACATTCCACCGTAGTGGGGTTAAAATTCTCTTGTGGGTTTAATGAAATACTCTTGTGGGGTTAAAAATTAGTAAAGGAATATAGAAGGAACAAACCCCATAGTGTAGCTCTCGTAAGAACGTCCGTACACACCAGAGGGTGGTTGTTGGGTTAGGGTTGGTACATTTTGCATTGTGAGTTTCAATTACATACAAACAGGAATTGTGGGGAATATTACAACTTGTGAGGATAAAAACACCGAAAAGATCAAAGGGTGCACCCCTCAACATACCTCTCATGAGAACGTCCGTCCGTCCGTTCAAGTTTTGGTTTCCGATCGAAAACTCAAGAGATATTTCAAGAATTGTTTCATACTTTATGGTGAACTTTAAGTTGAATTTGCCAGGATTAGAAGCACTGTCAAATATTATTTATTTGAATCATGCATTTTATTTCAAACACCAAGATTAACTATTATTAGACATAATATTAGCTTTCGACTTAAATGGCATTTTAATACTGGTCACTTTTCAAATCAACGTTACGCACGTGCGTATGTGCGTATCGCTGATGTTATAACTAAAATAAAGACCGTGAACACATTTTTCTCTTCAAAAGAAACCTTTTTGTCATTTCTCTTTAACCGATCGTATGTGCGTTTAATAGCCATACAAAAAATTTTCATAATAAAAAATGAAAAATAAAAGCTAATTCTTATTTATTAACCGTTCTTATCCGATTCTTACTTTGAAATCTTATTGCTCAAACGATACTCATTTGATCTGACGAGCATTAATTATAGAAGGTACGGTTGGGTTGTTCAACATACATAGGCGTGCTAATAAAGTAATTTTATGTGCAAGTTTGAGCGACTCAAAAAACACATATTAAATTTTATCATGAGCCAATATATTCACATTGTTTAAAAATATATTTTCAGTAAAGCTGTATTAAATAGTTCACATTTTCTGAAAGATGAGAGCTTCATCTTTAACTTGTTATAATTTACAAAAATCGGTTGAGAAATAAAATAAAACTCGCTATATAATAGAATCAATTGTATTTTTCTTATTTACATTGCTAAGGGCTGGTTAAGACACTTTACCCGTGTCGGCTGTGTCGCGGTCTTTACACATGTATTTAGATAAGAACAGTTGATAAAACGGTTTAAGAATTTCGTAACTTTTGTCGTAAGTGTCTTCGTAGGAAAGAATCTTACGTAAGATAAGAATATATTGATGAAACGAGGCCCATGCATGTAGATTTATGATACATGTGGTATGAAGTTTACAACCGGGTCTGATAAAAACTTAACTGAATTGATCCAAACATAGGTAACCCTGATTGAAGTTTAATATAGCCGTTGACTGGCGGGCGGTACCCTTTCAAACTGATTCCTTGGATTATGATAATAAATTATTTAAATGAGGGCACACTATTCAATTTAAAGACTTGAATCTAGAATATTACATGTATACTATGTATGCATTTTTTTCACGCCGCTTTAAAATACTACTTGAAATGTATTACATTATTGCAGGACTTGTCATGGCAGTCACGTTCATTCAGTACCAGACATGATTGACACTATTTTCAAGTTGTCTGACTGTAAGCAGACACGGCGTCTCCTGAACGACATGTTGGTATCTACAGAATCAATGAGTAAATCTAAGGACGTCCGTCTGGAGACATTAGCTGATGCAAAGCAGGAAGCGCTGGATAAACTAGATGTATTTCAGAAATCATTAGAAGCTATTTTGAGAAAAGCGACTAATGCTTCGAAGGAAGAAATTCAAGAAGTATACGAGGAAATAAAAAATGAAATTCTAAACGAAAAGCTTGCTCTAGAAAGCGTCCATGGTGATCTGCATGTGGTTGATGACAAGTTGCATCAATCAGAGGGAAACAGAGCCCAGCAATTTGTTTGTACGAAAATTGCCCAGGAAAAGATGAAACAACTAGCAAAAGAACCGACTAAACGAATGAGCACAGCCATAGCACTGTCATTCACACCAAACCAATCATTAAACGAGTACATGAATAATTTGAAGGGTATTGGTCAGGTACAGAAACATAACACTCAGAAAAATGATCTTTACAAACTTGTTGAAGGTAAAGATATTAAAATCAGGCTTTCTGGTGACTCATGTGAATGTGGGTCATTGGGATGTTGTCTGACGCACGATAATCAACTACTTGTCACCGATTACAAGATTAAGAAACTTAAACGTATTGATATACAGAATATGTCAGTTGTTGACCACTGCACCCTGGAGTCAGAACCTTATGGTGTTTGTTGTGTCAGCAGATATGAAGTTGCTGTTGCATGTCTTGATAAGATCCAATTTGTTTCCATCCAAAACAGGATGACTCCTACAAAGCAGGTCAAAATGTCACATATGTGTTATGGTATTGCTTTCAATGATGGGAAGATGTATGTGACAGATGGTGGTGATTCACTTCATGTTTATAATATGACTGGTACCCTGCTGAAGACCATTATGCATGACGAAGCCGAGAATAAGTTATTTGGTCGAAGTAGTCATGTTGCTTTTAATGAATCAGGAAATAGAATGTTTGTTGGAGGTGGGAATAACAATAGGATTGTATGTTTAGATAGAATGGGGAATTATTTATTTACTATTGAAAACACTGACCTGGACTTTGTTGATGGTGTTTGTGTTGATGGTAGAGGAAACGTGTTTGCTGTTGGACATTGGTCTAATAATGTTGTACAGTTTAGTGACACTGGGAAGAAACTTGGTGAAGTTGTAAGGAAAGAAAATAGCTTACAGAATTTCCAATCCTCCGTGTGTTTTCATCAGAGATTGAATAGAATGTTTGTTACCCTACAAAATAGTGATATCATACAAATGTATGACTTATTGTGAGTTAACACAAGGTACTTTTGTATTTACACATGTGACGTGTTAACTTCATCCTAGACTTTTGTCAGACATGTTTTGTGTGCATATATATATATAGTATATCCATTGGCTATTTTGTTAAACGAATCCTTCATAGATAATGATACTTAAATTGCATATTTAATTCAGTGGAATGAACAATTTCATGTAAAATGAATGAATATACATGTAAAAGATACTAGCTACCTGTATTTTATTGTATAAATGCTACCTAGTAAATCTTATTTCTATTCAATGAATTATGCATACGATAGAAAAGTTAATTTGTTTTATTATGTGATGCAAGCAAAAGTTTTGTTTTCTGCTAATCAAAGCCATAAATTGTATAACTTGTCAAGTGTACTTTTTTAGTAATGTCGAAAAAAGAGCACAATGATCTTTATTGTTAATTTGTTCTTACATTCGGGATCAAGTCATTTGTGACTTAATTTTATGTTCTGTGATGCTGAAAGCTGAAATGTAGAGAACTTAAGCTCACCCTGCTTAAGAACACTCTATGACGTATTCATGTGTGTTTGTTAATAAACCACGAACGATAAAAAAGTCTCAAAATACGAGAGCAAGGACCTGTAACGTTCGTGGACAGCGTAATTAATGAGAATATATTAATAAACGTTATTTGCCAAAGTTGCGTGTACGTGTAATATAACATATTGACAGTGTATTATACACAACGTTTATTAACCTACCACCAAAAACAAAGGTGAATGCCGTCTCATCACATGCTACAACCCACTATATTTAAAGTTTAGAAGAAATGCTTGTAATATCTACTTTATTCAAATTAATACCAAATGAAGTACTTCTTAATATCCGTTTGAAAAGACAATTTTTGACAGCCCAGATTTCCTTCTTTTGGAAAATAATGAGAAGCTGATCAATCAATCAATCAATCAATCAATCAATCAATCAATCAATCAATCAATATATCGATCGATCGATCGATCGATCGATCGATCGATCGATCGATCAATCAATCAATCAATCAATCAATCAATCAATCAATCAATCAATCAATCAATCAATCAATCAATCAATCAATCAATCAATTAATTCTGTAATATGAAATGCAATTGCTCTTAAGTTGATGTTATTTATGAACTTAGGTATTAGCTTTGTTTTACATAACAATATTAATTAGTTATAACTTTTAGGCGAGTGAGAAAATTGTCAGTCAGTGTCATTTTCATACGGTAAAACTTCAATGTCAAGACCATAGCTGCGCGGAATCTGTCCACCTAGCTTACGGAAGGTTGCTGATTCTGCCTGAGTGTATCCCTTGGATCTTCCACTGTTGTTCAAGCTGGAAAACAATAAATGGCCTTAGCTGTAAGTGCGAAGTTGAACCTCAAAAACAAAAATATATAAACATATATGATGCCCCTGAAATAGACGAGAGCGAACAATACTGGAAACATTAGCTTCACAAATTTTGACAAAATGTATGTGAATAATTTACACCGGGATATTTAAGTTGATAAAAACTTGAATGTTGCGAGTATTGTCAGTGTAGATTACTCTGTCGAGCTTATTTTCAATTTGTTTTTAGAATGTATGTTTTTATTAGTACAGCATGTCAGAACTGAAAAGTTATCATGCAATATCTCTAAAATGCTAAAGTGATTACCTTGAGTATGTAATTAATACGAACAAACATATCCTAGAAACATATCTAGGATATGTTTTTATTGTATGTAGAGGAAAGAATAGCAAAATAACTAAAACGTATTTAGAATAAGATGTAGAAATTGTATAGTTAGATAAAAAATAGTATTTCAAAAGTACCGAAAAGTTAAAATGTTCTTTGGAGGAGTTTATGTTTTGCAGTTTCTTATTTTTATTATATGTACATCATAATTCTTTCTTAATTACGAGAATGTTTACGATTTACCAGAGTTTTAATTTGTCGCAAATACAGTAGCATTTTTTTAACCAGACATGGGTATTAAACGTGACTACGCTCTTTTTATTTACATTTTCAATTTATACCAGAGGCAAGATATAGTTTCGCATGAAGTGCTGTTCAATATTGTAACTTTTGGTGGTAAACTTGTACGGAATCATAGATAATCTTACAGTGGAACTCGGTATAATGAATTCCCAGGGGACACGAATTTGGTCGGTATATATTCGTTTTTCGCATATTCCATAAAATTGAAAAATACTGCATGGTATATTTTGGGGAAAAGTAATTTGTCACTGTTTCCGAGTATATAACAATCGTGCGTATTGTATTGCATTTCCGTTGAGACGGTTTTTTAATAGATCCATTGATCCGGCTGTTTTCCGAAAATAAATATACTTTGAAAAACGTCAGATGTCTGTATTCTAGACGCATTTAATTGCATGTGAGATACGATCTTTTAATAGCTTTGTGATATTTAACCCATTATTTGTATTGTACACTGCGATATATTTCTGTTATGCGTCGTGAAGAAAAACGCCTTTCGGGTAAAATATCGGTCTTACCATTGTAATGGTAAATTTGAAAACGTGTTTATAAATGAAGAATTTGTTATGGGATGGTCCAAATATTCCAAATAAGTATTTGCTGTGTGAGAGGTTATACACACTTCATGTAAATATCGTTTTTGGATATTGTGTTTCGTTACAGTGGGTATAATGCCGTTTTTCAACGATGATTTAAATATATCCGTTGACCGTTTCACCTAACCAGTATTCTAAACAGTACTAAATCTACCCCGCTGCAATGATTTGGCAACTTCTCTACATCTCTTCAGATATATTCATTAAACTACTTTATAATCCGTTAAAAATATGCAAATGTTCTGGTTGAAGCAAAACAGTATTTTTGTAGGATGGCGTAATAATATCATTTTCACGTGACTAATGTCTGTTCTTTCTTCATGTTGGCATGAACATCAGCTAAATTGATATTTATTTCGTGTGTGTAGTGTTTAGATTTACATAATACTAAACTTGGATATTTGGTGTATAATTATTTAACATTCATGAACATCATTCAATATTATCATACATGTACATTATTCAATATTACGGTAATAGTTAGTTGTTTGAAATATTCACTTATGATTTGTATTACTTAACTTTCGAACGGTTATATGCGTGGATAAAATGCACGAGCTAGTTATAGACAATAAATTTACTGTGGTTAAGCACCTTGCACGATTCTACTGGAGTGATTTTTATAATACTTGTTTACATTTCTTTTTATTTGAGCACAATTCTTTCTTTATACTGTAGGTAAGCACCTGGCTTGGTTCAACTGTAGTGATTCTTTTATTATACTTGATTTACATTTTCATATTATATGAGCACATGTTTTCTTTATACGGTAGTTAAGCACCTGGCATATGATTCAACTGTAGTGATTCTTTTATTATACTTGATTTACATTTTCATATTATATGAGCACATGTTTTCTTTATACGGTAGTTAAGCACCTGGCATATGATTCAACTGTAGTGATTCTTTTATTATACTTGATTTACATTTTCATATTATATGAGCACATGTTTTCTTTATACGGTAGTTAAGCACCTGGCATATGATTCAACTGTAGTGATTCTTTTATTATACTTGATTTACATTTTCATATTATATGAGCACATGTTTTCATTATACTGTAGTTAAGCACCTGGCATATGATTCAACTGTAGTGATTCTTTTATTATACTTGATTTACATTTTCATATTATATGAGCACATGTTTTCATTATACTGTAGTTAAGCACCTGACATATGATTCAACTGTAGTGATTCTTTTATAATACTTGTTTTACATTAAAAAAATTATATTGTACAATTTAGTGAGGAAGGGGAGAATCTTGGTGTGGTTGTTAAGTATGAACATGGCTTATGTTCTCCTCGCTCATTGTGCTTTCATTCGGAGCTGAACAGTATGTTCGTTACAATGGATTGTAGAAATGTTGTGTAAATGTACGAGCTTGAACAGCCATACAGATAACATGGAAGTCAAATGTGTTATTATACACTTTTCAAAATTAGCAACTGAGTACAGTGAAACCTTTGAACAAAGACCACCCCTGGGAAAGAATAAAAGTGGCCTTTATTGACAGGCGGCCTTTATTTGGAGGTTGGTGCTATTAAACACTGGTTTGACTGTATATCAAATTGTGTTAGATGTGACATCATATGTATAATAAATGCTTGATATTATGACATTTTTTACCAAACTGGTCTAACATTTAGTTGGCCTTATCATTAAGTTGAAATATAAAGTATTTAAAAATGACCCATAAAAATGGTTATTGCACCGGGATGTATTTAATATTGAGGTAATGGCTAAGTGAACTCTTACTGCAATATACATGTTTGTCTTATAGTTGAATTATTTTTTATTTTTCTTAGGTCATCCTTAAAAATTATTAGTTTGCAATTATCCAACTGACTCATTAAAAAATTCCTTGACCTCTACCGGTAATTAGTTAGTGATTTTGACCGTTTTTTATCATTCATTATTCCAATTAAGTTTTTGTTTTCAGTAAAAGTGTATCATGTAAACAAAACATAAAATTGCCTATACTCTTACAGACCTACCATTTATTGAAAGTTTCTTTTTTGTAACCACAAACAAACATTTTTTGAGGATGGCCTTTCATGTAGTCTTTTATCAAGTATCCAGTAATGATGCTATTTGATACATACTTACTTTCAGGCAGAAGCATGTAAATTTTCAGTCCAACAAATGATTTCCCTATTCAGTTATTTTTTTATCAGGATATATAATTTTTAATTAGATTTACTTTGTTTGAAAAAAAAAAAATTAGATTTACTTTGTATAAAGTGTGTGTACCATTATGTGTATAACGTTGGGAAAAACATAATGTGGCCTTTATTCAGAGTGAGGTGACCTGACTAACACAGGATTGACTATATAGGTATACTCTTCATATAGTATAGAATTATAACATTTTATTTCATCACAATATGTTAATTTGTCTTATCTATATTTATAATATGTATTATGATGCATATTTCTTTACTTTCTGTTTTATTGCATAATCATGTTACATGTATATTGTTTGATAAATAGTCAATACATTTTGAACATTACTAACGATAATAATGTCATTTTTGGTATCAAAATTTCAGTTTCAAAATTCAATTCTATGAACGTTAATTTTAATATTTTGATTTTAATTTACATAATTATATTGATGTTTTAAGATATTGCATCATGATCTCTTTGTGCTAAGGTTTGTTGAAATTAAGTATTACTTGTTTACTTAATATGTCAGTTTATTATTTAATTAAATGTTTGTATGATTTTTAGTACTTTAGTTAATTAAGATATCCTTTCTAGTGATTGGTATCCAAGCCATTATGTTGTTACCTATTATTGATAATATAGAAAGTAATTAAGTAATCCTGTATGTTAAAGCCAATCCTTTGTTCCATTAAATACATGTGAAAATGTAGTTTTTATATCCTCGCAAACAAAGTTTGAGAGGGGGTATATTGGAGTCACTGTGTCGGTCGGTCGTTGGTCGGTCAGTCCGTCCGTCCGCATAAAAGTTTGTGGAGCCAACTACTTCCAATTCACTCATTGCAGATTTATGTCCCCTTGAATTTAGCCGCATAGTGTACTATTGCATTCTTAGTGTCAAAGTGGCGGCGGGGGTATTAGTCACCACAGTGACAGCTCTAGTTTAAGGAAGTCTTAAGTGTCAAATTTTGAAAAAGATAATCATTTATTAGAATAAACTTATTAAGAAATTCAAGCCACACCTTCTGCAGAAGGCCTTATAAATAATTGGGTAGTTAAGTTTCAAAATATACAAAGATACAAAAATATAGAAAATTATAGAAATATTGGATACATTAGTTAATATTTTGTTTTAAGAAACTGTCTTTGTGACGAGAAATACAATTTGTCTTTTTTGACACTTTTTTGGATATGTCTATGTGACATTACTAAACTTTGTGTTTATTGAACTATTTTGGACTTAGATTTACTTTGTGTTATTTCATACATGAACTTTGTGTGAATTTAGAACAAATATCTATTGTTATCATCTAAATAAATAATATTGAAGGAAACCTAGAACTTTTTGTACAATCAACAACATCAATGATTTATTAGACTTGAGTACACATTACAATCTCAATCATCGTCGGATACTCACGGTCGCTGCCTCCGCTCCGCTACGTACATCTCCTGTGGGATTTTTCTTTACCGATTCGCCGTTTTCATAGAATAGAACAGAATATACATTAACCAATAGAAATGACGCTTACATTTTCGATACGCTCTGGCGTGTAGACGCAAATGAAAATTTAATGGTTGCGCCCACGCGAAAATGTTCGTTTTACGTGAAACAAACATAGTTTTAGCACGAGCGATCTGATTGGCTGTTAGGCGCCTAACAAGATTGTACTACATCCAATAAGAATACGGTTTTAGTTATTTATCGAAACGGCGAATCGGTAAAGAAAAATCCCACGGGAGATGTATGTAGCGGAGCGGAGGCAGCGACCGTGTGTATCCGACGATGAATCTCAATATGAATCATCACCACACTGCAGCCACAATTGCATTTTGATATAAAATTCAATTTACATGTATTTTTAGATCATTACATATGCATATACAAGTATATACATAGTTCCAACATCTACAATATTTGACTCCCTTAGCGGCCATCTTGGTTGGCAAATTTCTTATGTGCGTAATATGAAAAAGTCAGAAAATTGGTTATTAAACACCTCAATTTTAAAAGGTAGCTTAATAATGAAGTTGTTAAGGCTATAAGCACATTATGTTTAGAAAATGTAGTTGTCGCATATGAATATCCTATATTTAGAATTATCAAAACTTAAATATAGATATCTTCTATCAAGGACTTATATACATACATATGTATGTATATAAGTCCTTGCTTCTATCAATGTTTGTTGAATTTGCCAACCAAGATGGCCACCAAGGGCGGTAAATATTGTAGATGTGGGAACTATGTATATTTCTGAGCTTCATAATAAACTAATATATTGCATATACATGTATACATTTATACAACGATCACACTTAAATCAATGTATGTCTTAAATTTACAATTCTATATACATTGATAGTGGTAAGAGCGACTGTTGGGGTGGTGTTGAATTTTGACTAAACAATTGAATGTCTGTGGCAAATACTAAAGACAGAAAAGCATTTCGCTGCACTAGTTGCCTGCTTTTACGTCATTACTACATAATGTGTGTTTATCCTGCTGTTATACGACTATACCCCCAGCAGAGCTATTCAAAAACTCAACTTTCACGTGGATCTTACCCTTTACCGTCGTATAAGTCAGATACACGTACTCGTATTTTCTTCAAAAATGTCTTCTTACAGACACTAAGAAGACGGTTCCCTTAGACAAACAACCATTTAATCCTCGGCTTCGCTTCGGACAAACTGGTTGTTTGTCTAAGAGAATCGTGTTCTTACGTCTGTAAGAAAACACTTTTGAAGAAAAACTCGTACTGTATCTATTACATAAACGACTAACCTGACTCATGTCAAAACAAAAAGAATGTCTGAATTGATTTTGCCCAATTACATCCTAATTTTGCCTCAGAAAAACACTTTTTAGATGCAGCGTATATTTTTCTCTGGTGTTTAACGTCCCACCAGTAGCCAATGGTCCCACCAGTAGCCAATGGTACCTTTTCCAGAATACCCGTGACAAAGATCATTTATTGGTAAAGGGCTGGTGATTAGTACATGTATATTATCATGTTTATTATAATCATGATATCCTAGTATGGTGTACATGATTTCGGAGGTCATTTATTCGAATCCTTCTGTGACTGGGAGTGTTTGAATCACGACTTCAAAATTACCGATGAGTAAATCAGGTAGAAACAATCAAGCTTCAATCAATTGAAACGTGGTACACTGCAGTCATTGTAAAATACGCAATAAAAATGTTGTACACAATGTAAAATACGCAATAAAAATGTTGTACATAATGTAAAATACGCAATAAATATGTTGTACATAATGTAAAATACGCAATAAAAATGTTGTACACAATCATTGTAAAATACGCAATAAAAATGTTGTACACAATGTAAAATACGCAATAAAAATGTTGTACACAATCATTGTAAAATACGCAATAAACATTTTGTACACAATCAATGTAAAATACGCAATAAAAATGTTGTACACAATCATTGTAAAATACGCAATAAAAATGTTGTACACAATCAAGGTAAAATACGCAATAAAAATGTTGTACACAATCAATGTAAAATACGCAATAAAAGTGTGGTAAGCAATCAATGTAATTTAGATGTGTTAATCGAGCATAAAGCGACATCTGGGGCCACATATTACACATATTGGTCACAGGCTACGCGACCGTGAGACCTAGTCTTTCAATTTTGTGCGTTACAAGGACTTTGTCACGTTACGTTTAGATAAAATCGTTGGAGGGGCGGTATGTCACATTTATACAGCTACTTCACTGGATCCGCCATTGGTTGATAAAATCTATATTTTACACAATAATAATACTGAGTGTATTTATATCCGTGATAGCGGAACGGGTTCAATTCTGATTGTGTGTGTTTTAAATATAGAGTTGGTTCATTGAGGGACTCTAGATAGATTACGTAGTGTCCCTGGTTCATTTGAACATTATGGAACTGTTGTTTAAAATAGTGGTGTTATTTCTGTTGGCTGTTAGTAGTGTTTATTGTAGGAACAAATATCCTAATATTGTTTTCATTGTTGCTGATGATTTAGGTAAATTTTAATTCTCTTAAATTATACTTATTTAAAACCCGTATATAGTTTACGTAAAATGCAAACATGTTACGTACTTGTTACATACGGTGAATACTGTATATTTGCATGTATTTGTCATACTTAATAACTGGTGCAGAACTGCTACTGTATTTCCTATATATACATGTATACAGCTCATGTCATACATAGTCACTGTACAGACTATGTACAGTGTACACAAATCTCTTTTACTCTTAATATCTATATTACATAAAAGGGAAACATTATCGTCACTTCTTTGTATTAAATTACATTTGCATTCCATTTACGTATTTGTGCATGTAACTTAAAATTATATTAATTTTGTATTTACAAGTTTTACATTGCAAATCTGGATGAATGTGTACAGAGTCAGTGACACCTCTGGAGTCCTTGGTAAAGTGAGATTTATGAGCTTTTAAATACCTAGCTACTTTCGGTTTGAAATCTCGTTTATACAACGTTATCTAAACGTAATTTTAGAAAAATGAAATGCATAATTGGATACTTCGACAATGATCAAGTCACCTCTGGAAAGATATAACTCCTTGTCTTCGACAAAATATAATCATATTTCACTTATACACTAGCTGTACAGTTTCCACGGAACCCCTTATTCCAGGCCAATCATTTTCGCTGGTGTCGAATGATATTCTATATTTTTCGAATAAAACCTTATCTCTTTTGTTTAAAGATAAAATACCTTCTATTAGAGTAACCTTTCCTACCCTGAAACATTTCTATTCAATACGAGTACCCTTCCAATCAAGTGACCTTTCTAATCGGGTAGCCTGTCTTATCGATAACACTTCTAATTATGACTCCCCTGGTCCAGGTAAGGGAGGTTGCACTGTATTTCGATAAATGATAGCATGTTCAATGAAGTCGTATAGTGCTTATTATTTAATAACTGCCTTCTAAGAGTTTATTGTATAGAAATTCAATAGATTAGTTTAGACGCTGTCTGTGAAAAAAAACTTCAAATGAGTCATAAACGCAAAGGTGCGGATCAGTGCATTTGTATCATAGTGTGGAGTGGTGCATATACTAACGACCGTCTTTATGGTTAAATTTATGAAAATACATTAGATGGCAAATACGTAGGCTATATATTGTTGAAATCTTGTTTTGAATTCGATGAAGATCAAACAACGTAATTATCTGTGTTCAACGATCACAAATACAATTACATCGTACATTTTAAATATGATTATTGACGGGGTGCACAAGAGGGAAGCGTAGTACAAGCACATGACTTACTACAACCTGACCAAAATTTGATTACCGCCAATTCAAATCTAAGACCCGTATGTCGCCCCTGGTAGTAATGTTCATGTGTTTACATACAATTCTATATTTGCACGATCAGTTTGTATTGAAACATCGTCATCGATATCTATAAATATTCATAAATGTCTTTATAAGTGCATTGAGACTGAATATTACTGTATGGTGTTTGGCTAAACCTGTGATGAACCTCAATCATTATATACATAAATATTTTATGCATGTCAGTTTACACCTTGTGAGATATGTTTTATTAATTCTCTATTAATTTACAATTTACCCGGGCTGTATGTATATAATTATACAAAGCACGAGAACACCAATCATAAATGGACGTTTTTAAAGCCCCCGACCTCAAATGATGCGCGGGTAATTGCCTTGTCTGTTAGTCCGTATGTACTAGGTTACGTCATGCTACTATCGGAGACAGATGCGCTTATTGAACACAGCGTATTGTTAGAAACTGTACCACTTCTTCGGCGCGCATGTATTTTGATGCGGACCTTAGTACTACCTTTTTATACATCCGCTATACAATTGTTAAAATAGTTCCCGTTCAATATTGCAGTGCTAGTCTATTTATGTCCAGTTTCCATGATTACTTTCAGTACTTTGATTTTTTTACTGCGATCTATTGTCGCACTAACAGTAACAGGGTCTGGTTTGAATTTGCCCACTCTTTAGCGATAGAGGAAGAGCCCATGTCGACGTACTTCTGGGTAGGACCATTGACCTACAGTAAGCTAGCTGGACAGCTTCCTCGCATGTGAAATGGTTTGGGATTTAGACTCACAGCACAATACGAAGTACATGTATTTCTTTGACAGCCAGATGTTGTATATACTCATCCATTCATCTAGCCGTCTGCCCATTAATCGATAACATGTACTTTTTGGTGTCATGTGAAGCCAGTCTAAACACAATTTGATATTCAAAATCAATCCAAGCGTATTATCTTTTAATTCAAAGTTTTACATACCACCTGTTCAATTTGAAATCTTTGTATAGCATCTTTTCTGTGAAATTCTGTGACAATTATTTCTCAATAAGGTATAAATTTGGGTTGATTTATGGTATTTTATATATATATACCATCACAGATCCGTGACTACTGCATGTGATTCTAGTTGATTTGATTGGTCATTTTTATAAACAATGTATAGAATATTTAATGACTGTTTGGATCAACGTAACTCTGTGGCTTTCAGCACCAGTTAATGGTACTCTTTGCGTTTAAGCTATTTCAGAATTTAAAAACACACACATACGTTTTCCATTTTTGAGGTTGAATATATACCAGAAAAAGTTGAAGGACTTCATGCCACTCTCTGTATTAAGTAAATATCTGTTATCTTAACTTTAAAGTGTCTATCAGCTGAACTTCTACAGGAATTGCTACTTATCTTTACTTTCAGGCTGGAACGATGTTGGATTTCACAATCCGTCTATGATCACACCAAATATAGATAAACTGGCATATCAAGGTGTAATCTTGAACCATTCCTACGTACAACCACTATGTTCTCCGTAAGTTTTTTTTTTAATTTGGACTTCATGATGAACGTGTTTGATATTCAGTTGAAAGTTCGAACCAATTACCTCGATTAACGAAAGAACCAAAGACTTGGTTTTTCACATTTTAGTACAGTAACTTTGAATTTCAATTCTAACCAAGACCTTCAGTTGAAAAATAGAACTGATGTTGTTTTTAATGTAAGCATTATAACCATAGGTTTGGAGTCCGACCCCATAAACATTCCGATGTTTAAATAAATTTGAATTAGAATTAAGCCAATATTTATTGAACTGAATATTATTCAAACAAAGACCAACTGAATTATTTCGAATATTGATATTATAGATTTTGATCCCTAACTAAGTTGAAAATATACACGAAATAATGAAAGATAGAAAATAATTGTTATGGGATGACATTTGTAATCTTTTATAATATATCCTTTTATTTTAAAAATATATCTTTGATGCTTTGCCGTTTTAAGATAGCTATATTAATTAAGTTTTTTTTCAGATCGCGACATTCATTTATGACGGGATATTATCCGTTCAAAGCTGGGCTTCAGGTAGGTTTTTTTCCCAAGATTTCCTGTCCACCATCGATTGTTTTCAGAAGTTTGCTGTATACTGTCGATTGCCAGTATGACGACTCCCTTTTTTATTATGCTTTTCTGATTCATACATTTGCCTATCTTTCCATGTTGTATCTGAAAGCACACAGCTATCAAATTACATTACTTTTACCAACATTTGTATTTAACACAGAACTTATTTTCAGCTAGATTGTTTATAACACTGACATTGACGCTATTCACCCCCTCAGTAGAAAATACAGACATTTAGTAAAAAAATACTTTAAAGAAGTCAAACCTTTCGGTCCAAATTCAAAAATAGGTGATCGGTCGTTTTGGAAAATTCATCGAACAAATACATACCGGATGTCATGCAGAGAAATATAATTCAGTTAAGACCGTTTGGGTCAATAAGAAAGCCATCAGACAATGGTAAACTACGTGTTACTTCAATATCATTTCGCCATATTTTTTTAAATCTACTTTATCAGCATATGGTAATTGGAGCCGGTCAAGATGTTTGTTCCCCACTTAATATGACATTCTTACCTCAACACTTGAAGAAGGCTGGCTATGCGACACACGCTATTGGCAAGTACGTATCGTTGTCTTGGTTTTTATATCAATCGTTCTGGAAAAGTCTTTTTTAAATTATAAGCCAGCCATATTGCTTTGAAAATTCAATACTAGTATATATTCAGGAGGAGGCGTTAGTCATGGACTACTTAATCTGGATATGGTCTGACAGGCCCATTTGTAATACTAGAATCGTAAGGCGCTGATTCGGTAAAAGTTGGATCATGTCTTTTGGCCGGAAAGGCCAAAGAGCATGTTAAGAAATCGGAATCAGAAAACAGTCGCACGATTGTCAATATAAATGTTGGCAACCAATCAGCTGCTTGGTTAATTTACTTCAGATTATTTTCATTCTTGTTCCAATGAAACGACGCCTATTATACTTTGGTCCGTGCGAGTATAAGATGAGCATTTTGAAGCTAATTCCGCACTGTTCTGGCCTCTTTTTCAGATGGCATCTTGGATTTTGCAGTTGGGAATGTACACCGACTTACAGAGGATTTGACTCATTCTATGGCTATTACTTAAGCCGTTCTGATTATTTCACACATGAAACTCGTAAGTTTTTGATTGATACTAATCATGTATCTATAATGTTCCACAACGTTTTGTGATAGCTTCAAACTCTTCTTTAGTTGCACGTTTAATTTTTTTATATTAACTCAATTACAGTATGGACAGTGCAGTCATTCCATAGTTAAAGCCACATTATAACAACAATCGTACTTTACCACACGCTTATTGATACAATAGACTGAGAATCTTGGAGTAAGGACAGATTTTACGTGAAGGTCCTATTTTTCTCTTGTAGCCTCTCTTCAAAGATTTGTCTATAATTTTATGCCTAGAACATCCATAAACATTCACTTGATAAGAAATGAATTCCACTCATACGTAACACTTACTAGGTGAAAGGGAGGGAACTGTTGAAGCTTAAACTGAAATCTAAATCCAGCTGCCTATATTGGATAAAGCGCTTGGGGTGTATCATTGTTTATATGATTTTCGTCAGCTTTGATGACGGTCAGTCGAGGAAACAAATATTCCTGATGCACACTTTTCACAAGACGGACGTATAGATCTATTTGTCTCAAACTCAAAGGATGTCTGACTTAAAGTTTGGTGTATGGACATGGATTTTCAATTCATTTGTAAAAGAAAAAATGTATAGTTTCGCTTGGGCATCGAAACCTGACATCGAAACATGTTTTGCGTTCTACTGTTGAAGTAAATCCTTCTAGCCGCGTTCAACAGATGCCTTCATGGGATCTCATGCATATTTTCCTGCTATTTTCAGGCGATTTTGTGGATTTTCACAATGATTTTGCGGTCGTTAGGGATGAGAACGGAACATACTCAGCCGTAAGTCAACTTTAACTGAAATAGTACGCATGCTATTCTAACAAAGACACATAACTGCTTTTTATTATGTTCGGGTTATGAGTTATTTTCTTAATAGTCACTCTCATTTTACTCTTTATAACGCAGAATACATAACATACATTTGTAGTTATCACTTCATATAATATCTGTAATTTTGTTGCATAACTATTTTTCTCCTTTATCTATTTAAGCTACTTAAGCTTTACCCATAAAAAACATGCCGATGGGGTTTCGTTTTTCATACAAGCGTATTTAAATAATTTCGATAAAAATGATGATCACATAATTCATTGCTAATTTATCTAAGCACAAATCCAAAATGTACTCAGTCCAGTTTCTTCTAATGAAGAGTAAGATCGACATTAACAAGTGGGAGCTGAATGAGTTCGAAAAATTCAACCGATAATCTTGAATTGAGCAACCAATGGTTTAAATATCTCTCTCGGTCTCTCCTTTTCAACTACTTCAGAATTTGTATGCTGAAAGAGCTAAGCAAATCATTGCTAAACATAACGTGACAGATCCTTTGTTTTTGTACTTGCCGTATCAAAATGTTCATGAACCATTAGAGGTAAGGATGTGCGATTTTAATACTTTTTCTTGAGTTGTAAAACCTGTGGAAAGAGCGACATATACACATAGACAAACAGTGCAACCTCTCCAAAGCAGTTAAACCGTGCAGTCGGAAAAATCATGCTATTGTTGAAGGGAAGTTGTTACTGAAGAGAGGGTCGCTCTGGAGAGGTCGCCACTAGTATTATTTCTAACGCAAACACTCACCATCAACGTTGGAATAAAGTACAAATCAGTATTTGCTTCATAGGATTTATTTTTTTGTAGACAATTATGAGTATAGATATTGTAAAATAGTTTCTGATTATTGTACTGAATAATATTTATCTATCTGCTTTAGATGAAAGTTTTCAATGTCCATAAATGGAACAGTGACAATATACATATACACTAATATAAACTAGTTAAATCTACATGTAATCATCATGAACTTCCATATTTGCCTTGGTCTAACATTTCCATTACTTTAAGGTACCACCAGAATTCGAAGCCATGTACCCTGATGTAAAAACACCTGGACGAAGAACATATTGTGGTAAGTCTTAAATTGGTTTCTATTCCATAAATCTAATCAAAACTGAAATGAAACACATCGAGCTGCTTGTTCATTATATATTGATTGATTGGGTAAATGTTCCGAATTAATAAAAACTCAACCCAGAGAAGAGCAATATGTTTTAATTTAAAACACAACTACTTTATCCATCTGACATGGCTCATGCCAAATACACTACAGTCCAATATGTTGAACGTTCTCGTGTATTACCACGGAACACAAATAAAGCAAAGTTATTGCATTTGCAACAAAAAGACAACAAAAATGACCAGTTCAATGATTATGATGATATCCTGTTGTTAGACCATCCTTTATAAAGTTTCAATTTCATTATAATTGTGATTATAGTGCCTTTTTATTTGTTTTGATCAATTTTTTGTATGCATCTATTATTCATTTATGTAACTTCACTTTTTGTTTCCCGTAGGTATTAGGTTTGGCCCTCAAAACTAGTTTAACCCTTTGATGCAGTTTGTTCGTTCAAAGGCGATCCTCTTCGGGAGTCTGTTTTGTTTTTGTTTTTTTGTATGGCTGAGTTGGATAATTAGGTTCGGGGATTTGGGGAGGGTTGTATTTCGGGGAGTGAAGGAAGTTTTTTTTTATTTCAAGATAACCCCCTCTGCTTTACATGCTTATATAGGAATGGTTACAGCACTAGATGCTGCTATAGGACGTGTAGTGCAGGCTTTGAAGAAAAGAGGACTATACGATGACACCATATTTTTCTTCACGCCAGATGTAAGTACAACGTTTGGTTATTCGGCACAATTAAAATGCATTCGTTCAAATTTAAAACAACATGGATGTCCATTTTGAAAGATAACCAAGGAGGATGTCAAGAACGAGTATTACTATAGTGATATAGTTCTACATTCCTGATCACGTGTTTGAAGTAGCTAAATAAGAAAAATCTTGATTTAATTTCTTTGAAACTATATCTGCAATCATGAAAATTTAAATTATAGTTTCAAATTAGATGACACAATGGAAAAAACAGGTGAACCACATTGACAGAATGGTCACAGATTTAAACCACGCATAATTATACTCGACTGTTTCTCTGATAAAAGTAGGAAATAGTTTATCTAAGGGTGTTTTTAAGGAGCCTCAATGATCAAGTGGTTATGATCTCTGACTAATAATCTTCAACCTATCATCACTCGAACTCCTAACACCGGTTACATCACGCTTTGCTACTATAACTATATACTTATCAAGGGAGGTAACCGCTGCGGGCAGTTTGCTCACCACTGTGAATTCGAACTCGTGAATTTCATGCGTGAGGAAGCTGTCAATTTAGTTTATGTAAGGCGATTCTACCTATGTGTATGTCTGGGGTCTTCCACTACCGCCGAAGCAGGAAAGTCCCCAGTGCGACGTTAAAACCCAGTGAAAAAAGAAATATTTAATTTTTGAAAAGAAAATAGTTACATCATATCATGTCTGGAAATGATAACCTGTTTACTTCATTACGTGGTTTTAATTGTTGTATTAGAAATATGCCGCGCTTCTGCGGGGTTCAAAGATTTCTGTCTGGGAAGGTGGAACTAGAGGTGTGGCTTTTGTTTCTGGTTCTCGGCTTGAAAAAACTGGCTACACATTTAATGGGCATAAAATCATTCAAAAAGAGACGTGATATTTCTTTTCAAATTTCTACTTTGTCAGTTTTGTCATGTGTACCGAGAGTGTATTCCTGGTTAAAATTCCCAAACCTGTCCATAGAAACAGAATTGGGATCTTGAAAGACCAAGTGAAGTTTGGAAATAAATGGGCGGGTCCTTTGGTAAATGGGCGTATCTCTTGAAAGAAATGGTAATAAAATGTTCATTATTTACTGGCAATTTGTTACGTTTTCAGAATGGGGCCTGGATCCCTTATCATGGAAACAACTGGCCACTGCGTGGTGGAAAAATATCTTTATGGGAAGGTGGAACTAGGACGGCAGGATTTATATCTGGTTCCCGATTGCACCAAAGGGAATACGTATTTGATGGGTACCATAATAATATATATATAAGCATGATTGTACACTTTGTTACACTTTAGTCATTTCTAAATGTGCTTTTCTGCAAATCAAGTAAAAATTGACATATTTTTTCGTAAGTTAGATTTTAAAGACATCGTAAGTTAACAATTTAGTCATGTAACAACTAACTTTCGCGTGCTTCTTTGTTGTTGCTTAAGTTAAGATCAATAGCAAGTGCTTTGTTGCATAATTGTTTGCTCCGTATAGTATTACGGTGTCTACCTATGACTGAAAATACTTTCATTCAATTCGTATTTGTTTTCATATTTGTTAGTTTTATGATGTTTTTGTTGTTGCTTTATGTTTACAATACTTTTAGGGTTATTTCAATCCGCCATTGTGTTTTTTTTTGGTGCTTTTTATTCAAATCAAACACTTGCACTATTACCTTTAAGTCAAGACTAGACTTGGAAGAAGCTGCTCCGTTCTGAACTACAGCATAAACATTTAGTCCACGTGTAGTTTTTTAAAAGTGTTTATTCGGTTTACCTTACACGAATGTCGTAAATTGTCGATATTATAATCGCTCTAACGTGGTCTTACTTAAGTAACTCGATAGTGTATGTTACTCCGTATAATTTCAATTGAAACATTATCCAGTTCGCAAAAAAAAGTACTCGTTCTTTTTAGTTTGATGCACGCTGTGGACTGGCACCCGACAATATTATCCGCTGCTGGATTGACACCTGGTATGTTTTATTGTTCATTAGTGTAACTAACATTTTAATCATTTTAACAATGCACAGAATCAAGAACACACATTTGGTTTCTTTGCTTGCGAAACAAGTTTGCTAGACCATCTTTTCATAAAGACGTAATGAAAAACTTTACTAGAGTTATCATTGTCTTCAGTTAAATCATTTTTTTGTCTTTAATGAAGATTTACGTATAGCTAACACAGTACCATAACGCAAGTAGATCTTAAGCTCGTCTGTATAATTAATAAAGCGTTTGTTACAATTTGAAATTGATTCTCATTTTACATAGGTCTACATACGTGTGGTGATTTGAACTCTATAATTGTCGTATAAACGATGAATCAAACAAACGTGCAGATGCACGTACATTTTTTGTTCTGATTATATTTCAGACCCAAAACTGGATGGTATTTCGTTATGGGACGCGATTAGTACTGACGGCGTGGGTAAGAGAACTGAATTCATTTACAATTTGGATGACACTAATCCCGCCCCACAGGGACACGCTGCAATCAGGTAAATAACATGGCTTTGGTAGTGTTTATGGAAATGTTAACTTTATACCATTTGACATTTCTATGGAATCCATTTTGCTCTTCCTATATTTTACCCCAATTCTGATAAACATGATAAACACTGATTCTATGTAAGATTTGTCAATTGGGCAGAAAGTATGTCGCTCACGATTGGCTTCATGCTAGTGGTCTCATACCATCGGATTAGTACTTTTCTGGGATCATAAATACATTTTTGCTGTTTAAAATGAAAAGTTAACTCCATAGGAATAGTAAACATTGCAACAAAAAATCGTCGTAAATTGTATTACATGTATTCACGTTGTCGCCAGTAACGTTCTGTTTTCTGAATTTTGTATTTGTCATTGCATCAAATATCCTTTTTACCTTTTTGACACTATGACTGCACCAATTGTATTACATGGTTCTATAAATTGGGGAATTTATAAGGTACATGTATTTGATAAACACCACATAAGGTTTTGTGAACACATTCTTGGTGTCAATTCAAACACGCCCAATTTTGCTGTACTTGGAGAATTAGGAAGATTTCCACTTTATTTATAGCCAAGGAAAGATCTACAAAATTGTGGCAAAATTCATGTCGACAAATGATTCGTTTATAAGAGATTTATAATGAGCAATTCAAATAGTTAGGCCAATGACACGATTAAAGCAATTGACTCTCTAAGCTACTTTAATATGCTAGAAATACCTGTAACGTATATTGCAATTAACTCCCCTTACTAAAAGAACACTGTCCGATAATTCTTAAGTACTATTAATGAGATGTCTATATTAAATTATTTGAGTAAATTTTTATGTTCTGATTGTATAAATATCGTTGAAAACAATAGGCTTAGAAAACAAATTGCATCCTTTAGGCTTTCATCCCATGAATTACTTATATAAACTGGAAGATCGAATAACATTGCCCTTGAAAATAGTTTGTTTAAAGTGTGCACTTTAAAACAAGCAGAATCTGCATTTGGCCGCATTTATTCCAACAAAACAAAATAGGGTCAAATTCTAGCGTTTCTTGTACGATTTCTCGGAAACGAAATAGGCTAGTTATAGCTATGTTTTGTCTTCATTTGTGCGAAAATTCATACCATAAGTTGCTGCAAACATTATTTGAAAGAATTTGATTTTTTTTTATTATATTGCGTTTTGTGAAAGCGGTGCTCAGCCACGGGAACGAAGACTTGTACGCCTTCTTGTAGTAAATATATATATACATGTATATCAGTTGAACGGAGGTCAAATTCTGTGTCATGTTTTCACTTATTGATATCGATCTCTGTGCATAACTTCCATTTTGAAGAATACTTTACTGATATATTGACATTTTCCTGAGGGGCATGGGATCAAACCCTACTGGGGCCATATTTTTCAGTTTTTGAATTATACAGTAATATGGAAGAAAATATTTATGTCGAAATATTTTGTTCAGTTTATAGGAATTTATACATGGTTAATTAACGAAAATCAAGTGCTAGTATAACTATGGATTTCTGACACACATCTTTAAAAACATCATGGCGTCTTATGTAGAATATATTTAAATTTTACCGTCACAGGTCCGTTACTACTGCCTGTGGTTAATACGGTTAACACCACTTCTATTCTATTTATCAACGGCGAATACCTTGTTATGGACCGATGATTATTTTCTGAGAATTAACACATTTGCCGTCGTTAATCAAACATGGTTGAGCAGGACTTCTCATGACGATATTTTTACTTGTTATAATCTCTTGCGAAGAGTCAGTGAAAGGCAGGACATTCTATCTGTACTCTGTTCTCATAATGGTGTACACTATTACCGAAAGTTGTTAATGAAGAGCGAGGTTTGTAAAACTAGCTATCACAGAACGTTGTTTGTATTGACGTCCATCGCTGACATGCATTGTATTGGACTGACAATTTTAATTCCGATTCAAAGAAAACTTTAATAATTAAGGCTAAGAACTACTTTCTAAATTTCTGCTTTATTTGGGAGGTGGTGCACGGTTATTTCTTAGTTTTAATGTTATGAAATATTGTGAGACAACACTATATGTTACAGGGTGGGAGACTATAAACTGTTCGCCGGAAACCCGGGAATGTATAATGGCTGGTACCCACCGGATCAAGAATATGTTGAAGAACAATTAGTTGAAAAAACTACTTTTGAAGAAAGAGTTAAAGCCGGGAACGAGTCGTATTATAAATTGTTCAACTTGAAAGGTATTATCGATTCGATTATTGAATTCAGCTATTTTAATTTACTTGGATTAATGAGATTGTTGAGATGAAATTTTAATCAGACATTACTTATACATGTAAATGTATACTGATTGTTTCAGGACAAGATTCATACGGGTAATTTCTGGTATCCATAGCCTATGGCATGATTCAAGTAATTCATTGTGGAAATTGACTTTACACTGAGAGATTAGCTTGTTAATAGAATGTTAATTCGAGTGTCAAAGTGGTGTGCGTATTTGTGTCATAAGAGATTATTGTACACTTATGTACGCACAAATCACTCGCAGAGTTTGCAATCTCCTCCAAAAATAGATTAATCAGTGCCAACACAATACACCAAGTGATAATGGATAATTCAATTAAATCACCTTTTATCAACGAATATTTTATTGCATGGTTTTAATTTACAAATATTTTATTATACTGTTTTGATATCCTTTTTCTATTTTAACCAAAATCATTACCCATATTTTGTAAAGTGGTGCTAGACCGTGGTATTGGTAACAGTTCTACAATCTAAAATGTCTGTATTGATTTAAAGACATTGAAAAGCTACTATATAAGTGACCCCCCAGAATCCACATGTGGTCTAATCTCTTAATTGTTTTATTGCCCCTAATCAGATAAAACCAGTCTGGTCACGGTCTGTAGACTTGACACCTAGTCAAAAAGTGGGGTAATACATTTTATTGATTTACAGTGATAATAAGTTTATGACTAAATTGCTTTTGTTTTTATAAGCATAGAGTAACAGATATGTAAACAGGTGCTAGTCTATCAATGACCCTGTCTGTTTTATTACCCCCTACTGTACGTGGAATAAGGGGACTTTCTGGTCCATAAGTCACATGTCTCGCATTCCTGGTTCAATGTCTTTAACAAAACCTTCCAAAATACCCATGAGAGTCGTGTTTTCGTTGCACTTCTAAGAGAGTAAATTCATTGTTTGGAGTTTGTACAATGTTGTAAAAATATATGCTTTTTTTTCTTGCAGATGATCCAAATGAGTACTATAACTTAGCAGATGAGATGCCTGACATGGTTCAGAAATTACTGGATAAAATGATGGAGTACCATCGGCAATATGTACCAGCAAAGAACCCTCCAGATACAAAAGAGTCTAACCCGAAGTACTTCGGATACGCATGGTCACCCGGATGGTGCAAGAAGCCGATGGAATAAAAACATTCCTTTCCTATGACGTATATGGTATGTGTAAAATGCGTGATTGAATACAGAAAACCCGTGTTCAACACTGATTGTGCTTTCTGCAATGAGCCAATGGCGAAATTGAACAGTGAAAACTACCTTATTATGACACTAAAATAAAATGACTCGAATGCTAAAAAAACATGTAATCTCTGTATATATGATTCTTGGTTGAAATCAATGTAACTGAATATGTACGTACATACTGGAAAAGGAAATTTATTAACTCATTGATAATTCGTTCTTTAGACCAACATCCTACGTTAGGAAGTCTGTTTTACATGTTGAATCTCATTTTATGTATTTATTGAATGTACATTTATATAACTTTATTTTCTTATGTTTTTAATTGGAAAACCATATCTAAAAAGTACGTTTGACAAAAGTTTGTGTTTTTTTTCATTTTATGTGTCTAGAATGAACAAATAATCAGCATGTGTGTAATTTTGTTGTAAGTTAGATTCACGTAAATGTTTTCTAGACAATCGGTGGTCATCACTCTGTGTGACTTTGTTTGTATGAATTCTGCTGTTTTTAAAAACAATTAGCATTAAAATAACTAACTATAAATGTATAATTCAGTGAATTGTGCTTCAAATGTTTGATAACGTTCTCCGTTCATTATTAGATAGACAATTCCGTACGACATAGATAAAAACATCTCCGTTACAAAACGTCGAAAACCGCTTTGAAACCATCTCCAAATATAGCGACAATCAATTTTAAAAAATGACACCCCCTGTGGATTTTATAAAGAGCAGTTAACAATAGAACTGTCAGCTCATTACCAATAAATTAAGTACCGCGTTCCATTTTATTTTGACAGCCAATCGAAATCGTTGATCATTTATGGTTCAGTATTTGAAACCACGAACAGTTTGGATGTCTAGAAAGAGATTCGTTTACGAATTATTGTCATAAACGAATAAAATGGTATCATATCGTACAAACACAATATAGAACACATTAGAGATGGTTAACACTGATAAAGTAAAGTCATGTTTATCGCAACAAAACAATATGTTTTTGCACGTTCGGTTATATATTTTTGTTGATATGAAAGAATGATATTTAATCTTTGTAAGTAACAAAAAAATATATGTGTACGTCTTTTAGAGTACTTAGGCAACCACGACATATTAATGCAATCTAACATCACAAACGGGTTATCTTGCCAGCGTGTAAATCTCTTATGATGAAAGACAAAAAGAGAGACGATATAATAACACAGACTGGTACATATACGAGTACAGTACTATCCTGAAAGTTCAGATTTTAGATCATTGAACTCTTCGAACTTAATCATTCACGTGACATTTTTACAACGTAAATGTTGTAGCATCGCTCTTCAAATACTTTTTCATTATGAATAACAAAATTAGTATTTGCCAGCGGAATACCAATTATCCAATCGATACTAAAAGGAAATCCCTGAGCATTTGTTTGTAAAACTGAATGGAATATATAACAAAAATATCAGAGTTTAAATATCACAAATGGGAAGCATTTTAAACATGCTCATTCACAAACATTTAAATATTAGACTTAACAATAAATCTGTGTCAATAAGCCTCAGGCCTGTTTGGCTAGACATATTTGCGGCAACAACGTATGCAAATAAATCAATCGTATATCCCCTGACTAAGAAGATTCTAGTGGTGCATAGATACAGTGAAACCTAACATAGCAACCGTCTCAGTATAAACAACACTTAACTGTAACAGGTCTCTTTAAGTTCACATTCATTTGCCATTAAGAAACAGATATGTGAATTAATAATAATATATTTTAAGCAATTATTTGATTTAGGTCGTTATTATGCACTATAAACATGGTAAACAAGATCTTGTTTGGATAAAGTGGTATTTTTGTGTAACTATTGATTGTTTGCCCCTAAACTCACACATCCTCTTTCCTGTTAACTTGAACTGTATTTGCTATTTATAATCATAATTATAATTTGTTGAAATGTTTATTTTTCACTTTTATCTGCTTAAATATATACTAAATTGTATTTTTTCCATTTGTTGCATGCATGTATTTGTGTATTATCTATGTTGATATCATGTATGTATGATGACGATGAACTTAACACTTAAACCAATTAATAACTATTATGTTATGTTCTATTTTGTTCATAATAAGGTCTCTTCAATATGTTTGCGATTTTGATAATACGTAAAACAACCGAAATTGATCTAGGTATCACACGATATAATACTACAGATGTCCGGTAAAATGACCAATTAATAACATCATACCAAAGTTTAAAACAAAACATACATGATATTTTCGTGCTCTACAGTAGCTATAAACACCATTAGTGATTAATAATAATTCGCACTAAAATATCGAACCGCGAACAATTGATGATATGTGATAATCCATATATTGAGTTTATTGCTAATATTGCTTGTAGTTTATTGTTTAAGACTTATTGTAACCACCGAAGAAGAACAAACGACACTGATCTAAAAGCATTTTGTTGTCATCCATGGTGATTTCCCTAGTAATTGTTTGTTTCAATTTCAGTCATGAACGATTAGTTCTCTTAAACATGTTTCCAACACATGTAATGTCACTAAAGTGTCCTAGAGTCAATTAAAAGTATCGTACAATACAATGTACATGTATGTATATGTTTGCAAGAGATTCCTTCTCGGACAAAGTTCCAATATATTCGTACTGTCTGGTTATTTAGTCTGCTAAGTATCGATTATCAAAATGATAGATGTTGTAATATGACTTAATGAATAATTTCTGTCCTTTTTTGAAACCGAACCATGGAAACCATATACAATAGCTTGGTACAGAAGCTGATTTTCTACAATGTTGAAACTATCATATAATAATCATTAGATAGAAGAGTGTGCTCATATCGCTCTTGAAATGGACAACGACTCGGTTAAGCTTTAAGTCAACCAGTTCTACTAATATTGTTAGAACATGCCAAAGCAGTGAATATAATCTATATCAAACGATTAATCGCCCATTACACCGCTAAATCGACCGTCTGGGAAACATTAGAATCAAAGATTGTCAGCGCGAATGTTGAAGCATTAGCGACTTACAGCAAAATTGAAATTGCGCCCATCTTATGGAATCGGCTGCTGGAAATTTACTGTACTAGACGACATTTCAGTTAAAAGGCCGTTGTATTTAGAATCGGAATTAATTATGTAATTAGTGGAGACATTACGTTTGCCAGTAAGTGCATTAAATGACTCGAAGAACGGAATTTATGTGACATTTATGTGCTTCGGTGATCACCGCGAAAATCTTGAAAACAGATACAAAATGTGCTGGATTTATTTCAATTCATATGTAAACAGACCAAAATACCTAATACATAATATCTAACTAATATGGCTCGAGTGTATATGAATGTGTCAGGAGCGAAATATGAATTTGACAAGAGCATTCTTAAAGGCAGGGAGTATGATACACTCTATAAATTGTGTGAAGATACCAAGACGTCTCCGATTAATATAGTTGTGGATCGTCCTGTAGATTGTTTCACAGCAATTTTGAGTTATTATCAAACAGAAGAATTACACATGCCACATTCAGTGTGTCCCAAAGCTTTCAAGAGAGAGCTTGAATATTGGGGTGTGTCGCCCACCGTGTTAGAACCATGCTGCCTTTACCGGTAAGTTCTAATTTTATAATTGATTTGGTTATAAATTTGATGATTTATTTTGTTCGTTGTGAGATTATACTCGTATGGTTTGAAACTGAAATAATAGATAAAGTCATACACCCGGTTAACCGTTAAAAACAAGAACTATAATGTTCCATTTCGCCCTTTTAGTCGAAACTAACGTGTCTGTGACCAATATATCAAGAATATTCATACGAAATTTCAAGGTTATATGTAGTTATGCATCTACTAGTGACTAAGTATTGCAAATGTATTGATATCAAAAACTCACATAATTTAGTACTTATGCAAACAGTTTTCTTTCCAAAAAAAAAAAATGAAACCACAAATATATATGTACGAAAACATACACGCCACATCTAACTGAACCAGCTCGAAAGTAGCCATCTAGTAGGAGACAAAGGGGTTTGTCACGAAAAAAAATTTTTTTTTCCATGTAACCCATATATATATGTAAGTGTGTCGTTTTGTAAAATTTGACCATTTTTCGAGTGAAAAATCTTCAAAAGCGAGTTTAGAATATCTTTAAAGGTAGTAAAAGTATACATTTTCTGTTAGCGTGTTGAGTTGCCCATACGTTGCACTATATATGAGTTAAATATTTTGTACTGCATTGCAATAACATGGAAGTTTATAACACGCGTTGGGAAATTCGAATTGTCGAAGTTCTTTACCTTCTATATATATATGGGTTACATGGGGAAAAAATGTTTGATTTTTTTTTCGTGACAAACTCCTTTGTTAGGAGACATGCTGGCGAGTTTATGTTTTACATTATGATGTTGTTGTGTGTGTATTAATCAACCTATTGTACTGACGTCTTCTTTCAAAAATAATAAAATATGAGAACAACAAAGGAGTGAACATGAAGCCATCACACACTCGATGTCTATACTTGAACAAACTCGCTATGGTTCGAAACTAACCATCTTGATATCGAATAAATAACTATAATCGATTATTGTTAGTTTGCAACACTTGCTAATTAATCAATTTATTCAATAGAGATTACAATGAAATTCATGGCTAATAATTATATTATTTTGGTTTTGAGTAAGGACACCGCAGTGGAGTAGATAATCCTGTGAATTTACGGTAAACAATTATTATATTTGTAAAATCGAACTTTATTATTTCATAGAAATGATGTGGCCCTTTAATAGTTTTTTTCAGATCGTAATATCCTTAAAATTTCACGATCAATCGATCAATCAATGGTAAAGGATATATAGAAAAAATGATGAAAATGAACAGATACAAAACAACAAACTTTCCCTCAAAAATACTACCTCTCCCAAATCCAACCCAACCGAAAATTCACCAAACACACGTAGATTTCTTTGTTGACAGAGCGATTTTAAAACGTGGGTTAAGAAACTCACTGGAAACGGACAAAGAGTATATCGGTGCTTTACACCGGGCAAGATAAAGAACCAGAAAAAAAACTATTCTAAATCGAAGTAGGGATTTAAATGCCCGGTTTTCCTGTATTTTATCTCCCCTCTCTCTGGGGTGACCATGAAATGACCATGATAGCTGTACAATGAACAGTTAAATAATAAATAAAGATAGACTAAAACTATCAGCACTGCATGATTTCAACATCATCATGCAGGAAATCTACCTATACAATATTCTACGATAAAACATAGTTGGCCATTTTATTTAATCATCCGATCGTAAGCTAACCATTATAATGGCCAATGACGTCACAGACTAATTTCTTCCGATTTAAGCTAACCATTATAATGGTCAATGACGTCACAGACTACTTTCTTCCGATTTAAGCTAACCATTGTAATGGCCAATGACGTCACAGACTACTTTCTTCCGATTTAAGCTAACCATTGTAATGGTCAATGACGTCACAGACTACTTTCTTCCGATTTTAGCTAACCATTATAATGGTCAATGACGTCACAGACTACTTTCTTCCGATTTTAGCTAACCATTGTAATGGTCAATGGCGTCACAGACTACTTTCTTCCGATTTAAGCTAACCATTATAATGGTCAATGACGTCACAGACTACTTTCTTCCGATTTAAGCTAACCATTATAATGGTCAATGACGTCACAGACTACTTTCTTCCGATTTTAGCTAACCATTGTAATGGTCAATGACGTCACAGACTACTTTCTTCCGATTTAAGCTAACCATTATAATGGTCAATGACGTCACAGACTACTTTCTTCCGATTTAAGCTAATCATTGTAATGGTCAATGACGTCACAGACTACTTGATTACACTGAGGAGTAAAATATAATTGCTGGATGTGAAGAGTAATTATTGTCGTTTCGGGTAAAAATGGACGAAAATGTACTTGTTTATAATCTCGTACTAAATTCAATCGTAGCCGAAATTCCCCCCATACTTTATCAACCAATAAAATATGCTTATACATTCATGATTTCTTTATTTGCATGAGCTTTAAGATAAAACTGTAGAATATTGGTGGGGGCCATGTTGGCGAGTTTTAATTTTCCACTCTTGTGTTGTTAAAGTGGGTTCGTTCATATTATATAGCGTGACGTTAGATTGATTATGATGTCAGTACGAATAGAAATATGGAATATTTTGCATGTGATATTTTCTTGGAATTCGTCGCTTACTTTCTATTTTCCAGATACTATACCTTCTTTGACGACTTAGATACTCGTGAGAGATTTCGAACTGAAACCTTTCATGCCACAAATGCTGAAAGCGAGATTATTCCCATGCGAACTGACAGTAAGTTCACTAGACTGAAGCGCCGTTTATGGAAAATCATTGAGTTCAAAGAACGAACATTGAAAGGAAAGGTAAATCTGATATGTTTGCTTTTAACAGTCAATTATTCATACTTAACATTTGAATAATTGCTTTGTTTACTACAAAAGCTTTACTTCAAGCGTCTGCAAACATGCAGTATCGAAAGGCTTCCAGATAAGAATCATTGCTTAATGTACTGTACACTTTGGTTTCAGGTGAGTTATTCATAACTGAATTTAAATATTCAATGCTATATTCGATACCTTCAATATTAAACCCATCTCGTTGTATTGGCCACTTTTTAGAGTGGTTTGTATAATTGCAACTTAAGAGTAAATCAACCGCCATGATAAGACCTTTTATCAATTACCATTGAAAGTACTATCAAGTTATCTGTTCTCTGTGGACTAATTGTGTAAGTATTCATAGATTAGGGTTAATGGGACCTCCATGGTTATATTCTCTGACATATATTTAATTTACTAGACTCTCTACACTAATGGTTCGAATCCCATCTTGGGACCAGATTTCGCATGTGAGTAAGCTTGCGGTTTGTGCTGTTACTCATGTATACACCTGGGGTTATCTTCGAGCGGTGTTGGTACAATGTTAAACATCAGCGAAAAATAATGCTAGGTGGTAGTTAACTAAACTATCCAATTAGGGGAAACATTTGATAGACGGCGTTCATAAAGTCTAGTACAAATGCATTACTTGTAGTTAACTTACAATCCTTGTAAGCATATATATGGAAACATAAGTAGACGACCTGCTGTAAGTAAGAGCCTTAAACCTCCAACGACGACATAGAATATTTAAACATTGACACATTAAAATATCTAAACCTTTGGATAAGGCGCCTTCAGTGCATGAGAGTCGTAGGCTTCCTCGCCACATAACATAACATCATCCTTTAAAATGTTGCTTTGCGATTTGTCCGATCCAATCTCGTAACTGGTGATAGTAGGTAAGCATATGTTTGTTTACATTGTAGTGGACTAAATACAAGAAACACACGAATAATTGGACATACATGTAATGGGAAAACAGTTTGGGTTGAGGAATTTTTTGATGAGTCGGTCATGTGGCTGCAAACCATCACTTTTTACTGATGGCCAAAATTGTTTTGTACCATAATTAATTCGTTCTGTCTGAAATGACATTGTTCTGTATTGATCGATTCTGTATTTTCAGATTTATCTGGCCATTGTGTTTTTCATGGTCCTCTTGTGTATCATTACCTTGGCTTTAAGCACCGTGAAATCACTGAAGCGGAATGTAAAACGTTGCGAAATGTTGGAGTATCTTGAATATTCTGATCATGACTATTTTGAGACTGTAGCTGAAATTTTTGGATCACTAGATTGCTCTGGAGACGTTTTCTATGACGGTGCGGAGCTTGATGATTACTCCCTTGAATATAACGATACTTACGGAAATATAGTCACAATCCAACTTCCCGAAGTTACCGTTCGTATGTTCATATTCGACGTGCTGGAGTACTTTGCCGCGGCCTTTTTCACCGTGGATCTGCTTTTGCGACTTATCACATGCCCGTCCTTACTGAGATTTTTCAAATCAATCCTTAACATTCTTGACATTTTGGCTGTTGTGGCATTTTACTTGCAAATCATCATCGTCCAGGGGTTACTGAAAGAACACAAATATCAGATTAGTTGGGTAAATGCGATTGGTTATGTGCAGATTTTCCGCGTGATGCGACTGTTTCGTATTGTGAAAAATGTCCGCGCAAGTCGTGTGCTCTCGTTTTCGCTGAGATCTAATGCTAAGGATATGATACTTCTAGCTCTATTCACATTAATATGTGTAAGCTTTTTTGGAAGCTTGATATTCTTCATCGAGAATGGTAAGGCAATACAGTCAATACCAGAAGCATGGTACTGGACTATGATTACCTTGACAACGGTTGGTTACGGCGACGTATCACCTAAAACAGCAGGTGGGAGATTCGTTGCCGCCATTTTGTCAATATGCGGAGTACTTCTGTTGTCAATAACACTGCCAATGTTTGTTAACAATTTCCTATCTCTGTATCAATACTCTTGTATGGACGAAATTCTTGAAGGCCATAAGAAAAAACAGAGAGCTTTGGCGAAAACGTTTGATACTGCGTTGGCGATATCACATAAAGATAAAAACGAGACAAGCACAGATATGACCGAGTTGGAAGATATCAGCAATGAACCTGTAGTTAAAAGACACGTGCTTCCTCAGAATGGCAAGCATAAGAAAACGATATCTTGAATTTTAACATTTTATTGCAACTTTAGCATACTTTTTAGCATCTTTAACTGCGCATTTTAGGTGACTGTAGGACCCCCTTTTGGTACGCCGGATTCACCATTTTTTAGGCAGGACGCGGGGCTCAGTGGCGAAACGGGACGCGGTACTCCATTTTTTTTAAAAGGGACGCGGGACGCAGCGGAAAAAATGAAAGGAACATTTTATGGCTTAGGATTAAATGGATGATTCGTACATGAAAAAAGCCTGTCATTGTGAGGTCAACTGCTGGGTTTTGTCAACCTCCTACTGTTTTATATTATGACATATTATGACATATTTCTTTTATTAGATGAATTAAACCTTTAATGTACAGTCATACCGGGAAACAAAGGCCACCTTCGGGAAAAACAAAATGCGGCCTTTGTTGATTGGGGATCTTATTTCGGAGGTCATTTTTTCTAAGTAATTAATGACGGTCTCTAACGCTGCTTTGACTTTGACTTTTGTATGTTTGTAAAAGATATTATTATGAAATTTGAATGAAGATATTGATCAATTAGTGCTATGATATATAAATACTGCATTTCATCTCTGTTAACATTTTATTTATGTATTTGATATTGTATATAATATGTCTCTCCCACCATGTTGATAGTTATGCCTCTTTATTTCTTCATGTACATATGTTAATATGCTCATGTTATACATGGATTGAGTATGAAAAAAAAAACTTGTAAAAGACTGTGTATTCTATGCTATCAATCCGGTCATTATCTTGTTTTGCCATTCCTTAACCACTGTGATCTGTTGTTACTATATATATAGCTGATCTTTGGTTACCTGTTTGAACGTTTTAAAATCACATAGCTGAAGATTGATTTTGTTCTTCTTTTGCCTCTAACGTCGCACCAATGGCCATGGATCGTCCGAAGACCTTTCAAGCTTAAGATAGCATATGGCCAGGGAAGAACCACGGCTTTCCGTAAGATAACTATTCATCCTGACATGTGAAATTTGAACCCGGGAGGGATTATAACTCACAGTGTGAGAAATAGGTGATAGCTAGTCGTAGACAATAACCACTGGACCACGGGAGTCCTTGCAGATAAATAAAGACAGATAATTACAATGAAAACGTACAAATGATCACAAAAGAGAACTTATCATAAAGCAATATGCAATGCATACTCGTATTTATACAAGCACAATTTATATCCTATATATCTACTGGTTTAGTTACTGTTAAGCACGTTTGCTACAGTTTATACATATACATATAATTAGGTAAAATTATAACTATTTCATAGAATTTTTTCAAACTTTGCATGATCAAAGCATAAAATAATCACACAGTACAAGTTTAAAGGCAGATAACTCAAAAACGAGATGGGTGACCCCAATTTGGTTTCGCTTAATTTGTTTCTATTATCATACGCTATCACCATACACAGTTTAGATAAATTCCATGAAAGAGTTTTCATTCTGCCTGTATGTCTATGTGTAAACTGTAGCAAACGTCCTTAATCTCCTTTCGCATGATAACATGTCACGTTTGAGTTTATTGAATAAGTTGAATAAAACAGTATGAAGCGAATCTTTGGCGAGCTTCATACTGTTTTAATCAACAAGTTGAATAAATTCAATACGGAATCTACACAAATTTAATATTCTTTTTTATCACATACCCTGAAAATACGACGAAAACCAACATACTTGTTTGACATTGCTACTTATAAAATAACTGAGGAGTGACACATGCGATGCGAATTAAGGCTTTTTATTCCGAAGCACAAAAATTGTTCCATTATGAAACATCATAAATGATAAATATGTGAACATATCTAACGATATAAACAGCGCCTTTGCTTACTCAAATTGTTAAAATCAATTCAACATTACTCCTATGAAGTTAAACTTTTGAAAAACTTGTACCAATCAACGTCTATGCTTCATCAAGTTCATGACGTGTACTTCGTGACGTCATTTACATATTACGTATATGCACGGTCGTGCCATACCGTTTTTACGGCACGGCAAAAACGACACGGGTATGTGATAAACAGTATGTATAATTTTGCAAGAGATTATTTCTCGGATATACATTTTGTAATTCCAATACACTGTCTGGATAGCTAATCAATAATCAAAACTTATAGATGTTGTAATACGACTTCATGAATAATTACTGCCCCTTTTGAAATCAATGCTGCATATAAAAAGCCTGGTACAATTATAAATCTCCTACAATGTTTGAACTGCGTATTGCTTTCGAAATTAATCATTTTTTAAAGCACGTGCTTATATCTAAAATGAACAATGACACGGTTAAGTTTTAAGTCACAGCGGTTCAACTAATCCTATTAGAACATTTAAAAGAGGTGATTATAACGGTTAATCGGCCAGGACGCTGTTTAATAGACCGATTATATAAAGCGTTGGTTCGTATACATTAAAACAGCACTTGCAACTAACATTGAAGTTGGAACATGGATTTGGATGCTTGTTCAAGACGTTTAGATTTACTGGTGGCTGTTAAATAACTCGATACATTTCCGCAACATTTTGTTAAAAGACAGCTGAATTTAGAACCGGATTGAATTACCAGTGTGTACTGTTTTGGGGACATTATTTTTGCATGTTGGTACATTAAATGTCTAGAAGAACGGAGAACAGAAGGTTGCGAATTTATGTGACATTTGTGTTTCTAAGTAATCACGGGAAAATCTGGAAAATAGACTCAAATTTTGAGGACTGAATATATTTGATTTCACTAGGACTGAATACATACCTAACAGATATGGCCCGTGTGTATATGAATGTTTCTGGAGCGAAATATGAATTCGATAAGAATATTCTAAAAGGCAAGGAGTATGATACACTCTATAAATTGTGTGAAGATACCAAGACGTCTCCGATTAATATAGTTGTGGATCGTCCTGTTGATTGTTTCACAGCAATTTTGAGTTATTATCAGACGAACGAATTGCACATGCCACATTCAGTGTGTCCCAAAGCTTTCAAGAGAGAGCTTGAATACTGGGGTGTGTTGCCCACCGTTTTAGAACCATGCTGCCTTTTCCGGTAAGTTCTAATTTTACAATTGAATTGGTAATTATTTTTTGATGATTTAGTTTGTTTGTTGTTAGATGTTAATCGAATGTAAAGAGAAAAACTTTACACACCAATACATAAAAAAACATACCATATCAGTGATCAGTGACTAAACAGTTTCTTTCCAAAAAGATAAATATTAGAACTACAAAGTTGTGAGGAAGAAGCTATCACATAGTTTACGCGATTTCTAAAAAAACCAAATTCAATGTCATTCAAAAGTACCTACATTTGGTATAATATCTTACAATAACAAGATTAAACAGTTAATCTATTATTTCAATGCAGATGTCACCCGCCTCCGTGGTCGAGTAATTAAAGTCTCTGACTTCAATATAAAATAACCACTCACTGATAGAGGGTCATGTGTTCGAGCCCCGCAACCGACCATGTTTCTTTATGTGAGAAAGTAGACAGTTGCTTACGGAGGATGGGAGTCTAGTACTGGTTCTTCCCAGGAGCGATGCTTAGGTGAACTGTCCGCTTCATATGTCTCTGACTATGGAAAAGGGGTGTAAAGCTCGATATAAAAATACAGAGGTCTTTCAAGTATTTGATTGGTCATGCGTTGTTTTAGTTTGGAGTTCACCATGACGCGCGAGAAAATCAAATGTGTTTACTGTAAACATTACTACGGTTATCTCTAGGGTGGAGATTTTGACATCAAAATTTTAAAATGTCAAAATATTGACAGGTGCATATGAGTAGAACAATGGAATATTTTGTATGTGAGATTTTCTTGGAATCCGTTGCTTACTTTTAATTGATCCAGGTACTACACCTTCCTTGATGACTTAGATACTCGTGAGAAATTTCGAGCCGAAACATTTCATGCTACAAATGCGGACAGCGAGATTATTCCCATGCGAACTGACAGTAAGTTTTCTAGACTGAAGCGCCGTTTATGGAAAATCCTCGAGTTCAAAGAACAAACTTTAATAGCAAAGGTAAATCTGATATGCTTACTTTTGACAGCCATTTAATCATTGAATAATTGTTATGTTAGCTAAATACTATCAATTCAAGCTTTAGCAAACATACTACGTTGTATATCGATGCGTTTCAAGATTTGAGATTAGATTAGTTCAATATAGAATTACAATCTTAATGAACCTTAGCAGCGGCCGTAGTCCAGTGATTAGTGTGTTGACCTTATGACACGGCAATCCGGGTTCAAACCTCGGTCGCGTCAGCTCATACCCTTCAATGAAAAAAAAAATACAACAATGTCGTGTTTCCTCCATACTTGCCGGGTTCATATTGAAGGGTAAGTTAGTCAACCCTCTGAAACTATTGTACTTCAAATTCGTTTTCAGGTAAATTTGTATAGACTATATGTATACATACTAGTGTTGTAAAATCGGACTTGAAAGAGAATCGATTATCAGATCGAATCGGAAAGGGTGTTTCGATTCACAATCGGAAAATAATCGACAGCAAAAATTTATATCCTTATTTGACAAAGTTATTTGGTTGTTTCTTGTTTGTCATACAATATATAATAGTAATTAAAATCCCTAACACAAAATACTTCTAGACTGATGACCTGAACTTCTCTGGACTAGGGAAAATTTCACTCAAATTTTCTCAAATAACAGTGACCACCCTTGTTTAAATACACACAATGCCCGAAAGTAGTGGAAAGAAGACAGTTGCTCAAATAATGACGGCGGTCTCCCTACTTGTGAAGACATCGATTTAACACCACTAACATCGATAGTTGCCGACCTCAACTGTCAGCAACGATTATTCGATTATAACCGATTATCGTTACATCACTAATACATACAATATACTCGTACTTTATCATAGTGACACACTGTAAACATCACCATGCGATCCTTTCAATATTATGCTCACTTCTTACTAGTCTCTATTTTATATATCATTATATATCATGTAGACCTTTCCTGATAAGGATTTGGCGAGTATCCGAGTACTCGGGTATTCACGAATTAAATTGAAAAATCGAGTATGAATAATCGTCATTACTAAGATTCGTGGTTCGCGATCTTGTTTTTTTTTAACAAATTGAAAGTGTATTTTTTGTTCTTATAAATACATTTTCTCTGATGTACGTTATTTTAGTTGTAAAACATGTATGTTTCAATTCAGGGAACAATTTGTATATCCATATATTTGTATCTTCTGTATCACATCGGTCAATTCTTCTGTATTTTCAGATATATCTGGCAATTCTATTTTTTATGATACTCTTGTGTATCATAACATTGGCTTTAAGCACCGTGGAATCACTGAAGCGGAAAGCAAAGCTTTGCGAAACGTTGGAGTATATGAAGCATTCTGATCATGAACATTTTGACTTGGCAGAGCAGCTTTTGGGATACCCGGATTGCTCTGAGGTTAATTTCCGTGACGGAGATGAGATTGAAAATTATACCCTTTCATACACCGATAGTTCTGGAAACCCTGCCACGATAAAGCTCCCCGAATTGACCGTTCGTTTGCTCCTCTTTGACGTTTTTGAGTACTTTGCAGCAGCCTTCTTCACTGTGGACTTGATTTTGCGTTTCATATCAGGCCCATCCCCACTTAAATTCTGCAAATCAATCCTTAACATTCTTGACATTTTGGCTGTTGTCGCTTTTTATCTGCATATCATCATCGTCCATGGAATATTGTTACATCACAAATACCAGACTGGTTGGGTAACCGCGATTGGTTATTTGCAGATTTTCCGCGTGATGCGAATGTTTCGTATTGTGAAAAATGTCCGCGCAAGTCGTGTGCTCTCGTTTTCGCTGAAATCTAATGCTAAGGATATGATACTTCTTGTTCTATTAACTTTAATAGTTGTTAGCTTTTTTGGAAGCCTGATGTTCTTCATCGAGCACGGTCTCACGGTTCATTCAATACCAGAAGCGTGGTACTGGACTATGATTACCTTGACAACGGTTGGTTACGGCGACATATCACCTAAAACAGTAGGTGGTAGATGCGTTGCCGCCATTTTGTCAATATGCGGAGTACTTCTGTTGGCAATAACGCTGCCAATGTTTGTTAACAATTTCCTATCGCTTTATCAATACTCTTACATGGATGAAATTCTTGAAGGTCATAAGAAAAAACAGAGGGCTTTAAAAAAAAACTTTAATGCTGCGTTGGCGATATCACATAAAGAAAAAAACGAGACAAGCACGGATATGACCAAGTTGGAAGATGTCAACAGTAAATGAGTAGTTTCTAGACATGTGCCTTCTCAGAATGACAAATCCTTGGAAACTGCATCTTGAATTTTACTATTCCTTTGTGATGTTTACATAATATTTTAGTCCACATGAGCAAAGCTCAGGGTGAGCAGTTAGTATACTATTTTGTCAGTAGTCAGGCCGTCTACAAGTCTTCGAACGAAGAAACTCCACAGAAATGACCTTTACAAAAGTTGCCGAAAGAATGTCATTCCATGTAGAATTCTGGTTTCCTTGACAACCAAAAACAAACAAAAAAATAACATAATTTTGTTTTAACCCAAAATGTCTTAAGCTGAGATAATTTGCCTTGAGTAAGATGTTGAGACTTAGTTATTCCTACTCCAGAACCAAATCTTACATGTGAGGAAACCGTCCAGCTAATTTACAGATCTACCAAGGTGTATGCATTGCGTCTTCCTTGGAAACGGCGCCAACATTTATGACATTGGCTGCTACTGCGACAGTAAATCCCAGTTATAAAAGTAAATGTTATAGCATAGAATACAGTATTCAATTGCTTTTATTTTTTTTGTTTAAATCATGTTTATCAAATTTATCAAATGGGAGAAGTTCTCTTAGACTAGTTAATATTAGTTCTCAGCTATCTGTGCTGAATAAGTACGTGCAATAAGTAACAGAGTTCCTACCCATTCAAGAAAAATGACAAGAATGGCTAGTGTATTTAAGGCCGATTTATGATAATTGTAGAATGTCAAACAGCTTTTTATCAAAGCATACTTGGGTTACATACGTATATTTTCATAGATGTAGTCTCTGGTTAGACGTTATGAAACTCATTAAATAAGGTCTAGATGTGAAGACAGCCTTCGTTATATTTTAAACTCAATGGTTCTACATGCGAAAAATGATTATTTTCTATCAAAATTGCTTCGTTTTGCTTAATTACCATTTCATTTTTAGTGCGAAATTAATGTTACTTTGATTACCGTAAACCTTAATGTTTTATATGGATACCTTGGTTTGTGAAATTATTATTTTCTGTTAATATTGCTCCATTTGGCTCAATTAGCTGTGGCTCTTGAATTTAAGTTTCAACATTCATTGATGCAGCTTTATAATTACATTAGGGTATTGATCGTTGTGAAATTAACAAAAGATTAAAGGGTCCTAAATTATTTAGTTCATTGAAAATGATAATGTTTTAAAGTTATGACTGGTTAGTTTTTAAACAACATCATTAGCCAATTCCCGAGACTATTGGTTGGAAACTGAATTACAATTAATTATTTACAACTACAACATAAATCATATCCAGTAAACCGCATCGGGCGTTCAAAAATGATATTAATATTCCGAGCGAAAATCTAGGCTTGCTCATAAATATTCGGAACAATTCGGCATTGACTGTCATGTCAGAAATGTGATGCTTGTAAACTAACACATGGGTAAAAATTGGCGAAATGTTCCGATTCGTCGAACTGGAAATGTATACGACGTTCCATAGATTATGAAAAAAAAAACGTTACGGTTATGCGTAATTAGAGAAATAATATTATTTAATATTTACCATGATTAATGGATAAAATCTTGACACGACTACAAATACAACTTGCCATGTCACATGAGAACCAAACCACAATGTATCAAGAATTATGTAGCACCAACAATATAAATACATTCTTGATCAAAATGACGGGTTCGTTCATGCATCATGTTCCAGGAAAATGATTTATGGCAAACAAATGTTTAATGAACACATAACAATGGATCCGTGCCTTGGCTTCTATAACAGATGATACAGCATAAGTATAATATTACATCTGTTTAATGTACAAGCATCATCATTCTGACAATAATATAGATCCGTGTATCATTTCATTGTATTTTCACACGTAAGTTAAAAAGTTGCATATGTATTAAAATAAGTTGGACATTTAAGACATGGTTTTTAACCTGGATGACATTTTGCCATTCATATTTTTTGTAAAATTTGTGAAAATTAAAATGCAATGAAACGTATGCTAGACTTACACAACAGAATCATATCAACCAAACAGACTCAACATATTTAAAACATGTTTACAATTGTTAATGTTTTTTATAAAGAATAACAATGATAAAAGTCAAAACATAAATACATACTTGACTCATCACTTGGTGTCAAAATACGGGGTCATTAAAAACCCTTAATTACAATTTCACAGTTTCAATAACAGAAATAGAAAAAACATTGAGACGAAATGTCCATTATCTTTCCTACCGTAAAACAACATTTCAACGTCAAATATAAATACTAGTTCTGAACAATTATAAAAATTTACCCTAACGCAAAAAGAATGCAATTTTCGGCGATGCGCACTATTTACTCTGATCAACGCCATTTATAGCATTTGACGATCAACGGCTGTTCTTTAGCAAATATCCGCAATCACTTTTAAGATCAGATAGTTGCAAATTCTGGAAGAGGTCCTTATTTATTTTACTTTGGTGGCCAACTTTCTCATTGTGGCCTTTCATGTAAGTATGTATACCTCAGAGAAGAATCTTATAGTAAGCTTCTTTTCAAAGATCTTAATTGCTCATTTCAAACTCTATTGGATTATTCATGTCATTTCAGTTGGATGATTAGTTCAAGAAGTCTTAGAAAGCATACGTTTTTCAACATCCCTCTTTACATAAACATGAAGAGAGAGAGAGCATACAAAGCCGTAAAACATTCTCTTTTTTCTTTACACCATTCGGGAAACGATGCAAATAAAAGCTAAATCAAATTGAGAGAACATTAATTAACAAAATTATAGGATAACCAGTAAAAGAACTGAAATATATCATTGGAATTGTCTTGGTTTTCTAGACGAATTATACTTACGAGTATTTGTTTATTATAGCTGTGTGCGCGTACTTACTGTATTGTCTATTACTAGTTTGGCTAATCCTGGCCATATGATTGGCTAATGGTGATTTCGGTCATTTTTGATTGGTCAATCATTGGACTGGCTATTCGTCGCGTTACCTGTCATGTTTGACTAAATCTGTTCGTCTGCTCTGTTGTTGAAACGCAAGTAAGTAATGTAGGCATCGTTCTATGATGTTAACGTGGCATAATATAGGGAACATCATTACATGTAGGTTTAATGTGGTTGTATCATATCAGACTATGGTGGATTTGGTAGTATTTATGGTGTACTTTATTCCATTGATGTATGGGTATGGTAATACCATGTACCGTGATGTGAACTATATACATGAATGTATTCATTTGTCAAATACTCAAGATTGTCAAAATATGTGTATTATCTATAACTCTCCATAATGGAGGAATGAATAAAGTAGACGGTCAATATCCTTTATGAAAAAAGCAACTTTATACAAACAATTAAACCAATGCTTCTTGTAATTCGTCTACCTATAACCTTTTGTTATAGTTGTTCTTGTTTCACACTCCATTGCTATAAAACAGTTTACTTAACCAAATTGTTAAAGGCACGTGTTCAAGTCATCATTGTTATTTGCGAAGACCTATGAATCAATACTGAAAGTGATGGGTCAATAAAATATGTTGACCTCATAAATAATTACTAATTTGTTTTCAAACGAGTCCATTATCATTTATGGCACAAATTATAGACAACTTACTTTGCTTGAATGATGAGTTAGTAGTTTACAGCTGACAATCTTTTAACTTTACCTGGCTGAATAATTAAACCTTAAAATAGATTGTTATCATTTATTGGAAATATACGAGGATAATACCAAAAGTGTTATATTGCATTTTCGAAAGCCGTCTTCAATCCTTCTACAATGTTTAACGTTACAGACATTTTATTTACCCCCATACATAAAAGCTGGTGGCTATATTTAGACAGCAAAACAAACCATAATGATGTTTCTATTGTCTGAAAATGACAACAACTATACACAATCTAGATTAGTTTTCCAAACAAAGATCCAAATTCTCATTTCAGGCTTTATCTACTACACATTTTTTTAAAATACCATGAAAAATGAAATATTGCAAATGATATTGCGCAGCGGTTTATACAATGACTGTCTACAGTTGTCTTCACTTATCATTCACATACATCTTTACCAACGTCTGAACAGTAGCTCAAAACCACCTGACCGAGTCTCCTTTAGTTTCCATCTGACGCACATTTTTCTCATATTGCATTTTTTGTAGTAAGTCTTCAAAGCTGCACTGTCGTTAGAGCGATTATACCGAGTCTTTCAGAACGCATTGAGAACCTGATTTCTCCGACTGATCTATTGCAGTATTGCTAATACTGCTACCTCCGAGATCAGATGATCACTACTTTTTGGTCGACCCTCTTGTCTGCATTATGGTTTATCTACTCATGAGATTAAGCTTGAATGGCTACTACTCTGAAACATTCATGCTTATTGGTGCGCAAAGCCCTGAACCTGGTGACTTATTTGTTCATATTCTGAAGGATAAACTCGATTGGTACGTACGGGAAACGAACAGGACAGACAGAAAGAGAGATGGATCGTGTAAGAATTAACGTATCTGGTGTACATTTTGAGTTTTCCAGGAATATTCTGGACGGCAATGAAACACAAACACTTTCTAAAATGTGTGATGATATTAAGAAAGCTGATGCTCCGATGGAATTAATCGCCGATCGCCCCGTTGATTGTTTCATAGCCGTTCTTAATTATTATCAGACGGGTGAATTACACATGCCGCAATCAGTTTGCCCCAAAGCCTTCAAGAAGGAGCTGTCATTTTGGTGTGTGTCGCCTACCATTTTGGAACCCTGTTGCCTCTACCGGTAAGGTAAAATTTCAAACTTTATAGAACTAAGATAATTAGACTAAGAACCTGATATAAATACCACTTTTTCAGGGATTTAGTATATCTTCAAGTATAGCAATGTTGTCGATTACCATGTCTACAGATGTAATATTGAACAGTTTGGGATAAATGTATTTTATGCATTTACACTCAGTGTGGAGGTAATTTGCAATACTAGTGTTATCAAATAGCTATGAATAAAATACTAGTAGATGTGATTCCTGATAATCATATTTCATAAAGCGATCTGTATATCATCAATAATATATGTTACATTTGTAAATATTATAAATTATTAATAATTATTGACGCTTCTACTGAAACATTAATGTTTCATGTTTTTTTAATGAATTAAAAATCCAGTGTATTGTGACAAACTGTATTTTTACTTGAATGGTCAGATGATTTGGTTAAAACGTTTATTTTTGTTTCCGAAATATACGATCATATATTATATACTTCAAAATTGTCTGTATTTGTAGCCATGTTTTTTTTTCAATTGGCGCTTTTCTGTGTATTACCATTTCATCTTGAAGTTCATCAGTTCTATAATATTATCAATAGTGCTATTAGCTTAACTTTTATCTTTTATAAGATCTGTTTTATCATGATCCAGGTACTATTCTTTCTTTGATGAATTTGAAACCCGTGAAAGATTCCGTGCAGAAACATTTGATGTAACAAATTCTGCTAGTGACAACATTCCAATACGAACTGTAAATAGACTTACCAGACTGCGACGGCAAATATGGAACATCATTGATTTTAGAGAGAGGACACTTAAATCAAAGGTTTATTTACCTTTATTTCACCTGCAATTTAAAGAGATGTACAAATTAATGACCGCCATGTCATTGTTGTTCGGACAAATCTGGTATTTGTCTATTTAATATAGTAGCTCATAACTGGTTACAGCAAATTTCAGACAAATGGTAGCCTGTGAATAAAATGTAATGCATTCAGATGAATAAAGATTACATCTTAGTACACAATAAGTAAAATAATCCGAATAAATGTCTGAAAAAAAAACGACAACAACACTTGCATCAAGACCATTTGGTGGCATTCACGCAAAGGTTTGACTGTAAAACGAGTTTTTGCGACTACCATTTGCATCATGGTGATTTTCCAATGCTATTACTTGATACTATTTGTAAGCATATACATATTATTCAGACGAATTAATGTATTTTACATGATCAAATGTAACTAATGAGCACAATTTAAGATATAAATGTGTCCAGAGAACACGAATGCCCCCGCTGAGAGCTAAGTCAATAAGCAGCCATTACTCCTGTGAAAATGTTTGGACTTTTACGGAAATCAACATTTGTTTGTATTATATCATTATACACCAGCATGTCAAACATGAAACTAATCCATGCAATACTTATTGAGTTATGGCTTGGAAACCAAAAATTTGTACGGGCGAGCGAACGGGGGTAAGAACTTCATGCTCTTTCATCATTCTTCGAACGGCGGGGGCATAAAAAAGTATGAGATTGGGTTCTAACAAAATCACCCAATATTAGTATCTGTTTATGCACTCTTGTTATTGTCAAACATTCATTTGTAGATATACCTGGCGGTCGTTTTTTGCACCGTACTTCTTTGCACTTTTACGCTGGCATTAAGCACCGTGAAGTCGCTACAAAGAAGCGTTAACATGTGTGAAATGTTGGAATATTTAGAATATTCGAACCACGACGATTATGAGAAAACATTTGAACAGTTTGGATCACCGGATTGCGACGGCGATTTTTATCATGACCATGAAGATATAGAGTACGAGTACTTTGAGTATTACGATGAAAATGGTAACCCTCTTCAGGTCACGCTCCCGACGATCACCGTCCGATTGCTCGTTTTTGATATCTTAGAATACATAGCTGCAGCGTTCTTCACTGTGGACCTGTTACTTCGTCTTTTTACATGTCCTTCGATACTGAATTTCTTGAAATCGATTCTAAACATTTTTGACATATTGGCCGGTCTATCATTCTACCTGCAGATTATCGTTCTTCGTGTCTTTATGAAGCATCATAAGTACAAAGTCAGCTGGGTTAGCGCAATAGGATTTCTACAGCTCTTCCGTGTGATAAGGCTGTTCCGCATTGTGAAAAATGTCCGCGCTAGCCGCGTTCTCACATTTTCTTTGAAAACCAACGCAAAGGATATGGTCCTTCTCGTTTTGTTGATGACCATTGGCGTAAGCTTCTTTGGAAGTTTGATTTTCTTCATCGAAAATGGTGAGGGGATAGAGTCAATACCTGAAGCCTGGTATTGGACGATGATTACGTTGACAACGGTCGGATACGGTGACATTACACCTAAAACAGCCGGTGGACGATTTGTGGCAACCATTTTGTCTGTGTGCGGAGTACTCCTCTTATCGATTACTCTTCCTATGTTTGTGAACAATTTCTTATCGCTCTATCAATACTCATGTTTGGACGAAACACTCGCGAACCATAAGACAAAGCAAAAAGCCTTGACGAAGGTGTTTAATGTTGCATATGCAATGTCGCATAAGACGGACAATAATAACAGAACAGAAATGACCGAGTTAGAGTATGATGATAACTTAACAACAGTTGTTGGTCCGGCACGCAATACCAAGAGAGTTGAGGAAATAGCTTGATTGTCTTATACCAATCCTTAATGCTTAAATACTGCTTGACTCCAGCAAGGCTATACTTTCTGTTTGCATTATATTACATGCTAGTTCCAATGCATGTCAGAGTCAGAGTTAGAGGAGAGGGAAAGGCATTTGATACATTTGTTACACAAGCAATTATCTGTGGTTAATTCAGCACACTGAACCGAGTCTAGCATTGTCTAAAAGGGAGAACAAAATTTATAACAGTTCAATGATCTGTCATTGTTCTATCAGCCGATCATTTCATTGTGATGCACTTTAACATAAAATTAAAAGAATACTACATGTATTAGACTTTGTTTGTAAAAGTTGAATAGAATGTTCAGTTTGTACAATTCTACTAAATGATAGTCGTCCAGCTATGGCTTGGTGTTCAATATTTTACGTTTAAAGATCATCTTTGAACTGCAGAACATGCGATTCAATAACCGCATGTTGGAACATACGCCGATTTCAGGATCTTCATCAGTAGCATAGAATGATAACAATATCTTGATACAATATCAAACTTGCAAAATTCATTTGACATCAAACACTTGGTACACGCACAAGTTCAGTGTGACACTTATTATTGTGAATAACTAATGGTAAATCTTTGATATACATAATACATTTAAATCAGCCATGCGATTACTCCATCAAGTGTATATTAATAATACATACGGACAGCAGTTAAGTGGACTTACTCTCGGAGCGATTGATTAAAATTTAGATATGAACATGTCACTTTAATTGTCAATAGAACTGCTCATCGTCATACACGATTTAACTGAATATGCTTAAGCTAAAGTTAACGATCGCCAGACTCATCAACTGTTTCTCTAACGCTCACACTTATTGATGTAACATACAATACTGACCTCGGAATGAAATTCCGCTTTGAATGAATGTCTTATTAATATGTTTTATCACCCTTTAGCGGTGTTTCTTCAAATCTATATATTAGTGTAAATCGTCCTCTATTTGATTACGTCATGTAAATATTACAATATATTATTCCGGTTTAACTATCTTTAATTGTTACCAATTCAATTTAGTAGTAAACACTTTATATGTTTATTTTTTCTCTCTCTTATTTTATTATTGGTGTACTGTCTAAATGATTTCGTAAAGTTATAGCTTTCAGATTATCTTTTCCCTCTTTTTATGTCAAATATGCATAAATGTATGAACTATAAACATTTTGTTTCCACCTTCTCCGTTTAAACTGTAGTTGTACATGTATATAATTACGTGGTAACCAATTTTAATGTAAACTTATACCATCACTTTTGTCAACTTGCTACGTCTATGCCTTTGTATATACATGTATGTATGTATGTCAATATGTTGTTCACGTGGGCCTGGGAGCCTTATGAATCTGAAATAAACTCACTTTGTCTTGGTCTTTGTTCAACGATTTTACTGCATATATCAGCGACTACCTTTGTCTCTCTTGGCTGCTGCGCACTAATGCGCTAAAGTTACCATCTGCTGTTTGTGAGGGGAGCAGCTTTGAGAAGTTTCGATACTAAAGACAGTTCAGTAAGTTCGACTGGTTCAAACAAAAATAGAACATATTGTATTGTTTACGTACGACGTTAACGTCGGGTATTCTAACAATGCTTTTTGACCAAGGTCTTTGTGTCTGGGAGAAAGAAGAAAGCTTGTACCTAAACGTAGTACTTTGCTTTGCAGTTGTTCCCGTTTTAACCTTATTTAGTCTTATATACAGATTATCTTCGTGGTCTGGGGTTATTCCTGTTGCTTGTTTCAACTAAATTTACTTTCTAAACTGTGTAATGTAATGGGGACAATGAAGATTGCGCAATGACTAATAGAAGTAAAACGTAACAAATGATGAATATATTTAGCCATGGTAACATCATGCAGCATAATTACAATTAATCTAAGCCTACTAATTACTTCTGTCTAAATGTGAGAAACGCTATCTCTAGTACTTCTAGTGTCGGCTGAAATGGTATAATTTGTTTTGACCAATAATGGAAGTCAAGACTTTGGATTTTTTGGAGACTGACAATCAACATTTTATCCATTAGATTGTGTTAAAATAATGAAATTTGTAAAACCTAAATTTCACATTATCCAGCTAATTAATACTGGAATAAAGAAGTCTAGAATCACTGTGTGTACAGTCGTTCACCAGAATATCCAGTATAATCATTTTATTTTAATGTTCATATTACAAAAGTCATGCCAAGTTAGAGTGCTTTTTCAGATTAGAGGATCACGGTATAGCAAACGTTTCATCGCTACATTGAATCGAATTTCTACAATCTACCAATATAACTGAACTAATCAGAAATCGGATATTCAAAGTAAATGTTAAATTGAACATATGTGCAACCAAATGTGCGTGACGATTAAAGTGTGTGTTTTCAAGTGTTGTAAAATACAAGGAGGTGTAGAAATTTGGCTCAGTGTATTATCTCCCTTTTGTTCTCATATTATTCTATGTGATGAATAACACGTTGTTTGATTAACATATGCATTATACTAGTAATAATAATACAACTTCTGTTGTGTTTGTATTTGGTAATGGAAAGCAGTATCAATGTCATACAAACCATTACGTGAACTCTACTGTAACAAAACCTTGTAGCATTTAATACTTAAAAATCATTTAGCATGCGGTACATTGGATATAATTATGCACGAAATGAGCTTCATCATGTTGACTACCATAGTATTCCATTACTACCAGCGTCTGACTTGTATTATATCCTTTTGTTATATTTAAAACAATGTACGTACAATCGATAACAATATTTATTCAAACGGCTCAGATTTCGAAAATTGAAAAAAAAGTTCTCAAATTGATCATTCATCCAGGTAAATGTTTGAGTCAATAAAATAAACACTAAGCTTTCATCGTCATAACATTATGTCTAGAGTAAGTACTTCATTTTATCGTTCGTGATGGTTTTGAGTACAACAAGACAATTGAATATTCTTTAAACTATATCAAGACTTGTCCTTACAAAAATATCGTTGAGTGATGCGTCAAAAGAATCGTAACACGTTGACTAAAACAATGGAACATAGAATAACAACAGCTGAAAAAGTGTTTGTAAAAGCATGCGCAAAATATGGACCATTGCAAAAGTTCGCAGTTTCGTTCACTGATTGAGGTGCACATTTGGACAGACACACTAAATTAGTACTATCCCATGCGCAAGCTGTTTCGTTATTATCTTTCAATTCTAATAATCGCTGGTATGTAGACGCATTTGTCATAACCTCTGTGAAATCAAAGGTCTTGTCGTCACTGCAGTCCCTAATGTGAACAACATCACCTGAAGGTAAAAGAGAAGAGAGGAATAAAGCATAGTAAAATCCATATCTATACAAAGTACAGAATAAATTCAAAATCACATAAGGTGGACCGATTTGCAAATATGTTTCATTCAATATTCTTTCTTTTTTCTTTTTCTAATAATAAACAACAACATTCTATCCGGTCGCATGTTTTTTGTAAGTCTGACAACTATGAATGTTCAACCCTTAATATATGATCACCCACGATTCAGGAATGACAAAATAAACAATAATCTATGCACTGCAGACAAGTTTATATGATACAGTCATGTCATTTAATCGCACTTGCCATGGTTTGATATTGACTATGATAGATAAAACGTATCTCCTGGGGTGTCGTGTCTTAGTTAAGATAACATCTCGTAAACATATATTAACATATTATTATATCAAATTAGTTTTCTTAAATACATGTCTACACAGGTGCCAATCAGACGTATTGACATAAACTGGAAACCAATCATTTCATATGAAGATTTTGGGAGAGGTTTAAAAGATGCCATAAAATATGCTTGAAGAAGAATGTCTTGAACCTGAGCAATAAAAAAGCTCTTTATTAGTTTGATAAACTTATTGTAGTAAATTATCCATACAAATACATGTGTGTGGCCTTACATTTTTGTAGATATGTGTTGAGTTAACACGAACAGCCAGTTCAATGTAAAGTAGACCATGATCATCGGGATTCAAGGGAGATAATTCAATTTACCAAGAAGATTATGCTATTAATTTTATTTTGGTTGACGGCAGTTTAAACAATGTTTCAGGTATATACGGCGACTGGTTCACTGTTTTAAACCATTTTTCCTGGACTGTATTTTAACCAGTACTAACAAGGGAACATCCCACATACGAAAGAAAATTGACACTGTTGTCAAAATGTCATAGCGGGCATGACATGCCGTGACTGAGAATAGAACCCGGAGTACCAGGTTACAGAACTAGCGCACTAATCACTGGACCACGGCCTTGGCTTGTTATTAAAGATAATCTCATTAGAAAAATGAAATATATTTAGATCCGACACACTTAATTGGGGAAAGAATCCAGATACTTCTATATGATCACACCATTTAGTTGCGTACTATTTCCTTTATGCGGCATTCTTTTAACCAAGCTGTTATGGAGTCCAGCGACAAAATTCTGGTCACCGATTACAAAGGACTTGATTTTGATAAAAATCAAGTCCAAAAATACAAAAAATGGTATAGTTATGATACAAATACCAATAGAAAAGTAGTGTCATGCGAAAGGTGGTGCGGAATGGTCGCATTCATTAAAATGTCAATGGATGTAAGGATCAGCTAAAATTAGGGTAACTCTTTTTGGAAAAATACCCTGGGCGTTTTTATACGTCTCAATCATGCACGACTTGTTGAATGGAGCCGAACATGTTTTTAGAGTCACTGGACCATCTGTGTCCCCTTCTTCTCTTGCTCTACGATACGGCTCGTACTTTTCACAATCATTGTCTGGTCCTATCCCATAACATGCGTAACAACTTAATCCTTCATTCGCTTCCAAACCGGTTTCTGAAATAGTAGTATGTTTTCAATTAATAATTGGACTTAGTCAATCTCCTCCTTGAAGATCATTTATGCGCAGATAATTCAGCCTATTTAGACATCTAAATTATGTCTTTTGTGCACATTAAACGATTGATCTTTTGTGTTATCTGTTGTGAAATTGTATTGATGATGAAAACTTAACACTATTTTAAAGTTAGACTAAGAAAAACTCCAAAGATAGACACTAAGTGAAAAGCAGTCCAGACAAGAACTTATAAAGGAAGGTTGGTTATTTTGATCACCTTCACTTGGGTTTTAAACACGGTAGATGCCATATTTCTCTGTGATAAAGAAAACAAGTCAATGTTATAATAGTCACTTGATCAGCGAGACACTTGGTTAGAAAATTACTTTGGTTTGCGCATCGGGTTATCGTACGTCAATTTAGACATTATTTCTGTTTTGTTACGCTTCTACCCATGCCATTCACCTCGTTTCCTACCATTTTAAATGCTGCTTGTATCACGTTAAATATTACCTAGATCTACCTCATTAAGATATACATTATTTTGTACATCTTAATGAAGTAGATCTAAGTAATATTAAACGTGATAAAGCAGCATATAAAAATCCACGTATAAATAAAACCAGTCTTTCCTTACAGAAAGCTAAGTATTGTATACTGTCAGGAATATTTTTGTCAAGACCAGCTTGAAAACAGCTTGAAAATGCATCGCATTTATTAGTTTGTCGTGACTGTCTGTATGGGGAAATTGATGATTTTACGTGCTATTTTCTCCGAATCCATTTATCATTCTATGAATACATGTATTCCATTACCGACTTCTCCTGCAGAGCAAAACAATTTCTATAATCTAGATGCCGTAGATAATGATGAAACTGTTTCCAATATATTTGTCAGACATCAAGCACCTTTCAGATGATGTTGACATATAATGCTTACATATAAGGGAACCATAGCAAAAATCAGGTTATACGAATTCGATGAAGAAAAGCAGAGATGCCTACCTTCCCCACTTTGTCCAGTGATTTGTCCAGTGAATACAACACTCGTGAAAAACACGAAACACGCAACACAGTTCACCAAATGTCTCATCCTTCTGATAATTATTTTTCGTCCTGTTATTTTCTATTCCAGTATCATTAATAATATATCTATATCATTTAAAAGAAGTTGATGCAATTAGCAATTTAGTTGATTATTAAGTTGATACATACAGCAAATATTAACAAATCTACATACACATGAAAACTACTAAGTTGAAGAATTCTTACGTTTATTAATGTCGTGTGATCACACAGACTTGATAGTAATATTGCATAGATAATGTACGTGTGTCTCATTTATTAGTTATGTACATTTTGTACAAACACGTGTTATCTCAAACCAGGTTATCAAGTACAGGCCAGTAGTAAGTAATTTCAGATTGGGGATGGGGCTAATTTCAGCGGAGGTGGAAAAGAAAAAGAAATCCCCATTTAGTAACCAATATTGGAGGGCAGTCAAGCCTCCAATATTACCCATCTTATACGGCCTAATCGGAGTGTAATCATGGTTTAAATAAACTTTATCAACAAATTAATGATAATATATATGTATATAATAGGAAGTGATAATTTATGTGAGTGTATACTTCGGTTGATTTGTAGCTTGTTCGTATATTTGGGTAACTTGGCTTGAACATCATATCAGTACCAGGATGTCATTTTTGAAGAGATAAAATCTTTACGTATTAAAACTCTGTATTACAATAGAGGTTCGTGTGTTGATAAATATAATCCTACAATCTAGACCGTTTTGCAAATGTCAAAAATGCGCCCCGTTGTCGCACAGATAACTTAATATCTTGAAGATTTTCGGATCATGTTGCTTTCATTATGGTGGCGATTTCGTTTTTCTATAAAGAGAATAAAAACTTAATTACGCTAAACATCACAATAGATAAAAACCGCCAAAGCAATCTTTGTACTAGATATGCAACCAACGCCAGCAGAAAATAAAACAGACTTCCTGATGTGTTTTATCTCAATAGAAATACCTTTGTTTGATAAAAGAATTTATACGCCCGGCTATCTTTCTGAAAATTACTTCCGGGAAAGCCAGTTCGGAGACTTTTGTTAAATGATTAGAAAATACAGACATGTGTAATGAAACAACGCGTGTATATGTGACTGTTCGCTGTGGTGTTTATCTGTGGATACTGGATAAGTCATAAAGAATTGAAATCATGTTTTGGCACTTCACATGTCAATACTGATATTAAGTTACCGTAAGTATTTGTTTTCGAGAGGGATACACCACATTTCAACATTATCAGTTGTATTTATCTTTATCATTGCAGTCTTATCAGTGCAATGAAGATATATCCTCCACGCAGTTATCTCCCTTTAAAGGTTCTGGAGATCTCAGTCATCACAAACTTTTATGACAAAATGTTAGCCAAACTTTTTTTCTTCAGTTTTATTTTTGTTTTGACATATAATTATCATTATGGTAAGGTTTTAAGCAATAGAAAAAAGGATTTGACCCATGACGTCAAGGAAAGGTCGCATACTACCTTAAATAACGAAAGCAACAATACTAGTAACACATTGACCAAACGAAAAAGATATTTAATCGTTCTTACACTTTTAAAAATGTCGATAGGTCATGGGCCTAAGACTGTTACCTAACCTTTCAAATAATCTAATATCCATAATGTTTGGACTGTGAAACAAATCTACTCCATCATACCCCGTAGGTAAGCTAAACAAAATGGGCATATTGTCTGAAGGCATCAATTTCATCTATCACACTTCTTGTTGACCTTCAATAATTTGTAAATCTTGTTTGTTTTGTTTATATCGAGTTTTACGTCCTTTCACACAGTCAGAGTCATATGAGGCGGTCAGTTCACCTAACCATCGCTCCTGGGAAGAACCAGTATTAGACATCCGTCCTCTGTAAGCAACTGCCTACTTTCTCACATAAAGAGACATGGTCGGTAGCGGGGCTCGAACCCACGACCCTCTATCAGTGAAAGGTAACGGTGATTTGAAGTCAGCGACCTTATTCACTAAACCACGGAGGCGGGTCTGTAAATGTTACAGGCTACGGAAGCAATGCAATGCGATAAGATAAATGATGTCCAAATAGCTAAATGAATGGGTACATTGTAGTTGTCTTATTCAAACAGCCTATTGTATGGAAAGACAATATTGCCATTCGCTACACCTTCTGCTATCCACATTTATATCAATTAATTTCATTGATAAATGTGTTTTGTTACAATTTAAATGAAACGCCAGAGAAACCAATCAGGTAAACTACCAAAATAAATCACGTTTACTAACTACTGGATAAAAATGTGAAAAGGAAAGTCGAGGTAAGATTAGATTATAAAAGATAAAAGAAAAGGAAAACGACAATTAAGGTCGGAAATGAACAGCACTGTCTCTGATTGTAGCAATGCCCATTCCTAATTTAGCTCTATTGTTTCTCAGTAAACTCTAATTTATGCTCACCACATGTGATTCTGCCAGTATAAGATAACTGACCGAAACAATGGCTGTCGTATCCATCGTCAACGTCATAAATGAAAGATTCTTCCAGTTAAAAATAAGCTAAAAATAAAAATGTAAGCTAAACTTAGAAGAATATTTCTTGTATATTTTATACATTCCTTCAAATCTACTTTTTTAACCATCCAATCTTTTACTGTTATCTTTGTCATGTACAAAACCTTTGTTGTTATGTCGCATTTAATCTCTTCCATTCTCAAATCTAGATGTATGTTTGTGGAACGTTTAAAATTATAAAGCAACTTAGTAGTTGCTAATTTAACTTTCTGAAGATGTGAGTTTAATCTGTTTAAATGATTTTGGAACGTTACATGTCGACATTGCTTTGGTGGCAGTAAGGTAAACAACCAAAACAATAATTGTATTTCTGCAGGACAACCATTAGCACGGTACATTTTTTCATCATCAGCTAAGACAATATATTTATTAGACAAGTCATATATAGAGGCATGAGTTTACATTTTGTCATTACTGAAATCCTTAGTTTCTAAGTTTTTGCTTTTAGTTGGATGGATACTCGATATCTTGTACCTCTCAAATAGCAGTGACAATGTTTAAATTTAGCATTTAATGGCATATATCCATACCAAAGTTCAGGCATTGATCTATTCTATAACCTCCTATTATTACAGGGAATTTTGTCCAATTCATGTTCAAGCTATTTTGCGCTCGTTAAGGAAGTGGGATATCGTGGATTTTTCAAAGATTTTTTTACCAGCAAAAAGACAAAAGTTTTTGATCTTTGGAAATTAATCTTACTAGGATTCTTTTTTTATTTGATCTGCAAGCTTGTATAAACATAATATTTAAAATAAAAAAGTAGACTAACTTTCGTCTCCAGATTCCCCCACGGGGTATGTTTATTTATTGTCTTATACAAACACCAATGTCTTGGTGATGATGGGCTCACTCCAAGTCAACATGTTTATTTGTTGCAAGGTCATTTTACATGCATTATATGGTATGTTTGTTTTGTCCTTTGTGGTTTTATATGGAGTGTTATTACTTTTTTTCGAATGGGTTATATTTGCACGTGTGATTAATATGCACTTTTGGAGCATTATTCTGATTTATGTATTACGCTGATCTAGAATTAATAGATTAATCACTGCCGATGTTTATGATACTGATATTGATATCATGACTATAAGTAAACACATGAGAGCTTAACGTAATGTATATAATATATCTGTGATTTACTAGATACATATTTGTATTGGAATTATTTATGTAACTATCCTAAGATCGTTCCCACAATCTGATTTACGATCAAAGGGTTTTGGAATACACGTATATAAAAGTGTTTTTAGCTCCTGTAAAACAACATGTGTATAATCAGTATCAGAGATTTAAACTAAAGCTGCGCATAGTTGATATTTTCAAAGTACATTTACAAAATTAATTTCTTGCAGTTTGAATTCCTTTCAAGTAACACACATCTATCCGTTGATAACAAGGAAGATTAAGTGGTCACGATTTTAATTAATCGTAAATTTAACAAAATAAAACATCTATTGGAAAAGGCCAGATTTTGCGACCCTGTGGTCATAAACATGATTACAACAAAATTAAACAAATAGAAATAAAACATATCACGCTTTAAGGATAACAGACCCTAATGATAACTTTAATAATGACTATGAACAAAAGTTAGAGGTACCAGATCCTTATAGATTTTGACATTGGGACATAATTGATTAAACATAAACTTTCAATCATACACCATTTTGAACTGTTGGACACTAATCAGTTATATTTTGACTTTATTTCACGAAGTGAGGTAATATTACAAACTCGTACTCTCCCTTATATATGATTATACAGCACTTTTAATTTCGTGTTTACAAATTCCAAAATTACACAAGTCAGAGAAAGCTGATGATGAATGATTTATAAATGTTCAATGAAAATAAACAAGAGTTTTATGGTTAGAAATGAATGCTAGCATTAGGGTCTGTAATCCTTAAAAGTTCGCTTGACAAAAGTCCACTGGCAATGTTGAATTACAGGAAGTGATACAGGAACGCCATGACACTGGCAATCAAAGACACCGTGAACCATCTTCCGGTCAATGCTGAGGCTGTACTTTTCCCTGCATTTCAAAATAAGAGTATATTTATATGTACGAACAATGGGGAATATTTGAATATGTTATTTATTAGAATTTGTTTAAAATACTAGCTGACCGATCAATATATTACAGATACATTTAAGAAACATATGAGTGCAAAGATCACCAACGCTTAAACAATGTACCGAAATATATCGATTATTATTTTGAAAAAAAAAGAAGTTATTTTCATTGGATGTCCGATAAGTCAAACGTAACAAAACGGTGATATATAGACAACCATAAGGACAAAAACGTCGGTCCTAGTTTAATTTAAAAAACTTCCAATTTTACGCATTTTACACTGAATATTGAATGAATCGGTATGTGTGTTATTCAAACGCAAAGGGTCGTAGAAATCATAAATTTTAAATAATAAAATACATAATTGGAAAGATAAAAAGATTAATAACACTTTTCTGATGACTGATGAGTACAAATTTAATATTTTGAATAGAATAAAAGTGATTGCGAAAATCCTCTTCAATATGTTAATGTAAAAATATCATCGATTTTCCTAATCAGCATGTCAGCAAAAGTTGGGTACGGAGGAAAAACGGAAATATTTAAGGGGTTGTTATTTATAATGAGATGATCTAAATATTGAAATGCCTATTATTTGTGACCCAATGTATTTCCTCCAAAATCCAAAGTTTTACGTTCAGATAACATCTATTTGATAAGAAGATACAACGCGTTTTCATACCAGGTATCAGACATTGATGATAAAAAAGGGAAAAAGTAATACCACGCAAGTATGACTATTCGAAACTCACCTTCACGAGGTGTAGTATTAGTAGCATTCGGAGAAGCCGAATCACCAGCGGTATTAGTAGCAGCTGAAATGACAACAGTCGGAGTAGCACTTGAAGCAATAACAATCGGAGTAGCACTTGAAGCAACAACAGTCGGCGGAGTAGTAGTTGAAACAGCAACAGCCGGCGTAGTAGTTGAAGTAACAGCAAGAGGATGATCAGCTGTTGAACCAGTAATTAGAGTATGTGCATAAGTAGTAGTAGTAGTAGTTGTAACAACTGAAGCAGAAAGACATGTTTCAATAAAACGTACACCAAGGTGAAATTGTAGCTTGCGAATTGCAATCATAATTAAATAATAATATAATAAGACAGTGGAAGCTTGCATATCAAAGCTTATTCGGGAAAGTTTTCCGGATCAGGAAGGTTTTCTCTTTGGTGGCTATAACATGCACAAATGTTTTACAAATGACAATGAATAAAAGCGGCGCCTACTAAATGATCCAGATTATAGTGATTTCCGGTTCATTGTGGTACGTGCTGTGAAGGTTCCTTTAAAATAGTTCAGATTAAAAAGGTTTCTTTGCATAATATGTCAAGCAAAAAAACACAAAAAGTAATAAATTCAAGTTTATTTATAAATCAGTGTATATTGTTAGAATCCTTATATAATGTGATTCCTTGAAAGTATGTTTCTGGGTTTATACAGATTAACATAATATTAATTTTTGCACTAGAATAATCTGTATTGTTTATCATTTCATCAATTATGATACTGTAGGTACTATATTTCCCGTAATACGTAGTGTCACGCAACAACAACTTTATGGATTATAAACGGAGCTAAAATTCGAAAGTTCATCCAAGAAGCGTCATTCACGACATTGGAATTACTAAATGAGAATTTGAAGGCGTTCCACGTGATATAGATGCAGATGATGATAAACCGTTAACTATTTTAGAATAAATAAGACTTACCACGTGTTACCGATGCCAAAAGCATCAACAAACATACCATTAACCTCATCATTGTTGCTACTGAATGCATGATGACTTAAAAGAGAAAATTGGATGGACGTGAGTAATTCATGGATGTTCGCAATGTTATTATATATAAGTACATGTACTAGTATATATAATGAATTCAACTTTTTTTAAAAAAAAGTTCAGAACATTGTATCGACTGATCAAATATCCACTGGAGTCCGGTTGCTATAGTTTTGTCTTTCTTTCTCTGATGTACCGCCGGAACAAACATCGCCAATGAACTGTTTTAATAACTGAATTAATCAGCATTGATTTGCTGAAAGGCGTTTGGTCAGTACATTCTAAAAAGCAATGGCTTAAACACAAGATGCAGTAAAAAAAGTCGACGCAAAATCTTACAGTTTTGATCTGTGTTTAGCAAAAGCAAAACTATTTTTCTTCAAGTTTATTGATTAATGATAAAACATAGCACTTGCGGCTTTCTTGTTATTATTTGTTATTCCACAATGTTTTTACCTATTATAAAGGCGACCATTTTTTTTTAAAAAGTCGAATAAGATACGCAAAATGCTAGACAAGGTTGCTATCACAACTTTTAGTAATTAATTTTCAAAGCATCGTGCAATTAATACACGGCTGACTAAAATAAAAGATATACTCACTGTATTTGTATCCACGCTTCAAACAAGTGCGTTCTGATATGCTCGAAGCAGCTTACTTTATAATCGTTTTTGGTCACCATGATGACATTGTAAAAACAGTAAACATCATAAATCAAAATCTTGTTGAAGTGTTCATATATTTACTAATATTAACTACTGAGCGCATAGTCACAAATCAAGCACATTTAATCTCGAGCAATACCATAAAATGTCGTATATTTTTCAACACTATTGCTCATTTCAAGAAGTTATATTTCGACCTATTGAATAATAGAACAAACAATACTCTGGAAACGACTATAGTAAAATATCAGTGTGGAAACAATTGTTATATGTAGAACCATTTTTCTTCTTTAAGATGATGTAATTTTTAATTTTGTGCAATTGCTAATAAATAGATATAATGCTATCTCAGTTTTGTTTTTCTCGATTTTGAATATCTTCCTTTTGATGGAAAATGGCGTGTGCAATGATGTGTTGTGGGCCCAAAAGGCTGTATGTCTGTCTGTCTGCCTGTCTGTCCCGAAACTTGGCCTGGCTGTAACTTTGTCATTCATTATAGGATTTTAAAAAAAAAATAAGTTACCACAAATGTTAACCATCATTAGGCAATGTGTCGCGCGCAACCTCCATGATTGTCGCTCAAAGGTCAAGGTCACACTTATAGGTCTAAGTTAAAAAATATCAGTAACTCGGTAAATCGATGGGTGGGGTTTGGAAATGATACTTGGCATAAAAGTTCACCAACATGTGGGTATGTGTCTTGAAATCAGGTTCGCACCTTTAAGTAATAGCCCATAACATTTATGAAAAACCTTTGTACCCCAGATTTTAAACAATTCTGTGTCAACGCGGCGTGTGGGGGGGGGGGGTATTTGTCGCTCCTGTGGCAAAGCTCTAGTTTTTTCTCTGGGATTGTTCCTGTGCTATTCCATTCGGCGAATTATTTACAAAAACTGTGTCATCCTCTTGTTAAATTTATAACTCTTTATCTTGTACGATATCAAGATATCATTGTTTCAAGCTTTGGCGGTGCACGGCATGTGATCTAATAAAGATAGGTATACCATAAACATGATGTTATTTATTGACATGCTGAAGTGATATGTGGTTTTGTTGATATGCAGAGATGTTTTATCCTTGTCACTAAATCTAAATATCAAAGTGTGTTGTCTGTTAAGTAAATGATAAAATAAATGTTTAAGTGGTGGTTCAAATGTCTCAATAAACAGTAAACAATCAAATGAATTTCGTTCCAATTGTGTTAAATGTGCAAACAAATGATTGATTGAAACTTAACCGTGTTCCCTTGGAAAATATATGTTACGATAATCGGTTCAAACTAAACACTTATCACAAGGTCCGCTTTTTTATCAAACATGAGTAATAAAAAGTGGTTTAATGGTGACAATCACTTGCGTAATGGTTGTGAGTTGGTCTTAGTAACTAATTACTTAGTTTACGTGACTAAGGTTTGAAATAGTGGATTCATACATGCATTTCAAGGTGATTTAGCTTAAATATTTGTTGACAACGGTCTTGAATTAAGACAATGTTTTAGATAGAATTCATGCACAGTGATAATGTTTGCAAGAGATTATCCTAAGATGATTTGCTATCATTCGATAAGTGAAAGGACTTTAACTATGTATTAGTCTGATTTATTGAAATATTCTTTATATTAAAGTCCAACAGCCTGTCGTATGTAGAAAGGGTTATCTTTATGGTGATATTAGATCTACTTACTTATCTTTTTACGACCATATTTTTATTTACAAATGAAAAGCTATTTGAGCCTTTTTATGGTGCAGTGGAGTTTTTTGTTTGTGATTAGATAGGTTTCTTTGCGGTATCCTGTGACATCTTCGACAAGGCACATAATTCAGTGATTTCTATTTCACTTTTTATGATGAAAAGTATTTGAGTAACAATAGAATGGTGCAGTGTTTCGTGTAATACCGTGGTTTAGTAGTCAGTAGTAATCAAGAACGATCTTGGCATTTAATAGTCCTACCTACAACGTCGTTCAAACTAGAGTTCGGCCGCCTCTCTGTGTTTGAAAACAACGGTTCTCTCTTATATGTCAAATAGCCCTGGTGATATAGTGATAGTAGGTGGTTGATATGATATAATGAGAGAATATTGAATGGAGTATAGATCTATTTAAGGTATAATCTTCATACTTCTCTGACGTATCTGCTAAATGCTAAACAAAAATGTTAATACAAAGTTACAAATTATTGTTATATGTTCAAATGTATTTTTTTTGTTGGTAACACAAGAAACGTTTATTTATCTTTTGACGTATTTAGAAACTTTGTATGAATTGTTGCCCTTGTTAAAAATTAGAGAGAGAAAAGCGGTGGTCACATTTACGGACATGCACGTAGTTGACCGTAGTTCATTTTGTACGTAGTTAAGGTTAGTGTCAATGCGGTTAACTAGGATGAAGTAGGTTCAAAGTAGGGTAAAAACTCGCAAAAAAGGAAAATTTGTAGAAGAGTAAGTACGGTGAACTATGATTAAGTACGGCCAACTACGTATTACTACGCGCAAAATGACCAGGGTTAACTAGGGAGAAATACGTGAAACTAAGGTTAACAACGTGTAAACTACGGTCGAAGTAGGCACAACTAAGGTTAACTAGCGTCAACTGCGTTTAACTGCGGTCAAAGGGCTAGACTTTGACTGCGCATTACGGGTATGTCAAAATGCGGTCACGGTCATTTTGCTTTTAGACCTTGACGAGTCAACATTATTACATCCGAAATAAGAGTACATCCAGGAGAGGTGGAAGAGGTGCCTCACCAAACGGCACATCGTGGGTTTGATGGAGGACAGAGTGTTGGTGATCCTCCTCCCTCTGCTCCTACCAAGAATAAAATATTACCTCTGAGGTTAAAACCTGAGCAAGCGGAACTAGTGTTCGACTTCATTGAGGCAAATGGGGAACTCTTCAACAAAGGACATCCAGATTTCTTGAAGACCGGGTACAAAACAGCAATGCGGCAACAACTGGCTGACACTTTAAAGGCAACTGACTCTGATGGTAAGAGACGCATTTTGTTTATTTTAATCTGATGCTTAAAGCATTATAAAATCACTGAAATTTTCAAACTTAACGCAAACGTCGCATTCGTTCATATTTGTGCAAAATGCATTAACACTATGTTTCTGGCCAAGGGCAAAGCGACTGACCGCACGTGAAGCGCGATTGAAGGACGGTCTGGCATACTTAAACACCCATGTCTATAGGGTGCCTAAACGGGCCGGTGTTGATGTAAGTAAAAACGATTGACTGAATTGCTTTTTTATTGAATCACTTAATCATTTTTAACGTTTGTTGGCGATAAAAAGTGAAAATGCGTTAATTAGTATTCCTGGTATTTTCACTTTCAGCTCATGTTGCAGCTTCGTGAGAAGCATCCTGAGAGATTTGATGCTGCCACAGACCAGGACATAAAGTCTAACACCGACTCCGAAGATGAGCAGACCGAAAACACACCCACGGACACGCAGACACAGGCTCCAACCTAAGGACACCAGCTTCGCTTCTTGGAAGAAGAATCCTTCTCATATTCTCATGGAGAAAATCGAGAAAAGAATGGCGTCTAACCAGCATCAGATGGGCAAAGTTTTCCAGCAGGTAAATTACTTCTACGGACTATAATGTAATTGTTTAATGTGTGTAGCCACGCTTCAAAACAATCGTGGGTCACCTTTTACGTGATTCCGTGTAGCTACTTTCATCATCACTATCGTTAGTTATCATTACATTATTAACTAAATATGTACCTCTCATTTAAAGCATATGCTGAAGTACAGTTTGATGTAATGGTTTCTTAGGCAACAGTTACTATATGGAAATGATACGCATTTAAATGTGCCGTCTCCTATCATCTGGTTTTCTTTAGTCAGCTTACAGCAGCCACAGAAAAAGTTATAATGACACCAACAAAAATGTCTCCTTTTTGTGATTCTAGGAAGACAACACCCGAGCTGCTTCTGGGCGCATGGATGAAGAAGCATTCGATGGACTACAGGAAGATGTCACTGTTTTGCTTGTTTTAAGCGGGAGCCCAGTGCATGGAATCAGGCTGTACTTGACCCGCCGACCATGCCACCAGCTGTCACCACCCACCAGTCCAGCACGGACTTCTCCCTAACATCAGGCATTGCCATGCAGCAGAACCAGCAGGCCCATGTGGCTTCATTCTGAACTGAGAGCACCAGTACCAGCAGCAGGCAGACATATCAGCAGAAGCGTTCAAGCAGTGCCCCTGTTGTTTTGTCATCAATTGATTGTTAAATAACTTGATAAATAAATGTTCACATTGACAAGAGTTTTGGTCATTATTGGGGGTTTTGTTTTAAGAGGCGGCATTTGAAAATTGGCATGCCCCCTTTCGAAGAAAAGGGTGTATATTGCTTTGCCCATGTCTGTCTGTCGGTCGGTCCGTCCGTAACAAAATCTTGTCCGACAAACAACTAGAGAATGATTTGGCCTAGGCTCTTCAGATTTGGTTGCGGGGTTGGTCATTACATGTGGATGACCCCTATCGGTGCCAAACGTCCAGGTGTTACTATCCAATTGGTCGGTAGGGGACATTTGTGTTTCACAAACTACTTGAACCTAATTAACCGTACCTTAGGACGAAGTCCAACCTGAGTAAGCCCTAGTTGACCGTATTGTAAGACGTAGTGTAAATGGTTACGTCATAGTACTACAGTCAACTACGGTAAGCACCTCGGTCAAGTAGGGTTAACTACGGTCAGCTCGGGTCAGCTACGTTCAAACTACGGTCTCTGTACGGTCTTGGTATCCAAGCCGACCGTAGAGATTTTTTGAACATGTTGAAAACTTTTTAGCTAACTACGGACAAATCATGAGTTCGAACTACGTTTATAACTACGGTTAACTACATGTAACTACGTCTAACTACACCTGATACGTGTAAATACGGTCAACTCGGTTTCCCCAAACAACGGTCAACTGCATGCGTGACCGTAAATGTGACCGCTGCTTAACTACGGACAATGCATAAGTTCGAAGTACGTTTATAACTACGGTTAACTACGTCTAACTACGTCTAAGTACTCCGGACACGTGTAAGTACGGTCAACTACGGCTCCCCCTTACTACGGTCAACTACGTGCGTAACCGTAAATGTGACCGCTGCTAAAGACTCTATAGAAATTACATGGTGACCTATACCTTACTTTTTCATTTGAGTATGCACAGTGGTTTTCGCATCCTTAACCATGAGTTTTTGCTGTTGTTGCTGCTGAAATGTATCTTCTTTTTTATCATTGAACGATTGGCTAACCCCATACACTTCAATGAAAATCACTCAGTGCATAGCTTTTGTTTTGGAAATTTCACTGTAATTCATTTCCTGTCATTGAAACCTATAAAAATTACGAAGATTCCCAAATTCTGTCCGCGCCTGCCTGTCTGTCTGCCTTTTCTGATATGCATATTTCTCTCTTTCCCCTTCACTCACAGCTCACACTCGTCACATTTTCTTATTTTAATTTTGTTTATTCCTGTGCTAAATTGCTAATGTCATCATCCAATCTCATTAGAGAAAGCTCAATGTATATTTATTATTGTCCGCCCAAGGAAAAGAACTCTATAAGACCTTTTTTTCGTTCTAATATTTTGCTTATATACAGTGTATGTATTGTTTCATTATGTGCATGTGAATGTTTGATGATTTGGAATGAATAAACTAAACTAATAATTATTGTCTGGGTTATTTCAAAATATATAAAAACAACAAAAAAACTGATGATAAACAGGACTGAGTTCTAAAGTTTTATTAAAATGAATTTTACAACATAAACAAACCATTCAGAAAAGGAAGATTCCTTGACCTTTTCGTCATATGGAAGATATGGTAACAATTACAGATAAAATGAAGAGAAGAATACGCTTTAAGAGTTCTGTAAAATAACTTTTGTTCACTCGATAAAAAGTCAACATTGAATCACAGAAGTTGATATATGAGCGCCATGACACTGGCAGTCAAAGACATCGTGAACCCACTACTGGTAAATCCTGCGGCTGTGTTTTTTCCTGCAATATTTAGATATAGTTTACGTGTATGTGTATAAAATCATCATAAGGTGTTGTATATTTCCAAGGATGTTGATATACGTCATTAATTAACTACAGAGCTTAAATTTTCAAAAAAAAGCTAAACAATCCATGTATACAAACGTATCTTATAAAAAAGGTTAAGAATCACTAACACTTAAAGTAATAAATAATGATTTTAAAGATAAAACAATCAGAAACTATTGAAGCTTAATAATGATGAATTATGATAAAAAAGTAATCGAACACTGACGGTAAATAATGATATTTTTTTAATGTTTAAAGATTAAGTAATTGATAAATAATGATACAAATATCACAATCACAGACGCTTAATAATAATAAAAAAATAGCATTACGCATGCTTAATAATAGTAAATAAAGATACAAAATTAGCAACCTCCGATTCTTATTCATAATGATTGATACTTAAGCAATCATTGACGCTTCCATAACTGATAACTGGCGGTTTTTAATACCCCCTCTCAGGAATGTGTTATTTATTTTATTTTACCAAAGATTTTATAGAAATATACAAAGATAAATATGATGTCGCAAAATTTTAATAAGCAATGGCATTACATTGACTATCAAGCTTTTACTAACGCTTCAAACTCGGTAAACGAAATTTTGGTCGTATTAAAAGTATTTTTAATTAGAATGTACAATCTGGAACAGATTTTAGCAAGAGCAACTCTTCAAATAAATAGAAAAACGATTAAATAACCGAAAGTCTTATTTTATTGTTTTATCCATCGATATTACTGTTTGTTTACCTTATATAATATTTCAATATACATTTGTATTTATATCCACTGTATTTGCTATCTGAACTGTTGATATAGCTTATTCTTTCACTGAATATTATACATAAAATGAAATCTCAGAAATATTCGGAACTCACCTCCACCAGGAGCAGGTGTGGCGGCACCCGGAGCAGCCGTGACGGCACCTGGAGCAGGTGTGGCGGCACCTGGAGCAGGTGTGGCGGCACATGGAGCAGCCGTGGCGGCACCTGGAGCAGCAGTGGCGGCACATGGAGCAGCCGTGGCGGCATCTAAAGCTGAAATTAGTAGTATAATATACATCTACACTTAGATGGAAATTGTAGCAAGCAAAATACAATGATTATAATACTATAGTATACATCTAGACAATATCGTAATTCTAACACAATGTACATTGAAATTCCCTAATCCCTTGACAATACTCTGGTTAGATTTATTTCGACATAAAATGAACATTTACATGGCAATAATAAAAGACATTAAAGGTGAGGTACGGTTTACTGGAATTGAAACATGTTTTGAACCATAACGTCTCTTAGTGGATTCTCGAACTAGTAAAGTTTATGTCCAGTAAAAGTGTCGTTACACAACGTTCCCACCTAGTATCGGAAACATAAGTTATATGAAAATCTAAAAACCGTCTTACAACACATAGCAAGAACTTGAACATTTTGAACACCCACCACGTGATATGAATGATAATGATAATCATTGAAATATATTTAGGTATATAAATAAATATTTAGATACTAACTGTGTGTTACAAATGCCAACAGTAACAACAAGCATACTCCTAGCTTCACCATTGTTGTGATTGAAGTCATGACTGCCTGAAAGAAATTTAAAATAGACATGAATGATCGGTGAATATTTGCAATATCATTACTTATATAATTATGAATATATATCAATGAGCTATTTAATTAATATCAAAAAGGAATAGTAAACTTATTCTCAAATTTTATTATAAGTATGGGCGGTAGTTCGGCCTACGTGAACCTATAATCTGATTGGTCGTTCTTTACTATATTTCTGCTTTCTGTCTTGAACGAAATGTTGATATAAATTGCAAAAAATAATACACAGAGTAATCAATTCGCGACTCAGATTGGTTGATAGAAAGCCGTTGCTTAAAGCAACATTTAAGCAATCTCTCTCCAGGGTTAGCGTTACTTAAGGCTTTATTCCCATAATGTCCAAAAGTATTATCTCAAAATGAAGGGACCCTTCACAATGTTTAACAGTAACTATGATAAAAAATTACCGTTTAAGTTTTCAAAAACAATGATAATCCTTTGAGTTATTGTCCCTTTAGATTTGCACTGGAGTCTATGGGAGTAGCCCATTTTCAAAGATTTAAGAAAAAAGGAGATCCATTTTAAATATAATGAAAACTCACGGTAGAAAGATGCAAAAACCTGATATCAATTATATTTGATAAAGAAAAAAGTAAGTCACCGTGCGATATCTTCAGAAATTAACTTTTTTTTAATTTTCAACAAGAACAAAAAAAAATTCAAAATGTGTTGTAAAATAAATTCAAGTATCTAGGGTAACTATCAAACCAATAAAGATATATGGGCAATACTATTTTTGAGATACTCATATCATTGTAGTATTGAGAGGGTATGTCAAAAAAGTACAGTCTTATGGAAATAAAAATCAACGTTAACGTCTCACAAGTAGGTCAAAACCATGTGACCAAGCCTCCTTAAGTTTTCATCAGATACTCAAATACACGCTTTTGTTTTTCTTTTTAATGTGCTTCTGTTGTCATATTTTTTTCACGATTACGTGATTCTGCATTTTGTTTCCATTTAAGCAATAGGACTTTGTAACTTCATTTCCAAATATAAACAAGCACTTTCTGTCAAGAAATGGTGCGCTTGAGAAATAAAATATGGTCTGTGTTTTTTCAAGTAAATAATTACATATTTTGTCTCTAACGTATTGTTCAAAAGAAATTGTTTCAACAGTACCTTGTTAATATGTTGACATCAATCGTATTATTTAGTTTTTTATGTGTATTTCTTGAAGATTTTATCCTCGTATGAGGAGATTTTACAAAGTAGATAGCAATTCACTTTAAGTACGATGTTTTATGTTTTGAAACAAATCTAAGGCGATAAACGTCGCTAGTTTTCACTAAGCCGACACTATTTCTTCAGCGGACCCTGGGCATCCTTTTGGTCTTCGTTAAGGTTTTTCTTGCCGATATTTTTATGTTCATGTGAGCTATATCTCCGAACTTAAAGACATTGAATCAGGAATGCGAGGTATGTGACTTATGGACCAGAAAGTCCCCTAATTCCACAGTAGGGGGTAATAAAACAGACAGGGTCATTGATAGACTAGCATCTTTTTACATAATATGTTTCTCTATGCTTATAAAAACAACAGGAATTTAGTCATAAACTTATTATCACTGTAAATCAATAAAATTTACGACCCTACTTTTTTACTAGGTGTCAAGTCTACAGACCGTGACCAGAGTGGTTTTATCTGATTAGGGGCAATAAAACAATTAAGAGATTAGACCACATGTGGATTTTTTGGGGGGTCACTTATATAGAAGCTGTTCAATGTCTTTAAATAAGATAACATTTTATCAAAATAATAATATAAAAAATAAAACAATAAATAAAAGCAACCAATTTATGTTCATGAATTTTTTTACCGGTCTTCAGTTATTTCGCGGTATGTTAAATGTTTGAGATCACAAAATTATAAAATGAAAAAAAAACATACAAGGCCTGTGATACTAATTTCTTTTAACAGCAATCTGTTTTCCAGTTATGTCAGATTTTTCGTTGTGTAATTTATACAATTGTACTTTGTCTCACTTTATACATGCTGTATACTACATTGCGTTTTACAATAAATTGGCTGTGATAAAGTCCCAAAAAGAAAAAAGAGCTCACAAAAATAGACACGAAATACTCACTGTGTTCTTATCCACCTTAAAAAGAAAGCTTGGCATGAAAAGCTCAAAGCAGATGATTTTATACCCGCATTGGTCACCATAGTGACATAGTCACAACAACAATAAACGTTACGAAGTATTTTCTAGTTGAAGTGGACTCTCTTATTCGCGTAACAACTTAATCACTTTTTTACATTCAGTAGTCTGAGAAAAAAATCGGACCATTGACAAACATATCCGAATGATTTGTTTAAACGGAATTCACTGATAAGCTTTTTTATTTCCCCCAAAACAAGTAAGTCGATGATTTGTTCAAAAAAGATAAATCGAAATTGTCATAAATTCCCGTTAGATACTAGAATCAAAAGAAAATGATGAAAAAACACTCGGTGCTAATAATACTGTCAACCCAGTGCTTAACGACCTCTTATGTAAAAAGTCTCATGACGCTGTCAAAAGCGTCCTCTCTCTAATGCACATTTATTTATATAACAGACAAAATCAAACCTTGGACAGAGGATTTCCAGTTTCTTGCACATAGGCATATAGGCCAAATGAAAACATTTTCATAGATTTTTTAAAAATTTGATAACAGAACCATTTTAAGCGAAAACAATAGGGTGTTGACGAACTCGTTTTTGAGTTATCTGCCCTTTAATTTGATTTGTTTGTACAATTAAACACGGTTAAAATGAACTCGAATAGAATGAAAACATGTAGTTAAATATTGGTGAAGTGAAATAATTACAGCAATGCACTGTTATAGCGGAAGGCCTCGAGACTCAGATAGATATTGTCACAACTGTGAACAACGCCCATCCTTGGGAAAGACAGAGTGTGGCCTTCATTGATAGATGAACTTTTATTTATTCGGAGGTATTTTTATCTAGATGATCAATGGCGGTATTTTTAATTGTGGCTTTTATTCATAAGATGGCCTTTATTTGGAGGTGGCCTCTAACGAAGGTTTGACTGTATTCCACAATAGCTATAATTCACTATGTCATTACAATGAAATAAATAAGGTCTTGATCGGGAATAATAAATATTTCCCTATTTACATTATGTCACAACACCCGAGCTAATTTGATACCAGGGAATCGCTTTTATCGTGTTTTACTGTATAAATATTCATGATTTAGTTATGCGAATGACTTGCAGATAACATGAGAGTTATGGTTCTTTTTATTTGATAATAAAGGACTGTGGTACGTTTTCTTCTCTTGCTTATTTGTTTAGCTGACGTGACTAATATTTCAAATTGTGGATTGAAAGTGAATCATGTTAACTATATGCGGACAAAGTGTCTGCTTATTTCATCAAATCCGTATGGCTTGAGAAAATCGCATTTGAACCTTGGCGTAAATAAGCAAGTAACAGGTTTGTGAAATTTGGATTAATCCTATTGAGGGGAGGTATAGAAGCAGGTAGTTATATTCATTAAAGGTTCATCGAAACAAAAAGAATTATACCAAAATCACAATATAGCCGAAAATTAAGCTACGTGGTTTTAGAAATAGGCCACCGGAAGATCTATATTAAAACAATATTGTAGATAAAGCAGGGTTTCACTATTACTAGTATTTATATGACCTAATTGGATTTGGTGTACAGAATTGCTTAATTGCATTAATTTAACGTTGACAAACATCTGCTTTATAAAATTAGCATACCCACAAATTCGACGCATAAGAGAGAGAGAGAGAGAGAGAGAAAGGGAGAGAAAGAGAGGGAGAGAGAGAGAGAGAGAGAGAGAGAGAAAGGGAGAAAGGGAGAGAAAGAGAGAAGAAAACAAAGGAAGAAAAAAGGATAAATGGAAGGAAGATAGAAAGTGAGTGAAAGTAAGGGGAGGAGGGAGAGATAATAGTGGGATGTGGAAGTGAGGAACTGAACAAGTTAATACTACATGTGTCTGTCAAATGTTGAAATATAAGTAGAAAAAAGACGAATTATGAAATATGTATCAGACATTGAATGGGGAACGAAAAGATAAAGTTTAAATTGGGAACTTCCAATCGATTGTGAAGGCTCGTCGTTGTGGTACATGTATTATATATGATCAAAACATGTATGATTTGCCTGTTCATTTATCGATAAACTCGTCAATTGAATGCATTAAATGCAAGCATAAACTTTTTGCTTTTTTGGATCAATTCGAATATTTGGAGTAGCATATTGATACTACTTTCAGTGCTGTATATGTATGAGCTGTATGATATTAACAATCAATTTTGGTGTAAATTGTTATTTCATTCGTCGGCAACACTTGAAAATACCATTGGAGATTGGCTACATGCTAATATCATGTTTGTTCACGTACTGACATAATTGTCAAAATTATGAGACCGATATAAGGACATTTGGGATAAGATAAATCGATCTAAACACAGAGGTGGATTTAATACCATCAAGTTGAAATATAGAGATAGTAGGATCGGTCCGAACACAAACGGTCGTAATAAAAAAGCGGTCGCTGAGAAAGGTTTTACTATTGATAAAATATCCACTTTCTCTTTCACCCTCAATATACATATGTGTACACACAGCAACTCTTGGACTGTAGTCAATATCAATAAATTACACAAGACATGATTTTGGCACCTGATAAAGACTGACTATTTTATGCACAGACGTATCTTATACTATAAACAAACTTCGAATAACCTAATAGTTTCAGCTATTCATTGATAAGAGAAATAAGAGAAACAACCCCTGAACAAATCATCATATTTTGCTTCACAGTAATATCCCTATGCTGAAACAAGCGTCTGATATCATTGAGTGGACATTTCCGTCAGAATTTTGACCAATAGCTACATGATGAATCAAAGTACTGAAAGTACTGTCGGACTTGATTTTTACCATACGAGACAAAAGATAGAAATGTGTACCCACATCGTTCGAGCCCATACAAATATTTTAACATTTAAGATTATGGACCGATTTTTCATTCATATTGTAATGCAGGTCATATGCATATAGGTAAATGACATAAGCTAGGGCTTTACTATAGTCCCTTTGCTAAAATTTTAAAATGAAAAAACCTGATATTGGAAAGTTTAATGATTAGCACATTAATTGAGGACAATTTAATTGCATTAAAAACTCTTTATTGTACAAAACTAGTAAACAACACTTCAGTAACAGTAAATACAAACATTGATTCTTCTGGTTTTAACACAACAGAACATCGTCGCATTGCACACATTCAGGGTCACTCAAATCAAAAAGGTCCTGACACAGTAGAGTAAGACCTATATGACCTATAGTTAACCCGATGTTGCATGAAATTCAGACGTGATTATGTAATTCTAAATAATCTGGCGTAAAAGGAACTCTTAAACAGTAAATTTTAAAAGCACGTATCCAGTAATTTACGTTCGTATTTAGCGACTCGAATTATTATTCTTAAGCCGCAGTTTTAACATTCAACCTTCGATAAATGAAACTCCCCACATCGGTTACGCTTTGCTACTAGCCACTGCGGGGAGTGAGTCTATAAATAGCGATTCCGTCATCAAAATAACACTAGTTGGTGTGAATATCCCGGAATATTTCATTGGTCTAACATGGTTACAACATTTAACTGATATGTAAAAGAGAAAGATCCACCAAAATGAGCGTATAAACGAAAAAAACAACTGATTTTGAGAAAATTAAATGTAATGAATTTTAACAAAAAATCTACAATACTGAACGAGAGAACCAGAGAAAAGATTACGTTCTACAACAAAATTTTAATCTTAGTTCATTATTAAGTTTGCATAGTCTTCAGTTATTTCACAGTACACAAAATGTTTGAATTCTCCAAAATAGAGATATACTCACTGTGTTCGTATCCACCTCACAAAGCAAGCATGGCTTGAAATGCTCAGAGCAGATGATTTTATACCCGCATTGGTCACCATAGTGACATGACCACAGCAAAAACCATTACATGTATTGTCATGTTGAAGTGGTCTCATATTTGTGAAACAACTCGTTGCAGAGTCTCAAATTAATCATGTTGAAATTCTAATCGGAGCAGTCCAAATAATATCAATTTAAGCTTCGGAAAAAAATTGTAAAATTTGTATTCGCTGATAAGCTTTTTTGCAATATTCCCCTAAAACAAATCATTCCGCAACGATTTGTTCGACAAGATAAATTAATCGAAATTATCATAAAATCCCCTTTCAGATATGAAAAGTGAGTAATGAAAAAACACTCGGTTCTGATAATACTGTGAATCCTGTGCGAACGTCCGCTTTTGTAAAAAAGTCTACCCTGTCAAAAACGTCCTTTCACTCATGCTGTTTTATTCATATAATCTACAAAACTAGACCTTGGACAGAGGTCTACTCTGCATAGATTTAATTGGTTGCTCTTGTTCACGTGTTTGTTCGTACAGTAAAACACGGTTTTAATGAACTCAGATAAATAAAACATTAAGAATTGGATACAGTGAAATATTTACCATATCCACTAAGCACCTTTCTTTATCTAGTTGTTATTGATGTAGCAAAATATGGATGAGGTGAACTAATTACTAAAATACACGGTTATAGCAAAATCATTGGGACCCAAATATATACAGTCACAAATGTGAACATCGGCCACCCTTGTGAAAGTCAGAATGAGACTTTATTGACAGGATGCCTTTATTCTGAGGTCATTTTGGTCTAGATTATCAATGAGGGTATTTTAACAAAATGGTCTTTATTCACAGAATGGCCTTTATTTGAAGGTGACCGCTAAGACAGGTTTGACTGTACTCCACAGTATCTCTATTACACTATGTCATTACATTTAAATAAAAAAAATACTTGGTCGGAAAAAAATAATATTTTTTCCTATACCTAATATTTCACAAATTGGAGTTTATTTTAAATATGCTGTACTTTGATCACAAGGAAAGTGCTGTTACCGTGTTCTACTGGGCAAATATTTATGTTTTAATAATATGAATGACTTGCACAATGCAGAGTGATACAGCTGATTAAATGCGATTCAATCGGAAAATATGTTGACAAATGTCTTAATAAAAACGATATTATTGATCCTTGGTATTTATAACACAAAATTTAATTTGGTGTAAGGCATTACATGTACTAAGCGTAACTTAGACAAACCTCTACTTTGACAAAGAAATTTACCACAGATACAGCGTCAAGGATAGAGTGGATGAAGGTAACGAAAGAAAAAGAAGAAACAACAAATCAAACAACGGAAAAAGGAAGAAGCACAGCTAGGGATAAAGGATGGCAAAATAAAGAACAAAGGGGGATAGAAAGTACGGTAATAAGGTAAAAGAAAGAAAAAAGAGAATGATATAAAGGGAGAATGAGAGAGAGAGAGAGAGAGAGAGAGAGAGAGAGAGAGAGAGAGAGAATGAGAGAGAGAGAGAGAGAGAGAGAGAATGAGAGAGAAAGAGAGAGAAAGAGAGAGAGAGAGAGAATGAGAGAAGAAGAGAGAGAAACCAAGAGGGGGAAGTTGAGAAAAAGGGAGGAAGATAGCAAAGGAGAGAAAGAAGGAGGAAGAATGATAGTGGAATGTGGATCGAACACGTGAGAGAAAGGGAGAAATATAACATGTCAAAACTACATATATTTGACAAAATGTGGAATTCTATACAGAAAACAGACGAAGTTTTAATCAAATGTGTATTAAACATATGTAAGACTTTGAAGGGGTAACGGAATGTTTGTGTAACTTAGGAACTTCAGCTCGCCGCTTTGGTATATGTTCAAAACATGTTTGATTTGCCGGGGTTTCTTTTGGGGGGGGGGGGGGGGGACAAACTTGTCAATCGATTGCATTTAATTTAATTTCTTTTCAGTGGCATCTTGACAATATTTTCAAGTGTTTATTCTAAATAGATGCGCTGTCATTATAAGTGCGTCTTGTACACGATAACTCACTCAAAAATGCAAACTTTGCAGAAAGCGTAATAATTGTTTCTGTAGATTGCCCTATCTGAGTTCTAAAAATGTATATGCTATTTACTTTGCAACATAAGAAGCATTAAATTGTAAGGCGGTTAAACAATTACATAGAACAAAAGCTGGGAACCTAGATCCAACCCCCAAACAGGGCAATGTCGGTATTAGCAGTGCAATGATTATGAACACTGCAACCACAAATTATTGTAGCAGAATTTGTTTAGCCGAGGTTTTGTTTTTCGTCTTTTTTACAAAATAAATGTAAATTTAATAAATTGATTAAAATATTTTGCACAAGTACATAGTAAAGGTACTTTGTTAAATTAAAAGACATTACATGTTAATAGACTTTGAAAAAAATGAGAATTTGAAGAACAGCCTGCGTAAAATTCCTTTTCTGGAATAACATTATCACACGGTATGCTGTGGTGGCACTGACAAATGTAAGGCAGGAGGAAATAATCACAGCAATGAAAAGTATGATTTGTTTATTTGCCCTTAAAGACAATAAAGCATATGGCGCCAAGGGATTTTAGCTCGATTTTTTGGCCATGGAAGAAGATAGGTTATCTTCACAAAATGAAATTTGGTATCTTTGATTGCTTTGTGTTTTGGGAAAAAAGGGGACAAAAATTTCGGGCCCAAATAATTATGGTCTACATTTTTGTTGGCAACACTTGAAAATGACATTGGAGATTAGCTACATGCTAGTATTATGTTTGTTCATGTACTGGCATAATGTTTGAATGTCATGTTGTAAACAACTGCATGTTTACTAATGTTCCACAATAATAAGGCTTTTGTATTATGTTCATTACAAATAGAGTAGTAAACCGGGGCTTCTTTTGGGCCTCGAAAGCGTGTGGACACGTACAATAGGTAAGTTGGTGGATTTACCGTTACATGGGCCTAATAGTCTAGGTTCGCGGGGAAATTAGGGTAGGTCGGGTAACCAGATTTTTTACGACTTAATTGTATCCTCTAGATACGTTCCATTAGACAAAAAATGTGATTGGCAACAACTCGTACATAACTGTTAAGTATTTAACCAACATTGTGTTTGAACTGACAGCGGTGAGGCTCTAATCAGAGACCATAACTCAATCACGGAAACCCCGAACCATTTTCACGATTTCATTCGTTCGGCCGTTTGTTCGCGCATGTGTAAGTCTAGCCATTCTAGCGTGTATTATACATTAAGCCACTAATCTTTACAACCATAATACATTGAAAATCATATGGAAATTTGACCTCTGAGACTGCTTTCTAGTTTTAAAACCTCGGGACCAGACCACTAAATACAAATTAAATAATATTGAAGCAGTCTCGAAGTAATGATCTACTGTCAGACCTGTGTCAGCATCCACCCCTGTGAATAAAGCTCACTCTGTTAATAAAGGCCAATCTATGAATAAAGGCCATTCTTTTAAATAAAAAGCCATTGGTAATTTAGAACCAAATGTCTTCCGAATAAAGCTCACATGTCAATAAAGGCCACATTATGTCTTTCCCCAGGTTGGCATTTGTTAACAGTTTTCACTGTACTGTAATCAGAACGAAGACATAAGATGTAAAGTTTTGCACCAAAGTTGTTGTTTTCTTCAATAAAATCTGTGTCATGCAGTCTGTCATTTAATCTAATCCCACAGACGAAGTAGTTCGCTGATATCAGTATAATTGGTGTGTTTATACGCTTGTTATATTTATTGCATATACAAGTGTCATTAAATGTATATAAAAATATCTACCTGACAGGAAAGTTCAACATGACGACCTTATATTTGATCCCTGAAGTGTGATGTAGATATTTTCAAGCACCAAATTATAAACAACCCAATTTAGTTAGCGAATATTGTGCCAAAGTGAGTCACTGTTTTTTTTTTCATTTTAACCAAGGGTGGAATATTTCAACGATCTGGGACGTAGGAAGGATTTGTTAAGAGTAGATCCTTTCCATGTATGAGGAATCCCTTGTCGATTTTATCTAGGAAATTTGAAAAAGTGTTTTGAGCTGTAAAATCAAACAAAGATATAAGAAATATATGTATTTCAGTGACATGTACAAAAAAGCATGTATTAAATCTCTACAATAACCAAGACAAGTTCAAACCCATCCCATTAGGTCTATATATTAATGACTTAATTATATATGCATAGGAACTTCTAAGTCATTGCATGCATATACTTTTGTTCTTACGTTGCTTCATGAGAAATCACTTGCATACTTGAGTACTAGTATATGATGCTACGCACCTGAGAACATTTAAACAGACACGGCGTGTATCTAGGTAAATTTCTGCGCTGTTGATCATAGTGGAGAGCAAAACTTGACAGAAATTGATCTAGTACTTGAATGTCTTCCAACTTTAGGAGTTAAGTTAAACTTGAGAAATGCTGTGTTTAGATCGAGTGGGAAATAACCGATTCGAACTTGAATTTCCAATAGTCGTCTTCAGCGTTGCTGTTGTAGTAATTAAGAGAGATAACGATTATGTTGCAAGAACCAAAAATACATTTTTTTTCAATATTCATTGGTGTAATCTCTAACCAGAGTTATCTCCCTTCTTTCGCTCTTCTGGGATATGATGATAAGGACGATAACTGTCTTCTTGGTGCAGTTGTAAACATTTCAAGTATTCTCAAAAGCCATATATTACCTGGGACCAATATATGAATATTGCTGAACAAAATAGCTTGTGATAAAAAAAGCATTCTCGTTCTATTTGCATTCGAATTTTTTATCGAATTCTAAAAGGTTCGTCGTCTAAGTCGCTTACACTCGTTAATCAACCAAAATCAATGTTTCTAAGTTGCAAGCATATAAATTAAAAAAATAATTATAGGCTATTTTACTTTTCACAATCGCTGTACTTGGTTCGACGAGTTTTTCACAAACAATTACATGTATTTGTAAAACCTGTGTTAGCAGCTACCTCCGAATAAAGGTCACATTTGAATAAAGGTCACTATTTATAAATCGTCACTAATTATTCTGAACAAATCAACCTCTGAATAAAGACCACCTGTCAATAAAGGCCATCTTTTTTCTTTCCTAATGGTGGCCTTTCTTCACAGGTTTGACTGTGATCTTGATAATGACACTGAAGGTGAGAAAAATACCGAGGAAATACATATATGTATTGAAAGCCAGACCAAAAACAATGAGATGAGAGAGTCGCATAATACGGTTGCTCCGTACTCACCTAAGAAACTGATCCATTAAAACGTCCTCCCTGAAGATAAGCTTAGAAACAATAGTTTTCCTTACAAAATATATTAAGTACGAAAAAAAGTTGCGTGAGATAATTGCATTCTTATGAACACTGAAAGAAAGATTTTTATTGATATACTAGAACTAAATATACCAAAGTTTGGATATTATGAAAAAGTGACACTTAATGTCATGGGGGCTTATCAACATTGATATATTCAAGTGAACTGTTTTGACCACCGCATGGTGCACTTACAAACAATGGATATATTTTAGAAACTTCACGTGTTTTATCTGACAAGCAAGAGATGATAGCATAAACTGTCTTAAGAATTAAATAGGCCGAAGTTTTTTGTACGACGTTCTTGACAGAATATCAACAGTTATCATTCAACCCAAATATATATATAAAAACACAACTCTTGTCGTCATGTTCATATACATGTATACTCTACGGATAGTTTCTGTGTTCCCCACATTCTGATACCAATTGTGATCTGATTAGGGACCTTGGGCCCACGAGCTCGAATCATTGGTGTGGCATGTTTTCCGCGATCACTTGATTGAAAACCTTATTCGTCAATAGTGTCATTCACCCTCTAATTCGAGTAATTTGTATGGAGAAGTTGAAAGTTATTTATGGAGTCTTAGTACAGAATCGAGGAGCGCAAGTAGTTTCACGGTCCTTAAGAATATCCCTGAAGTATCAATTAAGTGCGCGAACCCCGGAAAGAAAATCTTTTTTTATGGAGAGGAATTTATATAATGCTATCCTTGTTTTTCGATCAACAATATCATACTTTAGTAACTTTCACAATTCATGTATGTATGTGTGTTTGTTTGAAAATATAATTGGAATAAAGTTTAAAGAATATTTTTTTACTCATTATAATCTAATGAGAATCAGTCATGGGTGAATATTTTAGAAATCTCGCAAGAAAGTCACCAGTTAATTAAAAGTCTTCGTTATTCTTTTAATAAATGGATAAATTGATTTCATCAATTTCTCGGAACACTTTGATAAGTTGACCATCCATCGGTATAAGCTTTGTGATCAATTGGTCAATACTACCGTTTCTTGTTTCAGGAGTGTTAGTACTTTAATTAGTACGAAGTTTCTCAATGATTGAGTTTTCAGTAACATACTGCAGTCGGGTCATCTAATAAATGTTCTAGACTGTATTCTAACCAGTATTAACTTAACCTTATATAAGAACCCGCCAACTTCTCCAAATTTGGAGGAAAATCGACTTTTTTGCCAAATGTTCGTAGAAGGGTGTGACCTGCCACGATCGGGATTCAAACCCTGGTCGCCGGGTTAGAAGACAAGCGCACCAACCACGTGACAGTGGCCGCGGCCTGGTCGGCAATACTAAAAGAAATATGAGAAGCATTTTACATATTGCTAAATGGTATAAACAGGTACAAACTGAATCAAAACTAGGGAAAGTCGTCTAAACGTTTTCATAAACCATGATTTCCTAACAGACTCGTGTTGCTAGTTTTCATCAATGCAGTTGTCATGGCGACTGCGTCCTAAACACCTTGACTATTTCGCTTTACAGCAATGCTTACGGACATGCTCGAGATAAGTTTGCGGTTAAGTTTGTTCCATCTACGTCCAAACATAATCGAGACATCAATTCAGTTATTTGTTTTTTATTAATCAAAAGTTCAGAGAAAGCTTGGACATCACTTTCTCGTCATATTCTGATAATAAAACATTAAATAAGTATAAATGATTCACCAAAAACGTGTTAGAGTTTCAAAGTATTGTTTTTAAACACCATCACTTCACGAATGCTTGAACAGTATAGCCATAACACTTGCAATAAAAATGGAGGCACTTCCGGTAGGCATTGCAGCAGCGTTTTGCTTTCCTGTGAAAAAAAAAGATGGAAAATTAAATTGCAAACATAACGATGAATCAAAGGCAAATTATAAAAAAAATAGGTTTTGAACCATATACGCATGGCGCCCATGTCAGCACTGTCACAATGAACAACCAAATCTAATCAGATGGCACGTAATTTGGTACATACATGTATATTGAACAATTAACAACGGAAGACCATTATCCATTCTGAAGATAGGTGGTACATACAAGACATTTAGGACTAACGAGGTCTTGTAATATAAAAAAAAACGTTCATAAAGATCTTGACTTAAACGAACCAATGAAAAACAGCAGCATAGGCTTGATTACAACCTATTCCATTAATTTTCGGATGGGACACTTATAAAGCGTCACTGAAATATCATTAGACGAGGCCAAGATTGAAACCCATGACCTGTAAAATTAGAAGTCCAGAGCGTCACCGCTACACCACCGATCCAACCCACAAAACTAACAAAGTAATGACTTTAAACAAAATCAACTGCGAAAGTTCAACATTATCCTCGAAAATGTAATATTTATTTCAGTAAATTTGAAATATTAATCGGAGAGGCATTTATCCAATCTAACACAAATTAAATGCACCATTACAACGAAGTCGTCTACCTCCCGTGCCTGTTGGCATTCCAGCAGGCGCTACAGAAACCGGATGTGTTGCAAGAGGAGCATAACCTGTTGCTGCGACTGTGGCATTGGATGCTGTTCCACTCATTGGTATGGCAGTTGCTACCACATGGAAAAGAAAATTATACATTTACAAACGAATAATGCCTGGGTGAAGTGGTGTGCCAAAAACGTTCCATGCTTATGATTCAAAAGTTGCCGGTGTATCTGACAGTATTTTACTTGCCCTCTTTCCAGTTCGAAAGAAATTTTCTAAATTCTCGAAATAAATTTAATCGTACTTATGGGACAAACAACTTTGAATCCAATTATGGAAACAGTCAACATTAAGGCTCGGAAATACATACGAATCTTCCGGAGAAGAAACCCGCGACCTATGTACCTATAGTTCCGGGTGGAATTCGAGCTCACTGCAGGGGTTGGGGAATATTGATTTCTAGTCAGAGACCATAACTACTCGACCACGGAGGTCCCATGGTCTCTATCGAATAACCACAACTATATAGTGAACCAATAGATTATTAATTGTTGAACATTCTACGTAAAATAAAACAAAAAGGTCTTACCTGACAATGCTGATTCTACGAACAAACACGTGACAACGACAACGAGAAGTGCTCTGGGAACCATGGTGTATACAAGTCAGGCTTTATTTGGTACTCTGTAAGTGCAAGCTATAGTGTATTAAATATTTGTTTTAGGACAATGTATCGACCAACCATTTACAGTGCGATAGGTATTACGGTGCGGGTAGGCCGATACGAAAGCGAACCACGGGATACTTTTAAAAAATGGGTGACCACTGACGAACGTATTTTTTCGACTTATCAAACATTTGATTAACACATTTGGTTTTAAGCAGTATTTTTTTGGAGTTTGCTTAATTAATTATGCAAGATAAAAAATCCACTCTGAAACATGCAAAAATGTCTCCAGTTGGTGCTATTTTAGACGAAATGGTTTTTAGTTCAATTTTATTCCGACGTAGAAATTCTTTAAAGCATATTATGTTTGACCGTAACCAGCCGCGATACAACTTGTGCATCTTACCAGGAACGAGCCGCGATATACCGGTATCTCGGATTACTTATTTTAAGAATGATCTCCTACAAAGTTATGACATGTATACGCAAATAATTAAAACATCACCCGGTATATATCGAAAATATCTACAGTGTACGTTTTGCGGTCATGATTTCTTTACACCATGAAAAAATCTGCACCAACAGCCGAAGTCATTCTGTGACCCTTTTCAGTTTTGATGATGAAGGATGACACCGGGCATACACCTGATTATAGAACTACCGACATTTCCTAGGCCAGACGGACAGCTTCCACATACGTAAATTTAAGTTCCCGGGCGGAATTCGACCCCAAAGCGGCGAGGGACAATGCTTATTGGTCGGAGATCATAACTACTCGACTGTATTATGGAAACATGCTGCTGCATGCGTATATAATTATATATATATATAAACATGTAGCCCCGTTGGCCAAATAAACGGTAAATTTTAATTGTTCAGTTATGCCTACTACCAACAAATAACAAATATTGAATATACATTCGTACTTTCAAAATCCATGTACAAGGCTGTTAAAACCCCTTTTCTTAATGTAATGATCATTCTGATTTTTTTTCATTTCCATGATAATGAAATTTTCTCTGGCTATAATTCAAATCCACACGAACGGTCTATTTCCGACTTTTTGTTCTATAAATAACGACTTCTTAAAAATTATTTTTATTTGCAACAAATCTAAGTTTTAAAATTAAACCATCGTTTAATTATGATGTGTTATTTAATGCGTTATTTATTGAAACTGATCTATTTTAATTAAACAATATATTTAATTAGATATCGTTCTAACTATATAATCGAAATTACTCTACTGACACAACACCGGAAAAGTCAAACAAAAAATAGTCTGGTGTATCATTTTTATGTACAAAAAGTGACAGTACCTGTTTCCTTCGTATTCAGAATATGTCTCAGTGAAATATTACGGCTTCGGTCATTTTGTACTTATTTTCGTAGTCATAACAAAAACAATACAGATAACGTAAAGCTTCAGTTGTGACAACTCGATTTTTATTAAGTGTTAGGGTGTGATTTTTTCGCCCCATGTCGCCACCTGAAGCGGTTTCATCTGACAATTGAAGAGCGTTGTTGGCTGTGAGACTTTTGATAAATTTTACTTCTAAATTTCAATTATGCAGACACTATAGTTCGTTCTTTAATCTTGTGATAATTTGATGATGTAGGCAAAGTGAAATAGTGCAGATTTTTTGTTGTTGATTTAGGTTCGTATACTTAAGCGTAAAAAAATGTTTGTTTCTGTTTATATGTATATGCTTATTACAAATAGGGTATGCTGGTGGGAGCTTTTATTTTGGCTCTTGAAAGCGCGCGGAAATTAAGGTAAAAAAATGTGAAATTGAGTGTTCAGATCATCGGGTCTATTGAAAAGTTTAGGGTCTTGGGGCGAATTTGGGTAGCTCGGATAACCAGAAACTAACAATTTTTGGTCCTTGGTAATTTCTGATGCGAATGTAAATCATTATACTTATTTTACCCTTATTTCCAATCTTTTTTTTAACAGAACTTTATTATACATAAAAATCACAAATATTATAAAACAGTTTTATGTTGAAATATATACAATAACAAGGACTTATATACATACATGTATGTATATAAGTCCTTGACAATAAGTATAACAAAGTTTTGCATACAGAGGATGAATATATGTTTTTTTCGAAAATGTACGACTTTTCTTTTAAAAAAAACCTATGAATCTTGGAGTCCAAAAATATTAAAACTCTACATAAAATGGATTCAGAATAAAATAATGAGCTTTTCCAATTAAGACAGCTAACTTTTGTCCAAGCCGTCGCGTAAGCAGCTTATGTCGCAAACTACAACAAGTATGGTCGATATAGAATTATTTCGAGGCAAAACATTGAAGCAATTTCTTTTTTAGTAATCAAATTTAGAATGCTGAGAAAAATCATTATTATATCTCACGGTTAAAAATAATTGATATTCATGATTTCCGGAACCACGCTATGCTCTGGAATCTGGATTGGACACTCTCCCGGTAAACGCCATAATTATCATCATCCAATTAATGTTACATACTACGTTAATTTGTGTAGCTAGGATATATCTACATATTGTATCTACATCACTAATATTTAGCACAGGCGGGCGTAGTCAGCGATGTTCGTGCGTGGCATCAATTTGAAATGTGAAAATATAAATATGCCCAAAACGGTGCGAATACGTATAGGTCGATCAAAAGCAAACACTATGCGTAACATATTCAATCATGTTAAGTTGGCTACACCCCTGATTAGTGCATGATAGTTGTGTTACTTTAAATATCCCTGACTTCATCATTGCGATAATGCGTTCTCTATGCCTAAAGCATAGGATTGCTGATCAGCATGGACTAGGATAAATAAATCAAGTAAATATCATCTTGGACCATGTGGTCTTAGATATTAAAATTTTGATCACGTATGATTATTGATTTGCTTATCTGGCTTTTCAGTGTCACAGGCTTACGTAAGTTTATATGTAATAAGGGTTTTGATTGCATAAGCGTCCTTAAATAAAGGTACACAATTGCATAATTATCATAAAATCATAAACATTTTTTAAAAAGGCATCTGATAATCTTGTTTGATTCGTTTCAGTATCCATAAAGAAAATAACTCGTTTATATTAAGCACACTTATACAGTAGAAATTTATTTAGTCTGGTTCAATATTCGTAGTACAACATCCACTTATTTGTATAAAAACAACAAAATAATGAAACACAGTCTATCAAAGTGAAACTTGTCCTGTGACTGAGGATGAATAATGTTTTGTCGTCTGATAAATCGAGGAATTTCTCACGAAAGAGGCAACAATGAACTACGTTTATGGTCGGAGTATGATGGTAATGGATTCCGCGAATGATCGAATGCGCCTTAAGGATAAGATCGTGGCAAATGTTGCTAAGGCCGTAAAAAGTGTAAGTTTTAACCGTGACCCCGTTTTACCTAGATTAGTCACTTGTAAGATTGTTGTGACTAGACGAACACTTGTTTGACTAAATTCATTTCCAAGAATTAATTGTCTCCATCTTATGATATACCTGTTTAATGACTTACACTACTCACTTCGTAAATATATCTTATTTGCTATTGACACCAATTTATAAGATGGGATTTTTAGTTTAGTGAACAGTGTCTACTTGCACTGACAGGTAGGTCTGAAACTCACTTTGCTTCCTGTGGTTCAAATTTTGGACCTCATTTAAATATGATATTCACCCAGTTACACTCTAGTCTACTTCATTAATACAGGAGGAAGTTATTTCATTGATCATGTTAATTTTCCAATCTGATGACAAAGACATAGATCTGACAGCTTCAAGCCCTTAATTCACCCGGTTCCTAAGGCCCTGTCAGTATTTATACTAGAATCTTCACTTTTCTGGGTATTTGACAATAACATTTTACTAGTTCACTCTCCATTTCGATGTGACAATGTCTTGTACCTGTGACTGTCTCTTGGAAAATTTTCGGTTTATTAATATTATTATTGTATTGTGTTTCGTACAGATTCAAGAGCTTCAAATACTGTCAGGATCAAAGCCAGTTAAACTTGGTAATTATGATTGGCAGTGCCACAGACTTTGTGAACACCTTGATCATACACTATTGCATGGGTATGTATGAATTAAATTCTTTTCCTACTTCAGGACATTAATTTTTTGTTGATCTGTTAATGTTTATTGTTTAAGCATGAACTGGTATACCTACTTACAATGTGCCCTATATTCTTTAATTAACATCCTAGTCAGGTGGTATGACATGTTACGGATGTTTTTCTTTTTATAAATTATTATTTTGCCTCTCCTCTGATAAATGGCAGGCAAATAGGTTTAGGTCTGTTCGTCCATCTGTCCGTTGGAAAGTCTTGTGTCACACATATCTCCAAATATAACTAATGGAAATTATACAGAAATGTTTATCAACATATTACTAAGTAGTGCATAAAGGGTTTTAACTCTGTCAAAGGCTGATGACTCTGGAGTTATCTGCCCTTGAATTTGTATATTGGTATTACAGTGCCTCCTCCCTACAATAGCCACCTAAAGCTATGGGAAGGACAAAAATGGCTATTGTAAGGAGGTGACTGTTGTTGAGAGATTTGGAGTAAAGTAAAACTTCAATTTGGGTTGCTAGTATACTGGCTGTAATTGGGGGTGACTGTTGTTCAGAGGACCGAGGTGACCGTTCATGGAGGTTACACTGTACATAATTATGATACAGTCGAAACTCATTATATCGAAATCGCTTATATCGAAATCCCGCTTATATCGAAGTAAAAATAAAGTCCCGATTTTTTCCCTTCTTATTACATATTTAAAAAACGCACGTATATCGAATTCGCGGTTCTCGATATTTTTATATATCGAAGTAGATTTTCGGTCCGAACCAAATATTTTCAACTATTAAGTGACCATCTATGTCGAACCAATTATGTCGCCAACTTACAAAAGAATTTTTCGCACCTTTTCCGCTAACAAAGTCTTACAATTTAAAATCGATATTTAATTATTGACAGCTGTATAAACATGTTAGTGTCCATTCTCACGATTATAAAACTGATACAAACTTTTCGTTGATGAAACAAATTATTATTAATGCTGCTATACGCTCATTTAAAACTATCTTATGCATATTTGAGATGTGTATATCGAAAGTACCCGTATAAGTACCGGTATAAATGCCGTATTCTTATAACCCGTTACAATCCCGTACACTAAATAACACGATTACGTTATAATTACGACACACTGACTTTAGCTCTAAAATGTAAACACGGGTATCGAAATTCCTATATCGAAGTTCGTTTATATCGAAGTATTTTGGCAAGTCCCACGAACTTCGATATAACGAGTTTTGACTGTATATGAAAATCTTGTGTCACACATAGAGTTGAGGCATCTGTGTCCTATGGACACATTTCTAGTTTCAATATTAAGACACAGCAGGTATTATTTCCACAGAAAAAGTGATGATGTTCATTACAGGTGGGTTTTTTATATAAAGAATGATTGCTAAAGATACATTGTACATTTCAATATTTTCCTTTACATAGATTACGGCATGTTACTCCTGGATACTGGAAGATCGTTTCAGAGTTCACACATAGAGATTGCATAAAGGAAATAAAAAGAATGAGAAATGTAACAACAGATCTTGGTCGAGGTAAGTATAGTCCATTATTGAGTAGAAGACTTATGAGAAATATTAATTCAAATATGTTTAGATAACAGCAATATACTTATCCAAGGTCAGTTTTAGCTCAACATAGTTTTAAGATATTGAAGAGAAAAGCCTCCTGTAAAATATTTGATTCTTTCATGACCATTTGAATTATTGATTCCCCTTTTTCCTTGATCCAGTCATATTCTGCATGGTTTAAATATAACTGATACCTCATTTAGTTATGGTCAGATTGCTTTTGAATTTTACAAGCATTTGACTTACATGTAATAAAGGCACCTTGAATATTAAGTTCTTCATAACTAACCAGCTATTTTGTTGTAATTATGTCAAAGAAATTTGATGAACATTTCGCAAATGATTTACCTAACTGTTGCCATGTACTTTGTGTATTGTTGTAGGAGTAATTGTTGGATAATTTGTATTCTTGTGTTATTAGGTAGAGCATGGTTGTTCATGGCATTGAATGAATGTTTACTGGAAAGCTACCTGAGATGTTATCAGCAGAATGATAATCTAGTAGAAGATTTCTATGTACGAGATGCACTTGTAAGAGACCAAGATGTAAGATTTTCTTTTGCATAAACTTAAGTTAGCGACCATTTTAATTATTAACACACCTAAATTATACTACCCACTTTTTCATGTCATTGTGCAATATTTTAACTTTATAATGAGACCAGACCAGCCTCCGTGGTAAAAGTCCCTGACTTCAAATCACTGTAACCTCTCTGATCAGGGCTCGACACTAAGAGTGGTCCGTTAGCCCGAGGCTATCTATTTTCTCCAAGGACTCCCTAGGTTTCCAAGCTGGATATCCCATTGGGCTATCTGTAATTTGGGTGACCTTAATTCTATAAATTCAAGTAAATCAAATTATAAAGCTTACAAACTTTTGTTAGATCTGATGTGATGTAACCTGTATAACTTTGTTCAATACATTTGTGAAAATCTGACATTCATACTTGTCTTGTATTCTAATGAAGTACACTCGATAGGCATTGAAATTAAATGACAAACACATATTTTATGTATTAAAATGAGGACTACCTATAATTTGCAAGGATTTTCTCATTCTCTATGTACGTAGTCCTGCCGATTACCTTTTGAAAATGATAGAGGGTTGTGGGTTCTAGCCCAGCTAATGACCATGTCTGTTTATGTCAGAAAGTAAGCAGTTGCTTACAGAGGATGGGAGTCTTAGTACTGGTACTTCCCAGGAACGATGGTGAGGGGAACTGTTTGCCTTATATGGCTCTGACTGTTGAATAAGTGGCATAGAACACAATGAAGCAAACAAACATTATAATGAGATGGCATTACCACAGTAATATGGTGACAGATTTTGGGTTCCAAAATGTCTAATCAGGGTAGATTTTTGAAAGTTATTACAACCAGTCGTGAATGGATTTGACTTATTAGCCTTCTGGCAGATATCACAGAACATCAGATTCTTACCACCAACGTATCGCAACCAGAAAAACTGGTCTTCCCAATCTGACAAAAATTTTCTTTTTTTACCTTTTCACGATGTTTCAACAGTTTGTGTTTTATTTGTTTTTCTTGCACATTTTCTTCCCTAACACAGGACTTTGGCCAAATAAACTCTATCGTTCGCTGTCCGTCTGCCATGATCATAATTGTTAATAGACGCTCGATATCGAAGCGCGTAGATGATATTGATCGCTCAATGAACCGCAAGTTCGATAAATAGCGGAACAAAATATTTTAGCAAAAAGGAAAACGTTTATTCATCGGATCAAATTGCGGGTACCGAGGACTCAATATACCGCGGAAATGCGGGTCCCGGGTCACGAAGTTGCGTCAGGGACGCAGAAAACCTGTGTCAAGGAAATCCCTGCAATTTAACATCATACTGCATGTATTGTACTCTGGGCTCGACAAGTGTTTTACAGGAAATTCTTCCTGCTGGACAACCAGCTTAGAATTTTAACTAGTTCTACAGCAATTTCAACTTATCCTGAGTCAATGTCTACTCGTTATTATTAAGTATGAATGTTTGAGTGGAATTGTCAAGCCCTGGTCTTTTTTGTCAGAGGATCGGTTAAGGTGTCTATAAATGAAGTATTTGTTGACATGATTTTATTTTGTGTTTAGAATGTTAATCTCTTTCAATTTCAGAGATTCAATGTTTTGCTGACCATCATATCTGGCCTGGAGAGTACTGAGTTCAACCTTGAATGTGTAAGTTTAAAATATTGAATTAAAGCAACGCTCGATCTCCATTTTTGCATGGAATTAAAATGGAAATTTTTGCAGCAATTTTTAAGAAATTCATTCAAACTTTTGATTATTTTAATCTATTCTCAGAGTGATTTTGTTTTGTTTTTAGATCAATACCTACTATTATGTCTAATTTTTCAGGATATGCCTTACCTGGACTTGTGTGTATACCCACCGAAAAGTAAACACTCAACTAATGTGGAGTCTACAATTGATTTTGACAGTTTATCTGTGTGCAGTATGGAAAGTCTACATTTTCCATCCAAACCTTTACCACAGGTTGGTATCTTGTTACATCATAAATAACAAATGTAAGCCATGTATAAGGTGATATTATGTACAATAGCCTTATCTGAGTTAATGACCTGTCAATAAAGGTCACCTGAGACCTTCAGCCTGTACTTGGCTCACATTTAGTATTAATATCTAAGCGAAGTTTTCTTCTTTCATTTGGTGATTGTTGCGCACAAGTTTTGACTATCTGTATTATTCTTGTCCAGGCTTCGAAAAAAAATATATTTCTTATATTATAAACCTGTTATTTTTGGCCATGGGGGAAATTCTCTTTTGCCAAAATTATGTTAAAAATGCAAATTTCAGGGGTTGTAAAAGTCTTTGAAATTAAATTACTTACAAATGAAGTTAGTTTCCAGATGCGACAAAAAGATTTATCTGGAGTGCAGACCTTTAATTTCATTCTGTTTATTTAAAATTAATGATAAAACTAGTATTTACAACTTAATTCCTATCATGGACTGGATAACTGGTAACTGTTTTCCAGGGACCTTTGTTGTTATGGCCTCTGACTATTTAATCACTTGGTCCTCACTCCTGTGAGTTTGAATCCGGCCTGGGATTGGACAAACTTATCTGTGAGGTCGCTGTTTAACTAGCTCATTGAAGCTCGATGGTTCTATCCAGATGTATAGTTTGAGTCTTCCTGCATTGTTTAAGCAGGACAAGTTTACATATGTCCCTGGCTGTTACTGTGAAGTTTAACCCCAATGAAAAAAGTATTCGGGCCTTATACAGCTGACATTCATGATTGAGCTTTTAATGAAAGCTGAGAAAATGGATCTGCCCCCCCCCCCCCGCCACTCTATGTAATGTTGTGTCTGTACATTGCAGTAAACATCAATATAATTATATACCATATTTTTTATGAAAATTGATTTAAGCTTTGTTTTGTGTGGTTTACTTTTAATTTACTTAAAAAGGCCTTAAAGTGTCAAGCACATATTATTAATATTTTCTACAGTTTTATAAATGTTGCTAAAATGATTTTATATTAACAATTAATCGCCAAATCAGTACCTCAATTAATGATTTAAAGCTAAGACTTTTTGTTAAAGAATTGTTTATTTTCTTGTGTAGACAAAACTTTCACGGAAGATAACAGTAAGATTGCATGTTTAATTGTATAGCAGTTGTGTGTGTGTTTGAATTTTATCCTAGTAAATAGCTAACCAAATCTTCCCCAATAAATGTCCCATGGGTCTTACATTACATTTTTACAGATTATTTTTCAACGTGTTTAGTTATTTTCTGAATGAGTTTTAACACATCAGATATGATTTTAAGAATTATTAAATCATTTATTGGGGGGGGGGGGGGGGGGCTCTATGGTCGAGTGGTCACAGTCTCTGACTCGTAGCCACTAGCCCCTCACTGCCGTGACTTTTAATCCCACCCAAGACCAAGTTTCACTTGTAAGGAAGCTATATCCAGCTAGCTCAGTGGAAGGTTGTTTGTTCTACCAAGAAGTATGTCTTGGTTCCTCCTCCTCCTGTCAAGCTGTATATCTCACCAAATGGCCATGTATGTTGATATGACTTTGAACCTCATTGTAAAAAGGCATATTTTTTTCTGTAAAGATAGTGTTGATTTTGGGAGGCGCATTTATTAGGGAAAATTTGGTACATTTTTTTATAATTTGCTGATTTCTTTGATACTGTCTCGGTTAAAGAGACTGCTTGGATTTTTATGATTTTTTCCCTTTCTCCTACCAATTACCTGATGTAACAAACTTTTAAGAAATAAAGAATGATAAAAAAAGTGGATAGTTTTTATTATTCGGTTATATGTTAATGTATGTTTTTATGATTCTATGATGAATAACAAAAATTGCTTAATATTAAGGCGGTCTCAACATCAAGTTGAAATGTGGCATAATTACAATATATGATACTATTAGGCCAGTTTGACAATAAGTGATCATTTAAATGTGTTGTTGCTAGTATTAAAGTGGTTGCTGAGTGAGGTTTTACTGTATTGTTTAAATTTTTGCCAAATCTTTTCATTTTCTTTGGTTAAGTGTGTCTGGACAACCAGTCTGAAGTTTCAAGAATCTCATTGGTTACTTCTGATCGGTGGCTAGGAATTGACCAATGACAGCTCGTCATCTTCTGACTGGTCTCCATTCTAAATTTTATTTATATATAAATTATGTTGAGACATGCATGTGGTATTTAATGATATGGGGGTATTGGGTAGTTGAATTTGATTTTATTGCTAGTTGCTACCAGGGTCCAAGGTTTATATGAAACTTAAGATTGATCTCCTAGCTCAAATCTCAATTTTGAGATTTCAATATTCTGAAGTTACTTGAAATAGGATTATAAAAACTTTCAATTTGTACTCAGTATGTATTAATAAAATGTTTGAGTACGCATTTCACAAACATACCTGGAACATATTAGCCTGCTGCAAGTTGCAAATGAATATGAGATCCTGATTTTAAGTTAAATTGCCTCTGATCCAGGGATGGGTGCAATATTTTCTTGGACAATTTGGCTGTAGGTCAACTTAAGTTACCATCACAAATTGGGATATTTCATTGATTTTAATGAACAATTGGTTGCGTTTAAACATGCAGATAAAAACAATAAAAACAGCATTTTAACATAATTGTATCTTTTTCTTTCTGCTATTGTTGTTTGAATCATACTTTGCATGCTTTTGATAAATGTTGTCTTATCAAATTAAAGAGATTAATTAAGTTTAAATCATGCTGTACAATATTTACAAGTTTAAAAAATGTCCCTTTACGTCTGATGTAAATCTGGTGTTGTGTCCCTTTATTTTGGATGTAAATCTGGAGTTATGTCCCTTTAATATCTGATGTCAACCTGGAGTTGTGTCCCTTTGAATTTTTTTTATTTATTAAACTTTCTGTTCCCTTTGCAAATTTTGTTTTGGTACAGAGAAATATGTATTGATGAATTTAGATATCATGACTTCTGTGTTTGTTGTTGCCACCCTCCGTAAATATTACATACCAGACTATGTTGCCAGCATATGACAGCAGAAAGCATGTATTGCTTATATGCCTAATAAATTGAAATTGAATTGAATTGCTACGTGTAAACTTTAGTCACCTGTGAATAATACTAGTAGTCACCTGTAAATAAAATCACCTTGAAGAATGGTCACCTCTGAAGAATGGTCACCTGGAATAATTGTGAAAAATGGTCACCTGAGGACTTAATATTTTTAGCCCTAGATTTGCATTACCCTAAATGATCATTTAAAAGGAAAGGAAGTCTAAGCCTGACCTCTTCGAAACAGCATTCACTATTTATAAATATTATTGACAGGCAAATTGAGGATATTACCTCATGCTTATAAAGGTCACAGTTTGTGAATAGTGACCGCACATTTAGTGATTAAATAGACCAAAATAATCACTGAACCAGCTATACTTACAAGCCATACTTCGCACCCTTCAGTGACCTTTGTATACATGTTTGGTTGTATAAATTATGTTTGTCTAGCTTTACTTAATAATGCAGTTCACTGTTATGTTCAATTCATATCAAAGTCTGAGTTGAATATTATTTATACATTAAACTCCTTATGTTACAGGACCCTTGACAGTTTTTTAGCCTCAAAGTTATTGTCTTTTAAGTATTTAATTGTCCTATTGAACTTAAGTGCAGCTGACTTGAGGTACTTCATAGTTCATGCTTACAGTCAAATGTGTGAATAAAGGCCTTCCTTGGGAGAAACATAATTTGACTTTTATTGACAGGTGGCCTTTATTAAGAGGTAATTTTGTTCTAAATAATTGATTTTTAAGAATGGCCATTATTCACAATGTGGCCTTTATTCAGAGTTGGCTGCAAACACAGGTTTGACTGTACATATATATGAATTAAACAATGATTATTTATGTACATGTATATTGGGTCAATCATATGAAAAGGGAACGCATGATTAATGTCATGACCACATATTCTAGTGTTGCCTCTAGAAATGTCGTATTTTGTCATTGTTGTTATTTATGTTTAGTACTTCTTAATTGAGGTGATAAAAAATCACTAGCCAAAAGAAATATATTACATTTACAGTCAAATACCTTCAACATTGATTATCCATGACAAATATCAAAACCGTCATTTTCAGTGTAATGTGTCTTGGCTCTAGCCTTTGAATTGATACTGTTTTGGTAAATTTGTTTAATGTTGTATCTCATTATTTTACATTCTAGTCTATTTTTCAGGCTGTGTTTGAGTCTAATGACATAATTAAACCTGAAGAAAATGAAGTAAATGGTATAGGAACCAGCGATAGAAGGCATTCTCCCTCGTTAGATAGTGGCATCCATTCTGACTGGAACTATAGACAAAGGAGTATAACTCCGATTGATCGAATGAGTGTTTCTTCCACGAGGTATGTAATGTAGTTATGTTATACAAATTTGAATAAGATTGGTTGTGATTAAAACATAGTACAATAGTAGTTTTTATTAATATACAAGATAAAAGAACATATCGAGGGTTCAACGCAACAGTGTCGTAACTCATATGGAAATAAGAACAAGTTACGACAGTGTTGCGTTGAGCCCTCGATATGTTCTAAACACAATGGCATTTATCTATCATTCATCCAGCACTGAAATTGTTTGACTTTTTTACTCATTGATTACTCAGACAGAACAACTCCTCCCCACGTTTTTACTTCATTCTCACATTTTCCAACATATGACTTTTTCTCACATTTTCCGACATTTCGCAAAGGCCCAATATCTTATAGCGTGAGTCATTTCTTCATTAACACATTAAGTGCTGGTTATTCTTTATAGTATGTGTTTCATGATTCTTGTCTTATTTCAGTCAAGATTTAGATACCCAGGATGCAGACATAGAAGTTGTACATTTAGGAAAAAAAGGAAAACCACACAAACATAAGAAGAAGAAGAAAAGGTTTGTTTCTGTTGCGAGTATTTCTGAACCAGAAGCTTTAAATAACGATCATGAAGGTGATCATGAAGGACCTGTTATAGAGATCCCACCATTAGATGATATCAAATTATTCAGTGCAATATTAAATAGCCAAAATAACAATGATCCTGAGTTCATAGCTGGTGGTGATAGTAGTGATAAATTTGTTATATCTAGAACTCGTTCTCCTGGAGATGGGATGGAAATTTCTGGAGATAAGCAAGATGGAACTGTGCCTAACGTTAAGGATGATACTAAAGACAATGTGAATGATAGTGAAATAGATACAACTCAAGTTGATCAAAATAAAACTGATTTCCATGCTCTAAGTGATTCAGAAAATGACAGATTTGATGCTACCCAGTCCGACAATGAAAGTACTACAAAAGCTGAGTCTAGAGTTAAAAGTGGAACATTTACTGACATGATAAAAGCTAGAGTGTCGAGTATTGTTACTGCTGGTGAACTTATTGAAAGTGATGAACACAATGAGGAAAAGCCTTCAGAACCAAATGTGAAAGAAACCACTAAGAGTATATTTGATTATTCATTTGAAGCAGATAAGTCTGACAAGTATTTAGAGAATATTCTGAATGATGAGTCTGAAACTTCTGAGGCTATTATTGATACTACAAACCATTCTAGTGAAGTTACACAACCAGTTTCTCTAGTTCCTAGTATTTACAGCACGCAAAATGCATACACAAGCAGTGATGATGATGATACGGAATGTTTTGGACAAGGTCCATCACATGATCCTGCTTCAGCTCGCAGCACTCCATCTTTAAAATCGAACACTTCTTGGTCGAAATTCCAAGAATCTGGTGATAATCTGGATAAAATATCTGTCTCAAGTGGAAAAGGTTTAAGTGGAAATAACAGAAGAATAGTCTCACCTTATTCTGATTCGGATAATAAGCATTCTGAATTATACTCATCCAATCAGAATAGGAGTACATCTGTGATGTCATACTCATCAGCCAATGAAACAGAAGATGAATTGTCAGCCAGTCTTTTGTCTGGTAACAGTAGAAGAGGTAGCAAGTACTCAGCCAATGAAATGACAATTTACAGGAATTCTCCTGCTTTGAGTGTAGATACTCATTCCAGCAACCAGTCACCCTCCACAGATTTAGAAGGTTAGTACTGGTTAAATATCTGAGGTTTTGCGACTTACTATGTATAAATACAAAACTTGATCCTTTGTTTGCTGATTTTGACCATTGCAGGGATTTTTTTCCACAGTTTGCGAAAGGTACAAGTATCTACTGATTAGGTACCAGTATCTACTGATTTGAGAAAATTCATGTTTTGCGACTTTTGCCCTGAATTTACGATTTTTGATACAGTTTAGCATAATCCATCATTTCATTAAGTTATGAATATGTCAAAAGTGTGAAAATTTGTCATTTAACAGCTTTTTAAGATCAGTTCCTGAGTTCTAATAGGTTGCAGAAATGTATGACAGAAATTGGTGTGTTTGATTGAATTTTGTTACTGAAGAACCTAGATGGTAATCGAGTAAAATAGGAAGAGTTATATTCAAACATTTCAGTCAAAAATTTGTCTTTAATTTGGGAATTTGGGGAAAATGATTCAGAATGGGTTTATTGATCAGTAGCGTGTCATATAAGGTAAAAGTTCCTTCCTTATTGTGTACTTAACCATTGTTAGGACTGTGTATCTTCTATCTCTATCTTGAGGACCGAACAAGTAAGATCATATTGAAGGCATAACCTACTGGGTGTAAATCTGATAGTCTGGAAATTGTTTATGTTTTGTAAATTGCCAGATTCTTTGATATGTTTACTTTAAGAGATTTCAAAATCATATTTTGAAAGTATTGCTGTATTCAATTAACCAACTAGTTAAACCTGTCAATAAAAACTTTGTCATTCAAAAGGGTGGCCTTTGTTCACAGGTTTGACTGTATTATTTTTTCTTTGATGAATTGTAATTAACATTGCAGCCTCTGGAAAGGTACTTGAAGCTAAGGTGGAAGAATTGATTGTTCAGAAGAAATTGAATCAATACACACATCTCACATTTGGCGAAGATGAAGAAGATGAAGACACTAATGAAGATGAGATGTCATCACCTTTACGTGATCGTACTGCTAGTCTCAGTGCCGGTGAAGTGTTGTACGTACCTTAAGATGTCAGATTAGAACCACTTCAATACTTAGACTACCATATTATATAGTCTACTTATTTTGATATATTTTCATGGATTGGTTCTGTATTTCAACATTGAATGTAAAAATCTTTTCTATTTTAGATTAAAAAAAGATGAAGATTACATGGATTTACATTAATTTTTGCCCATAAATTGACTATGGTTAATAAATTATGTATTTAGTCTACTTTGTTCTAAAAAAAAGAAGTAACAATAATTTGAGTAATAGGATGAACTATTCTTATAATATAAACATTTTTTAGTAGAATTTAGCTGATTCAGCAAAATTGGACTTAATACAAAATTATTTTAAAGCTTGTACATGTATTATGTTTTGCAGATTTGATAACAACACCATGCTCTATTTGATGTTGGATGTTCTCAACGAGGATGACAGTGTTGTCAAGGTTAAGTTCTTACTGATATGTCAAAAATGCCCCTCCCCTAATTAAAGCTCCACCCATTTTTGAATTGCTTCATATGAATAAATGCGTCACTTACCAGGTGATTTTAAGATTGACTTAGCACGAATGTTTGCCATGTTGGGTTCATGTGCACAGGGACTTTGTCTTCCGTTAAGATGTCAAGGTGGGCGTAACTCAGTGTGAATTCATGTCATTGTGCATCAAGTCCCCTACTTAAAGGGTCCTTTACCATTCAAAGAGAGATAACTGATTCCTATATTTGGATATTTGTTTGCTGTTCTTATACTTCTGATACTTATTTATACTTTCTTTAATTTGTTTTATTGTCGACAGGTTGAGTGATTTAAGCTTTTGACTATGAATCACTAACTCCTCAGTGTTCTAATCCCAGCCTGGTTCAGAAAAAACTTGTGAGGAAGCTTTCCAAATAAATTGCAGAAGGCATTTGGCTCCACTCAGATATTTATAAATGGGGTCATATACTGGAGAAGTCGCCATATGACCAAAGCTGTGTGACAACCCAAAAATAAGAGCTTCATGAGATGGTGTTATTATACCCCTGCAAACGAAGTTTGACCTGTCGTTGGTCAGTCGGACGGTCTGTCCGCATAATGTTTGTGGAGCGAACTACTTCCTCATTTTTTAAGCTATTGCAATGAAATTTGAAATATGTTATCACCATGAAGTGTAGATGTGCAAGACACAATTTTCATGCCCAGCGATTCACTCATTGCAGAGTTATGTCCCCCTGAACTTAGCCGTATAGTGTACTATTGCAGTATTAGTGTCAAAGTGGCGGCGGGGTATTAGTCACCTCTGTGACAGCTCTAGTTTGTTTTGAGAAAATTCAGTATAATCACCAAATGATAACATTTATTTACAGATGTTTTGTTGCCAGCAGGGCCACACTGAGGGTAAAACTAAGACAATATTATTGCTTATTTCTGTGGCATCCATATATTTCTTACAAGCTGGAAAAGGAAAGAAAAAATTCCAAGCCTTAGCTGTGATACCCTATGATGATATAGACTTTGTCACGGTAAGTTTCTTTAGGGTTACTGCAGTTACATGCTCCCACTCTTTATATAAGCCTATGTGAATGACATTGAAATACCAGTAGGCCCGTTTTCCTTATTATTCCATTAAATGTTTTAGTGAATAAGGTCTCTGATTGGTAATCAATAACTCCTCACTGCTGTCAATTCAAATCCCACCCACGACCAGACAGTCACACGAGAGGAAGCTGTCGATCCAGCTAATGAAAGGTCCGTGATTCTATTCAGGCATAGTGTCTCTTTCCACTACGCTGACCAAAGCTGGAAAAGCTGCCAAATAATTTTGACTGTTGGTGCAACTTAAAACCATGTAAAAAGTGATTATTTGGGTCCCCAGAATTTTTTTTTTATCATGTTCTACTGTATTTTTGTTCAGATTGGCTTCAACAATCAAGTATTACATATAGCATGCAAGAATAAGAGACAGAAGTATTGGATCACCACTGGTGAAGAAATGATCACAATGTAAGTACTAAATGTCATTTTGTTACCAGTAAAATGCGGAGGCATGGGCTAATACTAGTAGACAGTGGTCTCATCACTATTTTTTATTTGCTTAGACTGTCCAATTAGTTCAATACTATAAAACAGGGCTTGGTTTAAATAACAGATAAACAAACAAATATGAAACAATTAGATATTTTAAACTAGTAGCATAATTATGATAATATAATGCTGTTTACCTTTCAGTGCTATTGTGGATTGTCTTGCTGATAGTATGGAGAAATGTGATAAAAAACCTGGACAGCTTGAAGTAGATACTAGTAATACTCTACAGAAAATATCTTTACAAAAATACATCAGAGCTGAGTGCCGTTGTGAGGTACGTATTTCGAGGGATCAACGCAACAGTGTAGTAACTCATATTGAAATAAGAACAAGTTACAACAGTGTTGCGCTGAGCCCTCGATTTGCAGATTTTCCTGCTGATTGTATGATCATTGGTGTTATTCTAGTAAAATGTGTAAATCTAAGAAGAAAATCTTTTGAGGTAACAATAGAATGCCTTCTATTGTTACCTGAAAAGATTTTCTTCTTAGATTATGGCTGTTCTTGTAAAATGCTTGTCGAAAAAGGTAACACACTTGTTGAAGAAGGAAATGAGAGCTGTCTTTTTATTGTGTATTCCTTGGTATAAGGAAGTAGTAATATTTCTAATTTCAAATTACTGGTATTTTAAATTCTTGTGCTGTATGCAACTGTGTTTTAGTACCTATATATATTGATGTGTTGCAATTGCAAGCATAATTATAAGTACATGTGTCTGTCAATTTATTCTGTTCCATTGGTTATTTGTTGCTGAAATTCATTTTGGATGTGTATTTTGGATGTTTCTTATGGAGAAACAGGTCAGAGCTGAATACACTACATGTATCTCTCTACTTCTTGTAATGCCAATGCCCTCGTGGAGATGTAGACACTGTAAATACTAATTACTTTTGTCAGTTTACTTTGGAACTGTTGATAGGAATTATGCGTTATCATGCATTTTACAGTTAATAAAACAATAAACAAAGGCACCAGTGGGAGAAAAAATAGTGTTTATGTATACTATAACTGATCGGAGAATTAGTAAGGCTAAAATATAAAAAATAGGTGGTAAGGAGTGACCCTTGTTCAAATGGTGGCCTTTATTTTCTTTGACTTCACACTCATAGTTTGTCTATTTCGTGGCCCCAAAACATTGCTTTGACCAGGATAAAACTTGAAAATGTTGCTTCAAATTGAATAACTGTAAAGATTTTCTTCTTTATTTAAGCCCGATGAAGCCGACGTGATATGTTATTCATTAGTGCATTGGGATGACCCTGGTACAGACAAGGGGTCATGTGAGTGGGACCGTGAGGGGTCACTGTATTACAAATCAAAGGAGACAACCAACATAGTTGGAAATCAAACATGGAAAATAGCATATGCTGCCCTCAGGTACAGAGTGTCTATAAATTTAATTTTAATGTATAGATTGACTCAAATGGTGTGTTTTCTGATACATATCATTATGTAGAAGAAAAGGGACTTCTTTAGTTGTGAATGAGCCAAACGAACATGTGTAGAAGATCTTTCATTTTTTTGAAAAAAGTAATACCAATACAAGACAATGTTTGTTTGTTTGTTTGTGTTACTTTTTATTTTCTCACCATCGACCAGAAACACCTCAAGTACTTACAGTAGTCTGTTGATGCAACCAGTGCTACTAGGTACTTTATAATGTTGTATGTTTGGATCTTCAGCGAACTCTCAATAAGGCAATGAGGGTATTTTTATTGAGCAGGAGTTGTCCTCAATAGTTGTCTGCTCTTTGAGTTGAACAGTTTCCATTCAATCTTTACCATGAATCTAAACTTTTTAAGGGCATAGTCTAGTTTGAAAACCAGTAAAATAACATTTATTACTCATGAAGTTTGGCTCCTGATTCAGCATAAATAATGAAACAGTCTATAGTTCTTCTTCAGTCTTATTTTAATGGACATATTTTGTGACAGTTTGGCAATCTTCTTTCAGAGACAATATGTTGTGTCTCTACCATGATAAACAGGATTCAAAACCGGCTCAATTCCTGAGTGTTGGTGCTGGACAGTGTGTTGGTTGTAAGAGGGACTTCAACTGTGATAAAAATCATGCTGTACAAATCATTGTCTCTGATGGAAGTAACTGGACTATCGCGCTAGAGTCTGAGGAAGAGGCCAACAAATGGCTGCAGGGACTCTGCCAGGCTGTTGCTGAAGGATTAAAGGTAAACCCCAACTTTACATCTGTAGATTTGTATTGCTAGGTCTCTGATGTAGTGATGTGGCATTGTGATAGGATAACATATCTCTGTACAAGTTCCTGGACAATTCTTTACTAGAAGTAGGAAAACTGTTCTGTTGAACAAACTTTAGTGAATCCGGTTAGGAGGCATTGCTGTGTTTCCTGTTGACATTTTTATGTCTCGGCCATTTGAAATGGCAATGTGTATAAAGTGATACCCCTGTCCATTCGTCTCTACAAATTTTGGTTTTCGAGGGATGACTCAAGAAGTATTTCATGGATTGGTTTACATGAAGGTGCTTAATAAAATAATTCAGGTCAGTTTAGATTTCTATTAAAATCCAAAGATTTCCCAGAAGTTCTGGCCCCTTTTTGACTAAGCTCTCAGTGGGAGCTTTCATGTCCTCCGTACACATTTATTATTTACTTAAGTATTAAGTCTGAAACAAGAGTCATGTATTTGTTAGTTTAAAATGCAATTAGCACACATCTTTCCTATGTACATATGCTTTATTATCAGATGAAGCCTACCAGACCATCCTGTGTTCCTTGCTGTATGGTTTTAAGCAAGTATAAAATATTAATGTGCCATGAAGACCTGGAGACAAACTTTATACGCACTCTAGGTAGTGCTAATCTACATGATATCACAAGTGTGTTCTTTGATGAATTGAATAAATCGTATCTCATCTTGGTAAGTGACTTTAATATTTATACACCCCTCTTTGATGGGGCATATATATGGGACACTCGAGGTAGTTTATAGGCACACTATCTCAGTTTGATAATTAACAAAAATCACAATAAAAAAATAAATGAAATAGACTTTGTCTGCTTTCATTTTTTTTTTTTTTAAAGGGGAAGACACTGGTACAAGGGGGGGGGGGGGTAACATGAAAGAGGCAAATTTGGGCAATATTCACAATGCAAATAGAGGGGGGGGGGGGTTGGGGGGGAGTACTTTATTTTTCAAGAGAAAGACACTGACTGTCAGTGTCACTTACTTAGTACAAAAAGAACAACCTGGCTTAATAAGTCCAATTCTTCCCATCTCCTGATGATTTTGATGTGGGATCTTGTGGCAGTTTTTTTTTTGGCTTAATATACTACTACGTAGATGGTGGGCGGAGTTAACATTGTCATCTATCTTGAAACCTGATGCTTTTGTAATTTTCATTTATTTTTAATCTTTATGATCTGAACTGGACTATAATGCAATCTACTTGCTTGTAATAGCCATCTTAAGCATAAATTGTTTTAAATGAAAGAAAAAATATGGCTTTAAGGTATTTGCATCCTGACTCCCAAAATTACTATCTCAAAATGAGGAGGACAGATTTTTTTAAGATTTGCATTGAAGTGTATGGTAGTATCCCATTTTTCAAAAATTAAAGAAAAAAGAACATCAATTTCAATGAAAACTATGGTAAAAAGATACACGAATACAGCATCAATACTTTCAATTAAATTTGAAAAAGGAAAATATCTATAGGTCACCATGCAATATCTAAAAAAGAAATTAATATTTCTCAACAAGAGCAGCAATTAACTATAATAAAGTTTAAAAATGTGTCTTGAAAAAACTGAAGTATCCAAGGTAACTTGTAAGAAACTAATGATGAATGTATGTTGAAAAATAAGCGACTCAGTTTCAAATTTTCGGGCTCTTGCCCTTCTTCAAGAAGAGCCCGAAAATTTGAAACTGAGTCGCTTATTTTTTTGAAGAAGGGCAAGAGCCCGAAAATTTGAAACTGAGTCGCTTATTTTTCAACATATTAAATACAACTTTCCTATGAGAGACAAACAATATTATATATAATGATGAATGGTTAAAATTATTTTTGTAATATTCATATTTTTGTTTAGCATTAAGCAGATATGAAAGTACAGTATTATGATCCTAATACCATAAGTGTATTGTTTTCAGGTATTTGAATCAGAAGAGGAAAATGTAAGCAGTGAAAGATGGGTTTTATATTTTAACAGTGATCACGAATGTAACAGATTCCAGACATCTCTGTCCCATTGTTGGTATAAACACTTCCAGGTATATGAAATAATTTCATTCTTTTGGGGAGAGGGGGGGGGGGTATGCCTGTAATCAACAATATTTTGATTATGTGTCTCTGAATTCTGTTTTACACTCAATATAAGTAACTGTCAACCTTTTTGCTTGATGAATATCCTTTGATGTCATATTTTCAACTTCATCATCACTGAGAACAGGCCCCGAGGTTAAAAATCTTGAGAACGGTCTCCAAGCTCAAAGCTCAGTTTTGTTCTCAAAGTATTACAGTTGAATAGATAGAGCTGATTAATGTTTGAATTCATATTCAGATCAATTATGGTGTCAGACTAATGAATCAATAATATCATTATTGTCTGATCACAATTAACTTAGAACCATTGAAAGACAAAATGTGAGATTTGAGCTTGGGAGTCCGATCTCAAGTTTTATAACCTCGGGGCATGGTGTTGGACACCATGCTCAAATACAGTAACAAGATGGCAGGCAATAAACCCTAGTTGGGTGGGTGGGATGAAAAATTTGTATTAAAATCTTGTTATTATTTTTTTAGGTTGAAGTTCCTGTGCTTCCGATCGATGACTTCTCACTACAGAAAATGTGCACTGAGATGACACAGCACTTGAGATCTGTTCAAACTATCAGTTAACTGTGGATGATGATATGAAATAGAATTTTTAATGAAAAGGATCCAGTTATCTGATCGTATGATATAGCATTGTTGATAACACGATAATTATAAAGCTTGGAAATCATGATGGTATATCATCAACTCAGTCATCTTATTTACCTCTATTTTTTCAATTATTCAATTCCAATTAATTAGTCATTTTGAGCCTCATGTTTATATAATGGTGTATCATACTGAATGCAAAAAAAAATGACATTAATTTTAAGGCTGGCCATTTTCAATTATTTTGAAGAAGATATTGGTAATTTTTGGACAGTACAGTGGATTGGTACATTTGTTAAGAAAGAAAGGACAAAGATAGTTTGAAAATAAGAGTCCATCGAATCTGTGTAATCGGTCACACTTTGTCTGTGATATTGTAGACGTAGAGACAGTGTTATACAGTGTCTGAGGTCATAAAACTTGAGATTGGTCCTTGACCTCAAATCTTACTGGTACTTTCTTTCTCAGACTGTACCTGACAAATTTACAGAATTCTGTTTGAAAACTAATCTACGGTAATCTAATTATAATAATCTGAGAATAATGTAAACAAAATGTTGAGTTCTAAATCGGTGATACTGATCTCAAGTTTAATCATCCCCAGAATCAAGTGGGAGGAAAATGGTTTGTGTTATACTGATCCTTGATCCTGTGAATACATCTGACTGAAGTGTTTACATCTCTGTATAAGCAGTTTTAGGCACCATTTTTTAAAGGTTTAGTATGTTCGTGTTGTTTTTATGTCCAATTGAAGAACAAAATTGTATGATACATGTATTTTGATAATTTAGAACATCTCTTTACCTACAGTTAGTTTTTGGAGTTTGTTTTGTACTTGGATTCTTTAAAACAGAAAAAAATATCATTTCTCAGTTCCGAATTCATAATTTTCTGTATAAATTGTACCAATAGTTTAACTGTTAATGATAGTGGATAATTCCTTTTGGCTATGTTGTAAAAACTATTTAAATTAACCAAGAAAGACTTATTAACTATATGAGGTAAAGGTAGGATAACTTGTCTGTTTTATGTGTTGGGCGTTTTGTGGAGTTACCTCCCTTTAATCACTCTTGAAGATAAATGGTGCTGAAACTGCTTTCAAAGCATTTTTCTCTACTAAACATTATTATTAGACATCATAATGTCATTGCTATATTAACATTTTCTAATTTTATACCATGTTTAATTAATTCATGTTAAATTGATCCATTTTTGAAAACAGTTTGAAATTGGCAGTACAGGGATAGAATCCCAAGAAATAATGGTTGTTGTACGCATATCTTTCTTTAGTTTATGAATGTTTCTTTGTTTTGTTCATGTATAATATGTGTTTCTGCCAATTTGTTTAATATGATCATTTAATTGATGACAAACATGTATGAGGTTTATGTCAGTGAAATATTTTGACTTGAGAATAATGAATGCTCATATTATGTTACCGGCATGTTGTGTACTTTAAATGGTGAAAATGAATTTCTTTGTCTGGTTGTAATTATTTCGTAGGCATGTGACCTCAAAATGAGTTTTAGTCTCATTTGTCCAAGTCTTATGTTCAGATACGTGTGTTCATTAAGGTTTAATATTACAATGTTTTTCTACAATGCTGCTAATATTTTGTAGGGTTCATGCAATTCTTGACATTCTCATGATACTTACATCCCTTGACTCATAGGATGCAGGTTAAGCTTCCTTATTTGTTTATCTTATTGTTGTTATTTTCATTGAAGTTATCTCCCTTTTTATAGGAATTATCTCTCTTGCCATCTCATTGGAATTATTTCCCTTGCTTTTGTTTGCAATTTTGTTGAAATTATTTTTCTTGTTTATAATTATACTTATTATCATTGATATAATTTTCCCTGTATTTTTTAACATAAGCTAGAACTATCTTCCTTATTTTAGCAATATTTGTATTGAAATTGCCTTCTTTATTGACATCTATTTTTTTACAATATTAGTTTTTAATTCAAATGAAAATACAGTATTAATTGTCTCATTTTAACTGCTATTGTGTTTCATATGATGAAAAATATTTTTTTTATTTTTGTTTACTGATAACAAGTGATTCACGCTGATACATTTTCTACCATGTCATTCAAACCATTTCCAGTTAGAAATTATTGTCTTCTTGTCTGTTCTATAAGTCAAGTAACTTATATGTACATTTAAGTTCCAAATTTGAAGAAATGTGTTAAACACTACAAATTTTTGCCAAACATTTCCTGAAAATTCTATATCTTATTGCTGCATGTAATTTATATGATTTGTCCTTGATATTCTACAAGGTTGTAAACTAATGCTTTTAAAGTATGATCTCTTTGCTTAACTTAGATACAACATTTTTACATTTGACTCTAGAAAAATGTTTTTATCTTAGAGTTTAATTACTGGTATCTATCTATATGACTATACTAAATGTGTGATACAAATTTTAAGTTGGTTGTCCAGGATAATCATTACCTGATATATTTCTTTCAGTCTGTATTTTTTTTACCAACTCCAGACTAATACTCAAAGTAAAATGTTCTTTTCAACAAGGTTGATTAAGAAGTACTAAATCTTTCACATTGTATGTTGAATAATTATATCAATACTTTGCACAATATTGTCAATCTAAAAATGTGCGTGGAATCGACCCATATATTATTCCACTATAAAACATGATTTGTTGTTCCATTTTACCCATCTGATTGTAATCAGGCAGTTACAGTGACTATTTGAATGATATATCAGATTACATGACCTCCCGTAAGCGGCCCTCTCTTGAGCAACAATCTCCCATCAACAACAGAAGGATATTTTTCAACTGCACGATTTAACTTAATTTAGCCTCTCTTGAGCAATAATCTCTAAACAACAACATAATTTTGCTTCTCCCAAAGGGTGTTGATTTGGAGAGGTTGCGCTGTATTTGTTTTATACTGAGGAGTTAATTTGATGAGCAAAAAGAAAAAATAGTACTTGCAGTGCTCACCTAAAAAGTATATTCATGATTCATGCAATTTATTTTAATTTGTGGTAGGATGGAAGTATTAAATGTGTTCCTATATTTTGTTATTGATGAAGTGTAAGGGACCACATTGGTAATAGTCTCTGACTAGTAATCATTAGCCTATACTTGTTGATAAAATACAGATGTTTTTATCATTTCTGTATTCATAGTTAGTAAGGCAATACAATGCAAAGAAGTAAAGAAACCTCTATGTTTGCATAACTCATTAAAACTGATACTAGATGCTTAAGAAGCTTGCTTTACAGCCATAATCGCTTTAAAATTATACAGTCTAAAACAAAATTACACTAATTTTGTATAAGGATAATAGATTATAATGCCCCCACAAGCAGATTTTGAGAGGGCGCCAGTGTATATTGGGCGTCACTCTGTCGTTGGTCGGGCCGTCGGTCAGTTGCTTCATCCGCATACTATTTCACAAGTTTGTGGAGCGAACTATTTCCATATTCCTCTTGCAATTGCACGGAAATTAGAAATATATCATCACCATGAAGTGTAGATGTGCAAGACACAATTTCCATGCTCACTGATCCAGACATTCCAGAGTTATGTGCCCTTGACCGTAGCAATATAGTATACAATGGCATTCTTAGTGTCAAAGCGGCAGTGGGGGTATTAGTCACTTCTGTGACAAAGCTCTAGCTGGAACAGTTCCAAAAGACTGCTTGCTTGCTCTAGATAAGCTTTGTTTATATCTGTTTTTATCATGTATTATAATTATATAGGTTAGCGTTTCAACTGGTGTTTATGTTTTGAACAATAACTGACAGCATTCCTTTATGTATCATGTTTTATTCAGGTGCATGATTTACTGGTAGAATGGATGATAATATGGGCCAATTCTATAAGAATGATGTATACGATCAAACCTGTATTAGTGACCACCTTTGAATAAAAGCCATCCTGTGAATAAAGACCATTCTTTTAAAACCGTCAATGATTATTAGGACAAATGACCTTCAAATAAAGGCCACATTTTCTGTCTCAAGGGTGGCCTTTGTTTGCAGGTTTGACTGTAATTGTTGGGAAACTCTTAAAAGACCAGTTTCCTCATATGCTTGTTGTGGTACATGTACCTGTCCTATTATTCTATTTTGAGAATGCTTTCCAGTTGTATATTGGCTTTGAAGTTACATTCTGCTTTGTGTAAAAACAATTTCCTCCCCTTTGATCTTTGACCAGCCTCGAAGGTCAAGTGGTCAAGGTCGCTGACTTCAAATCACTGTAACCTTTAGATAGAGGGTCGTAGGTTCGAGCATGTCTCTTTTTCTTAAAAAGTAGGCAGTTGCTTACAGAGGATAGCAGACTAGTACCGGTACTGGTTCTTCTCAGGAGCAATGTTTAGGTGAACTGTCCACCTCATATGACTCTTGACTGTTGAAAAGGGGAATAAAACTTGATATAAACGAATAATATTTTATCTTTGACTATTATTGTTTTTGTTGTTTATTTTAAAATAGAGATTTTGTTTTTAATTTAGGTGAATAGTATAGATATATAGATACAACCCTGAAAAATCTTGTATCTGCTCCGGTACCAAAACTAGAGCTGGGAGGTTATATCAGTTTATCGATATATTGCAATATCAGCTAGACAATATAATTATCACAATATTTTTAAGCATACCGATATATCGGGTTTCGCTTAAATAACTGAACTTTTTGTTTTTTATTGTAAAAATAGTCTAAACTTAGTCTTGAAGTATGATATATGTCTGAATGCTGGTCAATCTTGTATTATTAACTGTGTACGCAGACATCATTGTACATGTACCAATAGTCTCGACATTGCTAAAAAAGAATAGATTCTTTTAAGCATGATTACCCAATTACACTGACACCAATAATCTGTATTATTACCTAAGGCATTATATAAATGTTAATTCGTCATTTGTTACTGTAAGTTCGCAATATATACCACGATACATATCGTGACACAGCATACAATATTGCGATATATCGTGATACGATTTTAAGGATCGATACCCAGCTCTAACCAAATCCATTAACTGTCCCTTGGTGTATAATTGCAGTATCATATTTGTTTGTCTCCTTTTCAAAGATGGGAGACACATTTGTCTTTGATAGTTTTATGCTTTAGTTTTCTGATTTCTTTATCTAACTTAGAGATTTTTTGTAATGTATTTCAAACTTCATAATTTTTGTGCATTTATCTTACTAAGTAAAACTGAAATAGTATTTCTTGGGTGGGATACCGATATACCTTCAATGATGATTAAGACAGTATAATATTCCACCATTAAAAGTGGAAAAGTGGCCAAATGGCTACTGTTGGTATGACATTAAACCCCAGTAAAAAAAGGGAAAAAATAATTTGCTTCATTTTAAAGTACATAGGGGTGGCAAGCTTTGTCATTTTATGAAAAGAAATTTATTAACTCCCACAATTTTGTAAAAATGAACTTAGTGACTTTTTAATACTGTTCAAAAATGGATTAGTATTTTTTCAACTGATTTATGCATGAAGCCTTTTAATGTTTATACTGCCTATGCTGGGACTAATATGTTTTTGTATTCATTATGTAGTTACAATTGTTTTTAAGTTAATTCAAAATGTTACCATAATCAGATTAAACTATTTATAAAATAGTTCATACATACCAGTTAAAATATGTTTTTAATCTTATGTCAATTTAACAAGCACCACCCACCTTACCTAGTTTCTTTCATGTTGGAAAAGTACTTCAATATACTAACATTTGTCAACCTCAAAAGCAGTCTTTCCGTTGTACTGGGGGGGGGGGAGGTTTATTTTTTTTATTTATTTACATGACGGTAGTACTTAATTGGGTAGAAACAGTATATTTCACTCTAGGTTATGGATTAATGTTGTGGAATCAATAGTTTACATTGCAATGATTGCATACATGATCCCTAGTGACCATGCAAAAATCTTGAAAGAAGTAAAAATCACATTATTGAAATCTACCATTTATTGTATTGTAGATGGTTGAAGGATCTGTAAATTCTTTTCTAGTTTGTAAAATTGTCTTAGGTTGAAAACTAGGTAACCTGTGATTTTAAAAATGTGATCAAATTATATATTATTATTACACAGAGTCACTCTGTACTTTGTGTATCATTATATAAATACATGTTTCTATTTTTGTAGTTAGCCTGCTTTGTATTTTAGTCATGTGTTGTACAGTAAAATTTTGGAAAACCAGACCCCTTACAGACATAAAACCAAGTCGGTTTTTCTGAGAATTCATGTTTTCAGAGAACTTTTGAAAATTTCAGAAAAAAATTGAACTTGAAAAATCGTTTGATTTTCAGGGAATTCCGGTTTTCAGTGTTTTGATTTCCAGGGAATTCCGGTTTTCAGTGTTTTACTGTATAATGTATCCATAATGTAAGTGCTTAGCATATTCAACCATGTCTTCCTTCAATCACTTGTACAGAAAACCTTTAATATTACAATAAACAGTCTCAATGTGGAGAAGGTCTCATTATAGTGAGTGAGTGTAGATAAAATATTGAAAACAGGTACGAAAATAAATGATTGTTGACTTGTTGTAATGAAGTCAGAAGTGGTCACTGAGAGGTTTCACTGTATAAATCAGTTGGCTTCATATTATTTTTGCATGTGTGCATGCTCCAGTTCATTGGCATTCCAAGTTCAAGTGCAGTATTTTGTGCCAAATGTTTTTGAATTAAGGTTTGTTTGCATAATCTTTTGTATGAATGTACACTGGTTTGACATATATTTTGTTATTGGTTGTATCCAATATCAGTTTGCAAATTTGTTATTAGGCTACGGTAAAAAATGTTTGTTTGTTGGATTGATGGATGGATGGATGGATGGATCCAGTTTTGATGGAATCAACATGGTAACTGGAAGTTTCTTTTTATGGAATTCCTAAATTACTTTCAATGAAAACTTTAGGGGTCTGACCTCTGGCAATACCTTTTACTTAACTTGGTCTTTGTTCTGTGTTTTCTTTTCAAATAATAAAATGGAATCAAATTCATTTTTAGCGTGACAGTTTTCGAAGAAAAGGTTGTACTATTGTGATCACTGTGTTGTCTGCGGATGCATCGTCTATGCAAAATTTTAATGTAGCTCATAACTCAGTAACTAAAGAAGATCGAAACATGAAACTTCATCTCACTGAGGTAGTGAACAGATGACCATTGGTACCACCCACAGCACTCATGTTTTATTTTTGTTGTTTGAAATTTATGGAAAAAATATATATATACGGTAGCATAACATGATAAACAATGAGTTATTAAATTGAATTATGAGGTTTTTCTAACAGACACTTTTTTATTCTTTACCTTAATTGCTTACTGTGTTTTCTGGCATTGAAAAAATGTTGGCAAGGTTTCTGTGCCATCATTGGGTTGTAGATATTTATGAACACTTTATAATGGTTTTGGCACTGGCTATATAATGATCTAGATTAATTAGCGCTATTTCCAATGCATGGTTTGGATGAAACAAAATAGTTTATATAATCAAACCTTAGCTTCTGACCACCACTACAAACTACAGCCACTCTATGGTCATAGTCAACCTTTAGGATGCTTTATTGATACAATTGACTGAACAAAACTTGAATTGAGGGCCAACTGTGCATGATGTTCATATTTTCCCCTTCCCGGTCCTTCACAGGTATATCTGTATATACTGATTTCATAGGAGATATCATATTTGGCTTGATGTTTTCCATTGACTGAAATTACCAAAATAGTTGAGCCTTTGTTTGTGATCTATTTATTGCATAAATGTTGTATGTCATTATGAAGCATTGTATTTACAGTCAAACTTGAAGACAGGACACCTGTTAATAATGTTTGCATTGTTCAATATTGATCAATGACAATGATGTATTTTAATCAATTATTCAGTATTTTAATTATGACCTTGAGGAGTTATTTTATAGCCTTGAATACTAAGCACATCTGTAAGAACTGTGTTCTGTTCAGTTAAATAGATTCATAAAGTAAGAATACAAAAGGGCTAAGATGGCTTTGTATCATTTATATAAGTACCTATTTTTTTTATTTGCTTCATTGTGAAAATTTTAACTTAATCATTATAAATAAGCTCATATATATCTTAGGTTGTAAACCAGTCTCAAAAACCCAGCATCTGATTGGTTGATTTTTTCAGGCTGTTTTCAAACAGACCAATAGCATGGCTGCATTCTGAGACTGGCTCAGCTATCATTAGTTCTATGACCTCTATTATCTAATGCACACATATTAATTACTAGGTTATGCACCTTTTACTAATGTTTAAATATAATCCGAGAATGTCTGAGCTACCTTTCCAAAATGTATGATTATCTCATTCTGCCAAGTTAAACCACATTCACAATGTGTGTATTTGTAAACATAGAATAGTATGTATATATAGATACTACCGGTATGTATAGTAAGCTGATTACGCTATCACTCGGTATACGCATGATCATTTTTTTTTTGCATGTGACTGGTTTATCACGTGTATGGATTTTCATACTTAGCAGTGGTCTAGACAACAGGAATGGACAGTTGTTGATAAAATATCTGAAATTAAATAGTTAATTATTATTCATATTTGTTTAAATCTTTCTATTCATAGTTTTGTTTTATCTTTGTGAATATTGTTATATATCTTGACTTATCATTAATTTTAGACTGTATAGTACAGTCAGTGTTCCAGTAACCTTGCACTTATATTTATGGGAATCATAAATCTATAAACAAAATGTTGGCAAGGAGGGTTAACGTTAGTGGAGGTGTTACATTTTGTCAGTGTCTTAAGATTTATTACATTAGACAATATGTCATAATGTTCATGTTATGTTGGTTATACGTTTTGTGAACATGTGAAATCAGTTTAAGGCCATTCTTTGTAGCAAAATAAAATTAGTGTCTCAAGTCTGACACATAAAAATTTTGCAGTTATAATTAGGATATCTATTTTTTATTTGTCTGGTATGTGTTATTATTCATAATACAATGCATGCTGGAAGTACTCATAACATTTTGTCTGGCAAATTTGATAGACCTGTCAAAGCCAGGTGAAAAATGTATTTGAAAGTTTGGCCTAAAATTCAGTCAATTTGGTGTACCTGGTAACTGTCTGGCAAGCAGTATACTGATGGAATAATATTCAGTAATTTTGAATTTGTTGGTTAATTCTTTTTTTTTTATGTAGGGAAAGAAACATTGGGTGGCATCCACATTTCTGCCTATCAATAGTGGTTATTTTATATTTCATACAGTAATTGTTTGTTGGGCCATGTCTAAATTATTTACGTTGACTGTTTCTGCTTGATGGGCAAAAATTTTATCCAGTTTTATATCAATCAATTGTTGTAAAAAATATACTTTTTGTGGCCAGTTCATCTAACAGAGTTGAGATACTAGTTTTCTTGTGGCCTTATACTTCCTTAAGTTATAGTTAAGAGATGGTTACTATATGTTGTTAGGATGGTTATAAATTGTGAATTTGGGTCTATAATGGACAAACGGACCAAAAACATATTTAGCATGTTTATATGTTTATTGTAATTTTCATACATTCATAATGTCTTAGCTACCTGTAGACACCAGTTTGTAGAAAGTATAATAATTTTGTTTATCAGTTACATTGTGTTAATCAAACATGTTGCAGAAACTGTCATTCATTCATAAGTCGTGTGGCCATTTTAGGCCAAATTCACCATTATACACTATCCATACTAAAATGTATGAGCTTCAAAATTATTCTATTATTGTTTGTTTTTATGCTTATTGTTAATGTTACACTTGCCCTGAACTGTTGTTTATAATTAGTGGTTACATTGATGATGATGTTTCCTTTGAACTGTTTTTACTATGTGCTTTGTTAAATGATATGTCATGTGGAAACTGTGTACTACAGAAATATTCAAATGTGCAATAAATATAACATGATAATGTGGTCAGAGCTTTATTTTCTTATAAGGACTGCTCTATTAATGTTTTGGGTATTATTCAGCCTTGTGAAATTTCGTGTGGTATGTTTGCATGTAATGTTTTATGTCAATTTTCTCTTTCACTTCTTTACATGTATAGGCTTTTAAGATGTTCAGTCCCTATTTTCGTCAGAGTTGTCTGACATTTTGTATTTTTCAATCTTTCGTGTAATGCTAAATTCTGCACATAAGGATCCTTTGCTTTAACAATTTATGATCATAGCTTGACCAAGTCTGTTTTGAGCCATGATGAAATTATTCATATTAAATATTCGGAAAAAAATCTGGAATAGAACTCAATCTATTAATTGGTTCATAAGATTATGTTCTACCCTCCCGCATTAGCGAGACTTGCAAATACCGTTGTGCTAAATTGTTCTTATCTATTATCCGTAAATGTCTTTTTCTCAATAACTTGATGTTCCAATTATCTACATCCCACAGTTGATTTAGTGTATTCTTAAGATAAGATCAGATTTATTTAAAGACTGCAAGACAATAACAATATAACATAAGCCATCTAAGAGCTTTTGAGCTGACTATATAACTAGAGTAAACAACAATAACAAATTATATAAGAGCTGTAAAAAACAAATGCATGTTTAAGAATATACAGACAAGCAATGAAGCACATTTAAAAACATCTATTAACAAAATATTTTAAAGTAAATAATAATAATAATAAACTTATATAATTAAGGAATGCACAATTCTTTTATTATGCACATGATGCATAATATACAATTATTGACAATGAAAAGAAGACACTGTAAATAATACATCATACATTACATATAGCATGCAGTTAAATATACAAAATATTAATAATATTAATTTGTGTAATGCAACCCCTGTACTCATTTTTTACAAGCATTACATTTGCAATTTTGCCCATTCCAATTTAAAATTAACCCCTTGAACTGATTGAAGCTGTTACATTTTCGAAAGTCTTCCGGGAGAGAGTTCCATAGTACAGGGGCTGCATACCTGAATGAGTTTTTACCAGATTTAGTAGATCTCACATGTGGAATCAGAATAGTGGAAGTTATATTTTATTATCTTCCTTGCTCAAAACACATGGTTGAGCTATACTTGTGTTCATGTTTCATTGACCTATCCACTTAGAATGTTTACAAACATTGAGTAAAAATACTAAACTGTAGCAGGAGTTTAACAGAAGTTCAACTTAAGGTTAGATCTACATGTATCTGATTTTTAACAACATTATATTTACAAACATACAGTAGCTCTTGCCTCTTACCGTCTGTATTAAACAATTTTCATGTTACATGCCACTATAAAATTCACTTTACCATGCATGCATGGTCCCTGGTTTGTGTACTAGTACTTAAATACCCATGTCCTACACAAGTTGCTATCACCATCTGATCATGAATTACTCAAATCTTCAACCAATTAGTCATGAATAATAACTTTATGAAAAAAAAAAAAAAAAATCTGAATATATGCACTGGTTTTGAACTTATGTAAACTAGATTAACAATCTTCCTCTGGAACTAATGGTTGTTCAGCGATACAAACTAAAGTACCGGTACATGTAATAATACAGTCTACTTACGGTACATAATTATACACTTGTGTACTTCAGGACATATTGCACCTCCAATCAGCAATCACACTGATTATACAGACTCCAGTCCTAGTACAAAACCTGCATACTCATACTTTTGAACTGTCATTGTTTGAATCAACTATTATTTTATCATGAAATAAAAAAGGGGTTACATGCAGATTCCAATATATAGCATCCTTGATTTCATCAGAGACTGTGTCTCTGATTTCATGGACAGCTGAAAACAGTAATAATGAAAACTGAATAAATTGTTGAAAACACTATATAGGTACTGCACCAATCATTTGTACCGTAAGTTTATGTCATATAATTCTGCAGTATATATCATATCAATGACATCAGGTAGTTGTATTAAATACAACTATATTTATATATATACTGTATTAAATACAACTGTATTTAATACAACTACCTGATGTCATTGATATGATATATACTGCAGATATATCATATCAATGACATCAGGTAGTTGTATTAAATACAACTACCTGATGTCATTGATATGATATATACTGCAGAATTATTTGTATTATGTGGATAAAAATAATGTATCTGATTTGTGGCTCAAACCCGGGACCTTGAAGATCTTGCTTGCAAATCAGACGCTCTTGGTACAAACTGAGCTTATCACAGGCTGTTTTATTTAGTTAATACAACTACCTGATATTACAGACAATTATTCATAACAAGACTACAAACAATACTTCTTCATATATATAGCCTAATTACAACACACTGTCATATATTTTTACTGTTTTGTCTAAGTCCTGGGCAGGGATGCTATATTACGTACATAATCAGCATCCCTATCCTGGGTTACCTACTGACCATTGTTAGTGTTTTTTGTATACATAAGCATTACTTAAGCATTAATTCAGAGACGTAGCTAACAATTTGTTAACTTTATATGTACCGGTATCTGGTTTTAATATCATTGACAAAATAAAAAAACAACTTTAATTTAAATTATAATTGATTTGCCAATCAAATGCAATTCTTTTGATCCTCTTGATCTTGAAAAGGACTAAATATAGCTCTACACACAGGCATGAGTATAAATCCTTGGTCTTGATAAAAAAATCTTTACGTACGCCCCTGGGCCATTTAAATATTATATAATAATGTTGTTTTTCACAAATAAACGCACGCATTACTCATAAGTCTATGCATGGTTCATCTGATGTGTTAGTCACAATGTTTACCGTTCAATGCTACGGGGATATCAAAGAAAATCGATAATCGGTACAGTAACGTTGCGATACGTAAATCTAAGATTTAAATATCTCGGCCTGTTTACGAGCTGTTTCGGTACCTGTGACCCATATCAAATAAATACCGGGTCAAAAATCTTTATTCACGAGGTCAGGGAATGATCGTACGAACAGCCAATGAAATGAAAGACCGATTTAATCGAGCGTTTTGATTGGTTAACAGCAGACACACATTCACACACTGCGTGCATTGTAGAAATTTTCCAAACATTGACTGAAGTAAGCTAAGTAGTGGACATTTCGATGGCGGATTGAATATCTACAGTTCCATGGCTTCTAATGAAAATTATGGAATACATCTTCTTGCTGGAGGGTAGGAAAATGCATTTTTGTTATCTATTTGTGTTTAGAAATTTGTTTAGAAAAATCGTGTCAATTTCGTCTGATGAAACTCAAAAGGACGACCATGTGATTCTATTTTGTAAACAAATCGGTCACAAACTAGCTTCTTGCATCGTGATGTGTTATCATAGTATGTTAAAAACGTGCGACATTTATCTGAATTATCTCTGTCATAGATTTAGTTCACTGTGGCTTAGAAAGGTGTTTTTATCCCCAAGGTCGCATTTAAAAACACGTAAATAAAGTTGAACTAGCTACTTATGTAAGACTAATTATGAGATCATAAGACATATCCTGTGTTTTTTGACGGAATAGACCCCATACGGTAGTAGTTTGCGATTATGACAACGAACCTGGCTAGTTTGGTTAGCCTTAAAATCTTTGATTGTATTTGAAATTATATTAATCATAACCATGTTCTTAATTCTGTATGACAGTCATGTAAAATAAAACTGTTCATTTGTTGACATTTTTGTTGTAAACTTGTTCTGAAGTTGTAGTGGCTGCTGGCCTAAATCAATCTAACACATTTTGTTCCTCTTCCAAATTCTGTACCATATCCCTCTCTAGGGCATCTTCATATGATGTCACTTGTCGCAAAAGCCCTAATAAAAAATTGTTCTTGATCAAGTTCATGATGGCTTTACATGTCTGTCAATGTTACATTGTAACAAGCTAATAATAAAGTAATATCATGTCAAACATAGTAGTACTATTACTAATTAAAGAGTCTGACTTAGGCTTAGTGTCTGTAAGACTAAGAGTGTATCTTATAAAAAAATAAAACATTCTGAGGAGCTTTACAAGTTTTAAATGTATATATTATGATAGTTCTGGGTCCCATAACTAAATTGGTCTTTTATTTAGTCTTGTTGACCACTTAGTTATGGAATTGTCCTCTTTCAAAGTTAACAGCTTAAGACCCTTGTTCATGCGTCTACATGTATTGAATCAGATCATTTCACATGCTTTCCGAAATGCTACAGACTGAATCCAAAGCATTAACGAGGAAACTAAGAGTAGTATGAAACATCGGCAAAATATTCGATAACTTTCATCTGTTGAAGGTATATTTTAGGTCGTGTTGATGGATTATACTATAATTCATTGAACTGTACACAAGTTTTACGTAAATTTGTATGTTAAATAGGAAAACAAACGCGACTCAGATTGAGTCGTTTACCTGTTAGCTTTTAAAGAACAGGTGGCTTTGAAGATGAACTGCAATGTAATGCATACGAATCATCGTCAAAGACCTTCAACTAATATTATGACTAATAGGATAGTTTGCTCTAAACGTTTGTTTAACTTCCTTTTATTTACTCACTTTCAGAATTGGTGGTACGGTCGGTGCTGTCTTGACATGTCCTCTTGAAGTTGTGAAGACTCGTCTTCAGTCATCAGTTGCTAGCTTTAATTCAGTGTGCCTTCACAGTGTTAGTTCTAATATTAATCTCATTCACGGCAGTAACATTAACTATAGTGCAATTTCTAGCGGGACTGTTCATGGTACAGCAACATCAGGATCTCTAGCAGCAGAGCGAGCACTACAGATTGCTCACAGTCGATCAGTCGGATTGTACTACTGTCTCAGGTAATTTTCTCTTTTTAATCCCCAAGTCTACAGTTTAGTTCAAATTTGGATTAGGACCTGGCTCACATCATGGTTAAATATAATTCTTTGATCATACCACGTGTAAGAATATTAAGATCTGCTATTTATAATAAAGAACCAGTCATCATGATTTATAATTTTATATCATAGAACTTTATGTAAATTAGAAATTAGAAGGGTGCTTCTTGCAGTGCACTAACACTAGTAACAGTGCATTCTACTCTATCCTAGGTACTTCTACTTCTAGCAATTTCAAACATAGGGAATAATTTTACTGTTTCTTTGGCTGACAGCTAAGGACTGGGGAGATATAGCCCCTACTATTTCATTACTATTATATGTCATTGCAGCCCCCTGCACTTTGAAATGAATTGCTCTATAGATAGATACAAAATACGATTTTAATGATCCAAATGTATCATTCATTGTTAGTTGTTATGAATTTCTAATTGAATTCATAAACTCGATAAAATTGGACAAAATGCTTATTTAGTTATTAGCACCACCTTTTCTTTCATTTGTAGGTACATTGTGCAGCATGAAGGTGTGTCTGCATTGTTTAAGGGTCTGGGCCCTAATCTAGTTGGTGTAGCCCCATCCAGGTAAGTTTTAGAAGTTTTATTTTTGAACCTGTCTTAATACTTGTATAGTTGCAAATTAGACCTGATTATCTTGCAGCGGTATTTAAATAAAAAAGTGTTAACCGAGATAATATTTTCATATGATAATTATATATGATATTGCCTTATTTGTCCTGTCAGTCTATAGAGTGTACCTAGATATGATAGTTTGTACTTTTCTATCGTTTCTGTGTTCCATTGTCTTAATCAGTCTTTCTTCAAAGTGAAGAGATGCTTGGTGGTCTAGTGGTTACATTGTACATGTCCAGCAAGTGGACTGAAAGTTTGTTGGTTCAATCATTCTCTGGGACATCTTTTCAATGTCCCCCTCCCAACTATGCAGCAAAGTCAAGTTTCTAGAAAATCACAAGAAAATGGCGAAGCGTGTATCAACATTTGTTTTTCTATAATGCCCAGTGATGGTATATGCTTGACCCTTTTCTTGTGATTTTCTAGACGCTGGCTTGGTAGTTGGGACGTAGAAGCACAGCACAGTTATTTTGTTACATAAAATTTGATCTATGAAAGGTAACTGATTTACAGTTTGTCCTGATTTCTGTACATGTGTACGGAAATTATAAGTGATTTTGGTTCTCGGCACAATTATCATTATGCGATATATATTTTCCAAATTTCAAATGAAATGCGGACATTTCTTTGGACAAAAAAAACTGTAATAACTTTTACTTAAATATCTTACCCTCTGTAGCAAATTATGCCTCTTACGAAAGTTCTAAAAATAGTACAAACAATATGATGCAAGTCACCACATTGAAGATTTCATAAGCTGGCTTGAAAGTCAAATTAACTTCTCAAGCTATTCTGATGAAAGATTTTGCATATTCTTGCTGATACATTTTGTGTTGATCTTGATTTAGGCCTAAATTAAAAATATGTTTGTTTGCCCTTTACCGACCGTGAATTTTAAAAGAGTAGGTAGGAAAAATATTTTATTTCTGAATTTGACCTTTACCTAGCATGAAATTACACTTCTATCTAGAAGCATGCTATATTCATTTTATGTATTCTGCTACCATACAACAATTTATTGTGTGCTTTAATCAGCCATAAACGTGTACCTTCAATGCCTGAACACACATTATTGTTTTCCTTCATTACTTCAAATGATACCTACTTTAAATGTTTATCGAAAGCACTGAGTACATGTACATTATGTTTTCACATCTAAAAATAAAGTTCTCCCAGATTTTGCTATAAAATTTTTTGAGTCAGCATGAATATTTTGGGTCGGTCGGTAAAGGGCAAAAACTTGATTTTAATTTAAGCCTCATCAACTTAAGCAGGGTCTCAAGGCACTAATTTGACCCTTAAACCCCAAAAAATCATTTTACAAAAATGATGTGTTATTTTCCCTCAAATTTAAGGAAAAGGCTTCTTCCCCTACCTGTGAAAAAAAGCCCTGCATTATGTTTGCTGACTTAGTTTTCCAGAAAAAACGTTGACCTGGGTTGTTTAACTCCAGACATTGAAATCACACAGCTTAATTCATAAGCTGCTATGCTCTGTGTATGGTGAATTTCCACTGTTGCGCTGCTTTTCCGTTAAGTCTATATTAGTCAAGTGTGTGTATCTATTTATAGAATCTAGAAATGAATTGATTTGTTTACATGATTTGGAGTTCACTGTAGTTCAAGCTTGTCACTGTACTTCTAAATTTATCTAATGATCATATTTGGGTTATGGTTATTTGTTTTGAATTTAATTACTGGTACAGAAGTATAGTTTTATATTCCGTCTGGAGGTGTCAAGGGCATGTAAAAATTGCAACTGAAAATGCAAAATTGTCTTTAGTACATGACTGTATGCTATAGTATTCATTTAGATACAGAATTTTACTATTACAGTTCTAACATATAATGAGTACAATTGGACAAAAAATTCAATGATTTAGTAGATCTGTAAAAATCCAGTGTCATCTTCTCTCTTTATTGGTAGAATGATGAATCGTTTCTCTTAAGTATCATAATTGATATAAAGCATTTAAGGATCCGATGCTATTATAAAATGATAAGCATTATTTAATTAATTTGTTTTCAACATTTTGAGCAAGCGTTAAACGTGGTCAAGCTATAGTGTGGAGTCAGTGCTAAGTTGTATTTTCTACTGTATTTTATCTGTCTACAGTAAAATGCTATCAAGGGCCTTATTTACATTATAAATAGCCAATGTGTCATTTTAAGGTCAAATTGTGGTCACACGTATGACCTGTTAGAACGAAATGTAAACATTTTTGTTGATAATAAAACTGACCTATTAGCAGGTTTAATGTACTATATTTCATAAATTTCTGTGTGCCTGAAATTTATGCGTAAAAATTTGAGTTTTTGTCTTTGAGATTGGAACTTGTTGTCCCTATAAACTTACTTAAATAAACTATGTATAATTTATTTATTATATATGTAGAAATTATAATCACACCGATGTTTAATGTATTAAATCAAGTTAAATGAACAGTCTGCGAAATTAGTGGTGGTCCTGTTGTCCAGTTTTTCATTTGGACAACCTACTTTTCATTAACAAATCAAATAAAAAGCAGTTAAGTTTTCAGTTTCGGGCAACCGCATTTTAAACCTTGATTTCACAGACTGAATGAATGTAATGAACAGTCACATTTATTAGAAAAAAATCTGAATGTTGTATTTGTGTGTACTGATTTTGCATAAAGCCAATCTTTAATTATAACATTACTGGTATAAATATAATTCTCACTACACAGGGATCCTATGGACCGAACACTGTTGAAGAGTCAGTGGCTCATTCCATAGATGCATGTATAATAGTTTAATGTTTTGGCGTTTTTCTGGTTTCTGTACAAATTGTCTTTCTATTTGCAGGGCTATCTATTTTTTCTGTTATGCAAACTCCAAAAGTTACCTTAACACAGTACTCAACCCAGACACGCCTCTTGTACATGTGGGAGCAGCCATCACAGCCGGTATGTTATCAAATTTCTATGGACTTCAGCTTTGATTCTTTTGAATTAATTTGTATAAACAGAATTATACCAATCACCTCAAATTGTAATAAGGATATTCCCCATTGCTTAGGATATACTTATGTACTATCGATACATGGATAAAAATGATAGTAACTTGTCATTATATCATGAATTCGTGAATATTTTTAAGTTCTGTCTTTGTTAACATTATTTACATATTGTCATTTTATGAAATCCCTTTCCTTTGATTCTAGTGTATACATATATCAGCTAGAATACTCATAGATTGAAATATGGCATGACAATTATGAATGTCTTAGTTCATATTTTATTACAACCACCATCCTGATACTTACAGTGTAGGGTTGAACTGGCAATTCCACAATGTAATTAGCCTGTTAAAAATGTCATTACTTGATAGTGTGTATGTTGAATGAAATGTCAAGGTCATTTTATTACGTTTCAGTTTTCTATTGTGAAAAATTCCAAACTGTTGACAGTAAACTTAAACATTTTCTGGCAAGAATCCAAGAATCCATTCATAGTTTTGAGCAATTGTCTTTTGATATAAACCACAACCTAATCAATGGCTTGTTAAGATTAGTGAATGATGTTTAAGTAATACATTTCAGGGCCCTTTTCCTTCTGTAATAGAGGTCAATATGGATGAATATCAAACTGCAAAAAGCCTCTTTATCCCAGTTTGGTTAAAGAATTTCCCCAAAATAACCCTTCCAAAAGCCAGTATTACCTCGTAAGTCTGAGTCTGTCATAATACCTTCATCATGCACTAATATTCTGGAATCATGAAACCATGACCAGTTTCAGCATGAAATGAGTTAAATTATTTTTGTTTTCGGTTATCTAACTTACTTATGCAACTTTCTGTGGTCTGTATGTATATAGACTGCCATTTGCTTTAAATATTGATGTATCTTGAAAGTCAGTCTACTTTTTCCAATTAAGCCAAAAATTGTGAATTTCCCAAATGAAAGGCTAAGGCTCTTTCCCAATTTGTGACAAAAGCCCCTGCATTTTGTAATCCTGTTAAAAATTATTATATTAACCTATTATACAAGTATCTTAATGTACCAATGTACTGCACACTATCAAATTACAATATCTGAATTTTTTATTGAAATTTTTGCCAGTTTAGTATGTTTAAAATAAGATCTGTCATAGTTATTTTTAGTCTGGAAAATAATTTTGAAATTACTCAGCTTTGGAAATGCCAAATCACTCTGATTTTTTTCTGTATTAGGTGTACAGGGTTACTTCAATCAATGACAAGGTTTCAATTGATTTTGTTAAATGCAATGAATGGAAGGGATTATATGTGTCTATTTTTTAACTGAATTTCTATGTTGATGTAATGGGAATTTATAAGTCAATTTATTTATACTTAAATACTTATGCAAATCAGTTCAAATTTGGCCGGAAACTTTTTCATTTTGATTTGTTGATTGATTCTGGTATGTATCGCATGTACTCTTGTCATGATCTACAATTTGTATTACTGTGTAAACAAATAGTTGTTTACTTTTTGTTTTTCCCTAAGGCAAAATTGGTTGTTGACTTAATGATATTGTTTATAGTTTATAATTCATTTGAAAAAAATGACTTTAATTTATTTACATTTAAAATTTGTATATAGTTTTATCCTAAAAACATGAAATATGTAGCCATGTGTAATATTTGCCAGATTCATGACAGACGCAGTTCGATCAATACCAGTTTCGTTCACTTATTTCGCGACTTTCGAAAAAAGTTTTGTTACGACATTATTTGGTGTGTTTGGAATGTTCTTTGCTTCAACTGAGCGTTTTTTCAGATATTATGACGATTGATCACATGATCCCAGACCTGAGTTGCCGCTTGAAAATAGTCTAAGGCGGAAATCTTGTAACGATTTATCAATAAAACACCAGCAAAGGTCTGCTTGCATTATAGACCTACGCTATTGGTTAAGGTAATGTCAAGGTGACTTCTTGACAATATTAATTTTGTGACATCATTCTTTTCATTTGACATCACATACAGTATATATGTATATGTTAAATGCCAATCATAAATATATTTCATTTTCCATCAAATGAAGTTTTATCTGTGTATTAGCGATGGTTAATTTCATACATACTAACAATTCAATTATTTACATTGATGGTCAGTTATATACAAGTCTGTATGAATGCGTGATTTCTTATCTTTGAGCATTGCCTACCCTTGCGTGTCATTGTCTGATGTATTTTGATTCTAGTGACTGAAGCTTTCTTCTGCCAAATAAAACGAAAATAAGATTGAAACTGAAACATGTAATGTTAGCCATTACTTGTTTGTAAAGGGAATAAAAAGTTGATGATACTTTAGTGTCTGAAATTATAATATTTTCATCAAATTGTTTGGCTGTGAACTGGTGTAACTGTAACTCAGTTTAAGTGAAGAAGCAACAGGAGTCAGTTACGAATGCTTTTGTATGCATATTTTTGAGCCAGAATAATTATAGTTGGCAGCATTTTTTTTTCAAAATTCAACAAGATTCCCCTCTTTTAAAGTATGTTTTCCCCTACATTAACAGAAGTTTCCCTGCTGTTGAACTATACTTTTCTATAGCACATTTTTGGGGTAAAACATATTGACTAGATGTTTCCCTTAAGATTTTACTGTTGAAACATTTGTATGGGCCCAAGGGGAAAACACTGGCTTTTGTTTGCAGTAGGTCTCTATTTCAAGGTTGATTTGTCTTTGATTTTATTGTAGGATGAAGAATGACCGCTTTATAAAACTTAAAACAATTTAATCTTTTCTATTTGAATTAACTCTATACATGGTTGTTTATAAGTGTTCTAATAAACATTGGTGTCAGATTAGATGTAGCCATGACCTCATTTTTCCGTCGCTATTTGTCTGGTACAATGATTAATCAATTCAAAATGTAATCTTCTGACTTAATTTTTGTTTTTACCTACTATAGTTATTAATAATCTTTGCTTGATGTCTTAAAAGTTAATAAGAATAAAATATGGTACAGTTTAAAATGCCAAAATATCAAATAGTCAATATTTTTATACTACCTTTAGGACCAAAATTTTGATAAAATTCCATTGATAGGGAGAAAATCTCGAAATATAAAGGAAATTATTTTGCTGAGCTTGCTTTTTCTGTGCTTTTTTCATTTTAAATTGATATTAAGAAATAGCTGGGGAAGATTTATCGGTTGTTAGGATTGTACCAGATGCAGATGTTACTGGCTTTATTGATTGATGATTGTGGGCTAAGCTGAACTACTTGCAAACAATGCCACTTGTTCAGCATACTATCATAACTATGACTCATAAATGTTGGCTGCTGGTGTGCAGGTATTAATGTAAAATGATGTTTGATGATTGAGCCATGGAAGCATTTTGTTTACAAACATGTTTATTGGGCAATACAAATTTAGACATCAATATATGCATGTGTATCATGCAGGGTTTTTTCTCGGTATTTTAATCAAAATTGGGAAAAATGTATAACTACAATTTTGGCAATGTTCAACTTATTCTACTTATTCTCCCATAGAACAGTAGCAGAATAAGGTATTTACTACCAATAGTGATGTTAATGAACTTACAAAATTTATATAAAAAAAAAAAATATATTTTTTTTTTGGGGGGGGGGGGGGAATTTTTATCTGTAAATTGGGTAAAAAAGATACTTTTTTTCCATTGGGAATATGACCGAATTTCGGCTATAACATCGCCCCCAAAAAATCCCTGCCATGCATGCCAAAAAAATGAATTATCATTTTGTCCTTTTGACACTTTCATTATCTTGCAATTTTTTTCGTAACTTTCACCATCTTTTCCCCATCAGGTGCCTGACAGTGCGGTTATCATGAATGAACAGTTTATAGTTATGGGTATGTGCATTGAAACATGCTACCGTAATTTTTGTTATCAGTGCACCAGATAAATTGTTGACCTTGTTGGAGGGGTTTTGCCCTCTAGTGTTTGATAAAATTGACAAGTACAAGCAAAATAACATGTAGTTCCTACAGACGTGATAATCATCGCACACCTGTTAACACCAAATACTGTAAGACTGCAGTCCTCAGACTACAAATTAAAATTTAGAGGGTATCTAGCTCACATGTCCTGTAAAATTCTTTTGATCTTTAGTGAATATTTAAGTTAACATACACTGTTTTGATTTAGGTTAGTCATGCATCTGGCACAGTTATAGTCGGTTGTCATATGTACTCAAGCTGACATTTATCAAGCATTCCTAGAAAAAAATTAAGTCTCAACTCATTTACCTGTAACTGAGGACACATTATTAAACAGCTGAATTGGTTCAGTGATGTTTTTGATAAACCTGTTCTGTCTCACTGGATCAGAGGTTAATTGTATTGAAATCTTATCAGCCGCTAGTTATAGTACACATGTTTGAACTTCACTGTAATTGTTTATGCCTTAATCACGATATTAGGTTAAATTTGTCCTTGCAATTTAATCCAAAACAGTGCATGACATCAGCATTTTTTAATACAGTTGACAAATTGACTCTACAGGGCTTTTTTTCCTTCTATAACAGAGGCCGAAATTCGGTGACTTCCCAATTGCAAAAAGGCTGTTTTTTTCCAATTTCAGGCAAGAAATTCCCAAAAATACAATGCTATTCAGACTCTCTGTAGTCCAACCTACTCAAAATTCAGCCAAATATCGCGCTCGAATTTCCCAAAATGAAAGGCTAAGGCCCCTTCCCAATTTTTGGAAAAAAGGCCCTGCTCTATGTTCATTTTTCTGTCTGGTATTGCCCAAAAAATACTACCATTTTAAAGTTGTTTGTTTACGTTGTTTATGAAGTCTGAAAATCTGAAGTGTTTGAAACCTTAGTAAATCAATAGTGTCCTCAAGGTTTTCCTACCAAAGTTTGATTCACAGTCATGCTGTAATGGTTAACTTTGTCTGAAGCATCTTGTGTGTGCAGTATCTGTTTAAACTTTAAAAACATGGGACATAACAAATCAGGTCACTATGATGTTAGATCATGTCTAAATGATTTGAGGAGGCTACACTAGTAGAAACTCTTGTCACCAAACTGCCTTGACTACAATGCTTACCTTTTATAAAATAAGGTTGTTAAGATATATATAAAGCAGTAAGGCTGGAACATTTTATGTCGTTCAATGCTTGGTTGGTTGTGTTACATACTTATGTCAAATGTTATTTGTTATGAACAAGACATTATCCATTGGCCAAGTATGTAAATAATGTTAGAATTGCCCTAGTTCTGTCTGCGTTTTATGTAAATTTACTTGTTTTTCCGGCAATGGAGCTATGAAAACATGTGATTGAGACAGATTATAAATGTTGTTCATGTCAAACATTCAAGGCTAAATTAATTATTTAATGATGGGGGGGGGGGAGCTCTGTAGATTTGTTGAGTTTTATCCCTAGATATATAGTCATTAAGCTAAGTTTTTATTACTGCTACAATATATATTCAGTGCAGATCTTTCAAGCTTAATGTATATATCATAATATCTGATGCAAAGTTAACTTACTGTAGTGTAAAATTAATTGGTTACAAAGATCAGAGTTGGGCTGATTAGGAAACAGTGCCACAGCCAGACTAAGTAGGTGCCATGAAGTACATGTATATTTCATGCAAAAAATGAATAAAATTTAAAGGTGTCAGTTTGGCTTCCAATTCAGTTGTAAAATAACCTTGACATGAGATAATTCAGTTAAAAATTCATGTAACTAACTGTAAAGAATGAAGTTCATTGATAATTTTATGCAGATGTATTCTTTGATATGTTAATTGAGGACACAAAATATTATATGATATTACAGTGTTCGAGTTCAAATTCTACATTCTGTTTAGTTAATGAATGATGTTATCATTAATTATTATTGAAAAACATTTTCGGAAATGCTTCTTCACCTAAACTGACTGATTTCACCAGTTATAAATGAGACAAATTTGACTTAGATGCACATTCCTATACCCCGTGCTCCAGTCCATTTCTTATGTGATACAATTGGCATTCATATACGTTTCATTGATTTCATGCATAGTTTTGATAACATTCACATGTTAGCATATTTCATTTATTGAATTTTTTGTATTGTTTATGTTTATAATTATTGGCTTCAGTTTTTTTTTTCATTTTGTTAAAATATTTATACAATCTTATGGTACAGTTGGACAGTTCATGATTCATTTACACTTCAGGTTTCACGGCATGCACGACTACCAATCCCATATGGATGATTAAAACAAGGTTACAGTTGGACCAGAAGTAAGTTTGTATCTTGTACCTTGTTTGTCTTGTATGTTGTAATTGTGTTGTGTGATGAAAACATATTACTAAAACAAAACAAGAGTGCCAGGTCACAAAATACACCCATCAAAATTCATTTTTCAAAGCATTAAGGGGCATAACTCGGCCGATTGGGCTGATTATCGAACTTGACCAAGATTTCATGGCCATAAACATTTCCATCAAGTTCAGTGAGGATCCGAATAAAACTGTTTTAAAAAGAAAGTGGACACAATTGTTGGCGCCGCCCGCCAAAAAGCCCGCTCACCGTGGTTGTTCCTATAATAAAACCTGTTTTTCAAACGAGCATATCAAAATTACCACAGGGATAAGATAAGCCAGAATTTTCACATTTGTTAAAATTACAATTTCAACACGGAGAAACTGAAAGCCCAGTTCATGGTACAAGGTTGATGATTATCATTCACCGAAGAGCATAATGATTGCTTTTATCTATCTATTTAAGTTAAAGTAAAAAACTCACTATTCAAATTAATAGATAACATAAATTATACACATCTTGCTTAGATATATAATTTTGAAAAGCCCTGTAATGTGTTCACACTTAATTTGATAAATGAATCAATTGATTTTTAGGTCAATGTATAATTTTAATTTCTCAGTATAGAAAGGTGAATAAGTTATTTTTGTTATTGCTGAGTTAACCTACACACATGCTACTGCTAATGGTGCTAACACATGAGTGAATGACATAAGTACTGATATAGTTTTATTGGTTGTAATTATCCTTAGTAATAAATAATTAATGTGAAGGTTGGTGAACTCTTGACTTGTTTTGTTTTTCCACTGTCTTTGTGTTGATGTAGTCTGGTAAATTTTTCCTGACATGACCTTGATGGCTATTCATGCAACTAATGAATCACCAGTTGAGAGAGAGAGAGAGAGAGAGGGGGGATAAGCCAGTAATAATGAGTAATGGCTACAATGTTGAATAATAAAGGAAATTGTTTTCAATTTGCTGAAATATCTGCAGGCAAGTGTTTTATGCTATGTCAGTGCACAAATATATTACCTACATTTGTAACTTGGATCCATATTATTTTCAATTTGCTGAAATATCTGTCTAGAGGCGTTTTATTCAGCAGTGTACACATCTGTCTTATATTACTCTTAAACTTGAATCCATGAAAAAACATTGATTTGAAATGAATAAATACTGGCTTTAAGATATCTTATTTCTTATATCACATGTAGTATGAGGTTATAGTATAATACTATGTTTACATCCTTGTCATTTAAGTTTTATTTATCTTGATATCAGAAAGAAAGTTTAACTTAGGGGAATAAACATGGATTTGGGCCAAGTATAACATCATGCAGTAAACATGGAAAAGTACAAAATTGTGTAGCGATGATTGATTTATCAAAATTACTGTATTTACTTAATAGACAACAGTATTGAAACATCAGCTGTATATTAACGTCACTCTCTCAAGGCACCAATATGAAACAATACAGAAACATCATTTGTCAGATTATTTAAGATATAGCAAAACTTTAAGAAAATCAACTGATTAGCTTTTAAAAGAATTATGGAAAGGAATGGTTTTTGCTAGAGTTCTTATCTTAAATTGTTCTATATTATATCTGCTACATATTTGTGTCATGGTCTTGTTTTTGTGGCCTCTTATTTCATGTTATCGTGTTCTTTTCTTAGTCTGATAGTGGTGTTTAACTTAGTTAAAAGGTTAAATCACTACAATATCCCATATCGGCTGTCACCTATGCGGTTACTGGTTAGGTCACTACAGTTTGATAAATGGATATGTTTGTCATTACACTTCCTTTATAGATTGACCAAATTGTTTCAATTTGATGAAAATCATTAGACTTGATTTTATTGATGTGTTTGCCACATACTACAAAGTTTTAGAAATAAACCTGCAACATGACATATATTCCAAAAACAATCTGTCATCTATGTAGTACAGAACACGAAGGATAAACATCTTGTATATTTTGCGTGTTTCATCTGCTATGGATGGTGTCCTTGTACACCATTTTCACAACAGTCTATATTGCTGTGGGAAAGGTTGACAATTTTCCATCAGGGACTATATTGACAAATGCACCAAACGGAAACTTGTCAATTCCTGAAAAGTCAGTCAAAAACATGAATATGTATCATTGTGTCTACAAAGGTTTATTTCTGTACTATCATTTCGTCCTTCACACCACAATTATTATTAATGCTTTCTACCTTGATTTTTTGTCTGAAAGATACTTTTGTATCATGTGTTAGCCCTGTACGACTTAATGATGGGAAATACTTCACATCTGATAGGCCTGTCTGTTTACTAAAGCAGTTAAGTTATCTTCCAGGATGTTAAGCTAGAAGATGTTTCAATTTCAGTTGATTTTCCTGATATTTTTGTAATAGTCTCCAACAATTTAAATTTTAGAATTTCAATTCAATGAAAACAATGATTGCCTATCACATGTACCACCCATTAAGGTGTCTAGCATTTACCCAATTCTTCCTTAGAATGCTAGTTGTGCTTTCTAACTATGTTTTAGGACTTTGGTGAATATACTTTGGCCTTATATCTTTTGTCCATGGCTTCATGCAAAAATGATAACCTGGTAACTGTGTGTTGTTATACAGTACACAGTCTTCGAATTAGTGGGTTGCCCCCTGTCCGAAAGCATTTTTCTCCTTTAAGTCTTTTGGGGGACAACCTGGTTTTAGAGAGTTTCCTTCACAAAGTATATAGTCGGGCAACGTGTCACAAAAATTAATTCAAAGACTGAGTACATTATAGTTATATCAAGGTTCATAGGGCCGAACAATACTGCACTATAGTGTACTCACTGTACTGTATCTTCATGACATTGAAATATAGACAGACTTGATCTGGGAATGTTAATTACTCTATATCTGATCATTCACTGTGTTTTATTGTACATAGTTCGTTTTATATATGATCAAATTGGTCATTTATATTAACCTTTTAAAAAATTAACCTGCCAATGGGAACAGTTACTAATTCATGAAATGTGAAGTAAAATGAATCCAGAAACAATGGTTTGATTTAATGGTCTTGAACAAAACATTTACTAAATGGCCTGCCTTAGCACCTTGTTTTTGTGATTTTCTTCCAAGACAAGCGGAACGCAAGTTGTAAAAATAGTCAACTATGTTAGTATGTCTTTGATTTTTGGCAAACAGTCTGAAAACATGCTAGGGTAATAGGATGTTACATTCTTGTTATGTAGATTAATAAATCTGAATAGAATAGTCCTTGATATTAAATGTACTTTGGTGATTACCATAACAACTGTAGTTCTTTAGGATGCTTAGTTATATAACTATCAAGTTATGTTTTCTTGGCAAAAGGCATGATTGCAAGAACACATAGTGCTGGAGGTAACATTTTATATGATAATGTACACCATTAGTGCCATTGTATTTGTACTTTTGATATAATTTACCTTACTCTTTATGTAAACTGTATCGCAGTATGTAGTACCCAAGTCGTCTGAACTTAATTAACTTCTATACTATTGATAAACATGTTAAAAACTGTACTTGTATTAGTACTTAACAATTCGGGCAAACATTTTGTTCTATGCATTCGAGTCATAGACGGCCTACTTGATTACTACATGGATTACTGCCAAGCCTTCAGCATTGGCCAGAACTAATACAGTATTGAATCCTACTGCTTATTGTTATCAACGTTGGAGTGCAATTCCTTTAATGATTAAGAATAAAACATTAATCTGTATTGCTGAAACAATACAAGATTTTCTTGAACCAGTAATTTTCACTGATGTGATACATGGTTGTTATGGTATAAGCCAGGGCGCTCCATAGACTTCAAAAGTTGGGGGTCAAAATGACCCTGCGCTGATAGAAATTTAAACAGTCGACAATATTGCCTATTAATGTAATAGTTAATTTGAATCTTTGGTTCCAATTCTCCAGAGTCAAAAACCTTATTTTGCAAGTTTCAAGAGTCAAACTCAAAGTGCCATTTTAAGGGTCAAAGGAGAACCCTTTTTAAAGCTAGATAAGTTAACACCAGAACATCCCTCAATGTCTTTGATGTTTTAATTCCATTAATTCAGTTGTATATTTTGTGTCGTTGCAGGAAAAATGACAGTCTAACCACAAGACAATGTATTAGAAGAATATATGCCAAAGATGGCTTCTTCGGATTCTACAAAGGAATTAGTGCCTCCTATGTTGGCGTTACTGAAACTGTGATTCATTTTGTGATCTATGAGTCTATTAAAGCTCAGTTGTTAGAAAACAGTCATTCCTCAAACAGTGATGAGCGATCCTATTTAGACTTTCTCAAGTTCATGTTTGCTGGTGCTTGCTCAAAAACATGCGCTACCTGCATAGCATATCCACATGGTAAGTACATATTAATTGCAACTCACAGTCAAATACGAGTGAGAAGCCACTATTTTTGGGGAAAAGTGTAACTGTTTCATGTTTTAGAAAGATTGTTGGTTTTTAGCTCACATGTCACAAAGTGACAAAGTGAGCTATTAGGATCACTCTCCGTCCGGCGTCGTGCGTTGTGCGTCGTCAAACTTTTTGTTGTGACCACACTAGGGGCCACATTTTTTGCTCAATTTTAGCAAAACTGGGTCAAAACGTTAATATCAACAAAATCTCGGACGAGTTCGATATTGGGCCATTTGGGGTCAAAAACTAGGTCACCAGGGCCAAATAAGGGAAAACCTTGTGAACACTTTAGAAATCACTGTTTTGCATTTATCTTCATGAAACTTTGTCAGAATGTTTATTTTAATAATATGTAGGTCAAGTTTGATAATGGGTAATTTCTGTAGTAAAATTTGGTCACTAGGGCAAATTGCTGGAAAACCTTGTGAACACTCTAGAAGTCACTGTTTTGATTGGATGATCATGAAACCTTGTCAGAATGTTTGTCTTCATAATATCTTGGACGAGTTCGAACATGGGTCATCTTGGGTCAAAAACTAGGTCGCTAGGTCAAATCTTATGAAAAAACATGTTAACACTGTAGATTTCACAGTTATTATTGGATCTTCACCAAACTTTGTCAAATCGTTTGTTTTAATGATATAACGGTCAAGTATAAATATGGGTCATCTGGGGTCAATAACTAGGTCACCAGGTCAAATCTTAGGAAAACTTTGTTAACACTGTAGATGTCACAGTTTTAATTGGATCTTCACCAAACCTTGTCAAAATGTTTGCCTCAATGATATGTGGGCCAAGGATGAACATGGGTCAGCCGGGTTCAAAAACTGGGTCACAAGGTCAAATCTGAGGTAAAAATCTTGTAAAAGCTCTAAATGTCATGGTTTTGATTGGATCTTGGCCAAACCTTGTCAGATTGTTTGTCTTAATGATATTAAGGTCAAGTTCAAATATGGGTCACCTAGGGTCAATAACCAGGTCACAAGGTCAAATCTTAGGAAAACCTTATTAACACTGTAGATGTCAAATTTTGATCGTATCTTCACCAAACCTAGTCAGGCTGTTTGTCTTAATGATATGTAAGACAAATTCGAACATAGGTCGTCTGGGGTCAAAAACTAGGTCACCGGTTCAAAACAATGTTTTAATGAGTGAACAGTGATTGTCATGTGAGCGATATAGGGCCATCTTGGCCCTCTTGTTAAATTCTTCAGCTGATAACTCAGAAACCATTTATAATAAGAGGTAGCAACACGAAACTTCTTAGGTGGAAAGATCTTACTTAAACTTTGTACTGGCAAAGTTTCTGTCCATATGGTGGCTTCTTACTGCAGATTCTAGTCTATTATTTAGCGCATAATTTTTTTTTTTATTTAAAAATGTATTGTGTGGTTTCTTAGCTCTGATAATGACTTTATGACCTTCAGTTTATTAACATTGTGTAAGTTATTTTCTATTAGGAATTTAAAGAAGCATACCTACTCTGGCACGAACGTATATAGTTAAATGCATTTATACATAGTTTATCATATATAGCTTTTCTAGTAACTCGAAATGTTCAATACATGAAAAATTCAGAAATTCAAAGAACAGTTCCTGTAATTGTACAATGTAACTTTAATTTTTACAGAGGTTGTGCGCACCAGACTTAGGGAAGAGGGGAACAAGTATAGATCTTTCTTCCAAACTCTACTGCTGGTCGGTAAGGAGGAAGGTCACCGTGGATTATATCGTGGTCTTGCCACTCAGCTTGTCCGACAAATACCCAACACAGCTACAATGATGGCGACCTATGAACTGGTTATCTACCTTTACAGCAATTGGAAATGGGACAACACCTGATCTACGCTTTCGGAAAGTTTTGTGCGATAGTTTTTCTTCCAATGGACTCATGTTGTTACGATCACTATTTGCGCCACATGTTTGGTGCCAAGGGAAGGAAGTGATCGTTAAGGCATCATGTTAGTGCTCGCTGACGATAAACGTCAACCAGTCAGGAACTAGTCTGGGCATCATGGGAAAATTAATTAACCAATGAGAATTGTTGTTTGTGTTATATCTGTCCTATGAACTAGAGGTTGTACCATTTGAATTTGATGTAGAGTAAGCTAATAGTAATGTTTTGTTACTTGTGTAGTCAACTGCTAAATGCCATATAAAGCTTACATTGAGTCCGTGTTTGAATATTGTCATTTCATTTTGCTCCGTTTTAAAAATTCTTTAGGAAGTTTTATATAAAATCGTTTTACATTGTATGTAGGTTATTTTATATTTAAGAAATTAAGAGAGAAAAATGTAATTGTTTTATATCCCAATATAAATCACATTTAACGATGCACATTGCTGTTGTGAAGAGCATTTAATAGCATAATTTGTAAAATAGAACAACAATATCCTCCAAAACGTGGTGTTATTATTGTTCCATGTTACAAAATCACGGATACAATGTTCATAAGGCTTTCATGCATTTTCAGTTCAGATAAATGGAACCAGGTGAAGGCATATAAGTCATTGTAACTAATGAGTCTTAACAAAGGCACTAATCGATCAATATATATATTCATATAGTCTTCTGGTTAAAACACTCATTGTTAGTTTATATTTAAGACTATTAATCATAGATCTGAACTTTTGGTCATGATGTTTCAAGTGCAAAAGCTTTTCACAATATTTTACTTAAATTTGTATTAAATATTATCTAGATTTGCACTTCTTTCAAAACATATGTTTTACCTAAATTGACATTAAATCTGTGGTGTTTGTATGGAAATGCGTTTAGTTTACTTTGTTGAAGACAAGAAGCTAGAATTTCCCTTGATTATAGATCCTCTAAGAAGTTATATTGCTACAACAAAGTCAAGTGAATATAATATGATCTTGAGATGATAATTTTATATGATAGTACATGTATTATATTTATCTCCAGTCAGTGTAACCATAGTTGGACTCAAGACTGTTTAAACGTAGCTACGATAATTTTGCCGTGAACTCACAAATCATCTTATTGTTTGTATATATGTATAAATATTTGTCTATCACATGACCATGTCTGTTCATTTGTTTTGTTTGTAATGAATAGAGGTGTAACCTTCTCTTAGAATGGTCAATCACTTTTGAATCGCGTAGTGATTTTGACCATTCATGTATTTATTAAAGGTCTGAATACACGAGCTGCATATCAAACGTCAACATAAACATACTGACTGAAGTTTTCATATTTGGTGACAGTATTTGTAGTTTCATCTTTTAAATTTGATGTATCATCAGAATTTGGGTTTTTCATTATTGTGAAATATACCCCCTGAAATATGATCTATTTATGATTTTTTAGAAATTATTTTATGAAGAAAGTTGTTATATTTGTATAAGATCATTAATGTATTCCAAGTCTGAAACTGGTTGAATTAAACAAAGAATTAATCATAAACTTTACATTTAGAAAATTCGATGAAAAGATGCAAACTTATTTGAGAACTGACTTTTACTAATGAGTTATTTCAGAAAAACATAGGTTTGTTTGATGTGTTATGTCAGCCTGTAATTCTTCATATTTATGAAAAAATGGATTTTATCCAAAGAAAATTTGTCTAAAAAAACATAATAAAATGTTTAGAAAATATGCTCTTGTTTCTTTTTTTGTCACTGACATCAAAACACTTTAAGTGTTCACAGTTTTCTGTTGTGAATATTTCACAGTAATAAAAAAGTGAAGGTTTTTTTTATAGATTTATCTACAAAATATAGAATGATATTAATTCAACACAAGGAAGTCATCAATCAGTTTATGTAATTTATATAAATTTTACTACAAATGATGATATATAAAAAGTACAATCATACATAAAATATCAAAAGTTGCAAATTTGTTTATATATTCAGACATTCAAGTAGGAGTAAATGTTTCGTAGTCAGGGATATTGGACCCAATCTTATTTCAAATCCATCGTCACCATGCCTCGTACGTGAACTAGTCATTCTAAAGAATACATTTTACTATCGCGTCACAACTTATTATTCATTAACAAATGAACATACTGAAGTCCAGTCATTATGTAAAAGAAAGTAATTTACATAAAAATGTATATTTACTGAATTATATTAATATAAAATAAAGCCCACTGTGAAGTTAATACAACACATCCCTAACCACTTAATTACTTAAGTGATTCATCTTCCTGATCAACTAACAACAAATTATTCACGAAACTGCACTAATTAAGACATGATGTGAATGGTTGTTTGTTTAATAATTGATTGTTCCTCAATAATAAGTATTAAGATAATTCAAGTCATTGTCATTTATTACAAGTAAACTAGATGCTATATGCTATGAAAATAGTTGTACACTATCATGTTTAAAGATGCGAGTCATTTATATAATTCAGCATGATTCTGGTTTATAGAAGCAAAATACGAAACATTAAAACTGCTTACATTTATTAGATAAGAGAAATAGATACACAGCACACATAATATATTCATACATTATTGAATCATAACATGCTTTATCCTAGTATAACTGACCAAAGTCATTATGATAATGATTTCCTGATAATCTGTGCATTCTAACGAACGGATCATACTACAAGGGAAGTAACTAGAGCATACATTAAGAATATAGTTTTAAACATTCCTTTAGGTTACCTCCCTTATAGTCGAAAATTATAAGGTATTATCTATTATCACAAATATGTTATAAACTACTATTGAAATTGTAAAACAAAAGCTAAATCATTATAAAAGTACTAACATATGTATGATAAGGTCAACATATACATTGAAAATAACGACCAACAATTGAATAATTTATGTACATTATTGTACATATGATAATAACTTATATATATGTTGTATGTCTAATAGTTGCTAGAACTCTATATTAATGTGATTATGATTTCATATGACTTCATTATACGCTGAGACTATTTCCGTTAGTGCTATCCAACTAATGAATATTGAAGAAATATAGGAAATGCTCATAACTGTTTATACTGTTATTTTCCTGTTAACTAAATATATAAAGTTACTGAAGTTCATACATTTTTAAAAAATCACAGTTAATCATGGTAACAAACATTCTATTCAGTTCTGGATGAAAACAAACAGAGTAAGGAGAACGTAATCCATCACCTTCCCTCACTACCACACCAAGTTTCTTCCCATCCTCGCTAAATTGTACAACATTCTTAGAACTGTGCCCAACAACAAATATGTTTCCTCTACCATCTACACATACACCATCTGCATACTGTTTGTCTGTATCTTTTATAGTTGACAGATAATTTCCATTTGCATCAAAACAAACAATTCCATTATTCGAACCACTTCCGACAAACATCCTATCCCCTGTATCATTGAAGGATATATGCCTACTGCCACCAAACAGTTTATTACCAGCATTGTCTTGTGAAATTGTCTTAAGCAGGGTTCCAGTCATATTATAAATATAGAGTTTACCAGCGAGATCTGTCACATAAAGCTTATCATTCTGGAATACAATACCATAACAATCATGAGACATTTTAATCTGTCTTGTAGGAGTCATCTTATTCTGAATAGAAACAAACTGGATCTTGTTCTCATTCATACATGCAACAGCAACTTCATGTTTACCTACACAGTATACACCATAAGGATGAGAATCTAAAGTACAACATTCAACAACAGTCATCTTCTGTATGTCAAGCAGCTTGAGTTTCTTATTACTGTAATCTGTGACAAGTAATTTGTTACCATCAGTCAGAAAACATCCGAAGGACCAACAGGTTTCATAATCATCTGGCATCCTTATGGTTATATCATGACTTCTCTTGACTTTGTAAAGGTCATCTTTCCGTTTCCTGACGTGTTGTTGTTCTCGGTGTTTCTCAACTCGTCCAATACCATTAAAAGCTTTCATATAATCCAACAATGATTCATTCTCAGTAAATGAAATCCGAACATCTGTGTTATGAACTAAGTCTTGCTTGGACTTCAATTTCTCTGCTTCCTTTAACTTTTCGTTAGCGATTTTCGTACAAACAAAACATTGAGCTCTGTTTCCTTCAGCTTGATTCAGCTTGTCGTCAGTAGTCTGCAGATCTTCACTGGTGTTATCAACGGACTGCTTCTCATATATTATCTCACTTTCTAGTTCCTTGAAGGCAAGTTCTATTTCGTTACTTGTAGACTCTGCAGCTTTTCTCAGGATAGCTTCTAATGCTTTCTGATATGTTTGGACTTTATCAAGTGCTTCTTTCTTTGCTTTAACCAGTGTTTGTAGTTGTGTATCTTTACATTTACTGTGAACTTGCAAGGATACCATCATGTCTTTAAGAAGACTCTGTGTCTGTTTGGTGTTAGACAACTTAATTATGGTGTCAATCATATCTGGTACAGAATGAATATGGCTGTCTTTACAAGACCTGGAATATTAAGAATTTCATAACATTACTTTTACTTCTTATCGAAAGCATACTATTATCAGGAAATGTCTTTAAAAAGACAGTCGTAAAGTTTCTTTGATGTTATCAGGGATGCTATATTACAGTACTCTGATGTTATTTACACTGTTCAAACAAATAAGTATGATTTTATGAATCTTCCTTAATTGCCGTTATAGTAAACAAATCGTTTGCACATGCTCCATCAATCTTACGGGATTTTTTCTCTTTTTATCAAGGACTTATATACATGTAGGAATACACATGTGACATATGTGTGTCTATACGTGCATGTCTTCATGCAAACAGGGCCATAGACATACACACTGAAGTGAAGGGACACATAATATTGTTTGACCAAAGACAGCTGTCGAAAAAAGCTGATCAATTACTTGAATGTGTGTCGGTAATAAATAGCGTTCTAAGTTTGCGAATACTTCCTATCAGTTATATCAGTTATGGGGATTTTCATTTTATTTCACGGCATTATGACGCAATTTAATCCATTCATAAATTGCTACTACCAGGATTGAAAACGAGGCGCGAAAGAATGACTAGCAGTCCAAATAGGTCACGCATTAAAATGTAAATGTTAGGTCCGTTAAATCAATTACGATTTTAGTCAAATTTACTGAATATTAACTCCACTAATGAAAAAAGTTTGTCTAGAATGGTTTATAACTTTATTTCTACCGTATAAGAGTACAGTTTCGTATATTTTTACTATACACATTTTACAAACACATGAAGTACACATTAAACAAGTTGGCGTGGTCTTATTTTTCTACGCTTGTAGATTTCGCCCAATGAAAGAAGGAGTTTCCTCTGAATCATCCAATAGAATGAGGGACTTCTTCTGAATAATTAATACGTCATGCCAGGGAATATAGGTCAAAAGTGAGATTAGACACCTTCGCGAAAAATAGAATACTTACGTACATACATAAGTTTGTTTCATCAGTTCAAATACTTCTACATCTTATCAGTATTGTTAGAAATGATGCTGTGGTATACCAGTAACCCGTACTTAACGCGACATTCCTAGAGCGGTACACGTGCCGAATCGAGCTCGAAATTCCTAAAAGTGTCAAATCGAAAGTGTCTGCATCGACGTCATATTCCAAATTTATTTTCAGTAAGAAAATGGTGTTGAGAGAAAACAATCCGTCATCAGCGATTTTTTTCTTTGTTTGGTTCCCATTTAAGATATATTGCCAAATACAAAAACAAAACATTTTCCTAATTTCAACGGAAAAAATCGCCTTCTGGTGCATAATTTTCTTTTTTTCATAAAAAATCGATTATTTTGAATTTGATTTATTGCAACATTCGGTACTGAAACAAAATCCAATGAGGAACAGTTGATATTACAATAGATATGTCCTTTTTTGTTTAAATTCCCAATTTATTAAAAGATTCCCGATTTAGATTAAAACACCGTAATTTTTCCCAATTTGTCTGGTACTGGTACTTTTCCCAATCAAGCTAAAAATATCGCTAGTCATGCAGTAATACTTATTAATGACGTTCTGTGCTGTTCAGATTTGTAAATCTCCATTATTCAGTCCTTATGTTAGCGGACTCCACATGGTTTATATAACTAAAGAGTGTAAATCTTGTTCTATGGTCATATAATGTTTTAATATGATAGTGCACCGCGGTAGGTCCTGAATCTTATTATAGGAATATACGCGATAACAATCGTATAATAAAACCCGTTGTACTACGCAATCTTTACTCATGCCCTATATTTATTACTTCCACTATCTGTAAATTGATTTTAGGTAAGCAGAAAAGGATGATACTTGAGTCAGTGCAATTTTATCTTGATAGCGCTCTAATATAAATAACTGGTAACCAGGCATACTCCCACACTCACGGGGATACTTAATAAATATACCTAAAGTGATATCAAACTTATATGTAGTGTACTTCATCGAGATGAGCGCTGTTTGCCTTTATTATTTGAAACATAGTAACGTTACTTAACCATTTGTATTATATTATGCTCCGGGGCGAGGTGAATCTCTAGTGTCTTAAACGTTGGAGTACTTGAGATTCGGACCTAGCCGCACCCCAGTAAATAGGACTTCATATTGTATCAAATGATAGTTCTATAAAGTATACATTACAACATTTACATTGCTATGATTCAACTGGTTTTGAACTTTTATAGATCTAGTCAAGGAAAGTTGTACCGGAATTTTTCTACTTTCGATTACAAAAGAATTATTCAAATATGACAAAATCTTTCAGTTGACGTTATAATCTATATTTTGTAATAATAAATGTTCATGCATTTTTAGAAAATCCGTAAGTTAGTATTAAAAAACTTTATCTGATAGGTGCCCAGTACTTACTTGTGGTCTTTGGCAATACAAACATAGCATCCAACAACATCGTGGTCTTCACAATACATATCAACTACTTTGCCTTTATGAATGCTGCAACGTTCTGTAGGGAATTCTGGTAATTTAGATTTCTGACTGGTCGCTTGGTTTGTCTGATCGACATCCATAAGATTGTGATTCTTCAATAACGGGAACATCTTGTGAGCCTCGACACATGACTGACAACAGTATCCAGTACATTCTACACAATATTTGACAGCTTCTGTTGTCTTGTTGACTTGTGCACATGTATTACACACAAAATCAAACGTTTCTTCCGACATCTTCAGTTGTGAACGCCCTCCAAACGCCATTTTGTGTCGTTGACTTTGAACCCTACTTTCGTTTTCAGTCGTAAGGTGGAAATACCCTAAAGGTATGTACTAAATTCCGGTATTGATTTACACTATTCGGTACGCACAAATACCGGATATCCCCGTACTTTCGATATATCGTTCTTGGATATTAACAGTACGCATTAGATGATTTTTATTTCTGTCAATGGTGTTAAACAAATGAAACTTTTATGGGTGTCAGATTATTATTCCTATATATTTAACATGGTGTTTAAATACCCTAAAGGTATGTACTAAATTCCGGTATTGGTTTACACTATTCGGTACGCACAAATACCGGATGTCTCCGTACTTTCGATTTATCGTTCTTGGATAGTAACAGTACGCATTTGATGATTTTTATTTCTGTCAATGGTGTTAAACAAATAAAACTTTTATCAAATGTATAGTTAACGTACTGTTTATCATTTAAGTATTATATAAGAAGAAACTTGGTCAGACATAATGGATGTGATGCTGAATTAAATCCTTTCATCGCCTAAATAATCTAGAATCCGGTTCTGCAATAATTATTGTTAGCAATTTATGTTAAATTGAAATGTTATCATGTCTAATAAAGTAGCATTCTTATGTTAACCTCAATAGTTAATATACTAAATAGGTTCAAGATGATAGCGTGTCTTTGTCATAAAAGATAGCACGTGTTTTTCCTCTCGTGAACGTGAAATCTAGAACATTTTCATTAATTGTTCTTTATGCGCGTATACTAGTAAAGTAAAATAAAAAATATTTAAAAGTCATGCTTAGGTCTTGTTAAAATATTGAAGGAAAACCTTGTATAGCATATAATTGAGTGTTAATCTCGTGACAAACCTGGTTGGACGCTTCTAAAGCTGCAGCCTAATATATCTCCTGTGTATTGTGTTTTCATCTCTTTTTTCATGTTTAACCGCGTCAGGTAGTTTTATTTAGATAATACGACTACCTGACCGCGGGTGTATATGTAAATTTCAAAAGCTCTTAATCGCTAATCTTCCTTTTTGTTTTCAATCCTTTTAGCCCAGTATTCTAATAATGTACGTACTTTCATCCTGAAAACTGTTAATTGCTGATTTAAGATAAAAAGTGTATTTTGATAATAGTATTTTTATTATACCGATTCTTATAAATCCCCTTAATATATAAAGCTCTCAGTTTGTAATGATAAGAAATATTTTACATTTCCAGAGTTAGAATACTTTTACACTCGTGCTTACAGTTCATATACGGCGATCAGTTCACTTAACCAGTTTTCCTGGATAGTAATCAGTACTAACACTAATTAACTTACCCTTCCACAAGAAGCCGACAGCTTCTCCATATACTAGTATGAAGAAAGATCGACGTTTAATTTTTTTGTCAAATTTTCACAGAAGGGTGCCGCCTGCCGGCCGTGATCAAGATTCGAAACCGGATTGCCGGGCTACAAGTCAGGCGCACTAACCAATGAACTACGGCTGCGGTCTTTACATGAGATATGGGCTATATGAGTCAGATACATAATCATTCCTCAAAACTGTCCTGTAAATATCATTGTGAAATAACCTTACTGTATTGGCATTGATAGCGCAGTTATAATTAAGTATTTCTAGAATATTATACTTGACTTGTAATTAAGCAGTGTCCTGCTGTAGTATCATTCGGTTATACAAATAAAACGTATTATTAATTCTAACAATGATATGAGCTATGATTTTGTCCTTTATTGTCACGTACTAAAATAATTTAGCAATAATATACATAACATAACAAATCAACCGTCGAAACTAAGGATCAAGCCTCTTTTTTGTGGTTGGCTTCAAGGGAGGATCGCTGCATCGACTGTGTAAGTTATAAGCCATGATTTCAATGTTTCCAGGGTATCGTCTGTAAAAAAAGAGCAAATATATTGAATAGTTTAATATATGTGAGCGATCATAGATAGAAGAACCGGGACTCCAATAAGACGAAAGGTATCCCAAATTCAAGAGTTTGTTTATTTGGGTCATCCTATAAAATGATTATAACATTTCTTTAAAACCATCGGCATTGTACATTTTGTGCACTGAATTGTGTTTATCTCTCTTAAAACATCACAATCGCTTTGAATATGCCCAAAATGAATCTTGACAAACGGTATTTCCTTTAGCCATAATTAGTATTAATTACTCTTTATTGATAGTACATTTGTATTTTCAATGATCTGAAATAAAAAGCCGGTAATTGCTGTCTTAAGAGAGTATTATGCAGTATCTAATATACACACAAATGCGTGTTAGAATTGTAAATAGTAAAACTATGTAGTATTATGACCTTGAAAATATGATAAATCATGCATGTAGTTTACATTAAAAACCGTTACGATTTATTTCTAAATAGAATATATGTTCTGTTCTGTTCTGTTCTGATATACATAATGTATATATTATAATTATTATCAATGAATCATCATAGGTGTGTGATTTTGGCGTGTACAGTTTGTTACCTACATGTTCTGGTTGTCAATAAAATGACATGTACCAGACAGATGATGACCAAATCAGTATTAATGTGATACTAATTATTATTTCATGTCGGCTTTGACCATTAACAATGGTAATAAACAATAATCAAGACAAGACAGTATAAACTTGCTATTTTGGACCACATTAATTGTGGATACATTAAAAAGGTATCAAATACATTGTATATAAATGCGCTCTCAATATCAAATTGAAACATACATTTATAATATATTGAAAACTGGTCCCGCATAAGTGGTCGTTAAATAAATAACGGTAGTAATATTGTAATGGTCACCTACTAAGGTTTTGCTAACTCCCCGCAGCGGTTACTTCCCTTGATCAGTACGTTATAGTAGCAAAGCGTGACGTAACCGGTGCGAGAAGTTGAAGGTTTTGTTGTATGTATTTTTGTACGACAGTAAAGCTGATCAGATTAAGAGTACATGTACGTATCTTAGTGTTGATATATTCATATCAAATTGTTCCCCGGACCTCTCATGCTATTCTCTCTTAACAGGTACAATATGCCTAATAGGCTAGAAAAAACAGTTACTTTACAAAAATGAAATAGGGTATGTACGTGTAAAAACATCAATTCTTTCTAAACATGCTTTTCGTGAGAATACTAGATACGTTTCGTACACAAATATTTTCGTACACAAATATTTTCGTACACAAATATTTTGTCAGAAATATATCAGTACTAGTGTTATTGTATTTGTTTTATTTAACTCTTGTTGGGGTATCCACAAAGTGAAGAATTCAGTACGCATGTAATTCAACGAAATCATAGCCGAATTTAAATACAATGTAATTACCAAGATATAACACAAGTCTGACAATGACTCCTATTGGTCTATTCTTAGTATTCGCTGTTTTTGCCGTGTAAAATGTCATTAATACAGCGCACAACTAATATTCCATGTTGCAGTGCACTCTGTACAGACAGAAACCTAGTAAATAGGTGCATTTATCAACCTTATCAGAACATATCTCAAATTGTTTCCTGGTCAGTAAACACTATCATGCCACTGCTTTGTTTACGGGAAAGGGGTGCCAGCTGTTGTGTAATAATGTAAAAAGCTGATGATTTGTAGAATATATCAACTAGATAAACACAAAAGTTATAAAATACAAAAAAAGGCATTGACGACAACTTACTTGTTAATCGTGTTCCAATCAGTCCATCATCTTACCAGTCCATTACCTCATTCATAAACCAATTCATTGCAAAAGGGTTTGCCTGCCAAGCTTGTTGTTGTCTAAACGCAGGTTGTTGAAATGTTTGCTGTTGAAATTGTGGTCTTTGTTGAACAGGTTGTCTTTGGAAATTTTGTCGTTGAAAGTGTTGTTGAGGAGCCTGTTGTCTTTGAAATTGTTGCGGCTGTGGACTACGCCTTTGGAATGTTTGCTGATTTCGGAAATTCTGTTGTGGAAAAGTCTGGCGCTGGAAGTTTTGTTGTTGCGGAAAATGTTGTTGTTGTTGAAAATGTTGTTGCTGTTGTGGAGCATTGTTCCATCGCTGTTGCTGGAAATTATTATTTTGAAAAACGGGCTGCCGTTGTTGTACTGGGAAGTGTTGCTGGCGGGGTTGATTCCATCCACCACCCATACCCATGGTCATTGCCATCGCCATCGGGTTCCAATCATCCCAGTCATCGTCATCGTCCCACTCTTCTGCAAGAAGTAAGAAAGAATTGAACTCACCGCAAGGCCAAAAAATACGTGATTACCTAAATATCAAAAACATGATATACTGTAGGTAGAATTAACGACATATATACCTTTCTTTTTTAGTTCAGAAAGATCATGCTTTTGAAATAATGAAGATTTAGAGTGACAAATTCCTTTTGGACTCGTATATATCTGCCGCAAAGAATCCGAAGTGATGGAAATATCAGTAAAAACTAATGTGACCAAGACCGATCGACGTCCAGGACCGGCAGTGAAGAATTTGCTCGATCGGGTGAACGGAAACAAGGAACTTTTTATGCTAAAGCACAAACGAATGCTTTTAAATAGGTTTATGTGGCGCAATAGACATCAGATCTAGTATTTAGTAAACAATATCAACTTAGTTTAAAAATACTACACTATAAAATAGTATATTTTGTTGACAATGCTTAGATATTTATAGAAAGACGGTAAAACGTTGAAATCCCGATGTCATAATGTCCATGAAGTTTATTCACCAAATACAGCTTGACGGACAGAACAAAATTTATAAGGTCTGTTTAAGTTCATAACTAGAAACATTTACTGTTATAATTATATTCTTTTGTTTGTGTTAATACAATCAGTAATGTAAATATAAGGCATCCATTCCATGTGATTCAGAATAATTACTAAATTATCAAACGAAAACATCATACGAACTAAGAAAGAAAACAAACAAATTATTAATCACCATCTGGACATGTACTCGATTTCAGAAAGTGACAAGATACATTCTACGTCAAAATATATTTAACAATTAATTAAATACATCAACATTCAACAGCGTGTCTTATTAACAAGAGGTATTGATACATGCGATGATTCCAATTATATTTTTATAACTAAAACTGAACTCGCTGAACAATATTTGCATTTTAGATTAAATGAACAATAACGTGAATCTGATTTGCGATTGAATTGAAAAAAATAAACAATGCTTGTAACTTGAAATTAGGTAGTGCTATTAAAATGACTTGTTCAAATATTGATAAGCTTCAAAATCTGGAAATATTCCTTCGACGGTAAAACGAAAGTCTTACCGACAAGACTTAAATTTTACATTATATGTTGTTTATTATACATTTTGTATTAATCAATATCTTATACGAGGGTTTTCTGAATTTCGAAATGTTATAAAGTTTAGTCCAATTAAAATCCAATTCATTGCATGACGAGAACTCGGAGGAAAAAACATTTGGGCAATAAATACCCATAAGTACCCGCAATAAATACCCATAATAAGTACCCGCAAAAGTACTCACAATAAGTACCCGCAATAAATGCTCACAATAAGTACCCGCAATAAATGCTCACAATAAGTACCCGCAATAAATACACAGAGTAAGTACCCGCAAAAGTACCCGCAATTAGTACCTACAATAAGTATCCACATTAAATACCCACAGTAAGTACCCACAAACGAAACAAGAAACAAACTTACGTGAAATAACTCCAGAGAAACAGATACTTGCTAAAAGGATTAAAAGTTGTCCAAAATCGAAAGTCATTGTTGATTTTTTTTTTGGGAGGGGGTAAAAATATCAAGATGTTAACACGTCAAAGTTTTCTTTAGTTCTGTGATCAAATCGTAGTCTTATCACACATTATATACGTTATCAATATTCTCAATTATGATTCATAACTATTTAATTCCCAAACATCACACGATACTCGGCGATTTTTATATATAAATAGCTGACTTTTGCAGGCCTACAAATGGTTTTATCTCAACGATCAATATTATACGATAATATCTTTGACAGGTTTATGTATTTTCGTTATGTATTACGTGTATTTGTTTTTGACATGATAGACTGACATAACAGGAGACGTATTTCTAGGTAATTAATTAATGATAAATGAATTAATTTATCTATTCGAAGTACATGTAGTATACAATTTCCGAGCCTTAATAATTAATATTCTACATAATTATTAGGAAGGGTACGCCTGTTTACAGCAATATTTCAGTTTTATAGTTGACTATCTAATATCAGACGGGGATTTAGAAGAAAACGTCACTCAATACAAAAAGCTTGTCGGCAATACGAGTAAAAAAGCCGGCAAATACGGAAAAACTCGGCAATACAGGATTCCGTGGCTTTCTATTGGTTAAAACTCGAGATTATTATGAAATGCGGGCTTTTCTTTGGCTGTTGAATTCGTGACAATACGGAAAATATAAGAAAACAGTTGAGTGCCTTTTTTATTAAACACTCCAAAATGAGCAGCAATTCAATTGTACAATTATTGGATTGTTTACATTTAAAAAATAGCGGGATCAGGCCAAGAAGAACCAGGGACAAACAAATATGTATTTCCCTAATTACAACATTATAATATATCCGCCGGCAGTTAATCTAACCAATGTGCTTGGATTCTGCATCAGTATTAACCTTGTTCTCAACAAATAACCACCAAATTCCTATCAGTGATAGAGGCGAATGCATTTGGCATTTTGTTTTGTCTTCAACCAAATCATAAAAACGATCATGGGCCGCGCCTTGGTCTCGAATTCACGAACACGCAAACTTCCCCTATTGAGCACATTACGTAAAGTGTCAGTTTTGATATAGTTAATACATACATGTTAGATTTTTGTGCATCATCCTGATTAAATTCAAGAAAGCAAGTTGGTCGCCATTCGAAAAGCACTTAGCTCCGTTTCGTAAACAAACCTTAGCTCAGATGGCATTTTTTAAAACTTAGACGTCTTGATAATGGTATACTGTACATTCAAACATTTACAAAATTGCCTTTATAATTAAGGAAAGTAAGCTTTATAGGTTTAAAAACATCTTAACTGAGATAAGTCTATACAACTGAACGTAAATGAGGTACGAACGTTCAATCCAGAGCCTTATATTGCCAGCATCATTACTAATGAGTAGTCTGATAATTATGAATGTCCGCAGTGTGTTGTTGTTGTTGTCTTTTGTCAGTTATACAGCCTTAAAATACCATGAACAGTCGTATTTAGAACTCTTATGGCTTTATATTGAGTTTGTCACTGTTACTAGTTTAAGGCACTTATAAAAGAATTATACTGGGCCAGAGCCTTAGTAGGGCCTCATAGAACTGTGTGTTGGTGTAAGCACAAAACGGTTAATGTTTTTTATAGTCTGTTTTCTATGATTTTCGAAGTCAACTGAAATTTTAGATCTATAACTGATTGTGTGATCTTAGTTTCAATTCTATTGAGATTATCTAAATAGGTATGTAAGTGTATTTTCTTTTTCATACGTATAAAATGCTTCGTCCTGCTTTGGGCATGTATCTGTACAAATACACAAACCATATTATTAGGTTTATGATGCACACAATGATTCAACATCAATTTGTTTTACTGACGTATGTCACAAGAATAACTCCTTGCGGTATTAATCATGTTTCCGAGGTGATAAAATGAATCTATATTTATGATCCAACAGTTACGTAGGCGAGCGTACGACCTGGTCAGCAAAACAGCACATTGCTTACCATACATATTTCCATTTAAGCTAGTTATAAACTAGTTCCCGTTTCATGTTGCAGTGCACCACACAAGTCAACGAGAACCAGTTTAAGCGAGTAACTGACTAAGATAAGGCCTTATCAGGTTAGGTAAATAATTACAAAATAAAGATTTGATTTATTCACGATTTGTTTATCTTATACACACTTGTTGGTCAATGCTCCATACTGTGAAAATAGTTGATTTAATAATGTTGGTCGTATTCGTTCTTCATTGGTTAATCATGTGCAAATTTGTCTATTATGATTGGTTGATTTGGTGAAGAATTGTTCTCATTTGTTCATTTTTCGTAGTCGATTGACGCTAACTGGTCGTCAAATATGAAGCATACGCTGTATCAGATTTATTAATCTTAATCATGTTGTAAAAGAGAATGCAAACGACTGACTGTCCGATAACAAATCGGTCTTAAATTTGAGACGGTCTCATTTATAACCAGAATAAAATAGTCGCATTTTCTTGACGGACCCTTATTTGATTTTTTATAAGTGCCTAATTTTCTTTATATTCGCAAAAAAATCGCGAAACACAAAATCGTGAAAATCTAATGGCTAATGAAAATACATGTTAAAAATAATAAATTCATGAAATTAGATTTTGGTTTAAAACAAAATAGAGTGTGAAAACAAATCAATAAACTTTAAGTTACACACATATTTGTAGCATTTTCTTATGTATCCACCCTGTTGATAGGTGATGATAATTCGCGCTGATAATAATGATAGATAATTCGTATAAAGTAATTAAAAGTAATAATGATAATAACAACAACAAAAGCAACAACAATGATTGTAATAATTATAATGATGATACCAAATCATATTTCACATAAACATACACATGAAAGCAGTAATTGTTTGTTGACGTGGTGTTATTTTGACATACGTGAGTGTAAACATTTAATTACCGAGCTATGAATGTCAAGCACATTATACCAACATTCCAAAAAAAATGTGACATTTTTTATTAGTGCGGTTAGGGCGAATAGTCAAATCAAATATTAAATGTAAATACACGATAGTTCAACTTTCCATAGCCGTCATCCGAATTTTTAAGTTCAGTTTCCATGAGTACTTTCAACACTTTGATTTGATATCTGTATGACCAGGCTTGGGAAGATTATTACCACTTTTGAAACAAGTACAAATGTTGCTGCGGAAACAGCAGTTGGGAAGCTCCGCGCAAAACCTTGCGTGTTAGCCGTGTTGTCCCTGTTCGTGAGTAAACACTGGTCATTTACTATTTGGGTTACTGTTTGACCTTAAACCAAATGTTTTAAGATCATGTTGTACTGTATAATCATTTGGTATGCACTGTCCATGACTGACCAGTAAATATGTATACCTTTGAAATATGTTGAATAAAAAAAATAACATAATTATATAGCAATAATTCAGTATGCGGCAATAATTGGTGTCAGAAAGTTATAATTACAGACTCAGAATAATCATATTTTTATCAAGCTTTTTGTATGAAATGTCCATTGTTGTTACACATGTAATGTAAGTTTTCCATCAAAATACAAATGTATGAAACATGAACTTCCAACTTCAACTATGATTAATGTCTATAAGTAGACTTTATCATCGTTTTATTACATTTTTTGTTGAAATTTAAAAACAAATGTAGTAAATGACTGGTCATGTATGTGAAATATGAAAGAACAAAAATTAGAATGCATCTGACATGTGAATGGGCCGAATGTGACACAACAACTGTAGATTCTACTTGTAGTGTTACTTATTTTTCTTATTATAGAGCAATAAAATGAAAATCAACCATTTTGAAAAGGCCATTTATCCCCCAGACCACTTTCCCCCCTGATTTGTTTTCATTTTATGTATCTACATCATTCGCGTTACGTCTTATGATCATATTTCTGAGTTTATACTTAAGTTTTTATGTTCATATTTCTGAGTTTATACTTACGTCTATACGTTTATACTTACGTCTTTGCGTTCATATTTCTGTGTTTATACTTACGTCTGTACGTTCATATTTCTGTGTTTATACTTACGTCTTTACGTTTATACTTACGTCTATACGTTTATACTTGCGTCTATACGTTTATACTTACGTCTTTGTGTTCATATTTCTGTGTTTATACTTACGTCTTTGTGTTCATATTTCTGTGTTTATACTTACGTCTGTACGTTTATACTTACGTCTGTACGTTCATATTTCTGTGTTTATACTTACGTCTGTACGTTCATATTTCTGTGTTTATACTTACGTCTTTGCGTTCATATTTCTGTGTTTATACTTACGTCTGTACGTTCATATTTCTGTGTTTATACTTACGTCTGTACGTTCATATTTCTGTGTTTATACTTACGTCTGTACGTTTATACTTACGTCTGTACGTTCATATTTCTGTGTTTATACTTACGTCTGTACGTTCATATTTCTGTGTTTATACTTACGTCTTTGCGTTCATATTTCTGTGTTTATACTTACGTCTGTACGTTCATATTTCTGTGTTTATACTTACGTCTTTGCGTTCATATTTCTGTGTTTATACTTACGTCTGTACGTTCATATTTCTGAGTTTATACCTTCGTATATACCAACGTGGGGAATCCACGTGATCTAGTGACGTCACGCGTTTTCTGTCCTTCGAACTAAGAATACATCACGTAAGTGTTTTATGTTTCGTTTACTGTTAAAAGAAAATAACTGTTGCAACTCCTTGCATAAAGAGCCATATCCGGTTCAATTTTTTGTCACTGTAGGTCCCGTCTACTTTTTTACTTTTCTTGTCCAAACCGTTTGACAGTGTTGTGAAAATGGGCGTTATTTTTACTAGAACATTTTAGAAATTTACTAAAGCACTTACTTAACCCACTCAAACCACGCATATTTAAAAGCAATTTGGCGCACACTTCGATTGCCCATATATTTTCATGCGTGTAGATATGCTAAAGTGTTTGAGTTTATACCATTTATGATGATTCTTAAAAATGCGTTGAGTCCCGTTGCCGTTACAAGACGATCAAGTATAAATAATAAAACCCGCCTTCGTGGTCGAGTTGTTAAGGTCGCTGACTTCAAATCACTGTTACCTCTCACTGATAGAGGGTTGTGGGTTCTAGCACCGCTACCGACCATGTCTCTTCATGTGAGAAAGTAGGCAGTTGCTTACGGAGGATGGGAGTCTAGTACTGGTTCATCCCAGGAACGATTCTTAGGTGAAATGTCCGCATCATATGACTCTGACTGTTGAAAAGGGTCGTAAACCCGATATAAACATTTAAAAAAATAATTAATAAACATTTATATAAAATATACAACATACTATAGTATATATCTACACGATAATAGAAACAATGAATTGGATTTTGATAAAAATATAAGTAATTGACACATTGTGGGAAAGCATATATGTTTTACTGGCACGTCATGTTTCATATTAACCATACTAAAAGGTTTGAATAAGTTCCACATCTTAAAATGTATTAGGTACTTTAATGTACTTATAAATGAAGCATTGAAAATGTGATCACATAGCTGCTTGGCATTTACTATTTTAGTTTCATTTTATATTGCTTAAAATTGTGGATGCAGACATGTGTATTAATATTGTGTAATTGCATCCTTTTGCCATGAGTTTTCATTCAAATATATGTTTTTTTGCCTTTAATCTTACAAAAATGAGTTTCTCCCATAGACTTCAATACAAATTTAATGGAAAAAATACCACGTCGTTTTATTTACAAGCAGTGTCGTGAGAATAGCACGTAGTCGTATTTACAAGCGGTGTCGTAAGAATAGCACGTCGATTTATTTACAAACGATGTCGTAAGATTAAGTAACATTAAGTAATTATCTAGCTTAATTTGTGAATGTGAGGATTTTGTTAATTAAGTAAAAATAATTGTCTGAAATCAAAAGTAAGAAAGAATAATTTTAAATTTAGACTGTTGATCGAAAGGATTATAAAATATCAAATCCGAGTCCACTGACCAAAAAAAATCGTAAACACAAATAGATCCGCGCCTGTTGGCGCGGAGCAATAAAAGAGCCTAGAATACAAATATAAAATCAATCATTTCGTTCGTCCGTCATTTATTCGTCGGCCCACCCACTGTCCGCCCACTCGTTCGTTCCTTCGTTGGCTATGGAAACAGTCAAATTATCATTGTGACCATCCCATTCAGATTTAACTTAAGGCAGGAGTTCTTTGCCCCTAATTTGTTAAATTCTGTAAATATTTAATCACAAATGTAGTGCAAACAGTGTATAAAACTTTAACGATGTATTCATGACTAACGTAAGACAGTCAAACATGTGAACAAAGACCACCTTGGGAAAACAAAGTGAGGCATTAATTGACAGGTGCCCTTTATTCGAAGGTCATTTTGTTCTTAAAAATCAATGCATGTTTTTAGAAAATGAACTACTTATATCTACACGGTGGCCTTTATTCGGAGGTGGTCGCTAACACAGGTTGAACTGTCATACTGCTTTAGCCGGCTGTAAGACAAATACAACCATTAGGCGATCCTTAAAACCATGTTGGTTTCCTGTAACAAAACTAACTCATTCAAAAATCACACTACCCCAAGACTTTTTTCCTTGCCATTGGGGACGAAATTCTTCTGATGTATGACGCCTCCGATCAAATGGTCAAACCCGTCTAAGGTTGGTACTCTGCAACACTGGATTTGTTGACCTAATGTTGTCTGTACTGAGCTATGTAGGCGGGATACATACACGACAATAAGATATAATAAAAGATACACTGACTCCACAAAGACTACGCTGAATCTAAATGTGTCAGTACATTCACGTTGTTGTATTTAGGCCATAGCAAACATGGCGACATGACTAGCAGGTGTTTCGTGTCAACTTCTTGTCAACAGTTTTAACGACTCCAAGGGTTTTAAATAACACTAAATGCATTTTGCCGTGGGAACTAGTATATGTTTTAGTAAGATATCCCTATACATAAGTATGTACATACATACATATAGTTGGCTCTTTGATATATTGCCGTATCCGTCGCGTCAGTGTAAGGGCTTGCAATTAGTGCTATACTTGCAATACAATTTTTGTTGTTGGCAATCGGAATATCCTCGGCGTTTGTCTAAACATAGTGCCTCGGTCATAATAGACAAAACGTCATATTGTTGTCGTTCATGGGCTACTCTCCATCATGGCTGAACCTGGGAATCCAATGACGGAAACAACCTGTTTTGAAAGTCTGCCATTCTAAGAATGATTCTTGAAAAAGAGTGTCTAGTGTTGTAAAAATAGTGACCGGAAACCATATAAGCAAAAGTTGTAACTCTACGTATTAGTTATCGTTCATATTTTGAATTTTATGCGATATATCACAAGCGACGCGGAGTGGAGCGCAGTGATATGTCGCATAAAATTAAAAATATGAACGATAACTGATTTACAGTTTGTCTTAATTTCTGCACATACAGAAAAATATAAGTGACGTATTTTCTCCATATCAGGTCTTAGGCACATTTTATGCGATATATTTTTCAAATTTGAAATGAAACGCGCACATTTCATTGGACGAGAAATTAGGACAAACTGTAATTTGAATTTGCTGTGAAACATGTATTTGTTTTAATGCAATAAAATATTTGTATTTGTAGTATTTCTAAGTGACGGGAATGTCCGAATAGTTACGATTGCTATAGCGGAACAATACATCAATCGGAACACCTCGCTATTTACGTCACATGAACGAAGCCGCGGTTCCAGAAATTTAAGTCATCTAGGAATTTCTTTTTATGTGGTAAATGTCAAAGGCATACCGAATAATAATTACCAGAAAGCAACGTGTCCATGCACGATTTTGATTTTGTTTTTGTAACGTTTACGGTTGCTGGTGCTGTTTTATTGTACCCAATCGATTATCATGATCACTTCATATTTCAAATTGATTCTGAAACAACTACAACTATACCGGCCGTCACAGAAAGCCACGGCCGTGAGACACTGGTTAGTGCGCTGGATTTGTAACCCGGTAATTCGGGTTCGAATCCCGGTCGCGGCAAGTCATACACTTCCATAAAAAATTGACCGTAATGCCGATTTTCCACCAAAAGTACTGATTTGAACACCGCCCTGGACATCTGGTTGAGTGAATCGGCCGCCGTATGCTGAAAGATGTTAAAACGTCGTTGAACCATAGTGGTGATGATAGGCCGTCACAATATTATATTAAGACCTTTTTACATTTAGAAATCGTCTTAACATCTTAAGTTTTTCCAACCATGTTTTTTGTATCTGTGTCACGTGATTCCCATATCTGACATCGACAGTTCTTGATCAGTACTGCAGTCACCTTGCATAATACACAATGAGAAAAAAGTTTATTTTTATTTTTTATTTACAGTTAACACCATTTCTTTCACCTAGTCTATGGAATACTACACATAATTCAATTTAGACAAAACAATAAAAATGTGTACAAATAATTTGTAACTTGTAACGGAATAAATTACTTGGTACAAAAATTCAGCAGTTTAATTTACACTGTTTCTCTGATTCTCTGTTTGCTATGGGGCCGATTAGAAGGTACGACGCGTAGTGGACCTAACTAACGTCCACAAGTGCCTTACATATATTACATATAATATAGGAATCAGGGGCCATATTAAGAGATACATGTACATCATAGTTAAAGATACGTTTTCAAGCTTAAAAAGTTTTACTACCCCTTTAGTGTAAGTAACATTTTATTTGCCAGTTGATTGCATTTTGGAATTTGTTAAAAGCTGCATGCCATTGCAAAGTTATTTAAAGTCGTAGTAAAAATATGTCTATAGAACGGACTATACATCTTCAAAAGTCGGTCTATATAACGTACATGCATAAAAACAAAATTTGTTAAACGCTGTTAAGTGTCTGAAAAGTATACATAATGTTTTATGTTAGTTAAATAATATGGCAATAAAAAAAACGCTAGTCCACCAAAAGTCAGTCCTTATAATATTCAGTCATGAATAAAACGACTAGATATGAGCGAATAACGAAAAACAATTAGTTCAAGTTCATGTTTGTACATTTAAGTACGAAAATTGTGAGCACAATCAATTATCTAACATAAATACAAGTGCATATGTATTACAACTCTCAATAAATTAATGTATTATTGACGCGAGTAAAATTCCAAATGTTATCTAGTCAATATCGTCTTTTCATTTTCTTATACTTAGATTCTCCAATGAAATCCTTGAATCGAAACACTATCCAACTGTTTGTGAATCTGTAAAAATAAAAAAAATAAGGATCTACGTCGACGGGGTATTTCATATTTGCCAATAAAATAAAGATAAGGTAAACAAATTATTTAAAAACGTTTAAATTGGTTACCGTTCTATATGTTGCAGTATAACCAATGTTCTATACGGTCATTCAGAGTAAAAGGGGACCAGTTTCCTAAAAACATTCCATGTTGCTGTGTACTCGACGGTCTATGAGCAACCGGAGTTCAACGGGCACCAGTTTACTAAAACTTAATTGTTGAAGTTATTCCCTTAAGCGAGTAGTGTCCCGCTAATGTGTAAACAGAAAGTCAAAACTGAATCAGAGTTTTAAGTCTAAAACTCCATTTTGGATACCAATTATCTGATTGGACGACTTTGGAAACAGCCAAATAATTGACCAATAAGAAAGGGTGATTTCTGTAACTATTTCTCAACTTCTTATCTCCATCGCATTCATGTAAAGAGAATTATGACTAAATGTCAACCAGTGCAGCTAATAAGATTTTCCTCTATCCCCGTGGATGAAGAGTGTATACAGGTATGGCTATATTTAAGCGACAATCAGTTGTAGATACAAATACTTACATTAGTTGAACAGAAGACGATACAACATTAGTCGCCGACAAGGGATGCCCATACCACACCATAGGAAACCCAGATTATCGCCAAATCCAAAATCGAAAATCTCAGCTGAAAATAACATAAAATGTTACATTTAGCATATTAATCATTCGTCTTCATCATGTTTCTTTTTGTTTCATTGGGTTTTGCGCCCCTTTTCAACAGCCAGAATCATATATGAGGCGGACAGTTCATCTAATCATCGTTCCTGGGGAGAACCAGTACCCATCCTCCGTAATCGTCTTCATAAACAGGCAGGACTCAAAGTTCAGCAGGGATGCAGTGAAATTTGGACATTTAGCTCTGAAATACAGTCACTAATGGACAATGGACAATGGCCTCTTTTAGCTACCATGCATTGATATTTAAATATATGTTCTATATTTTCACTCCGTTTGATAGCCTCTTTTCGTAGATTTTGTTTTAGAAAAAAAAGAAAAAATATTTATCAACTTTTTTATAAGCTTTATCAATCTAACATGCGCTCAGCAAGACTATTCATGACTGTAAATATCTTATCAAACTGTTTAATTTATTTGAAAAAAAATGTACAATTTAAGCTAATCTTAATTTCAACCGAATTCACGTTTCTTTCCACTAAAACGTCGTATAATTTATATTTCTAATGAAAATAAGTATTCATATCTAAATAAAACTCTTGTGTAACATAAATTGTCAGAGATACTCACCTAGAACTGAATGGTTTAGTAAAACCAAACATGCGAAAATCACGATTATAAGCCACACTTTTTGAATCTCCATTTTTTAACAAATGCGAGTTCGCTCAGATATATAGATATATATTTTCAAATTCTTCACCAAGTTAACTGTGGGCTGGGCAAGCTGTATTTACAATATTCAAGTCGTAAACAATCATTTTATACGACCATGTTGGTTTCAATGCGAAAAAAATTAGTCGATGATGGATGGGTGTAATAAAATAGCTGCTACGATTTTTTGCTCGTTATTTACACGAAAAAAATGTGTACAGCCGATAAAAACTCCGATGCATGGTGGGAAAATGATTTCCATATAAATGCCAGAAAGTGCGCATCTGCTACAAAAAGCGTGCGTCATAACAAAACAAACAATTTCGTTCGAGATTTTGGGATAAGGTAATTATTTTATATCTAGCCCACGTGCGGAGTAAATAACAACACGACAATATTCATTTTACGACTACCGAATCGCGTGGCAAGGCATGAGTTTCAAAAAAGCGGAAACCCGGTGATTTATTATATTAATCATAATTATGAAGGTTAATTTCTGTCACGATATATATAGGTTGCTATCAAACTTCTTGATTTTTGGATACTGAACGATGGTTCTGCTTTCTAAAGCCATCACTCGCTCGGCACGCATACATTTTGATGCGGACCAAAATACTATGTTTTTTTTTACATCCGCCATACAATTGTTCCCCGTTCCATGTTGGGCAAGTCTATGCAGTAAGTTCAGTTTCCATGAGTACTATCAGTACTTTGATTCGTTCATTGAGGTTTAACGTTGCACCAACAGTGCTGGTCTTTGGCGACTATTTCAGCCTATTTAACAGTTGAGGAAGACCCAGACGTTCACCTTGGCAGAACCACGTACGAACCTTCCGTAAACTGGCTGGACAAATATCTCACATATAATGAAAGTTGTTTGGTCCCGGGTTGGAATCGAACTTACAGGTGAGGCGGCTAGTGATTTCTAGTCAGAAACCATAACCACTCCATCACACAGATCCCTTTAAATTTATTTAAGATATCATTCTAACTAGATAACCGTAATGTAACAGTCGCATGGTCTTAACGGTACGAGCATAGTGTAATTAGTACATTTAGGACCGGTTTAAGGTTAACCTGCTAAAATCAATACTGACCACTTATTGGTTTTTTGGCGTAAAGGGAAACAACTAGTTTATCACACAGGTAAAAAAATCAATAACGACAGGAGTTGTCTTTTCATAGGGAAATAGCGTCAATGTTCCGCATGTTGGGCCATTTTTTATCCAAAATCGTCAGAGACTAGCAGTATCATTATAGATATGCATGTAGTGATAGTTTAACCAACGCTGAGTCATTGAGGTGCATGAGACATACAAATAAATCCACATTTAATATTTTGATGAAATAATAAATGACAATTACTGATCGTATAAATGTCAACAGTGTAAGTCTAGAAATTAATAGACAAGGCACATGTATGAGTTACATTTTTGATGAATCAACAGTCGATCAATAAACATAAACCTAATTGTTATTACATATCTGCATTATTTTTTCATATACAGTTTTATTTGAAGGAATATGACAAATTTTATCACTATAAGATGTATCCCCAGTCCTTTATTAAAAACAATGGCTGAATAAAAGCCCAGTAGGCGAGTGAATTATTCATGTGACTATCTTCGTTTCAGTTGGTTCAGCGCCTTTTTTCAACACTTGTTTCTGTTATATACAGCACCAGTTGACCTAACCATAGTCTAACCGGCTCTTACTTGCCCTCAACAAGGAACCGGCAATTTCTCCACAGGGAAATCGACTCGTGTGCTCGTTGTCAAATTTTCATGCAAGGATATTACCTGTCGCGTCCGCCAGGGGAACCAAACCCAGATCACCGGGTTACAAATCCAGCGCACTGACCACTGGACCATGGCCACTGCTCTTAAAGAATTTATAATTAACGTTCAGCGGCCGACATAAATACATTTTGTAAACAGAGCCGATTACTACATGAATTTCAACTTCTTCTACATTAAAATTTTGTTCTTATACATACATACATACATAATAATTATACAGCTATCAAACCATACCACCCCCAGTTTTTCTAAGTCATACCATTATGCTGGTACTATTACTTCTATCAGTATAAATTATTAAAATGTACTTCAATACGATTGGGTGATAGCCTTTGAAGAAAACCGTCCATTCTTTTTCTGATATATAAGACTTCTTCCATTTTTGTCGTACACATTGCACATCGAAATTCTGACGTGCATAGAAAAATATGGTGAAAGTAAGATTTGCAATAAAATATGAAATTCATATCTCAATGCGACAGCAATTGATACATATCGCAACAGACGACGTGGAACTCAAAATACTGCATTATCCGTCCAGTGAGTTTAGGGAGTTAACTGCGTTGGAAAATTATTTCCAGTATTGCTTATCACAGGTGGCTGCATCAGTGTTTGGTTAAAAAAAAAAATCTTCACTAAGCTTATATATACTATCAAGGTGAAAAGCCTACTATATGTCTATATGCCAAACAATGTGGTAAATTGCATCTCGTTGTTTCAGCATAAAATACGTGCAGTTACACATGTCATTCAGATAAACTATACACGTATAAGATATTCATCCCCACCGAAAATCTCATTAATGATATCTAATAACTGTAAAAAGCGGTAAAACAGTGTTCATTTCGTTATTCAACAGATCGCTTGATACATCACTCGCACTTTACTCAAATTGGCTTGCAGCGAAGTTAAATAACGAAAGGAACACAATTTTACCTTTTCACAGTTAAATGAGATTTTCCGTAGGAATGAATATCTTATAGTTTATCTGTATGACATGTGTTGCGATTTTCCTTCAGGGTCCACCTTTATGCTGAAACAACGATATGTGATGTTCCACATTGTTTGGCATATAGACATATAGTAGGCTTTTCACCTTTATAGTATATATAAGATCAGTGACGGGAATTTTCTTTTTCATCATTTGTGCACAAAACACTGATACTGCCGTCTGTGTTGCTTATCTCCCCTTTTAATTGGGTGAAACTTATAATTTTGTTATCAACATCAAAATTGATAGCTCACCCTTTGTATATGTGTCACACCATGAGATAACAGATGTACGTATATAATCGGATATTGTGATCGATTGGACATCAAGTTATAGTGCGTTGTCAAGTTTTAGATTTTGTTTTCAATATTCATTTAAATGATTATATCTAGTTCCAAGCAACCATGTTGGATTATTTTAGCGTGGATTTTACAACCGTTATCATAGTTACCACTGTGTGTATAGTACTACATCGGTTGCTATTTAACAAGCAGCGGTACTCACCTCCTCTTCCACCGTCTCCAACGGTTGCACTTCCTGTTATAGGACACTTGCACCTCCTTGATCATGACATGAGGAAAGTGTTCAGAAAATATCACCGACAACTCGGCGATGTATACAGACTTCAGTTCGGTGAACGATTGGTGGTTGTTATTGCAGGTTATGAGACAATTAAGGAAGCTTTTCTCAAGCAAGGAGACTATTTTGCAAGACGTCCAAGCATGTACATTACAGACCGTTGTAACAGAAATGCCGGTAAGAATTTGTCTCAGGTCGTCAGAATGGTAAGAGTGAAGTAATGAACATAAAAGTCAGCTATACTTGGCATGTACAGATAAACTAGCGATACAGGATACCTTTATAATAGAAGTCACCTTACGATAGTCTTGTTTCAAATACAAGCATTAATAAAGAATTTAACGTCTAAACCTTGTCAAAAAGTTATTTATACTTCACAAAATAATCATGAAATTATGAGAAATAGTTCAAGAAAAAATCATTATATTTGGGATTCCATTAAGATCACATTTCGACGATAATTCATTTCAATATATAAACTAGATTTTAGATTGCTTCAGTTGGTCCAAATGGTGATATTGGCATCTAGTTTTTTTCCTTGCTATCCCATGCATCAATTTTTTCGAGCTAGTTGAACAATATGAAATCAACTGGGTTTTCTTCCATAGGTGTAGTTATGACGTCGGATCAGATTTGGAGAGAACATCGTCTGTTTAGCATTAGCACTTTGAAAAATTTCGGTATGGGAAAGAGTGTGTTGGAAGGGAAAATACACGAAGAAGCCAATGCCTTACTACAAGAATTCAAGGCAATTGCTGGAAAACCTTTCGATCCAAAAACAGTAATTTCAACTCATGTAGTCAACATAATATCCTCCATCGTGTTTAAAGGCAACTTCAAGCAAGATGATGACCGTCTACTTAAAATGATCGCTATTTTCGAGGAAAATATTGAGTGAGTTCTCTTCAATTCTGTTGAGAATTACTTCATGTTAGAACACGTTCCGTCGTCAATAGCAACGGTGGTCAACTTTTGACCGACGTTTACATAATCGTTGCTATGTTTATTACAAAAAGAACATAGTTGTTCAGCCAAGAATGGCAGTTACGGCCGCTTACTAATGTGCTAAGATAATAACGATATATGCCATTGAATCTTGGAATATTCGAATTTTATCAAGGTATTTGACTTACGTAATTAATAGGGGTCTCCATTTTCGATTGGTAATGATCTATAACTAGTTAACAGAAGCTCCTCACCGATGAGTTCGAATCCTATCCGAGGCCAGACAAATTTCCCATGTGAGCTAGGAAGCCGTCCAGCAAACATACAGAAGGTCGGTGGTTCTACCCAGGTGAACATCCGGGGTATTACTCCACAACATAAGCTGTAAAAGTCGCTAAATGACCCTTACTGCTGATGCGGACGTTAAACTCCAGTAAAAACAACCCCAAACTAAACTGTCACAGAGGTGACTAATACCCCCACTGACACTTATACTGCAATAATACACTATACGGCTAAGTTCAAGGGGACATAACTCTGCAATGAGTGAATCACTAGGCATGAAAATTGTGTCTTGCACACCTACACTTGATGGTGATAACATATTTCAAGTTTCATTGCAATAGCTTAAAAAATGTGGAAGTAGTTCGCTCCACAAACTTTATGCAGACCGACCGACCAATGACCGACCGACAGAGTGACCCCAAAATGCTTCCTCTCAATCTTCGTTTGCGGGGGTATAAATACATTATTTTTATAATGACCTTCAAGACTTGCAAACAGTCCATCATAATAAACTAGCTTTTAGATAATAACACAAAAATTAATACCAACAAGCCAATGAATATTTTACACAATGAATTTAATTAACACTATTTATGAACATTTAAGGTTAACAGCCGGAGTTGGAAACTTCCTGCCATGGCTCGCTAAGTTACCAGGTGATCTTCTTAATGTGAACAAGCTTGAGCGAAATTCCGATCAAGTGTTCGCATACGCTGCAGAAATCATAGCAGATCATGAAAAAGATTATGACGAGAATCACATCGATGATCTAACGAGTGCGTATATTCATGAATGGAGACGTCTACAAAATGCTGGTGAACCTACCACGATGAATTGTAATTATGATCATACATATTGTAACTGTAACTGTTGTACATGTTTTCCATAACGGTCATGCTTCGCTGACTGTCTGAATAATTTGTAAATAGATTATGCTGATGACTGGTTTCATACGTACACGTATGTCATAAACAAACTGATTAAAGATTAATAATAAATAAAATACATGTAGTTTATATAATTCTAAATGAGATCTTATCATAAAATTGGAAAATGACACAATTAAAAAGTTGTCTACTGACCTGGCATGGATACATATTTTTTAGCTAACAATAAAATATTATAGCAACTTCTTATTGTCCGTATATACATGGTATACTTGTTACTATGTTTAACCCGTAGCTGCTTAAGTTACATGTGACCATTGGCTGCTGATAGCTGCGTCTTCTCTGTGGAACACGAATTTCGAGCTGATTTTTCATATTTTACAGACGAGCAAATGGCTGGGGTAATTGGGGATCTATTTATTGCTGGTTCACATACATCAGCCATTGCAATAAGATGGGCAATAGCCTGTCTGGTAAATTTTCCCAACATTCAGGAAAATATTTATAAGGAAATCAACACAACAGTTGGATCAGACAGACTGCCTTCGGTACAGGATAAAACTCAACTTGTATACCTGGAAGCTTTTTATCTGGAAGTTCTGAGGTAACGTTTTAGTTCCCAAAACATAACTACATGTATATAACGCCCAGGTTCCAGTAGGGCATATATATGCGATCGATTCGCACCTTGTTATCCACTCGTGATTGACAAGGGATATACATAAGGAAAGGAAAGTCAGTAATATTAAAGATTATAATGGAAAGGGTTGAAGATGTAGGAGAGAAGAGATTAGGAGAGAGAGGGGGGGGGGGGTATATATCATTATATAAGAAGTGGGACTTGATAACCACTTTTTGAATAGTCATCTGTGTTAGGTGAATTCTTGGGTTGGGGAATTGGGGCTATGAAGTATTTTGGCAGAATGTTTTGTACATGTGTTTCTTGTCAAGAATCGTTTTGACAATGGGATATATTAATTGATAGGCTGTAAGGAAAATTAGTAATAGTATTGCCAAGAGCTAACTTCTAACTAGGCCCCTACATATTTTATTTGTAACAAGAAATTTAATTACCACGTTTTTTCTGAACAAGTATGTAACACTATGTATGTGACAGTCAGCGTCTTCCCTTAGGATTTTTTTAGTTGTTGAAGCTATATCCCCTATTAATTAGCATTATGAATAATCCCCAATTTTGCCCTTTCGTGTACTATTTTCCCCTTTTTACTAGCACCTTCCCCTTCTAAAAAAACTTTGGTTACCATATCCAAATTTTGTGTACATCATTATAGCAAATAAAACAAGCTTTAGGGGCCATGTTAGAATATGTCGGTAGTGCACTTTGCGTGTAAGTTTATTATCTAGCAAACTACTAAATATTGAACTGACTATGATGTTTTTCAGATACTGTAATTTGACCATTGCCAGCGCTGTTCATGCTACAACACACGACCTAACATTTAAAGGGTTCACCATACCACAAGACGCTATCATTCTACCAGATCTTGACTCAGTGTTAACAGACAAGAAGATTTGGGGTGATCCAGCTGTCTTTAGACCCGAGCGATTCATAGACGAGGCTGGAAATCTAAAGAAAAAAGAAGAACTGATAATTTTCTTCATAGGTATGATAAGTTTATTAATACTACAGGTAAGACTGTAACACATAGCTTGTTCGAGGGACTATCAAGCACAGCATACTCGTACAAGGTGGCAATGGAAATTACCGAACCATAAACAAGCCATCCCAAGAGCTGAGAAAGCAAGGCTAAACACATTGCACAATTATAGTGTCGAGAAGTCACGAGGTCTTGTAATACAAAGCATGTACTGATTTGCATTACTTTTCTTAGCAAATAAAGATACATTTTAAGGGATGGACAAGGATTTGTATGGCCATATACAAATGATGTGTACTAACTAACATTCAGGACACAAGTAAACATGATACGTGCGGGCTTACACCGCTGACAGATTTGATGGTATATTCAATTGATTTAGCATTACTGGGTTTTGTCGCGATTGTAAAAGATATTGGTTAAATCTGTGACATGTGCGTATTACTTAGCGAATCGTTCATGCAGCACTCATGTCTAAAACATTTCTTATCATATCTAAAAACATTTACAGGCAAACGGAAGTGTATTGGGGAAGCACTAGCCAAAATGGAATTGTTGATATTCTTGGGAGCTCTCATACAGACCTTCAAGTTTGAATCTTGTCCCGGTGAATCATTAACTGTGGACAAAGTGGATGGAACATTTGGCTTCGTACATGGACCAAAACCATATCAAGTGTTGGCAACGCTTCGATAAAGATAGTTTCGTTTGCGTTTTAAGACAGTTGTGGTTTATGCATTACTAGTGTGCTAATTTGATTGCAAAATTTTCATTGTAGGTCAAGGATTAGTTTTTTTTTTCAAAAGCGGTATCTTTCACTTTGCACATGAATACTGAAAACTTTGCACCAATATTAGAACAACATGAAATCAAGCAAGAGTTTGGCTTTGTTTTAATAGAACTTTGCGTATGATTTATGTTTCCAAATTGTTTTGAAATGTGAAGCATTACTTTTCTATACAGGTACGATTAAATATTTGTAAGCGATCATGTTTGTCTTCAGCGTTAAACCTTTCAACATTTTCTCTGATTTGAGCTCATAACATCAAAATCAGCAAAATTTAAACTCAACTTTTTGAAAGTTGCAAAGCTGACATTTCTTTCCGTGTTACGCATGGCGGTCAGTATGAGTACCCAAGTGTTGTTGCAGGACATCTTTGCCACAATGCTAAATATATTCAATGCAATGTTGTATGAAAGTCAAAGCAATAAAATATGTTTTAACCAAACATCTTAACAGATGTCAAGTATATACTTGCTAGTTATCTAATAAAATTGACAATCAAAGGACAGTTAAACTGTATCAATATATATTCAAATCAGAGAGCCAATATAAAAAAGGCAAATGTTTTATATAAAGAGTTCAATGTCATTCAAATATAGTGATCTTATTGATGATTTGTTATAGATATTAAATCAAATTGTAAATATCGAAAAAAATATTAAAAACATGTAGCTGAACTTAATCTGTAAGATAGCTTACCAAAGTGATATTTTACTACTACTTTAAGCCTCATCAAGCGTTGAACTTGGCATTTAAATGCTTGATACTGTGAAATCATTTATTTTCGTTGGGTTCAATTTTCGTGGTTTTTACTAAAATGGCTATTTCGTGGGGACATAAATTCGTGGATTTTGATTTTTGAAAAGAAATGCCTTATCTCTGCATTTGAATTCGTGGGGATTTGATTTCGTGGATGAGTCGACCCACGAAATCCACGAAATTAAATCCCCTACGAAAATTAATGATTCCACAGTAATCTTATGGTTTTACTTTTTAATAAGAATTGTTCAGCTTTCGAGAAGTATAAAGTAAATTCCTTTAACATATTCATTAATAGCATCACAAAGTAATTTGTCAAGATTGAATACTTCTGTTACATACGTTCATAAAATCATTATCACTCGTATAAATTTGTCACATTGATATTAACATATACCAGCTGACAGGTAGGTTTCGTTTTATGCCATAAAAAAGTTTTTATGTAACATTTAACAAATATAAACATCAAGGATTACGTCATTACTCGTACATCACCATTGACATACAGCACACTTTAAGCTCACATAAAACATACCAGTTCGTTCTGTTGACTTGTCAAAGATGTTTGGGTGTAAACCGAAAGCTTATAAGGTTTTCTTACAGTGTATAAATAATGTAATTCCTACAGGCGTGGATATTTTTGCGTTGGGAGAAATGTCAGTTGGGTTGTTGACCTCTCTTCTTATTCTTATATTGTTGTTCGGTACGAACACAAAGTTAAAACCATTTCTCATCAACAGTCGGTCGGTTTTAATTTTCCTGCATACCGAAGAGCTTACATTAACCTTCCGTCTTTGAACATAGTTCCAATTTTTCAATTCAACGACATAAATACAAATTCAGTCAAGTCGAAACATGATGGCTGTGCAAAATCGTAAACGAGCAATACAAAATATTCGTAAAAAATGTTCTACCTTGTATGATAATGCTAATTGCTGAACTACTTTTGGTGATCATATGGGGGAACCTAAATCAAAGTACTGGAAGCATATGGAAGGGAATAGCTTTAACAATTGCATGGCGGGCGTAGTAATGCGTAGTACTTTGGTCTGTATCAAAATTCATGCGCGAACTATAGTTCGGTTTCCAAACGTCAGCCCAATACCTCGTCCTACAGAGAAATTCAACTTTTGACTGCTTTGTAGTTCCGAACAAGAGCAGAACTAAGTTTTAATAATTAATCTACTTTAAAAGCTATTAATCAAATATTCAAAATTCGAAGATCTCTGATGGTCATTAAAGGTCGTTTCCATATAAACTGTGTTCTATGGACAATATCAGACTACACATGTAGGTGTGCTGGATACACACGGCCCTAGATCTAGCAATACCATGGAGAAGGATGCAACCCCCTCTTCTGGCCATTTTATAGACATACAGCTAAAGGTGTCCCTTTCATCTACCTTGCCATGTATTTTTTTACAGAGTTTCGTCGCACCAGCAGTCCAGGTCATATGTCATCTTTAAACCACTTAACTACAGAGGCCCTTAATCTTTGCTTGTAAATAAAACTGCTTAATTTTATTTTTTTTGGGGGGGGGATCTTTCGTCGAAATCTGAACCAAGATTTGTCTTAGTATCTCGAACAAGCCACCGCACGCCTATACAAATCTTGAGAACCGTCTTACTGCAAAAATCTAAAATTTAATTCATGAGTATTCTGGTCGAAAAGATGTGTGCTTAATTTTAATGTACACAGTCGAGACCGGTATTCTGATTGATTGATATATCATTTAATAATTTTATCAATGTTTGATCACAATTGTTTCAGAAACAACTAAGCATGAAAGATAAAGAGTTTGAGCCTGGAGAGAAATCTCAAGGTTCATAACCTTGAAACCTTGCTGAACAATTGCACTTTTATAGCAAACCTTGAAACCTTGCTGAACAATTGCCTTTTTATAGCAAACTGAACATTTGTGCTTTTATAGCATACAAGCTTACAAGCCAGGCTTCAATGTCAGGCCTAATTCAATGGTCAGCTGAGTGGAGCATGTAAAAACAAAAACGCATATTTGGTGCGTAAATTACAGATTTTTTATTGATTTATGAATTTATATGATAGCACATTTTCATAAAAAGGTCTTTTATTAACTTTTTAAATCTTATTGAAGGCAGCTATATCCATACTTTGTACCTGAAAATATAAAAGAGAAAACTTTAATTGCATATGAATATAGAACAAAGCACTAATCAATAGAATTACGACTAACAATGCTGTCCAAGAGATGATCACATATTACGTAAATTGTACAACAAGGCCCATCAAAATAGCTCAACTAGATGCAGAAAAGTAACTATTTTTTGTGACAATTTGGTTACTGGTAAATGTATGTTTTCTAAAGCCATTGATCCACAATACTTTGTTTGAGAGGTTTCTGGTTACTTCATAATACAGTCACAGGCAGAAGTAACGGACCTGTGATGGTAAAATTGCAATAAATTCTACATAAAACAAAATAACTTAACCCATAGTAACCTTAAATGAAAAATAAAATTGTCCTATAATTTGACCCCATTCATGGCATTCAACTGGTATATATACTATAAGAAGGCGTATATCTCTTCGTTTCGGTGAATGAGCACCACTTTTACAAAAAACAAAATTATAAAGCAATACGGACGAATTCTTCAATTCAAAGTTTGCAGCAGTTTCAGGTATATATTTTTGCACAAAATAAGACCAACATAAAATTCCTAGACTAATCCGTTACTGAGAAATCGAACAAGAAACGCTAGAATTTGACCCGATTTCGTCTGATCGGAAAAAATGCGGCCACACCAAAATGGACTAATTTCACATACTAATGCAAGATTGTCAGTCGATCGTATGAGAAATTGACTAGTATGTCCTAAAAAGAACAATTAAATACATTAATACAGATACACAAATTCTTACAGAAGACGCAAATATTCGGGGAATCGGGATTTAAACTTTTGATAAGAAATTTCTTGATCATACACCGCCATGTCACTATAAAACAGACTATAAACAAAATTAACCAATCAGAAATCACGTTACATTTATAATAGCTATATATGTATACAAACAATGACCATGAACATTATTATGGTAGCCACATTGTTGTAATTGACAGTGCAAACAAGATATTTAAAAATCTTACAAAATCTTCAAAAGCAGTAATTTTTTCTTCAAGATCGTCTGTGCTGATTTTATCATCTTCAATAACTGCACTGATCTGTAACTTCTTAATACCATAACCAATTGCTACTAATTTTGCTGAAAATGAAGTGTCAAGTCTTATAAATAAATACAGTAAACACATAACAACTACTAAACATAATTGCTCAAATTTTACTAAATCAAAACCACAAATGTTTTCAATCCTTACAAGAGGCATAAATTAAAGCAAACAAACTTAGGTACAGAAAGAGAAACTACATAGCTTTGCCTCATATTTGTCAAGGTAATGCATGTGTCAGATGCATTTTCAGTCTGAATCACACTAATATGCTAAAGTACAATGTATCTGTGATCAATTCAATTTAAAAAATCAGCCGGAATTTTTTTTTCAATTTTTTCATTTCATAGAAAATTTAAAGATCCTTTAGAATAATGTTAGCCTTGTCACTAGCACCATGATCCCTGCTATGAAGTCACACACCTGTATTTTTTACATACCCTTGAAAGCTATGTTCTCTTACGGTAATTCTCTACAAGTCAGAACCTACCAAACATTTCCTAATTAACTCCCCAGATTGTGTTACATTCTACAGATCTTTTCAGTTATTTGGTTTCTTTGTTTTCCAAGTAATTTCTTAAATGCTTTAAACAAACTGAATACCATTTAAAGGATCATTAAGTAATTTATGGCAAGTATGACTTCATTTTTTGAAAAAATGGTCAAGAATCTGCGAAAAGGCGTATTTTGTAAAGTTCATTTTGCTATTGGTCATATTGGGATGGAGTTTCAGTCAATCTGTGACAGACATGAATGCCTTTACATCACTTACCTACACCCCACACTAAGCCCTCCATCTCAATAGTTCGAACTAGTTTCTCCAGCTCACCCATGTCTGTTTCATCGTCCCATGGCTTTACATCAAGCAACAAGCTTGACTTTGCGGTAACTGTTGGCTCTGTTACATATATGAATTGAATAAATAATACATTCTGTCAATGCATTTCTATCAAGCAACAAAGACAGACATGAATCAGGGATTTACAGTGTTTAATACCACCCAGGACCCCTAAAAATGTCCAAATCAAGTCCTGTGGAACGCAGACATTCCATAAGATATACTCTTGGTATTCAAGTAGGGGAGATCACTGAGTTAGATTTGACAAGCTAATTTCGTGATATATCTACAGTGAAAACAGATCTTCAATTGTTTATGGTAAGAATAAAGTACATAAATTCTAGCAAGAATTAGATACAAGTTATTAACCATGACAAAGAATGAAATAGAGACCCCATAAAATAACAACAGGACTCCACTAAAACAAGAACCTGAGTCCCGTGGACCAAAATACTTCAAAGCCAGTGTAAAACCCTGCATCAATATACTAGACATATACTGGACTGATCTAAACCACATTTATATTTTTGATTACATATCAATCATGTAAGTTTGTTCTTCACAGAAAACAAGTCCCATTAGGCTTACACCAGGGTAGTACTATGCTGGACAGCTTCATTTATGTAAAGACCCAAATGGGATTGGAACTCACAGAGGTGATGGTTAGTGTTCACAAGTTTGAGACCATACCCTAAAGAATATGTATTTCTTTGAGCTCTTTGACCATACACTAAAGAATATATATTTCTTTGAGCTCAGTAAAATAAAGCTGTATTTAGACTAGCTCCATCTGGTCTATGGGCAAAGAATTATAAACAATACATGTAAAAATTTAAACAATTCACTTAAATGATTTTATAATGAAAACATGGGATGAAGGATAATGGACCCTAATACAAACATTCAATGACTATGAACAAAGTTAGAGGCAACTGATCTCCATAAATTTTGACCTTCAAACATAATTGATTCAATATCAACTTTTATGTTTACAAATTCCAAAAAAGCTAGTGGTGAATGAATTATATAATGGTCTGAGTATTGAGACCGTAGTTTTGGGTCCTTACAGTGGATCACATACAGGTCCTGATACAAGCGTTCATTTTTACTTTCATTGAATATGAAAAATGAATCATATATATTAATCATTCACCACAAACTTTTTGGAATTGCGTAATTTTGGAATTTGTAATCATGAAAATAAATTTACCTCCCTTTATGATATAGTCAAATATATCTGACCAGTGTCCAACATTTTAGAATCATGTTTTATGATTGAAAGTTCTAAAGAACACGAAATGTGTCAGCAATAGTTTTTAGGAATACAGTTTATTGAAATCGGTTAAAAATAAGTTTTTGTTCAAATGGGATGGTTGTGACATTAAGGTTACTGCTAAGTAAACTTTCATCCTAAAATCCTACTTTTAGCTTTCTTTGCATGGTATGCTGCTAATCTGGCTTTTGTTTCCTCATCATCACTTGATTCCTAAAAGAGAAAAATATACAATTTTTAGACTTTAAAGTACATTTACAACAGTAAGTACAACTCAAAGCTACTCCTCAATGGTTTGAGATCTCAAGCCTCAAAATAAGTGTAATTTTAAACGTAACCTTTGGTCAATGACAATGTCCACAGTTTAAGACTGGACACAAATTTAAGTGTAATAACATCAGTCTTAGTAACAATGTTATTTGTAAACACTTTTTGAACACAAGCAGTATAATTATGTACTCACAGACCTGTGTTGGTAAAATTATAATAAATCCTATACAAAACTTCATGGTTTATCCCAAAATTACCTCCATTGACAGGTGACCTTCAATTGGAGGTTACTTTGTTTTCCAAACAATCAATGGCAGATTTTCAAAAAATGACCTTTATTTACAGGTTTGGCTTTTATTTGGAGGGGCCACTAACACAGTTCTGAATGTATTCTCAAATAATCCAAACATCCTCTATATACATATTAATATCATCTTCTGCAGAGTACTGTACTATCACAAATTTTGTGTAACATTTAATTTCGTGGATTTTCATGGATGAGTTTGTCCATGAATTCAGGCACCCAAGAATTAAGAAGTTAGTAAATGTATATGTAATACCCAAAGAGAAATCTAATCTGAAATTTTAAAATTCATGAATTTACCTACCCATGAAATGATTGATTTATGCAAATCCATGAAATCTTATTCAACAACATTAAATTAAATGCAGCCACAGTAACTGTTGGAAACAATCACAATAATTTAAAGGATTAGGCCATCCTTAAAACATGCTTGTTTGCTGTAACCCTACCTAGGGAATTTTCAGTGGGTAGGTAGGTAGGGAATTTCTTTTTACTATTTGATTTTGATATTTAACCCAAAATACTACCCAAGAGGCAAAAACAGTTGGATAGGGGCCTTTCTGGTGAGTAGGTAGCATTATAGCTAACACTTTTTTAGAATTATGATATTTTTCTTTTCTTTCAAAAATCATATGAGGAGTGTTTATTAAAGAAAATTAGTAATTATGACAAAACTCAACCTACATCATCATCTCCAAATGGATCAAAGTCACTATCACTATCTTCATCCTTGGCTGGAGCAGCTGGCTTAGCAGGCTCACTGCTAGATGGCGCTGCAGTTCCACTGCCTGAATTTGACTTCTCAAGGGCAGCAACTCTGGCTTCCAATTTCTTTACAAGGCTAGTCAGATCTTGTGCATCTACAATGCGATATTTTTTTTGTTTAGTATTTGGATTTAGCGCCATTTATCAACGTTTTAAGATATATACGATGACTAATTCACCTAACAAGTTTTCCTGGATGGTATTCTAACAAACATCGATAGTCGCCAACCTGAAGCTGTCAGCGACAATTATTCGATTCTACTTGATTATCGTTTCATCACTATTTTCCTGGATGGTATTCTAACCAGTACTAATTTACCGTTCCACAACAAGCCAGCAACTTTTCCACATGTGGATGAAAATTGACAGTGTTGTCCAATTTTCATGACAGAGTTGTAATATTTCAACAGCATAACATGTACAAACTAAAGACTTACAAATGTACTATTTTTATACAATCATATTTCGTAAATGTATTTCACTTCAACAACTAGTTTACCATTTTCACCAATGTATGGTCAACAACAGTGTTTTATAACACTGGTTGAAAAACAGAGGAAATTGATGGGAAAAGCTTGAATTTCTGCTTTTTTTTGGAGAAAAGAAAATATCTAAAACTGACGACAAATGACAAAAAAAATTATAAGATACATGACATTTTGTTAATTTTTGTGATTTGTAAATTTTATGAATATATGAGACACCTGTTAAGAAAGTAGTTATTTTATGCCAATTATCTTTTTAATACAAAATTATCATCCTTACTTTTCTTCAGGTTCTGGTTCTCAGACTCCAATGATTTGATTCTCTGGATCACCTGTGGGTCAACAGCGCCATCTGTAGACTTGCCGCCGGTTCCCTGTACAACACAATCAACACAAACCAACTAAATACATGGAACCATGCAAACAGCATTTATGCCAACATATTGTTGAAACATAAATTTAGCAGTGATATGACAGAGAAATGGAATTTGTGCCAAGAAACAGAAGTAGAGATTTTTACAATTAATAAGATTGTTTCAGCAGTGCAACAATCACCAGGTGTGTAAAAATAACCAATTTATGACATAAGTAGATAGCAGCATGCATGCAGAACAAAAACATTAATTTTTTAATCAAATGAAAGAATTTAGCAAATCAAAAATATATTTTATTTTAGAAAAGGATACATATCAATTGGGAGGTTTTAGTTAGCCAAGCAGAAAGTAGCAATTATCAAAATAAAGCAAAATAATCACATATTCATGCAATGAGAATTGTTTTTTATTAATTGCGCACAGAGAAAATTTATTTAATAAGTAGACGGGAACATTCAGGTATGAGAAGAATGCAACAAAATAAATGACATTGAAAAATATATTACAAGGCAGCAAATAATAAATCAAAAACCACAACAGCAAAAAGAAAAACATATGTATATGTTAGTTGACAATATGAGATATAAGTAACATTTTATAATGTTAATTTGAATTGTCTTAAAGCTTTAATAACAATGAACACATATGCTATCAGTGGCATGCTTGACAATAGACTCAGAATCTAAATGAGGTCAATGAGAAAAAGTAGAAGCAGTTTCAAAAATACATGTAAGCACATAACTGCTCCAAAAATAAGCAAAACAAAAACCAATTTCCATACAGTAATAAGTAATCATTGTTTGGTGCTTGACAAAAGAGTAAAACCTAGTTATATATGGTCACCAAGGAATAACCACTGATGCTTGATGAAAGGGTGTAATCAAGTTAATGGGGAAATAACTAATTTAAAGCTTGTACATCCAATAAAGGTGGACAATATGGGTGGATTGGTAACGGTCCAAGGCAGCAACTGTGTAAGTATCAAAGTGATCTAGTTAGAGATATTGGTCCTAAACGAAATGATAAATTTTAGTTCACCAAGAAATAGCCCATTTATCAGTCAAATCTAAATTTTGTGATATGGGGAGACTGGGAATAGTCCAAGGTAAGTATATAAGCATGAAAGTGCTCTACTTAAGTAAGCAATGTTGTTGCTAGATTGAACGGCAAAATCTAGTTAACAAAAACAGCCTTTTATGTTGGGATTGGTCCAAGGCAACAACTGTGAAAGTATCAAAATAATAGATGTAATGGTCAAATCTATTTTACCTCATACTGACAGACGAACAAACAGACGGAAAAGTCAATCACATTTAAGCTTTAAGAATATTATCAGATTCAATATCTGTCACATGCTGCATTCTCAATACAAAATATCTGTATTATGTAGGAATAGTAAACAGCAATAAATTTAATTTACGTTCTTGTTATACTTTTAAAACCTTCCTTTACTAGTTAAAAACTTATTCAAAAGTAAATATACCATTATGTTCATGCGATAATAATTGTGTCAACACGCCACCAAGTACCGGTAGTATTATTAACACTGTGTGAAGATTTTTAGAGTCATAATTAAAGGAGTGTATTGTTGAGGGGGGGGGGGGGGGGAGTAGGGGGGGGTATTTTGGGGTCAAATTTCAACTCAATTCCCCTGTTTGAAAACCATGTTGTTCTTTTCTTAATAGTCATAGTAAATCTCCCTTATATCGAATTCTGTTTTTCATGAAAATATCTTTGATAAAAATGAACAATAAATTGACCTATAGAATATATCTCTTGTCTTTGACCATTAAAGTTAAGATAACCTTTCGGTCATTATATGATCGGAGGATATGCATGCTTTGTCATGTTATTTTCCCATATTCCCCTCGAACTATAAGTGGGGTATTAACAATAACAATTTACTACGATCCCGAATGCACAATATTGAATGAAAAAGACCCCCCCCCAGGTTTGTTAATCTGGGAAAAGGGAAGACACTTGGAGCTGGTAAAGGGGGGGATATTATATAGAAATTCACTAACCGCCCTGAGCCTTTGGGCTTGAGGATAAGTGTGACTATTAAAGATATTATAGAAGAAAACCATTTCTTCTTCATTATATCAAAACTACATATTACTGTCATTTCTTCTCAAGTAACAATGCATTCCCAAGCATTTTTCAGGCACAAATAAGCACAATGCAAGAATGAAAGTAAGAACTATATAAGTCAAAATAAAGAAACAAATATCTAACACCAAATTAGGAAAAAAAGAAGGAAAATTAGTAGAAGCCTGGTACTAAACGTGTCTAGAACATGGTAGCGCAATCAGCAAACTTCTTTCCATACTGTTTAGTGTTTATCACATGAGAGTATGTCATTTAATTGATTGCTTAAAAGATTTTTTCACAAAACCAAAAAAATAATATAATCATGGTAACAAAATGATGATTCGCTTAATAATTAAATAAATTTAAAACAAACAGAAAAGATACAAGTCCAGAATGATACTGATATTTTAAATGATTACTCAGGATGACTAAAATAAATCAACAGAAAAAATCTACTGACGATATTCATCACTTTACTTTAAAAGTCTACAAAATTGTTTTACTCACTTCATTTAAAGCTTTTTGGATATTTTCACGAGCTTGAGCTATTTCAGATTTTAGGTTGCTGCCCTGTGATACATTAGTTCCCTGACTCTAGAACAATAAAAATCAAACAATTAACAACATCAGTAACCTGCAGGCAATTCAATGAATATCTAAAACAAATATCAAAGTACCAGACTAATTTGAATACATAAGGGAACCAGACTAAAATAATGATATCATTCTAAATGACATGTGAAAAAACCAGACTAAATTGGTGATTATTCAACTAAAATATTGAAGTAACCAGTCTCATTTTGGATTTTTTAAATGAAATATCAAAATAATAAATTTATATTGATTGTCATTATTCACTTTAATACCCATATATATCGTAAAAAAGCAGATTATAAGAGTTAAAAACCTTCATAAAAACAATGATAACACCAAAATGTGTGTTGAATTTTAAAAATATTAATATGCTCAATATTATTTCTATCAGCAATTTTTCTGTATCTACGGCCATTAGAGAAAAACAACACTATTTTAACCAGTACAAAAGTAATATCTATATTTTTTTCTTGCTGGTTTTGAACATTTCAGGTCTTTCGGCAAAATTTCCAGCTTTAACAATGGTGAAGGAATACGCCAGTCATACACTTAGGTAGAGCCGCGGACCTTCCATACACTCAGTCATACACTTAAGTAGAGCCGCGGACCTTCCCTACACCAGCTGGACAGCTTCCTCATATGTGTATTATTTCAGTTTCTGTGAGGGATTAGGACTTGCCACGGAGCGAGGCTAGTGATTACTAGACAAAGACCATAAGCCCTGAACCACAGTGTCATGTTCTATAACACCAATGGTCAATGCAAAAATGTCCGTACAAACCTGCAGCTCATGACACACACAAACATGGACTTGAAATGACAAAAATAAACCTATAAACCTATCATTAGTAATTCACAGTACTTTTCGCCTCTATGAGTGTGACAGACACATTGTCAGGCTTTTCAGGCAATTTGATAATAACTTCAAGTTATGCAAGCTGACCGCCAAAAAAGTCAAAACATTTTATGGGGAAGTGTTATCATTTTTGGTGCATGCTTGTTAATATAATTATATTATATATACAATTTTTTTCAAAATATTATCCATTTTATCAAAATTAGCCGATTCCATTTCATCAAGGACTTATATACATACATGGATTCGCAACTGCTAAAAATAGATCAAACGATATCGTTCGGCGATCCCACAATGCATTGCTATGTACTCGGCAATGTCCGACAGCTGTATTTGGGTGTTTAAGAATTTGATTATACTAATAAAATTGGGCACGGGAAATTGGTAAAGGTGGTAACAAATTCCTTAAAGATATTGAGATACATTTATAATCCACAAAGTCTAAGTATAAGCATCGAAAAAGGCATCAGTCGAACATTTTAAATTCCAAGATGGCGGACATCTATTATAATCCTTTCGTCTCCGAGATTAAACATTCGGAATACCACGGATATTTTCGCTGTTATTATCATTCGGATATCACGGATTTTTTCGTATTTTCGCTTTTGTAAACAATAGCTTGTATTCTCGTTGATTCACGTCTTATTATCGCGGGATTTGATTACTTTAAACTGTTAATACGGAAGTTGCGAATCCATGTATGTATATAAGTCCTTGATTTCATTAACACATAATTTACATGTTGAATGGCAAATTTAAGTAACAAAAAACATTGTAAACACAAAAGTCCAGAAAGTATGAAATTAAAGAAATAGGACACAATCTGGAAAGCAATTATATAGAAATATTTGATAAAGTTCTACTCAGATTTGGCTATAAATTTAAAGTTTTGCAAGAAGTTTGCCTAAAATTCTTGTTCGGGTTATCCCAGGAGCCAAAATCATTAATACAGTTTCACAGTCTTTGAATTATTTTTTTGTGACAGGTTGCCTAACTATATACTTTATGAAGGAAACTCTCTAAAACTAGGTTGACTGGTTGTCACCCAAAAGACTTAAAGAACGAAAAAATCCATTCGGGCAGGGGGAAACCCACTAATTCGAAGACTGTTTCATAAATAGTTCATATGGGTTAATTAAGGTCTCCATTTTAGAAAAGAATAGCATGGGGTAAAACAATAGTCATGTGTTATGCAAATTTCCTATGTGACCTTTCTAAGATACTTGAAATTCTTCTATTTAAATCAAGAGAAATTCAACAACTTTGAATAGGAAAAATCACTGACAGCATAAACACCTCAGTATGGACAATGTCCTAATGAACTATGGATCAGTAACACCAGGTACCTTCCCTCCTATGTGGCATAATTTATGAGCAAGTCATGAAATCTGTTGATTAGCTTGAATATCATTTGAGATTTTATCCATTGATTTTTTATCCTTATCTAAACAATTAAAAACAACCTTGTAAGCATTTGACCAAAAATGCTGTAAAATTGAAGATTAATGTATAAGAGTGCATTAAGTGGTGCCAACTCTTGTCTGTTAACTGCCACACTCAATGAGATTTATCATCCTATGAAGTTTCATGTTTCTACCTCTTGTTGTTCTACATTTAAGTTTTTGCATGATGCTGATGCCGCAGTAATCATAATAGCTCAGCTTTTTCTTCGAAAACAGTCAAGCTAACAATAGAGCTCTCTATATATTATATATAAAAATATAAAAAATCCCTCAAAATAAAGTAACCATCCCTATGATATAAAACACCCAAATATTTGGTAGCAGATGCAGTATAAAACATCATGATATCCAGCACCAAATTTGATACAGTAACCCGCCCTAATAGCCAATTGTTGCGCATTGTTAACACATCAATATCAATAAAAACATCATTTTGCATACCTATTTAATTAATCTTTTCACTTCCATTATGTAAGATCTCATTTATTACAGTATTTGCAAGATTTTAAAACAAGTATGTCCATATAGATTGACTTACATATTGGAGATATGAGTAATAATTCAACTACAAGATTCATCAGTTACAGTTACTATAGTAGCATTTTATTACACATAAGTATGTAACAGTCCGGGGAATGATATAACATGGCAACAATACATGATGCAACCCCTTACTCAAGGTATTTCTATTGATAAGTAGTTGTTTTAGATGTTTTATGAGTCTAATGTCTTTAGGTAGAGTCACTTGATTACCCAAACTATTTCAACTACAATCTAACAAGAGAAGGGACCGAGATGTATGCAAACTTTCATACCGCAGCAACAGCTCCTCCAGACCCTGCCAGCACTTGTTGGTAATAGGCTTCAGCAGATTCATACTTCCATTGTTGGGTCCAAGTTCCATCAAAAAGTAGTGGGTGTGCCATCTAAGATACATAAAAATTGGCATTTTATTATTAAACATAACTGACTTAGATATAAGAAGCTGATAATAATTAGTTTCGTAAGTAAACACAACAGATCTTGTTATCAGTTGCAACTTGCATGAAAAAAGATAAAAATATTTTTCTTTTATCATGAATCTCATGTAATGAAATAATAAATGGCTGTTTTGTTTTTACAGCCCTTTTTTTAGGGGTTACAGGAAGGCGTTGAGTCCTGAGATGTGAGGGGATATATGTCGGTCCGAGTCAGGGGTTTTTTTCTCTTCAGGTCATCATTAAATAATTGTTTCTTTGTAGTGCTCCGACTGACCCATCAAATTGGCCCCTACTTTACTTTTTATAGGTTTTCAAATCTATTTTTTTGTAACCTGACTGCACCCTTTCCATTAAAAAGTACATTCTGTTTAAGCCGTACTGGAATACAAATGTACGGCCTCAATCCAATTCAATACAAACTTCAAGATTTTAATGAAATCTTCAATTAGGAAGGGGCCTTAAATAATAATAGGCCCCGTCAGTTTTTAGGAGGTGGAAGACCCCTGTCAGTGTGGACTTGTAATTGAATCCATATCCAAATATGGGACATATTACTCACAGACAGCACGTAGATCAAACGAACTCCTTAATCTTTCAATAGCTTGAAACTTTATTCTGATATAAGCTAATATCGTATTTTCGTTCTAAAAATCGACTAATTATGAACTTTCTTTTTATGAAATTGAAAAGAACGGTTTTGGACTGACAGGTGAAAAAAAATGGAATGCTACTTTCGTTTTGATAATTGAAAGGAAATTAATGTGTTGGTTAGTATATTTACAACTGGGACAAAGTTTTTTCTTCGTAAACTAATCAAATAAGGCGGTTATTACCTTGAAATTTATCAATATTTTACGCACACAACCGGCATATACACGAGCAAGTCGGAAAAGGAAGTAGATATTGGTGTGGTCTAAACTTAAAGAAAATTTAATTATCGTTGTCGTCTACCACCTGGCCTCTGTTGCAGGGGCGTAGTTTGCTTTAGCGTAAAACTATTTATGAAGTTGTTGCATTGTTTTCCCTTCAAATGATTTTCCACGTAGGTTGCAAAAGTTTAGTACTATATGTACGAGTACGTTGACATTAAACATTACTTAATCTAGAGTATATTGCGATGTTCATACATCCATTCTTTTATTCATCTGTTTATATGCAAATAATAACTTTTTCCCTATGCATGTGCCTAAACTGGTTCCCGTTCCATGATGCAGTGCACCAAAGGCTTTGTACACATAAGTCAACGGGAACCAGTTTAGCATGTGCCTAGCCTGATCATTATTCAGGGGAGACAACTACAGCAATGATTTATATACTTCAGTCTGTGGTTGCTTCCCTTACATGATGATCTTTACTGTTTGTATTCTCTGTTTGTATTTAATGTGCTACCTATGCACATGTGCTTGTTCTCTTTTATGCATCTTGTTTTAATATGCATGTGCTTGACCTAAGTTCTTTTTATAATTGCTTCAGATTTTTGCCTCAACTTTTTTTATTATGTATTTTTATTGTTTTTATGTATGTGTGCATTACTGTGCTTTGTTGATCTGTTGTTACTTATCTTTGCATGTCGGTCAATAGCGATACATCGCTAATGTTGTTTACATGTTATATCTTTACCGACTCTAAATAAAATTTGTTATTTGGGCGTATACATACGTCTCTGATATAATATAGCTGTATTTAATTGTATGGTTTTCGTGGTTTAAATTTTAACAATTTAAGCTGATCATGTGATATAAAGATTTTTTAAGAATGATAGGGCAAAATGAGTTTTATGTATAAACATATATTTATATTAGAGCTCGTCTTTATATTCACCACAGTTTTCATTCTTTGGCGGAGATCGCAATTTAAATTTACAAAAATGCAGACGATCATGTATGGTGGACAGACACATACAGTGAAAGTCCAGAGATCTAGTCAATTCTAATGTAGTAAAGGGAAATTGGAGCAGTGCAGGCTATCCAACATCTATCCTTGCTTAATGTGCAAGGTTATGTATGTACCAGAATTAGCCTCACTGGTTGGCTCTGATGGTACAGTGTAAGCCTTTTGTTTGAGAGGTTACTGGCCTGGTATGATATCCAAACAATTAAGGAACACAGTAGGTACTTGCATGTAACCCGTAAGCACTGGTTATCTAAGTCCAAATAATACTGGAATAGTGATAATGTAGCTCTACAAATAAAATGTTAATGTCTTCAATATTTACCAGCTTAAACAGATCTGATGAAACATAATAATTCACAAAGAACATTTAAATTGACTACAAAATAAGAACATCAAGTGTAGAAAATTAGAAAATTTATTGCAAAGAAGCAAGGACTTATATACATACATCTATTTATATAAGTCCTTGAAAGAAGCCATCATTGTAAAACAATACAAATAGTTAATTTTGAATGCTAACTTTTTCAAGGAGAATATACATTAAGCCATACACAAAATTAATACTCAAAATACACGTGTAAAAACCATTTAATAAATATAAATAAATTTACATATGAATAATACATCATACATGTAGCAAATAAATAGTTCCCACATCTACAATATTTACATATTCTTATGTGACAACTACTTTTCTTAAACCTGATGTGCTTATGGCCTTAACAACTTCATGATTAAGTTATCTTTTATAAATTGAGTTGTTTAATAACAAATTTTCTGATTGTTTCTATGGCCTAAGGGAGGTAAATATTGTACATGTGGGAACTATGTATTGAATATTACAGTTGACAAAGAGGTACAAATATATATTATGCATAAAAAAATGAAAAATCTAACATGTGATTACATGTACCAGCACTGGATATTTTGAATATCAACATAATTCAGAAATTCTACATTCTAAATAAGCATGTTCATATGTTTGTAATTCTCTTGAAATCTATCCACAATTCAGAAGATTTCAAATTCTAAATTTGAAGTTCAAAATCAGCCCAGTGCATTATCAGTCAAAACACAGGTGAAAAAATCAGAGAAGAAATCTATCACAATATCTTGGAATGGTCAATTTTGGAAAAATCTTCACGAAAGACATATTTCATCTAGTTTTCTTCACTTCTGGCCATCCTTCCAAACCATTGTAAACCAATTTTCCATATCCAGTCCTGAAATGCATGTAAGATAACAAAATGAGGCAATGATGTAATTTTGCAAGTAAAATTCTACAACATGTAATTCAAAGTACATTTACTATACAAAAACATACCTCGAACCATAAGGATCTGGCAAACTGTGGGGATGTGTATTAATTGGCCTAAAGTGGTCAGATGGACCAAAACACATCAGTCACATATTTTTTACAAGTTAGGCCTGGATACACACTAACACAGTCTCAGATTTTATCTCCACAGTCCCCTTTTCAAAGTGTAGTTTCAATTACTTTAGAGATGGAATGATTACCACAATCCTTCTGACTGTAAACATCATAGATTAATTCACAAATAGTGTGAGGAGGAAATGTTGTGTTTAGAAATTAGAAAGCCACATGACACCCAAGACTGCAGCTTCCACTCATAAACTTTTCAATTATTAATTCATTTGCATATACTGAACTTATAAAGCTGTATGTCATATTGGCCTATGAATAGTTTCTATTAATTAGGTTTTAATCCAAGTTGCTGCTGTATAATCTCACACATTATTTTTTATTTTGATACTTGTAACAGTGACAAGTTTTTTAAGTACAGTAATGAATATCTTCTTCCACTAAAATCTTTACTTTGGATCATATGTCTGTAGCAATACAAAATAAACACAATTTGCATAATTATCAATAAATTAATTAGTACAGTGGCAAAAACATTGAGTTAAAAAACAATTCCTCATCATACCTTGGCTTACTATCAGCACTGAACCAGTCTAGGAACAAACGTGTCACCAGAGAGAAGGCTGTAAAGACTCCCATGAATATAGCAAGAAATCCCGCCTTCAAGGTGTCTAGATTCAGACCAACTTTTCTCGGGCGTCCATGAATAACCATAAGGTAATGATCAAACTGTTTCTTAGCAAGACGATCATGGTCGAACGGATACGGGGCTCCTATACGATATGCTGCGGAGAAACCAGACATGACAGCCACTTCATGAGTGTTGACAAGAGTATATGAGCCACAAAAGTAAGTGTGACGTTTTCCCTGAAGGTATCCCATGAGAGGCACAGTAAATGCAAAATGGCGCCAAGTGTGTGAAAACTGCCGCCACCAATGTCGATACATAATTTTGTCCGGATTTATTTCATTCATAGTCCAAGATTTTGCACCTTCGTCATCAAGAAATATCGTCTGAAATACATGCTGTTTATCATCTCGAATCCGCTTCAATTGAGGTTGATAATTTGACAGATCGAAAGACATTTCTATCTTTGTTGGGTCTTTTTTATCTGTTCTCACAAGATACTGATCTTTCTCCTTATGGAGTTCATAGTGTTTCTTCATGTACTCTTCATCATCATGAGTAACAATTAAATCATTGAAATATCTCACATTCCCGAGAGTTTGATATTCCATGAAACCTGGATCAGTTAGAGTACCAAGAGCAGTTTCAGCATCACACGCAAATATAATTTCATCAAAAACTTCAGATGCATTTTCAGTATCTTTAACGTATACTAATCCATTCATACGAGACACTGACTTCACTGGTCTATGACGAAAAAACTGAGCACCAGATTTTGAAATGATTTTCTCATACATCAGTTCCAAATTAGGAAATGCAAACATTTCGGGTGTCTGACTGAGTAATCGTTTAGTATCGTAATCGAACAAGCGCAAATCATCATCGAGAAACACTCTCGCCATAATAGCGGATGACACATTTGGAGTTTGGTTTCCAGTTCCAAAGAATAGAGCAGTTAGCGGGAAAACCATTTCATTCATAAATTCATCTGAGTAACCAAACCACTTGAGTACTTTAGAAATGGGAAGAAAAATAAAAATGGCTTCAAGCCGATTTATGATTTTCAAGGTCTTTTCAAAACGTGCAATGTCGTGGCGAAGTCTCTGTGTAAGTTCAGAGTCTGAATAATTTGTCCAAGCAGTTTTGTCCTTTCCAAAGGAGATCATCATGTGTACAGGCTCCGTCTCCAAGTCATGTTCTTCTAATAAATTCATTGTATTTCTGTATGTTGGTGTCCCTCCCTGCACACCATAGTTAACATATGTTCCTCTTTCTTTTTGTAAGCTAGCTGTTGCTGCAGCTCCGCCTGCAATGGAAACATACATTTCTTTGTATAACCTACTATCCAAAAGACTGGGAAACACAATACTTGTTTACTAGTTAGGTTGTTTTTTTTGGATCACAAACATGGCCACAGTTCATCACAAGGGTCCCGTGTCATAGATGATGATAACTTAGCTACAAAGAACAATAGCATCTTTTATCATAGATCTTGCTACTCCTGGCTTATAAATATGGTGAGGAGCTTCTGCCATCAGTTTAATGTAACTGTCTGAAATGACTATACTGATCATACCGTAGACAAGATTTAAAACAGCTTTAATACACAATGCAGGTAAGATAGGAATAAAGGATAGGCCTAGTAATAATTCAGCTGTGCACCATGGAGACAGTTTATTGTCAAAACAGTCTTCCAAATTAAATAAGAATAATGCTAGTATTAGTAGTAGTAACATGATTCCACAATCAGCGACAATCAATAGATTCCAAGATTCTGAGGTTGCTAACTATATGTTCAGGAAAAAAGTGGCAATTTTATGTCAACTTGTCAACACATTTGTATTCATCCTAAGAGTATAAATTTTGGAATTTAAAAGGTTAATTTTACTTCAATCTCTTCAATCTTGGACAAAGAGGCTTATTCCTGCTTAAAATCAAGTCGTTATTGTATGAAAGGGTTGGAACCTTAAACCAAAGAATGGTCATAAAAGAAACTGCGAAAACCGATTGTACTATCGATAGACAATAGATTGAGGTTGTCCGATTATCGACAACGATTTTGAAGTCCAATACCCAACACTAGCGTAATCAAGGTTTTTGAAACATTAAATTGACATCCTGAAGAAATCCTTCATAACATGTAATAAGACCATGGACATTTATTAGGAATATTTATTAATTTAATCACTTTTTTCATAAGTATACCTGGAACTGATCCTTTTTCCCAAATTTGCACATCAAATTTGTCTGGATGTTTGCCAAGACTGTATGCAGCCGCGGTGCCTGCAGCACCAGCTCCCACAATCAACACACGCTTCACCATAACTCCAATCTTTGTATCTGGAACCACAAGGATAGGTCGATCAATTAATTAATACTTTTACCATGCCGTATCTCATTATCTGAGTACTATTAGACTGCAGTTAGTAACCCAATCTACATAAATGATCTTAGTATCCGGTATTAGTTATTGTTTCTACATTCATATTTCTAATTTTAAGCAATATATATCACAATTAAGTGAAAAGTCACATCCCTTCATAGACGTATTTACCAGTCACCCTGTAACAGTGTCAGCGTAACGGGGGGGGGGGGCTAGGGAGGGGCTAAGTAGTCAACACATTAGGCTGTTGTGACGGCACAATGGGAGAGGATGGCCCTTCCGAATTTGTCCATAAAAAATCTACCCCACTGTGATTATATCAGAGTTTGGCTGGCCCACTCAGCAGCAACGTCCAGATCCAGTGCCAAGCTGGTGATGGTCTACAGGATCATACATAACCTAGCTCACAGACAACCCAGCTCAGTAGTTCTTCCGCCCTGACTTTGGACGGTCAAGGCTATAATTTAAATAACATGGACACAAATTCATCCCACTTTACTGCACGTACCAACGCTATGAAGTTCTCCCCTCGTTTCCTAGGCAATTTGACTGTAAAATCAGCTACCACAGCACCAGCAGTCAGCCTTCGAGGGAGGACATATATGTTTGCTATATGGGACCGTATAATATTGCTATATATAGTCTTTTATCTTTTTATCCTTCTATCTTGCACATTTGAATACCGCCCGTCACCTTATACATACACCCTGTACGGAGATGTCCTAAAGAGTGATGTGGTACAGGATAGATTTGAAAGAAGATAATTAAAGGGGTTAACCAAGGACTTATATACGTATGTATTTATAAGTCCTTGGGTTAACTTATCGATCAACATTTACAGTAATTATAAATGTCTTTGCTGTAAAATGTAACTTTGCTTTTATTTATAAGGAATCTGTTCATATCCTGGCTGAAAGACCTTCACTGAACACAACTACAAGGCTTTATTACTGTATCGGGGTGTCATGATTTTTATAACGATTATAAATAATACCTGGGACTAATGACCATACATGTGTATGTCGATATTAATTAGTCCCATGGAAATAATATAGGTTTTTAATTGCTGGCGAATAGGTTCACTAAAATATATTAAACATTCCAAGAAACTAGAAAATAACAGAAGACAACTAACTAACCTGGCAGCTTTACACGTTGGTCAAATGCATTAACAACCAGATCATTCAATAAACTTGGTTTTGTAAGTTGTTTCGTAACTTTCCACCCCGGTTGTTTACATCTGACTTAACTGGTCCCCGCCTTCAGTCCGTACATAGTGCGGTACAACATGGAACGAGAACCAGTTTAACATCCATCGCACGTTGCACTGGTTTCCGTTCCAAGCTGCAGTGCCCCGAGTGTCTCAGTACCGCCAGATTTTAACGGGAACCAGACACACGTGTGTAATAACGTGAATCCATGTACTCTATTTCCGGTAGTTTCCGTTCATAGCCGGTTTGCAATAAAACCCACCTTATTCCGGATTAATGTATTCGGAACTATAAGCATCAGTAATTGACTGGGACCAGCGTGTATATTGGTCCCAGGTATTGAATGCATGTGCAATTATCGAAATAATCAAGGAATACATATTTCTATTGAAATACAAATTAAAACAATTTCAGTTTAAATAAGGCAGGGATGCTATATAGCATCCCTGAATAAGGTTACCAGAATAATTAAAATGATCATTATTCTTCACACAATTTGTTTTTCTTTTTGCTGTTCGGTGAAAGGCAAGACTTTAACCACACCCACATGAAGGCCCACCTCTAAGCTCAATACTTTAAGCATTTATAATGTGTTAGTACTCAATTTTTTTTCTGCGATAATACGATTAAGGCATCATCAGTCAGAACTCTGCGGCATTTGACTAAAGTCTCAATCATGACAATGCTTGAGTAGTTGCGAATGAGATATCATGTCTAAAACTATTGATTCTCCATGTCTAATCCTAGACACATTGACAGTGGATAAAATCATAATTAGTCAGGAAATGACTCATTAAATGCTATGACGGGCACAACAACATCAAACTCCTACAAATTACAATATCCATGTACAAGTAAATTATGTGAGAAATTGAACAAGTATTAGATGTCATATCTTCTGTCCTGGTTTTACCTAATACTTTGGTTTGTAGCGATATATATTCATAAATTGGCTGGGATATCCACCAGCCCTAGTAGCTCAGTTGGTAGAGCATCTGAATTGGAAGCAGGAGGTGGCTGGTTTGAGCCCATCATCGGGTACCTTCTTTTACCTCCTCCTATTACAGGTTCCTGCTTTTTGCTTCAATCTATGTAGAGTTTTATCTGATATAATTAACATGTAGTTGTGTGTACTATTATGGTTTATGTAAACTGAATGGTTTGCAAATATTACATAGTGTATGTGAACAAAAAAGTACCTGTATAATAATTATTATGGTTTGTGTAAACTATATTTTTTGAGAAAACTGTTTTGAGTAAACTATTTTCTTCTTGTTAATTATTAAGATTACATGTATATTCTGCCTTTTATCAGTAGTTTTGGAGAACATGTCAGTTTTTGTATTTCTTTCACATTTATGCATTTTACACCATCCATCTACAAGTGTTACAGTAAATGAATATCTGACCTGGTTGATTGAAATTTTACCTGTTCTGTAATTTCCATCAATTTGATAAGAAAATACTAGGATGAATGTAATAACTAATGAAAAATAAGTACTTTCAAGACTTGTAAGAGAACAATTAGGCAAATTTTATTAAGACACAACCAAAGCAAATGTATGAAAACATGAAACATAAAAAGAACTTGTGATGTGCAAAATCTGCCTGACAATGTCATTATTTTAACAGCTCAGGATTATGACATGCTTAAAAGCATAATTTTATAGCACAGTAATAAATTTATTAAAGTTCATCTAAATGACTTTCTTTTATCTATATAGCACACAAGCTGATGCATCTTGCAAATTCTTAATAAACATGGCAAACAAGAATTTTAACATATTTGCAGAAATCATCATTTTATTTGAACCCATTTGAGCATAATTTTGCGACAAATTTTAATAATTTTAAGTTGAATTAATAATCCTGTAACACTTGCATCGTTGCTATGGTAACATAGAATTATCTTCCTTGGCGTTCCACATCATTAAGTTCACCAGTTAGTTCAAGATATTCAGTAAGTGGATCATCAACATGTTCTGGACTCTCTCCAACTAGTTCAGCAACTTCCTCTTCCGTCATTTCAAATTCCTCGACCAAATTCTTCTTGTATGTTTCATGTTTCTTATCTTTCTGATGTCTTTTCACCCGGAACTTTTCCTCATAACGAGCTAAATGTTTATCCATCCATGGCTCATGATTAATGTGCATCATATTGAAACGTTTATTCAGATGTTTAGGTACATAGTGCTCCTTCTCGGTACGTTTGTAAGGAAGCCCAACAAAATTCCTAGTAGTGTACGTTTTTGGATCTGTTGTATGACCGAATTCAAACATCTCAAAGGCATCGTTTCTTTCTTTAACGACTTCTAGCAAGTTCTCCATACTTTCTTCTACCTGAAAACAGAAAAAAGCTCATTTGACAATAAAAAAATCTATATTGAACAAGAAACTAATCCCCTGTCAAATATCTATGCATACTTCATGAACTATACATGAATACTGATAGTTCAAGAAACATTCATGACTTCATGACCTTTATTTGAAGGGGATGAGCAACATGACTAGTCCACTAACGTCAAGAGATGAACAAGTTATATAATAATTATCCATACAAGCTGACTTGGACAAAGCTTTGACCTTTAAGTGTGACCTTGACCTTTGAGTTACATACATATATCTCAGGTGTAACACGCTGTCTCATCATGGAGAAAATTTGTGCCAAGTCATTTCAAAATCCCCAACTTCAGGCAAAGAGGTAGGTAATTGACTGGACAAGCAGAGATCTGAAGGTACATACACTAAACAAACTACCATTGTGGTGACTATGGTGAGCTCACTGTAAGCAGGCTTGACAAAAACAAAGTGTACAAAATATTCCCTAATAAAAGTAGTAGCACATGCGGCATGATTACGAAATATTCTTTGAACATAAATGTTATCAGACTTTTTATTATTTCATGCCCATTTAACTCACAACGAGTGTAATTCGGAGGAACTTCTGTCCTTGTTGTGAGCACCCATACTGTTTGTCAACAAGGTAAGTTTTTCCAAAATTATGAAGAATACAGGCTTTTGTGTAAAAATGTCAAAATGCAGTTAGCTAGTCTTGGGTTTTGAGTATGCATGTGTAAAGTTGCATGTTAGTGTACAATTTGATGTTTAACACGGTATGATGCAGTCACACAGGGAGGCTTGAAAACGAGAATGAACTTCTCGCCTGACCAAAAAAAAAACACCAATACATCAATACTGGTCATTAACTTTTACAGGCGTGTTTTTTCTGCAGTACTCTTGATTTTTTAATGTAACTAGAGCTTGTCACAGTAGTGACGAATACCCCCACACGCCGCTTTGACACAGAATGTTTAAAATCTAAGGTTGAAGCTTTTTCAGTAATGTTATTGGCTATTACTTAAAGATGCAAACTTGATTTCTTTCGAGAAGCAGTAAAAATTCACCTAGGGTTAACACAATGCCACATGTTGGTGAACATTTCTGCCAAGTACTTCTAAAATCCACTCATAGATGACAAAGTTACTGAGTGGAAACAAATAAAGTACAAATTTTTTACCTATAACATCGAAGTGTGACCTTGGAGGTATGAACCTGGGTCTTTTGCTAAACACATCGCCACATGGTGGTGAATATTTCTGCCAAATACTTTAAAATCCGCCCATATATGATGAAGTTACAGAGCATATATGAAAGATATATATACACTATTGTTTACCTTTAACCTCTACGTGTGACCTTGACCTTGGAGGTATGGAACTAAATCATGCACAGTCCTGAGACATTGCCACATATTTATATGAACATTTCTGCCATATGTTTTGAAAATCCACCCATTAACAACAGGATGGACACACACACACACACATAAATGGAAATAATATTCAGAGTTATGAAGTTACAGAAATCTATGAGTGCCACAAAGCTGCTCAAAGAAATGTAGGTTTTTTTAAAACACAACGACCTGTGACCTTGACCTTTGACCTACTGACCTGAAAATGCGCAGGTCCTGTAGAGGTTGTCATGAGGAACCTACATATGAAGTTTGATGAATGTAGGTGCAAGCGTTTTGATTTTATAGGCAAGGTTAAAGTTTGGTATAAACAGACAAAAAGAAAAACAGACAGACAAACAGAGAGACCAAAAACAATATGCCCCCGATCTATCGATATGGGGGCATAAAAATTGCTTAAGAGTGACTCTTGCTCAGATTACGGCCATAAGTAACAAGTTACTTAGCTGCTAACTGCAAGAAATACATGGCATCAAAGGTCATCCAACTGATCCTTCTAATAGGCACCAGCTCTCAAGTTCTTAACATCCCAATAAGGGCATGAAATTATTACAAGTTCTTTGAATACCGCAAGATCGGTAAGTCTGATCACGCAAAATGATTTAACTACCTTTAATCTTAGAGAAAAACTTCCTAAGTTCACTCTTAAAAGCTATACTCTCAGGACAGGAGGGTACAGAAAATAAAACAGAAGAATTTTTGCTTTGTTTACCCAAGTTTACCCCAAACATGTCTGACTGACCACTGATCCCCCCCCCCCCGAAAACACAAACAAAAAAGCAACTGTTGTAAGGAACAATAGTAGTTTATCATAATATTTTGAGTAGATTGATAGTATAGACCTTTTCGATTCCCATCAAGATTCAAACTAATGTATATACATACCTTTTCCATCCTGTCAGGATTCGGTAGCGCTTCATTGTTGTCATAAAACATTGCTTCCATTGTCATCAGCTGATTTCTTTCCTTCAATAGCACATACCTGCAAAAGATGTTTTTAAAGATACAAACTGCTGCATGTATATGTTGACAAGTAATCAAGCCACTCTCCTATGCGGGATCCCCTGTTAGATATTTGTTACAGTAAACAATGTTCTAAAAGTATTAATTTATGAGTATTACAGGCCCATTTGACGCTTTTTGGGGTCGAAATTGGGCCCCATTCCCAACCTAAAATAATATAATTTTTTCCCCTATTTTAGACAGAAATTCCCCTCCAGAATTTTTTTTAAATCTTTTTTTTTTTTGCTTGGATGGTTGTTGCTATCAAGTTACTAACCTTTGATTAATCATATATTTATGTACATTATATCAAAATACAGGTATTGATTTTTCATCTGAAATTAACTGATTTAGTTTAAACTTATTTATTTCACATAAATTATAGTGCAAGTTCTTACAACTTATATTAACTACTCTCGATGACGGCTTCCTGGATTCTGACCAGTACTTGCGCCGAAAGAAGGGACTGTGAAGGTTCCGGTCAAAGTCTGCCATTGACGGCATTTGAACCCGCAACCTTCGGGTTAGGAGTCTCTACCCCTACACCACTGCTCTTCCCTAATTGATTGGTTATTTTCATTAAAATTAATTTGAATTGTACAACAAAAACACAAATATACAAACTAGTATTATTTCTTCATTTGTCTACATTTCGGTGCAACCGCCTTTATCAAGACATAACAATAAAATAACGGACGTAACGTTATAATCATAAAAAAAAATGTTTATGATTTTTTCATTACAAACTAAACAATTTTCTTGAAGCTTCTCTCTTGGCATAACAGCCATTTTAACAATCATGTGATCCAACTAAGTTCAAATGAAGATTTTTTCACCGGGGTTTAATGTTGTTAAACAGTCAGCTAAGGTCATTTAGTGACTTTTCAGCTTTAGCCCCAACTTGGCCATTCATTTATACACCATCACACTATCTCTGTAAAACATGCTTAATAACACACAAAATAATAGATAACATCTCATTGATTACAAACCATAACTTATGTAGATCCTGGTTGCTCTTTATTCTCAGTTCATCTCTCCTCCAAGGACGACCTTGAAAAGACAACATTTTAACATATCAGTAACATGGTGTCATATTCGAAAGCATAAATCATACTGTTCAAAGGGTGCTCTTAATTAAAGACGTTTGCTACAGTTTGCCACATTTTTCTGAAATTCACATCTATAGACATATCTAGGCAAAATGAAAACCAATCAATAGAATTTTTCTAACTTTGCATGATCGTAGCATATGATAACAGAAACATTTTAAGCGAAAAAAAAATGTGGGTCACTAATCTCATTTTTGAGTTATCTACCCTTGAATTTTTGCTTATTCTAGGTTATTAAAAGTTGAAAGTCAACAAAATTTACAACTAATTTCTTTGTAAATTTTAACCTTTTGTACAAGCAGTCTGAGTCAGAAATTTTATTTTGCCCTGGTTGAATTATACGATTACAATTTAACAGTTCATTTCTACTTATCAACTTGCGCAACATACATTTAAAAGGTATTCAATATTTATTGAATAACATTTATTCAGGCTCAAGAAATGTATTAAACAGAACATTTTTGTATCTGTCAAAATATCAAACAACACATGAGAAAACAAAGCTAATTGGCTAATACATAAAAATGAAGTTGCTTTTAGACCTACTCGCTCACAAATTTCTAAATGTTCTGTCAACTTTCATTTTTAGCAAACAAACAGAATACTTTTGACATTTGATCATGTCTGGTCCATAAAGTACCTGTAAATTGTGCACCTTTTAAGAAGATACAGAGTACACTCAGAGACATATAGATAAAGTAAATTCCCCCCCCAAAAAAAAAACACCACTGAATACTTACCAACATTTACCTCCTGAGCATCAAAATTGTCTTCATCAAAGAATTCATCCAAGCCATAAGTTACAGCACTTGTATGTATTTGACTTGACACTGGTATACTGGAGAAAAATTAGAAGAAGAAATTAATAAATATAATTATCTAATACATCTCACATGTACCTACAGATCTGAGTGCTGACACAGACAGGAATTTTTACCTTAAATAATTTGACCATGCTCAATATGCAGCCCAAGCCAACAATTGGCTCACCTGTCACCATCACAAATTGTCTGGTTTGTTAGGCCAGGCCACTTCCAACAGTCATCTGACCATGTGGTCAGTATGATAACAAGTGTTGCGTTCAAGGATTGCCCTTCTGAATAGGTTCACGAAATTGGTGAACTGAAAAGCTGAATTAGTAGGACTACTTTTACTTTTAGGTAATGTTGATAGATTTTAGTATAATTCATCTCACTTAGTCACTTTACACAAGTTTTACAGAAAATCGTCAGAAATTAGTGCGTTTAATAGGAAACGAACTCGACACAGTTTGAGTCGTTTACCTGCTAGTTTTTAAAGAACAACTGACTTTGACAATGAACTGTAATGGATACATCATTGTCAAATACATAACTACATGTAGTTTCATGGTTTCACCCTAGTCTCGTATATTCATAATGCTGTACATAATAATTATCTGTTTTTACTTTTAACAACATTATAATTTTATTTCAGCTATTACTGTCTTTTAACATTCTATGCCACAGCTTGACGCGCGTCATATCTACGTCCCCGTGGGGAGTTTGGCATTAAAGGAAGTTTAAGATTGATAAATTGAAAACGTCTTTATCCGACTACTACTGCACTTAGAATGAATGGTGTTCACTTACGTTCTGCAAATTTTGGTAGACGAAACTTCTGCGACTGACTTCAGTCTTTGTACGTTTCTAACAAGCGGACAAATTCTTCTGCAACCGTGGCGTAAAATATCCATAATTTTATATCAGAATGACGACGTTTTCTGCTCACATTGTTTATATCAAGGTCAAGGTTATAATTTCAGATATTCGGAAGACCTTAGCACAAATTGATTAGGGGAGGCAACCGCTGCAAAAATATCGGAAACATTCGTAGTGGTTAGTTCCCTTCGATAATAATTTTATATAACTTGCAAAAGAACAACGTAGATATTCACATTATATTTATAAGCCTAGATCTATGTATTATTTCTTTGATGTCACGGATTTTTTTCTGTGGCATAAAAAATAAATGAGGAATCAAGTGAGAAGTCTATCAAAGAAATTATGGTTAAAATTCACGAGAAGAAAATCTTTATATAGATATATGCAGAAGAAAACTCAAACCAAATCGACTACATGTATTTCAGACTAGTACATTGGTGATAATAGAGACTCTCTTTAAACTAAGGATACCGAAAAAGCTAATACAATGTGCTTTAATTCTTCACATCGGTCATTACTATAGACAATAAAGTTTTAATTTTTTTTCACCATATATATATTACAGAGTAATGGTACGTATTGGCTCCATCACATTTGCGAGGGCTCTTACACATTGTCGATGACTCGACGGCTCCAGCACGTTGTCGATGGCTCAATCACATTTGCAAATATGTGAGTATTTCGTTTTATAGCGAGCTTTGTGAGCTATTTTTTTGTGTAGAGGCAAAGGGGAAGTTGGAACAATGTAGCATGCACGGTTAAATGGTCCAGCATCCACTTCAAGGAAGAGAAATCACTCCTGATGTGTCTCCTCGTGAAAGAAAACTCACGAGTTGATAATTTCTAAAAGTTCTAGCAGCGTCATTTTGGAATATTTCTTGGCGAAAATGCATGCAAAATGACGAGAAAAATGTTCTGGGTGGCATAGCATTCTTCGATTTTTTTAAAAACAAGCGTGTGCTTTAAAAACAGATATTTTTGTATTTTATATGTGTTTACCTGTTTATACTTGGAATGATCGACGGCTCTACAACGGAAGTGTCGATGGCTCATATTTAGCAGATCACAAAAATGTGAAAGAGCCACCGTTTAGTAGGGGCGAATTAAGATGTATATCGTACAAACATGATAACGTTAACCTCTGACATATATTCACATTTATTACTACATTTATACACTTAATAATTTCATTTTTTGGTGAATCATTCTATTTATTTCAGGTCATACATTTTCACAACATCACTGTCCCTTATAGTAACAAAAATTGTATTCAGTCCCTGGTGAAAACACACTGATCGTGGATGTTGTAATCCATCTTCTTTCTTCACAACCACACCACGTTTCTTACCATCCTCACTGTATTGTACCACATTATGAGACCAGTACCCCACTATAAACATGTTTCCTCTACCATCAACACACACACCATCTACATAGGTTAGGTCAGTGTCTGTACCAGTAGACAAATAATGTTTATACCCGTCAAAACACACAAGTCCTATATTCCCACCTCCAACAAACATTCTGTCTCTACTTTCATTGAATGTAACGTGTCCACTACTGTTAAACAGTTTATTCCCAGCTTTACCACATGTAATTGTCTTCATCAGGGTACCATTCATATCATAAACATAGAGTGAATTATCATTATCAGTAACATAAAGTTTACCATCATTGAAAGCAATACCATAACAACCATGAGACATTTTAATTTGTCTTGTAGGTGTAATATTGTTACCAATGGAAACAAACTGGAGCATGTTGTCACCTTGGCATGCAACAACAACTTCATGTTTACTGATACAACATACACCACATGGTCTAGACTTTAAAGTACAACAGTCAACAACTGACATCTTCTGTAGATCAACTAGTTTTAGTTTCTTATTGTTCAAATCTGTGACAAGTAATTGGTTATCATGTGTAAGACAACATCCAAAGGAATCACATACTTCACGATCATTAGATAGTTTTATGTTTATAAAGTTTTTATCTTTATTTCCCTTGCTTTTGTAGAGATGTTCATATATTACATGTTTATGTACTTGACCAATAACCTGTAAATCCTTTATATATTCCATCAATGATTGGTTTGGAATAAATGCTATCTCTGTGTCTGTATCATGTTGCAATTGTTTGTTCTTCTCACAGTCTGCTACTTTTATCATTTCTTGAGCCATTTTTGAACAAACAAAACGCTGAGCTCTGTTTCCTTCTGATTGCTGTAGTTTGTCATCTGTCGTCTGTAAATCTTGACGTATGATATCAATGTTGTGTTTTTCTTCTAGAATTTCTTTTTCCAGTCCCTTGTATACAGCTTCTACTTCATTCTTTGAAGATTCGGCAATTTTTCTAATGATGGCTTCTAAAGCTTTCTGAAATGTTGTTACTTTGTCCAGAGTTTCTTTCTTTGCTTTGTTTAAAACTTGAAGTTGGGTATCTTTAGACTTAATTTGTGTTTCCATGGAAAACATTATATCTTTAAGAAGACTACGTGTCTGCTTACAGTCAGATAACTTAAATAGGGTGTCTATCATATCTGGAACTGAGTGAATGTGACTGTCTTGACAAGATCTGAAACAGCCATAATATATTTATCATATACCAAAGATGTAGATGAAAAACAGATCTTCATAAACAATAGAAGCAAATCTAGAGATATAATTTTTGAGAAATGAAAACCCATGTACAAAATGTATTATAATGACTAAATATTTGTTATCTTTCGATAAAACTGATTATTTTGTTTAAAACATAACCAATCGCATTTTATCAATTATATATACATGGAAAAAAATCTTTAAACCAGGACTACTGCTGGTCATATACAGAATTGAAATAAAAATCTACGAACTATAATCAATGAATAATTTATCATAGCTTTGTCCTAAATTTTAACCTTTGATCAATATCTATAAGTTATAAATAATTAGAGTCTATTATGCGTTTTATCAGGTCTCATAATTTATAGATCTGTCATATCTGGGACCAATGTACACGTATTGATCCAGTCTGTACTTACGTATATAGTGTCACTGCCATTATCTATAAATGCTAATAAATCATGATAGTTACTCACTTGTGATCTTTGACGAAACAAGCACTGCATCCAACAACATCGTGATATTCACAATACATATCTATCACTTTACTTCTGTGTATACTGCATCTTTCTGTAGGATATTCTGTCGGTACTGATTGCTGACTGGTCGCTTGGTTTGCTTGACTGACATCTGTAAGATTGTGACCTTTCAAAGTTGGAAACTTTGTATGCGCATCCGTACATGACTGGCAACAATATCCACAACATTGTATACAATGCTTTACAGCTTCTACTGTCTTGTTTTCTTGTGCACACGTTGTACAAACGAAATCAAATGTTTCTTCAGACATTTTTACCTGAGAACGTCCTCCAGTCGCCATTCTTATTGTTCGACTTTATAAACCCTACTTTCGATTTCAAACGCATGACGGAAGTCCAAATCACCTGATTCTGGTTTGCACGGGCGGTTGTAATCGGGGAACCTGCGTAATACGCTAAAAGATATATATACACGTTGACCAGCTTAAAATTTCTGTTTGTTTATCTATCTTCAAATGAAAAAAAAATCACTTTTATTTTAAATGTATATCAATTTCTCGAGATCTCTATCCCTTTATTTCTACCTTCTCGTATATATCCGTTTCATCTAGTGATCACCTCTACCATTCCCCTCTATATATTTAGAATCTCTTTCTCCCCTTTCCCCCCTCAATTTTTCTATTTCCTTAATTTCTGCCTCTGAACTTTCTATGTCCTTCCTATAGGGCACATTCACCTCCATATTTTATCACCCTCTTAATTTTCCAATTTCTCCACCTCACCTCTCTAACGCTCCATATCCGCTTCCCTTCTTTACCTCCTTATCTTCACCACCTTAATTACTCCTCTTAAACTCCTTAAATTCTTCATCCATCTTAACCTTTCTATCTCCTCATTCATCTTAATTAACCTTCCTATTCCTTGACCCCTCTTAACTTCCAAATCTCTTCACCCCTGTAACCCTCTCTGTCTCCTTACTCGTGCATCTACAATAATATTTAGATTGAGACAGAACGGTTTTAAGTGAAATTGTATGGTTATGATTGATTGTGATCTGAATTCTTGGCCACATTTATTTATATTTTCTTGTTGTTTTGCGAATGGGTCTAAAATTTCATGAGGATTTTTTCCTTGACTGGGTTTTGATGACGGACCAACAGCCATGCAGGGTCTTATGCAGACTTTCCGGCTTTAACAGTGGAAGAAGACCACTGGTTTACACCTGAGTAGAATCACCAACCATCTGTATGCTAGCTTGCTATTGACTGCTTAATTCCTCATATGTGGAAGTTCCCGTTTAGGATTCGAACTTACAGCGGTGAGGGGCTAGGGATTACTACAGTTAGAGACCTTTACCATTCGACTACGGAGGCCGCCTTATCCACAGGAATCAATAATTGATACAAGTTTTCAGAAATATTCAAATGGAATTGAAAATAATGATAGAAGTTATTGAGAGATTTTTTAACTTTTAAGAACACAAAACTTTAAGAAAATTAAAAGAAATGTGACTACAATTATTATTTATTTACGGATAAAATTAAATTAATAGACACGTGATTTGCAATGAATCCATCAGAAGATCAATTTGTTCATTTGTTACGTAAGAAGAAAAAATACATGCGAAAAACGCCATTACAAACCCTGTCGTTTTCTTCCAAAATTACAAAATAAAAAAGAATACAGTCATGTACATGTACTTATAGATATTATTATAAAAGACAACGTGTCGAATTAATTCGAGTTTTGAGATACCTATAGGATTACAAATAGGTTGCTCTCGATTCCCAAACGACAATAAGAATAATTGTAATTATTATATAAATGACAATTTCGAAATGTCTTTGTTGAGGATCGATCATTACTCTTCATAAAATTAAATGTTAATTTTAACGAGATCGTTTATAATACGTATACATGTATAGTCGTTTAAAAAACTTAATTATACATAACATATATGTACATCGCAACGTTTGAACTTTTTCTATACATATCTGTGTGTGTGTCGTTTACAAAACCTGTTTCAACTGGCTGAGACAATACTTGCAAATTACAATCTTGCAAATGACACGCATTTCAGTCACTTAACATAAACAACTGGCCAATAACACACATAAAAAATCCCTCGATAGAATGCAATATTTCTACGACCACAGTAAGGGTTTTTGAACAAGATTTTTTTTCAGAGGTCCATCCTGGATTCCGTCACGTAACTGATATATCATTGACAAAATTTCATGTTACAAGCGTTCGACTTTTTTTCTGGCCAGTTTACACTGTATTTAGCATTGCTATTTCGTCTCATACAGCCTAGAATATGACGCAAGGTTTAAGTTTCAAATTGGTGAATCTTTTTTGCAATAAATCTGTCAGTGAGTGTATTTGTTTGAAGAAAGAAAAAACGCGAGATTCGACGTTGCATCGGTGCATTTATTTGTGGAGGTCACTGTAGGCCATCTACTATTTTTCTTTTCTTGTCCAAACCATTTGACAGTGTTATGAGAATGAGCGCTATTTACAAGAACATTTTAGAAATTGATTAAACCACTTATTTAGTCTACTAAAACCACGCATAAAACCAATTTGGTATACACTTCGATTGTTTACATGTTTGATCGATACGTTTAAATATGCTTAGTGTTTGAGTATACATCATTTACAATGATTCTAAAATGCAGAATTAAATCATGTAATCGTTACAAGACGATCTGGAAATGTTAGTGCATCATAGGGCTGTGGCGAGTATCCGAGTACTCGGGTAATCACGAATTAAATTCAAAAATCGAGTACGAATAATCGTCATTACAGAGAATCGTGGTTCGCGATCTTGTTCTTTTAACATAAAGTGTATTCCCTTTTCTCTGAATATTGTATTGTCTCATCATCATAGACTACTTTGTTTGCCAAGAGGTCCAATCAGATCTTTAAATAATGAGTCACAGGCTCAAACAGGTAAATCCATTAATTGGAAGGGAGTATGTATAAATTTAAGCCATATAACAATTTATATAGATTTACTTCATTATTCCTAGAATAAGATTTAGCTGTCTTCAAGACTGCAATGTTGAAGTTTTAGATGTGTTACTTGACAACAAAAGATTCGTGATTCGATTTGTGGATCGTCAATGTTGAATCGTGGATTGAATCGGATTGCCGCTTACCCAATAAACCACAGCCCTAGTGCATCAAGTATAAATAATAAACATTTACCTAAAATAATACAACAACTTACTATAATACAGATGAACAATGAATTGTATTTTTGATAAAAATAATAATAATCCAGTCTTGCATAAAGACACATTAACCTTGGCACCATATGTTTCAGTGACATACATAATCATGTTTCATATGAACCGTACTAAAGGTTTGAATAAGTTCCGCATTTTAGTATTCTATGTACTTTAACGTACTTAAAATTGAACCATAGAAAATGCGATCATATAGCTGCTTTGCATTAATTATTTTAGTTTCATTTTATATCGCATAAAATGGGGGGGGGGGGGCAGACATGTATGTGTATTGCTATTGTGCGTTCTATACATAGCGTGACGTCACTACGTTGGTCTAACCTCTATAACTATCTACATTTAGATAGTTATGCATACGCTAAAAGTATAGTTCCGCGGAAGGAATAAAAATGTCAAAACAACCATATCAGTTGTATGTTATTAACAAATTTGATTAGTTATGTAAAATGAATACGTACTTACCATTTCTATTCTTATGCTTTCGTCAATAACACTCATTATTCAATGAAACGCAATGTTGAAGTACGCTTGGCTCTAATGTGTACCATATGGTGACGTCACGCTATGTTATTTTTATAATTTCCATTTTGTAAGTAGTTCCTGCAAATACCCATAATGCCCCGAGCAGAATAACACAGGTCAGTGCGTAGCGCTACCGTAGTGTACACATTGGCTATTGTGTAATTGCAAACGGTGTCGTGAGAATTGCACGTCGTTTTAAAGAATTATTGGGCATAATTTAAAAAACAAGTATTCAATTATTGAATCACTCGCAATCAAGAAAATGTCGATATTTACCTACCTGTGGACAAATCATTTTGGTTTATTCTATATACTCATGGTTTGAAGTATCCAATGATAAATTTGACACGCACCATTCTCATTGTTTACTTTCTGAACAACACAAAGAATCTATATAGTTCATGTAAACACCGCAAAGACAAACTAATAGTTTAAAGGAATATTTTATTGCACTGAACTACTAGTACTAAGTTCTTAAAACGACTGTCTCTCATTTTCTGGGTCAATCAAAATGGCGCGGGCGAAATCACTGTGGCCCTATCCGTATTCCGTATAACACTCGTACGGGAACGAAAAATCATTTCTTAAAACAAACAGCATTGCATTATTTAATTTCAATTATTCCTGTACACATAACATTTCATTAATAAGACAAGGTTAGCAATGAAGAGTAACCTAGTATATTAATGTTTAAGTCACTGCTGTATTATACATAATGTATCTGTAAAAGTTTGAAGACAATTGACAAGAAAATTGACTGCACCATTACGAATTTGAACCGTGTAGTTGACGCTCAACTTTGATGTTTTCATAAATGTACATTTTAAAGCGAATCATTAACACTTTCGCTTTTTGTTTACGTTTTCGTGTCCAGGGAGGACCCTTTTTAACAGATGCCAGTTTACGTATTATCCTACCATTGATCATATTGACATATTTTCAACGTATGTACAACATATGTCTACCTCAGTATTTAAGACAGAGTACAGTAGAATGTCGACATTAAGACCACTGTGAGGGAACCAGAGAGATGGTCTTAATGTCGTTGTGGGTTCATAATCAGTTAAAAATTTAGAGAAAATGTTGAAAATCAGTCTGAAACTATATGGTCGTTATAATGAGGTGTGCATACAATTCAAACGGCCAGTAGATGAAGATTTACTGTATGATACTGGTATCAATATTCTGTTGACTTAATTTTCTTATCAAGAAAAAAAGTTTCCATGAATTTATTATAATTATGCATGGTCGTTAAGTAAGTTAAGTATAATGAAGTAAGTGTAAAATTGATGTGGTCGATAATTGAGGGTTGTCTGTAGAGCGTGAAGACATTTAAACATCTTTTTTTATATGTTACTCTGTTTGCATTATTAAGCTTTTTTCACTCGATGATTATATGATATACGCTATCTAAATTAAAATCTTTGTTTTTTTTCTTTATAATTCATGAAAGATCTCCTCGTCATCTTGATTGACTGACAATCTGTTTTATAAACTTGGGCTAGGTATAAAATGAAAGTGATGTTGCTTTGTCATCATTTTCAACCGTGAAATTATACTCTACGTTCATCACTTTAAAGGGTTGTCTATTTGTGACAATATTGTGTATTTATTCGTTCATCTGGGTTTGAGTTGTTTAATTGATTATTGATTGATGTCCAAATGAATTACTGGCCTTTTAAAAATCTCCAACAAGACCCTTAAACGTTGTATCAGGACCTGTCAGCATATGTTCTATTGGACGACTTGATCGAAGGCAATATGTTTAAGGACATTCACCTTCCACCTCTAATACGAGCAATTTGTATTAGGAAGTTGACAATTACTTAAAAGGAACAGAATAACTTTTGTTCATGTACAATTAAGTCGTACAGAATGTAGGGAAATAGGTAAGTTTATTGACGACAGGTGGATAATTACGGAATCCTGTTAGTGCCATATGCAGAAGTCGTCCGTTACTTCCCCCAGACGCAATGCACGACATTGCAATGCGACATCGCGACAGTATGATACCGGATATCGCGACACTCCATGCCAAACTTGGCCTTTCGAGACACGACAATGCCAGGCGACATCGCAACATTTTGACGAATGTCATATCGTATTATTGCCCGTCGTATCGCATTGTCGCATCATGTAATAGGGTTGTACATATGTCTCTGTTTTTACAAATGGTTTATATCTCAATTATCAGAGCTATGTCAAGGTTGAAAATAGCATATTAGCTAAGTAATCTCATTCCATCAAAATGTGTAGCAATTTATAATAACTTTATTAACATATATAGCATTAATTATTTGTTGAGATGCACGTCAAATGAACTTACCAACGTGTCATCAATCATAGTTAACAGTGAGTATGTCCTGAAGCGTAGACATAAAACAAAACGAATCAAACGAGTTGTTTAGATGTTTATGCATGTACATGTATAAAGAGTATTTGTTTGTTTGCACGTACAACTTTTTTACCATCATAAAGTTGCAGTTTAAGCAGATTTAAGGTATCAATCCTGTAATAATGTAAAGTGCAACCTCTTCAAGGCAGCATCCTTTGGGAGTAGCTAAATCATGTTTTTGTTTAGAGGTTGCTACTCTGCCATGGGACAAATTGATAAGGTTTGTTGAAGGGAGGTTGGTCCACAACACAGGACATCTGTGGAGAGGTCGTACTGTATTTATTTATATGTCAGCTACATCGAAAAATATTGTTAATAATTTGTCTAAATTTATATACTATGCTAATTTGATTAGAAACTAATTTATGTTTTACATTTTTATATTTGCACTTTAACATCATGTGCTCTTCAGAAAATCCATGCTTTCTTATGTTATAATGTTTGTTTATGCTATAAAACATGTTATGTTTTCATGCAATAAATATTTGTATTGCACTGTATTCATTTTACCTACAGATCAGTTCAATGCTACTCAAAAAATCATAACAATCCGATCTTGAAGTCAGCGAAACCACTTTTATACACATTTATACACAGGCGGTGTCGTGAGAATAGCACGTCATTTTATTTACAAGTCGTGAGAATAACACGTCGTTATATTTACAAGCGGTGTCATGAGAATAGCACGTCACTTTATTTACAAGCAGTGTCATGAGAATAACACGTCGTTATATTTACAAGCGGTGTCATGAGAATAACACGTCATTATATTTACAAGTCGTGAGAATAGCACGTCTTATATTTACAAGCGGTGTCGTGAGAATAGCACGTCGTTATATTTACAAGCGGTGTCGTGAGAATAACACGTCATTTTATTTACAAGCGGTGTCATGAGAATAACACGTCGTTATATTTACAAGCGGTGTCGTGAGAATAGCACGTCATTTTATTTACAAGCGGTGTCGTGAGAATAGCACGTCGTTATATTTACAAGCGGTGTCGTGAGAATAGCACGTCATTTTATTTACAAGCGGTGTCATGAGAATAACACGTCGTTATATTTACGAGCGGTGTCGTAAGAATAGCACGTCGTTATATTTACAAGCGGTGTCGTGAGAATAGCACGTCGTTATATTTACAAGCGGTGTCGTGAGAATAGCACGTCATTTTATTTACAAGCGGTGTCGTGAGAATAGCACGTCGTTATATTTACAAGTCGTGAGAATAGCACGTCGTTATATTTACAAGCGGTGTCGTGAGAATAGCACGTCGTTATATTTACAAGCGGTGTCGTGAGAATAACACGTCGTTATATTTACAAGTCGTGAAAATAGCACGTCGTTATATTTACAAGCGGTGTCGTGAGAATAGCACGTCATTTTATTTACAAGCGGTGTCGTGAGAATAACACGTCGTTATATTTACAAGCGGTGTCGTGAGAATAGCACGTCATTTTATTTACAAGCGGTGTCATGAGAATAACACGTCGTTATATTTACGAGCGGTGTCGTGAGAATAGCACGTCATTATATTTACAAGCGGTGTCGTGAGAATAACACGTCGTTATATTTACAAGCGGTGTCGTGAGAATAGCACGTCATTTTATTTACAAGCGGTGTCATGAGAATAACACCTCGTTATATTTACAAGCGGTGTCGTGAGAATAGCACGTCATTTTATTTACAAACGGTGTCGTGAGAATAACACTTCGTTATATTTACAAGCGGTGTCATGCGAATAACACGTCGTTTGAGTTACAAACGGTGTCGTGAGAACAGCACAACACAAACTAAAAAACAAGGCGTATGTGCGACTCTACAGAGAGAATAGCTATACACCTGATCATGAAATGATAACAATACAATAATTTTAACACCTTTTATACCACTGTGCTAATGCTTGGAAACAAGTTTTGAATATGTATATTTTATACTAAAGGTATGTCTAATAAACATATTTTAGTATATACTGTAATGTATTTTCATGGGCTGGTTGATGGTAAATTAAACTTGGTGCATTTTTATTTGAGTAACAAAATACCGAACAATTTAATAGATATTTACCAGAAACGAAAAACAAGCTTTAGTTTACGTCCATATTGTAATATTTGTGCCCCGGGGATTCAAGCAATCTAAACGGTATAACTGTATCACACCTTCACAACTAACATAACAAAAACGCTATTGAACCAAAACTTTATTTTATGTGAATGAACTCTGGACATATGATAATAATTTTCATGTTTCATGATGCACAATTTGTCTGTTTAAGTCACAACTGATTTTTTTGTTGCATTTTTAAAAGAATTATTGGGCATACTTCAAACAACAAGTATTCAATTATTGAAGCAATCGCAATCAAGAGAATGTCTATATTTACTTACCTGTGGACAAATCAGTTTGGTTTATTTTATAAATTCATTGTATACATCAACAAAATGCATTCAGTGTACAGATATACCCATTTTATACACATTTAAAGTTAAAAGGATCAATAAGTTTTAAGTAAAATGAATCTGAACTAAATAATCTATTTTTTTCATAACATTAATCTTATTAATCAAGTATATCAACTTTTATTGTGCAGAAATAAACTGATACTGCACTATCATAGTATATCACACATTCACTTTGGGCATACAGAAACAGAACAGAACAGATACTCTTTTAAGACTTAAGCATCACAGCCCATCGTCATATAAACATAAACATACACTTACTTGCGTAAACTATAAGCAACATTTTACAAATATTGAAAATAACATAAAATGTAACAGAACAGAACAAAATCATCAATTTACCAATACAGTACAGTTAGCATCTAGCTTAATTTGTGAATGTGGGAATTTTGTTAATTAAGTAAAAATAATTGTCATAAATCTAAAGTAAGAAAAGAATAGCCTACGTATATAATTAGAGCTGTTAATGTCAAGTTTACATCTATTCGTTTCATTTAGTACTTTTGTAAATTTAAACATACAGTGTCGCATTATATATGCTCTTGGAATGTATACGTACATCACATAATAAAATACATAGCAATGCAAATTCCTCTTCACGTATGTCGTCAGTGTTTTTCCTCTTTATCTATATGGTCAGTGAATGTATCTGGCTTGGATGTCAGGTCAAATCAAGTTTCACCAGTTTATAGATGTAAAAACTAAACCATAATTATATACTAAAATAAACCCACTATATAAAGTGCATTGCAAGTTATTTGAAACAAACATTACATTTGATTGGTCTTCTATAAACCAATATCGCACGTAATTTACATTTTTTTAACAACGATAACTACTCTGAATATAGGAATATATTACAACAAATAGCCTTAAAATGACTATAAATATATAAAGCAGGGAACCGTGCCTCAGTTTTTTGATAACGTCCTTGGTTCGTTATATACTTGACTTTAAAGAAATTCCGTACCCAGAACCCCGCTGTTTATTACGTAATACTCCAAAATTCTGAGGCACGGTTACCAAGATTAACAATTCCACTACAAAATACCGAAAAACGCTTTAAAGTGATATCACGCGCTCTATATATTTCAAGTTTACAAAACTTAGGCACGGTTCCCTGCTTTATACATTTATAGTCATTTTGACGAGACATTTTACCGATCATTTTTACCGCTAGCTTTTATTGAAATGGATATGTTTTCTTTTTAGCTCACCTGGCACAAAGTGCCAAGGTAAGTTTTTAGGATCGACCTATGTCCGTCGTCGTCCGTCCGTCTGTCCGTCGTCAACAATTTCTTTAAACAACATCTCCTCCTAAACCATTTGGTTAATTTCATTCAAACTTCACAATTGTGTTCCTTGAATGAAGCTCTACCAAAGTTGTTCAAAGAATTCCATTCCATCCAGACCTCTGGTTGCTATGGCAACCAGAATTCTTTTTTTGGGGTTGAAAATCTTCAAAACTCTTCTGCTCAAAAACCAGATGACCTAGAGCTTAGATATTTAGTGTGTAGCATTGTCTAGTGGATCTCTACCAAGTGTGTTCAAATTATTGCCCTTGGGTCAAAATAGGCCCGGCCCTGGGGTCATTTGATTTTTATAGGCTTATATAGGAATTTTTTTTAAATCTTCTTATCCAAAACCACCAGGCCTAGAGCTTAGATATTTTGTATGTTGCATTGTCTTGTGGACCTCAACCAAGTTTGTTCAAATTATGGCCCGGGGTAAATATCGGTCCTACCCAGGAGGTCAGTTGATTTCAACAACTACTTGACAGTTGGAGTAGATTTTTTTACCATGACAAAGAACTTCCCTTGATTAAATTATCCCTTAGTGTTACGATACTCATCATGGCCCTTTTTTAAAAATCTTCGAACATTGGCTACTCCTACACTATAACTCAATGTATTGTCATCGTTTTTGAAAAAGGTAATGGTAAATCATTTCTATCACTTAAACTTTAAAATTAATGTTCCTAAAATCTGTCGCTACCATACCTTTATTTTAACGGCCAGCACATGTATGTAGCATGCTCTCCAATATGACAAAAGCACAAACATCAGCGGCGGCCACGACATATCTCATAATAATTCAGACTCGCCCAGGAAAGTCGGATACCGTTACTTAGTTAAAATACCATTTGACAGAAAACCACAGAAAGCCGCGAAAAGCGAAAAGAAATTCAACTATTACTAACAACTTATGTTTACGACCGATCGATTCTGTGTTTTTCGCCTCCGAAATGATCATAGTAGATCAACTCTAAGATGCCATTGCTGGTCTCCGTTCCATAGACTCAAACTTATATGTACCGTTATCTTTCTCCCCCCCCCCCCACTCTCTCTCTCTCTCTCTCTCTCTCTCTCTCTCTCTCTCTCTTAAATCCCGTCTATCCATTTTCTAAGAGAGTCAAGGGCCAAACAAGTCGTTTTCTATAGTTTTTTTTTTAAAATGCTACACTTTATATATTACTAGTATAATAATAATATACACTGTTGCAAAAGAAAGTGTGCACTTAGGTTTTCGTCAATTTAAGTGTATCGTCCAACAGTATGCTAAAATTGGTACCAAAATTTAGGTAAGTTTATGAATAATGTGATTTGCATCAGTTGTTATTAAAAACATATAAATTTTAGCGGATATTTGGCAAATCAAAGAAAACAAAAGTCAAAAACAAAGTCCACCTGTTTTTCGTGACAAAATACGTTTTTGTAGACATGTATACTTCTCAAGGACAGTACGTTCAAATTAAGCAAAAGTACGCTTTCCCTTGTACACTAAATCCACCCAGACGTTTTTGAAAATTATAAGCAAGATGGATAGACCGAAGTTCCAAATGTATAATGTTGAACATTTGAGATCGATACATCTTTTAGGACCGGAGAAACTAAAATTTAAAAAGTGCACACCTACATTACTATTACAGTTCAACCTCTGTAGAGCAACACCCAGTGGGAGCTGCAGATATTGGCCGTTGTTTAGAAGTTGTTGCTCCACAGAGGTTAATTTATAGGAAATATCAACTAATGGAAATTTTGAAGGTGTTGTTATAAAGAGGTTGTTGCTCTACATAGAGCCGCTCTGGAGAGCTTGTACTGTAATAGCGTTTTCATATATACACACTTATTCGCCGCGACTAAAGAACATTCTCTTATCTGTTACTTGTAAAACAGTGCAACCTCTCCAAAGCAACATCCTTAGGAGAAGCAAAACCATGTTGTTGTTGAGATGTTGTTGCCCTAGAGAGGATAAAGTAATAGTTAAGTCGTACAATAGGAAAACCATGCTGCTGTTGATGCTCAACAGAAGGACACTCAAGAGATGTTGCACTTTATATGTATTAGTTATCTATTAATTAAGCTATGTTTCGTGACATCATTATTAACATTTCGAAATATATGAAAATTAAATTAACTTTAAAAATGTTGTATATGTGTAGAAAGCGTGTAAACCGCAAGTTTTATGCTGTATCATTATATCAAACAATGTAAGACCATGCTTATAAACGGTTAAAAACTCGGGACGTTCGGGACCATACAATCCAGTCTATATCAACGTTTGAAATCAAGAAAATACTGGTCATTCTATCGCATGTGTCTTGGTGAGGAGGTGGTTGTTAAGTGGTGTTATACTCCACATGGTCCGTAAAAGATTGTGTTACAATAGGTATTCATATTAATATAACTCAACGAAATGCCTCATCGGTCCAATGGTCGTGGCTTCCAGACTGGAAATGTAAATCGTACCACGGTATATTTTTATGCTTACGTCCCGCGATATGTTGTCACTTATATACCGACTTCTTAATTTAGATCGAATTCTTTTAATTCAAAAAGTCAGAACGCTAATTTATATTATTGGCCTAATTGCAATTTACATCGGTGATGGATGAATAAAATTGACTGTAAACAACAGACATTTATTAGCTAGGCCTAACGGAGCATCACAAATAGCACATAGATTGATGAATGCTTAGCAGCGATGGATATTGAAAATGGTGAAGAATTTGTGGCATTGAAAGAGAAAGATTCAAGCCATGACAATGCTGAGAGTGAAAGGGACAGCATAGAAAACAAATATCTGGTAACCAGGGAAACTTGGGGCGGAGAGTTCGAGTGTGTGTTGTCCCTTATTGGGTACACTGTTGGATTAGCGAACATCTGGCGCTTCCCGTATTTCTGTCACAGAAATGGTGGAGGTAAATTCTTTTGTTTTTATGCGTTAAATGATTTAGTTATTAACATTAAAACAGGTATACGTTATCACCCCCCATGTCAGTACTTTGATTATTTATGGTGACCAATTTGTCATATTAATTTTATGTTTGAAAAAATCATTTTATATGGTTTTATCATTTTACCTCATTAGAGCACAATGTGTTCATGAATGGTAAGCTTCTGTGATCGCCTTGCGTCCTTCGTGTGTCGTGAAGTGCGTCCACTTTTACTTTAAACAACTTCATATTACTATGCCGACTTCAACCAAACTTTGCTGGAATGATCTTTTGGTGGTCACTTTTAAAATGGTTCAAAGAAAGAAACATCATTGAAACTCTGGTTGCAATGGCAACACTTTAAATAAATGTTGTTGTTACAAACCTCTGGGTCTAGAGCTTAGATATTTGGTGTGTAGTATTGTCAAGTAGACCTCCATCAAGTTCGTACAAAGTATTGCCATAGAGTCAAACTTGGCCCCGCCTTTGGGTTCACTTGATTTTTCACAGGCTCATATAAGATAAACGTGAAAAATGTTTTTCTTCTAAATGTCTGTTGTTTGGTGAGCGGTTATAGGGCCAAACAGCCATCTTGTTTTATGATAAGACCAATAAATGTAGGACCCGAGCTTTGGTGATTGAGATTTAATTGTTGGCATAATACTAGTCATTCTTATATGTGGTTATATGTTAATGTTACGCATTTGATGTTTCATTATATGATTTAATATATTTTTATTATGGTGTACATTATTGTATATAGTCACATTAACAATCAATAGCAGTGTTGTTGTAGTATAGTATAATCATTAAATATAGCTCAAAAATGAATTATAAAGAGAGCTTACATATAGCCATTAGGTCTTTAGTTATTTCCGTAACTGAGAAATATGCCTCGTACATAAGTGTATGGTTGTTTCCAACGTTGAATTTCCAGGGTCAGCCATGGTGGAAAGTAGCCCCTGTACAACTAAAAACAGTAATGGCGGCCTGCCTATAATGTCCGACAAACGCCGAGGAGCTCCGACTGCTTCAAATTGACAGCAGACTGTATTTATAGGCGTAATCTATAAGGGATCCGATTGAATGTAATTCCTTAAGGTAGCTCTATTCGGTGAACGGTACTGTCGAAATCGGGGAGCTGTGTACGAAAAAAGCATGTGTAATGTGAAAACCGCTTTGGGTAAAAAAGCATCAGGGTCGGCTACTTTTAAGCCTTATGGGAAGCATAATAACTTGTTTACAAACAAGACCACGTTCGTGACCCGGTTGTTAATGAGCTGGGTGTATATCCTAGAGATCCGGGTACGATTACCGGTCGCGCCAGTCAGAGCCTTTCATGAACATTTGACAGCATAGTAGATTTTGCTCCATATGTGGAGACGTTGTCAATTTCTTGTGGAAGGGTAAGTTAGTAGTTTAATGTGATTTCAAATGATGTGGTAAACATTTAGAGAAAAACAAAACATTGCTTTACATGAACACTTTTGAGTTCAAATATGTTCAACTAATGTTTTACTTTTAATATCAATTTTTGATATGAACATAAAATCCAGAATCAACTCTTTATAAGCTTGTATACATTTTGTTGTAAATGATCATATTGTGATAAAGTATGTTCCAGCTGTGAACACATGCATATAGCTTGATCCAAGTACATTGTACTTTATTGTGACTTTAGTATATCATAAAATGGAAGACATGTGCAGATGTGAAATACTATTACTGGTAAATTATAAGTGGACATGATATTTTAATGCAATGGATTGCAAATCAATAATACATGTACCTTAATATGTGTTAATAGAAAGAGAATGCAATGTGGAGACCTATTATTTTTCAACAATAGTCACCCGAGACGTTCCTATTATGTGAAAGTTGTGAGTCATTCAAATGATCACCTTAGTTACAATTCTTTGATAAAATTGACGGTAATAATAGCTGTAATAGCTAGTGTAACTGACTTACTGCTGAAATGTAACATTATAAGTAGTGACAAAACATTTCTAATAGTTTCAGAGCATTTTTGTGCATGAGTTTCTTTTATGTTTGATAATCACAGACATGAAAAGTGTAAGAAACTAAACAAGAAGTTTTAGAACCACAGCAAACTTTCAATTCTGATTGTTTTAAAGGGTACACATAAGGCAAGCTAGATAAAATTGGTATGTGTCCCCTCGTCCATATTGAATACACAAAAACTCGTATACAATATTGACATTGAAGTCATTGTAAAACGTCAAACATATAGACTTGTAAAATTCTTCAATTTACACAAATTGCATTAACAACGTATGTACCAAATGTAACAAAAATCGTTTTTCTTTTACGATTTGCTCCCTCAGTTCTGACGCCCTGATGTTATTTATTTATATTTTTGAAACTTCTGTTGCTGCATACTTCATAAAATTACACAATGTTGTGATATTGTAACTACCCCTTTACCCTTGGAAATATTTTGCTTCATAGATACTCGCCTAGTTCTGTTGTTAATTGATTACATGATTAAGCGATCGAGACTTGCTTTTCTTCTATTTCTTCAAGTTTTTCTCTAAGCATTTCATTTTCCTTTTCATATGACTCCACTCGGTCTTTTATCTCTTTTGTTTCTTCTTTGATTCTATTTTCTATTGTCTCTCTCATACTTTTTTCTAGTGATTCAACTATTTTTGTTACGGTGGATTGTATTAATTTTTCAATATGTTACACCGGTACATTCACTAGCGTTCGCATAACGTATGTGTAACGTTTGTTTAACTTATTTCTAACGTGTGTGGGGCGTTCTTGAAGCGTATCTTGATGCTTATCAAACTGTATGTCATGTATAGTAAATTTTTACTAATTAATTTGTGTACATGACTGATATTATTCGTCAAACATGACGGATACTGAGCGCGTACCAGTTGTTGTTTTGCAAAATCGTTTAAACCTTGCGCAGTATGTTGTACACCGAAATAGGAGTAGAAGAAGTGGAAGAGGACAGTCTGCACATGCCATGTCTTGGATCGGGAGGCGGTGGGAGTTTGTAATATATGAATACTACTCTAATTCGCTACTAATACGTTTGGAGCATATTAAACACACATTTTTCACTCGTCATGCACGTTATGCACTACACGCCTAGCGCACACTAACAAAAATACGTGGAATTCTATATTCGCCAGGCGTAAGTTACGAATCGTTTCTCGGTCGTTACTCAAAGGTTATGTATTCATTAAACGCGTTCGGCAAACGCTTTGTGTGTGTCTGAAAGGCGGCTTCTCTTTCTGAAGTTCGCCAGCGTTCGCCACCGTACTAGACAAAATCTAATACGTTCAGTACACGTTGTACTAATTAGCTGTAGTATGACAGGCACTTAATACGCACAGCTTTCGAGCGTTTAAACCCGGGCTTTCGACGACTGTCCTTTACAAACGTATGAATAGCGTATGAACAGCGTTTGTTTAACTGATATTATTTACCTTTAATAATTTTACAGTCTCAATTTTTATATTCAGTAATATATATTTTTTTTTTTGAACCCTGTAACTTTATATGCCAATTTTGTGTAATTTATGTACCATGTTTTAGAAATAGTTAAAATATGAATAATAATAAATAAATAAATAAATTTAGATAGTAAAGATAGCAGATATATTGAAAATTTCGATCGCTTTGTTACTTCGGTATCGATTTATTTCAGTACCGTAATGGCGGCACCGGAGAGTATTCAGGGGCGGTAATTAGGTAATTACTTATTTCTGAAATCGTCTATATATTAGCCATATATAGTAACTGATTATGTAATTAGAAACTAGTCTGTCAATGACATTGTCTGTTTTATTGGCCCCCCTACTGTGGAATATACAGGACTGCTGGGTCTAAGTCACATGCCTCGCATTCCTGGTTCAATGTCTTTAAGAATGAGATATACAAATGTATATCATATTGACCGTTATTTATCACCTACCAATCAGCTCCCCGGAGAGATAATTGAAGTTAATCAGTGCTGCAATCGATTTTTGTTCACATTTCAAAGAAATAAGAACTCTTAGCTATACCAAGGACTTATATACATACAATTATATAAGTCCTTGGCTATACTTATGCATTCTATGGTAAAGGCAAGTCAAAATGAATGTAAACATATAATGTGTTACAAATATAACGCATGAATCCACATACAGTTGATTTTGTTTGAAATATAACTAATTATAAAACGTTCAACTAAATACTTTATCAGCATTATTTACATGAGTAAAACATTATAACAAGTGAAAACCTGAAACATTCTTTCGGGAAATAAAGTGTTTAAGATGTTGATTTTTTTAAATTTACAGTTCACAAAAAAAAAATATATATTTAGTTTTGACTTAAAGACATACATATCTGCGTAAAATTTGGCTTATTTGATCATAAAATGACACTTTTAACATTGGGGCATTAAAGTAGATAAAATTATATGTATTGGCATTTTGAATGCAAAATAAATTCTAGACCGTTTTCGCTGAGCAACCGTTGATATTTTAAAGCTATGTTTCTGGTAAATGGTTTTAAATTGTATAAAGATCATTTTAGTGCACCAAAGTCACACGTGAACCAGTTTAACTTAGATATCATGTAAACTAAGGGAGATTATTCTTGCCAAACTTCTTGGATTCTTGCACATGCCCATCGTCTTATTCTCCTCCCCCCCCCCCCCCCCCTTCTTCCTTGTCTTCTATTTTGTTGAACATTACAAATTGTGAAATATGCTGGATCATAATGGTGTTGGAGAAGTCTCTCTGTCGAGCTACAACTGACGAAGATGAGGAAATGGGACCCTATATCAAGGACTTATATACATACATATATATAAGTCCTTGGTAAAATGTAACATCGACTTTTAGATTGTCTTGTATTTGTAGCTTCGACAGTAATACCTGTTGGATCTGTTATAGTTCCTATTTCATTAAAACTATTGAATGGAATATTCAACAATATTTAAGTTTAAACCTCTGGTTGTCAGCTTATTCGAGCAGGAGCAGAGTTGGTGGACATATTAATGTAGCGGCTCAGTAACCAATAGAAAATTAAATACCGAAATAAGTAGAAAAAGAAGGAAAATGAAAGCAAAAACAACACAATTTGACCATTCGACAATTTGAACAAACTATTGAACAATTTTAACATCAGCATTTGAACAATTTATCACATTTTCTATATGAAAAATTTAACGGAAACACGAAACAAAAACATAAAATCTTTAAGATTCGAATCTATTTTAAAAACTAACATTCTCAAGTCTAAGTTTTATCATAATGGAGCGCAGCTATTATGTAATAATAAATCTTACATAATTTACCATATTTTCTATATGAATCATTTAACTAAAATACGAGAAAAAAAACAAAAAATCTTTAACATCCAAAACTATTTTTTCTTAAACTAACATTCTCAAGACTTAGTTTTATCAACTATGGAATCATGCCAGTTAATAATAAATCTTACACAATGTATCAAATTATCTATGTATAATATGATGATATAGATAATATGATACATTAATATTGTGTAAGATTTTGATTACAGACCATCGTTATGTCTAATTCAACGTACCTCTAGCGTATATAAGCGTATGGGCAATTTGTAACACACGCTCAAATCCGTTTACAAAAAGTGTTACAGCATAGTGTGACTGCTACACGTCTGTCCCCTTTTCAAGTGATTATCTAGACACAGTACCTGGCTCGGCAGTTGGGATGTGAACACTGAAAAAAGCATCTTTGAGATTAAAACACAGAAAGGTCAAACCACGTGTTTTATAACCTTTGAACCAACTTCAGTTATATAATAGTCTGACATCGTAGCGAAAAACAAACGACCTATATGATACACATGTAATAACCTGTAAAGTTCGAAATACTATCAAACCTCCGTTAGCGACCACCTTCGAATAACGGCCATCCTGTGAATTAAATCCATTATTTGGAAAATCATCGTTGAATAATAAGCAAGTATATAAGCAAATAATAAAGGCCATCTGCCAATAAAGGCCACGTTTTCGCTTTCACATGAGTGGCCTTTTTTTCACAGGATTGACTATATTTTTATTCATTTACTTTGCTGTCATAATTTATAGTTTTCTGTACTTGTATTTCAGGTGGTATTCTATGATGCGTGACTGATGTTTCCAAACTTAAATTGCACCGGTAATTTCGTATGAAATCAAGTTTAACGTTAACTTACTGAATTGTCGGTAAAACGCAGTAAAATACAAGCGTCTGGCATTCATACAACTAATTGCAAAAATCTGATGACAGTAGGTATATACGTAAGGACATAAGAAAGTTGTTTTACGGGAAATTAAAATAAATGATGATAGATTTTGAAAACGGCGAAGAATTTGTGAAATTGAATGAGACAAAAACTGATGAGCCGGAGGAAAATAACGATGATAAAGATAGCCAAAGCACGGACAATATGGCATTTGTACCTCGGGATACGTGGGGTGGACAGTTTGAATGTGTTCTGTCCCTTATTGGATATACAGTTGGTTTAGGAAATATCTGGCGATTTCCGTACTTCTGTTACAAAAATGGTGGAGGTATTTTGAACTTTGGTGGTTTATATTTGTTTTTGATTTTTTGTGTTTTGTTTTGACAACGTGAATGTGTAAAACGGAATTTATAAGATAAAATAAATGTTGTTTATAATTCGACAAACATATTAAGGTCAACTCTTAAGAATGCGGTCATGTGATCCTGAGTAAGTTTCTATTAGCCAAATATTCTGATGCCAATTTTGATTGTATTCCCTTCAAATCTGTGCCGATTATTTAGTACAAATCTGTTGATGCAACTACTTGATTTTTTGGGTCTGTAAAAAAGTAAAATTCTTTGCTATCTTGCCAATTTTCAAATTATATTTTCTTCTGGTTATTGCTATTTGCCAATCACTCAGGTGAGTTTCGGTAGTGAAACTACGCTTTCATAAGTGAACTGCAACGTGAAACTGAAACTAGTTAAGCAATTCCATGGCGGATGTAGATGAACGTTGTACCCACGTCCCTATGTTAAAATTTTAATGTTACATTTATAATTTAAAGGTAACCAAATCCTCAGGAATCCTCAGGAATGCTTTCTTCTCAAGCATTGAAGGACTTTGAACTATATGGCACAACTTAAACAACGTAAAAAGCGACAAATGTGTAAAATCAAACTCAAAATTGATATTTGCCCAGTGTCTTACCCTTCATCTAGGTATGCTTTGAAGTCGATGTTCGTTCTTGGATATCTGATATACAGTGGCAGCTCTTATTTTACCGACTATCGATGGTCTCGATTGAAAATGCCGAACATACATATTTCACAATTATGATGTTATTGCCGAACTTTATTCAGTTCTGAAGTCCGAGCAAAATACTGAACACTGGTCAATGTGAAAATACTGAACACTGGTCAATGTGAAAATACTGAACAGTGGTCAATGTGAAAATACTGAACACTGGTCAATGTGAAAATACTGAACACTGGTCAATGTGAAAATACTGAACACTGGTCAATGTGAAAATACTGAACACTGGTCAATGTGAAAATACTGAACACTGGTCAATGTGAAAATACTGAACAGTGGTCAATGTGAAAATACTGAACACTGGTCAATGTGAAAATACTGAACAGTGGTCAATGTGAAAATACTGAACACTGGTCAATGTGAAAATACTGAACACTGGTCAATGTGAAAATACTGAACACTGGTCAATGTGAAAATACTGAACACTGGTCAATGTGAAAATACTGAACACTGGTCAATGTGAAAGGATTAAAATGCCATGTGACAAAATGCCGTATTTCTATTGGCTAGAATAAGGAGGTAAAAAACCTACACGCTAATTTTGCAGCTTCGGCATTTTATGTCATTGTTTATCAAATACAAAAATCGTGGAAGACTAAGAAATTCTATGATTCTAGATTAATACTAGGATATTTGGATCAAATTTCTGTACAAATTGTATTCATTTTGAAACTTAATTTTTGACAAAAGACTTTTTTGCTTTCTTTTTAGAGCATTTTTTTATCTCCTGAAAAGTTCAAATTTTGTATGTTCAGCATTTTCAAGCAAGTCCATTGGTTTTCAGTTACCGGACCTAGGAAACCGACATTAATTCTTACGTTATAGTTACAAGTCTGTGCCAGACCGATGGCTACAGAGTTGTAGCCCTTGACAAAACATGACAACTGCTGATAAAATTGGCCATGGGTAAAATGCCAAAATAAGCACGACTGTCTCATTACTTTCTACACTACTGTCACGTAATGGCAAATTTACCTAAGTCTAGGTGAAATTAATATATACCCGGAATTTGGTTGTGAAGCCGGCGCTGTTGTCGCTTTCCTATAATTAAAGTTATAGTGAAATTTTAAGTCAATTTAAAACCACAATATGAATGACACTGTCACATGCAATATACGAAGAACCCAAACACCATCATCACATAGCGAAAATCAACAAAGTTCAACAGTGCACAGTGACCTTGTCCGTTGAGCTACCGACCTGAGTATTTTGCGCGAAACGTTATAGTTTGTTATCGTAAATATGCTTTTCAAGTCATTCTATGACCCCACTTTGCACGGCAAATTTATGCGCCTGACACACAACAACACCATCATAATAAATCAAAGTGTACTGTACTCTTGTCCTTTTATGTCATGAAGCCGGGTCTTGCACACCACACATTGTCCTAACGTGGTTAACACCTGGATAATTATTTGTAGACCAGTCCATGCCTCATGGAGTCATTGACCGGACACGAAATGTGATAGACGGACGGACCGAATGATCAGCGGACGAACAGACAGAATTGGCAATTATATGGTCCATAAAGCATCAGTGATCAATGTTTTATTGGGCCCATCATTGTTTGTGTCAAACAGATATCAATATATTGAATGTTAAAGGAGTTCATGCTTCTGAACATTAGTGACCTTGACATTAAAGCAAATGACCTTTAGCACCATACTGAACTTCTAAAACACGTTGGGAACAATGTTCTAGTGAAATATGAAGTATAAATGTATATATTGAGTACTGAATAATTATCGTATGACCTTCAACCCTCGGAATCTTGACCTTTGATCCAATGATACAAAGCTCTGTATGGGTCATCTACCTAATACGTTCTGTCATCCAACTGTGTAATATAAGTGCATTATTAAGCAGAGCAGAAACAAGGTACCCCTGCTCAATCTCACAGGTGCTTGGCATGTGGCTATGACCCCCATGGCCCCTCTACAACCCCCCCCCCAAATCAAAATCTATAATACCTTTTTATTATAGATTTTGATTTTTTTTTGGGGGGGGGGGGTGTAGAGGGGCCATGGGGGTCATAGCCACATGCCAAGCACCTGTGCTCAATCTGAGAAGCATAAACCGTTGTTTGGAATGTGTGAAGTTTTCGTATGAACACTATTTTTTACTTTAAGTTAATGTTTTTCTACTTATTGACATGTGAAGTATACGTTTGTGTCTTAAGTAGGGCTAAGATCCAGCACTGGTCTGGGTTTTTTTTCATAAATATGTGCCATATTGGTTAGGGGTGCAACAATATGGCATAACTCGTCGACCTATATTGAAATATGTTTTGCAATATGGGCCGACTGTATTGCGATATGTTTGAAAGAAATGAAACATCGCGGTATTTTTCCGTTGGAAATTCTCAACTCGTGTATCGTGTATTTTCTATTTAAAAGAAAAAAGTAATCATATTCAACAAAATTTATTTCTTCAACCAATAAAATACTATTTCATCATTCTTATACTGTAAATTAAGAGTATATACATTCACATTTTCCCACAAACTTGACGCATGATCATATTAGGTCATTAACTTTCGTTCAGCATTTCAAAACAACATTATAAGTTACCTTCAGCATAGTTTTCTTTACAATTTATCGATATTTTTGCCTACCAGTACAATCTGTACGGTTGAAAAGAGACAATGTTTTGCAATAAAAAATACTGATTCGTTAATGTCAGAAGCGATCTTTTCTCTGTAATAGTAGTTTCAGCATTTTCCGAGTATTTTCGTGCGGTTTCGTGTATCAACGTGATTTTCCGTATATTTCCGTACGCTTAAACTATTTACATAGAGGATCTTGAATGAGTGTTCATGTTGTATTGAATTTATTAAACGAGTCCTCTGAAAACGATAAAAACGAGGCTCTGCCGAGTTTTTATCATTTTTAGATGACGAGTTTAATAAATTCAAACAGCATGAACACGAATTCAAGATCCTATTTATAACATGACCTGCAAATTGCATAATTACAAAGTAAGAAAACGAATGACAGTACCCATTTTCTATATAAGGAGAATATTGAGTCGAAGTTTTCTCTGACTTACGGCTTCTGAAACACATGAGCTCCTATACATGGTGGAACATTATCGACTAGCCTGACAACATAACATGTTGCAAACCCGCGGAATACAACTTCACTGAAAATCCAATGCCGTGGCCGTCGATTCGCACTTTATCGTTAATGGAAATATCATTGGATGCCATGTTTGTTTATTTTTCTTATGACAGCGCGTAGTGATACAGTGATTCGGCTCATTAGCATATTTATTACACTAGTGTATTACTGACCCATTTAATACGCAAAATAATCAATGGGTTTACTAAACTCCTGCACCGTTGGTCATGTTATAAAGAGCGTTAGATCTACGTTGATCTTATTTCATTGCATTCTTTTGATTTTAAACGTTTTCACTGTATGCCCAAAGTTTGATGGGGCCTGTAACGTGTTGCTAATTATGTTTTATTTATTTTCAGGTATTGCCATTTTACCATTTTTGTTGTTCCTTGTAACATGCGGAGGTCCACTGTACTACATCGAAGTATGCCTGGGACAGTTCTCTGGCATGTCACCAATTACGGTGTGGAATATATGTCCGCTCTTCAGAGGTAAAGAATCGCTTCATACCACGCTAATCCTCATTTCCAACATCCGTACTAAATACTATACGTAGTTTTCAAACCAGTGAAGTACCGCAAAGCCACAATACTAAGACCATGTCTTTGACTAAAAATCCATCATAGGCCTTGAAAAATTAATATTTTTGCACTTAAGATTATTAGGAACGGTAAGAGGGTGAGAATAGTGGATTTTCCGTGCCTCGGGCTAATAGAAAGTCTAGCGTCGAGGGAAAAATTAGTGTTGAAGTATGTAATTTCATTGACTTAAAATATTCTAAAATTAAGTAACTTTTTTCTTTATGTAAATATATAAAACGACTTATTAAAAGAATCATAAAGGGAGGAAATGAAATATGGGGAAAGATTCGTGAAGTGAGAGGAAATGAATGAAGTGACATAATGTTCAGTAGCCTAACGACGGTATGCCGCGAATCTGTATTACACGCTGTTAATATGTAGAAACATTCAATTTATATTATTCATTCAGAATACCTGCCTGAGATAATTTATTTCGTTTGGCAATCCTGCAACAAAAAATTGTTTTCAATCGCTGTACCTTCGCTATCGCTCATCTTATTTATTTCATAAACTTCAATAAAAAGATCTAATTTCATTAAAAAACTCACTGAATTAATTTGTTTCAATCGGCAAACCACGACGAAAAAATGTTTTGTTAGGCAAGTTTCGGTCGAGTAATATAACTCCTTCAATCCTAACTACCCGGGCTATCCCGGACATTTCCGTCACATAGAATACGCGTTTTCTTTGGACAAACGCCGACTTCCGATTGATAACTCCTTCAATGTAACCACCTGTTTTACTTTCAATGGAAACTTGATGCCTTTTCTATTAACCGCGAGTGGTAAACACGTTTTAATGTCAGCCATTCTTGGAATTGATTCTTGAAAACGTGTTCCTAGTACTGAAAAAGTAATGATTGGTGGTTACTAAAAACTACATTACGAACATGCACTCGTAACATCCAAATAGTTTAAAATTCTATTTTACCATGATTCTAAAATTTAAAAATGTTTAAAAGTTCAATTTAATAAAAGCGTAGGTGCACGCATTTAGACTGACATTAAGGATATCATAGGTATTTTTATCGCAGTTTGCATGAAATATGATTCTTTTAATAAGTCGTTTTATATATACGTAAAGAAAACCTCATCTGGATTACAGGATGTTTGAATATACAGACAGAAATATAGAATTAAACGCATGTTCATTTCACCTTTACACGTTATTTTAATTTTAGAATATCTTAAAGCCCCATTAGCTTTTTGGATGTTAAAATTAAAGTAGGTCTTATATTACATAGAAAGTTGTCTTAGTCTTATGAGTGAAATTGACTTTTACTGGCAGCAAAAACATTCCGAAATTTTCTTTTTTAATCACGAAGTACATATAGAAATGTAGTACAGTATTTTTTCGATGATATTGCAATAAAAATAAGAAAAAGCATTTGACAACATCCATTATGCATTTGCCATTATGCAAACATTGTTTTGTATATTTTACTTAATGTGTACACCTTCTATTAATAAAGATAATATTATATTTATTATTATTATTATTTCTTATATTTTACAATTAAATGTAGTTTATCTACCGTTCTGTATTTCTAAATTCAAAAAAGCTATAATATGCCTTTAAATCTATGAAATCATATACTTCGACACTTTACAATATTAATATTTTTTGTGACATCATCATTATAAAGCTTCCTAATTTAAGATTAACTTCAATTTTGACTTCAAGTTGTTTATATTGTGCTCAAAAGATTATAAGCAAAAATGTATTTATGAGACATGTTTGACGTTAAAGGGGCATACCCTACAACTGACAAACATTTTGTGAAAGTGTAAAAATGTGTTAAATGTATATGTAAAACAATATATAATGGATAATTGCAAGAAGAACTTGGGTCATAAAATGACTAGTTTAGGTACTAGCCGCAAAAATCATAGCTATGAATAATAAATCACTTCCACCCAAAAATTGTACAACAAATCCCAAAGAGTTTCCGATCTTTTATGGAAACTAATATTTTTTGTGATTTTATTTTTAATTGGATGAATTTTTTACTGAAACTTTCTTCGTCGGCTTTGTTCTTTACAGGCTTCTATTTTATCATCATTTTGCCTTGCTTCTAGATGCACCAAGTTGTAGGGTATGCTCCTTTAACTGACTTTTGACTGTATAAGCGAAGGGCTAGTTATTGTAACACGACAGTTTTGCCACGCGAAAATACTTTGTCCCTAAAAAGATTCCGTTCTTCTTTATTATTATTATACACATGGAATGAAGTTTAAACTTGTGTAAGGTCGTGCGATCGGAACTTCTCAGTTAGTATTATTATTGTTATATAGCTGTATGTAATATATCCAAAAAGCATTACATTAATAGTGTGCTCATAGAATGTATAAACTAATAGCTCCCTATTTACTTAAGTTAATCAAAGTACTGAAAGTATTCTTGAAAACTGATCTAACATAGATATGCACTGAAACATGGAACGGGAACTAGTACAACAATTGCATGGCGGATGTTGAAAATGTAGTTCATGCGCGCCGATCGTTCAGATTCGAAAAAGTGGTCGCTTATAATTTTGTTCCAGATTTCTTTCTGTGCGCAAATTCAAGTTAAACGAACAAATAAAAGAACGTACATGCATGTGTTACCTCTGACGTGTGACAAGACTGCTCATGTAATGCTTGTAAAGAATGATAAGGCTAGCACAAAAGTAACGCTTATGCTTGGCCAAAAATCTGCATTTTTTGTTAACACCCTTTGTGAACAAAATGAGTTTTGACTCGTCCCCGATGGTTTCGTTCATTGGATCTGAAGCCCTTAGTTCTAGTCTTCTGTATGTTCATTTTTTATTTTACTTATATTGTCTGTACCGTTTTTTCTTTTTCAATAGGTTGAATATTGTATTCATGTATCACCAATATGCTTCATTTATTTGGCGATGAACTGTATGGTTTGACGCTAGTAAATATATGACGTGCAATACATATTCTGTATGTAGAAACACGAGACGGTGTAATTCTTGAATTTCTTTTTTCTTTTGCAAAAAAAACCTCTATTTTCATACAATAATGAATATACAGGTAAACCTGTGTTAGCGGTAAACTGGTTCCCGTTGACTTGTGCGTACAAAGCCTTTGGTGCACTGCATCATGGAACGGGAACCAGTTTATGTTAGCGGTCATCTCCGAATAAAGGTCACCATGTGAATAAAAACCACTGTTTAAAAACCGTCATTGATTATTTAGAACAAACTGACCTCCGAATAAAAGGCACCTGTCAATAAAGGCATCATTTTGTCTTTCCCAAGGGCGGCCTTTGTTCACAGGGATGAATGTATGTACTTTATTGTGTTTTTATTATAGAATGATCAAGTTATTACATGGACCAGAGGCCTTGAAGAAATGAATTAGTAATAACATGTATATATAGCGACTTGTGCATAATTTGATAAAACTTGAAAGCCGTACATTGTCATGTATGACTGTATAAGAATGTATAAAAACCCTGGGCTAATGGGCTTATAAAACACCTTAGACTTATAATATAATTGTTTTAATTAATAGTTTATTACATAAAATTGTTTAATGAATAAATTAGCACACGAATATTTTTCTGTTTTATGAAATTACTTTGAAATCATTTAAAGATAAATAAATTTGTATTATGAAAATAAGTTGTACCTAGATGACAGACAAAAATGATGGATTTAATTGTAAATACATTAGAATGTCATCAGTTTTTTTTTGATCGTCTGACGTATCATGCGCGTTGAATGGTAAAATTCGTTACCTGACAATTTATGCTAATTGATCGACATTTTTCAACAGCAAGATTGATGCTGTCCATGAAATTATAAAATTGATAAATCTCAGATAAACGCAAAAAAATCACGTGTCAAGCAAGTGAAAAATATTCTTTGACATAATAATTACTTATTTCAACTTTCACTCAACGATAAGATCTCCTTAAGATGTAATTATGTATTCGTGAACGTACGAATAGTATCGAAATGATAATGAAGAACAGGCAACTTTGTGCGCAAATATCATTTTGGGGAAAGAAAGAACGCAGTATTTTATCGTTAAGCTTCGACAATTTTAACACTTAAAGTCCCATTACCTTTTTGCAATAAAAATATAATTGCTGATATTATCCTAAGATAATTATTACCGACGAAACGAACCATTTTTCTTCTAAAAAGACTCATTTAGCTGTAGATTTTGCTTTTGTAAACTTGCTTTATGCCGTGTGCATAATATGACTGCGGGAAAACACAGCTGTTCAATAAATAGTTTTTTTTCAATGATATTGAAAAACATACGATAATGGTTTCGGAAACATTTTTCTTGCTATAAAGTATGCACGGGAGGAAAACGCCCCGGATTCTTCTGTTATAGGACAAACAGAAACTATTACGACCGATAGATTTATACGCTTATAGGACTTTAAGTAGAAATAAGTTTGGCGGTACAAAAATTGGTTTGAATAACTAAATGCGAAATATTTACCTGTGTCGTAGAAAGGCGTATCTGATAAAAGCAACATTAGATAATTCGTTCGTATATACGTTAAGTGCTTTCTTAATTAGTTTAGTCAAGTGAATGTCACGCAAAATATTTGTGCACCGGGTAGGAGTGCTTATCTTTCGTTTTGTTAAGCAGTACTTCAAAAATATTGTCTCTCTCATCTTACAAAAAGACCTCATTTTTTTCGATTGCTATGAATATTTTCAGAGAATGTGGGAGAATATAATTTATGTTTCAGTGTCGTGTTCATAACTTCATATTGTTGGTATTTCTCATGTTCAGTAGACTTAATTCATACGCGTTTTTTTGTATGTAAACTTGTAAACACGATACATTTTGTACAAATAATTTCATTTACTTAATTCATATTATATTTGACTCTTCCCTTCCACTCCATTATATCAACATTATTTTCATTATGCAAAAAACACAAATCATTAGGATGTGAGTTCATTTGTGCTTATTGGAAAAAAGGTACAACACTGCTATATGTGAAAATGTCATTTATTTACTAAATGACGGATAAATTTTGAAATATTCAATACATGTACATACAATGTAAGAAAGCAAATTGTTTAATTTTCATTAAACATATAACATAAATGATATTACAAATTTCCATAACACAAAGGTGGGGTACACACTGCGTTAAATATTATTTTTTTGTATGTAAACTTGTAAACACGATATATTTTGTACATATAATTTCATTAACTTGCTTCATATTATATTTATGGCTTCGTTTGATTTATTAATACACTATGACTGTGTATGTCACATAAAGGCAATAATGGAGAGTATATTTCATAGGTTTGTCAGTTATTATTTAGCTGTAGTATCACATTGTTTTGTTCTTTCCCCATTTTAAGATAATGTTTACGCTTTTTTGTGGAAGATAAACATGTTTACGTTTTTTCGAAACCGATTGCAAGTCTTAAAATGCTATAATAAACGAAACGAGTCCGCTTAAATGGAACCACAAAAGCTCTCATTGTAACACACTGTTGTAGAAACACAAATGCTTGAAAGATAATAAAAAAGTTTTTTTTTCTAATCTGTGGTTACTAATGCAATAGGGTAGATTAACATTAATTATGTCGGACATGATCAGAAGTCGGTCAAATTTGTGCTTGTGTAATACATAGTACAGTATATGTGCATTATGTCATTGTTTGAACTGTTGAATTTTATGTTACACGGATTTAAAGCCATCAATTATACGTGTACAAGATTTTTTTTATTACATACATTGGATTTTAAGTCGAGTATTTAAGACAACAAAAAGTAAAGCTATGCAAAGCCCCCCTCCACCCCCCCCCCCAAAACGTAAAATGTATATCATTAATCAAATGACTGTAAAATATGGAATGGTAAGTATTCACGTCTAATCTACGCATTTATCTTGATGTATATTTTTCAAAAATATGTACAATGCGCATGATTTGTAATCGGTTGGAAGTCTTGAGATATCTGTGTAGCAGCAAAACATGGTCGAATAATTAGTTAACGTTTTCCGATGTAAACATAATACAGTAGAACATGGTTGTCGAGAATACCAGGGGACCCGAATACTTTATTTTACTTATAACAATGAAATAAAGAAAGGCGTGCTCACCACAGCCTTGCTGTATTATAAACATTTACATGGGGTTAGTTATTTCAATATTGTTATATGTAGTGAGATATTTCTAGACTTTTTTTATATGTATGTATGGTATGAATACATAGTTGTTTAAATTCAGTGCAACCTCTCCAAAGCAACAGTCATTGGGAGTAGCAAACTTATGTTGTTGTTGGGATGTTGTTGTTGGGATGTTGTTGTTGGGATGTTGTTGCTCTAGAGAGGTTATATCAATAGTTAAATTGTGCAGTGGGAAATGATCATGCTGTTGATGAAGGGAGGTTGTTCCTCGAGAGAGGGTCGCTCTGGAGAGGTTATACTGTACTTATTGTATGTGTTGTATTAAAACTTGTTATTGGACATTATACTAGAATTTGTGTTCATCGTTAAGTTACATATCAACAGGATGTGCGCTGAGCGGAATTTCCACCTTGTACTTAATAGCAATATCCAGAAAAGAATACCGGGACTGTTTGTCACCTGTAGCAAAATGTAGTACAAATCTTTTGATAATCAATATAGAAATGTTCATAATCTAAGATGAAGACAGATTATAGATACTATCAAATATATTTATGAACACGCATTTTAACCAATACCGCCAAACAATAATTTATAGGGAAAAACATAAAGAAACAAAATACTACTATAATCATTCTTGGGCGATTTTAAGATAAACATGTACGTTTAATGGCCTTAATAAAAACAAAAACAAAACACAATCGTTTGGAAAAAAGACTGTTATGATATTACGAGGGTTTAATTACCAAGTTGGAATTTGTTGGACATATTGAAAACCCTGTCCGAAAATAAATGATGGGATATAATTAGATGGTTATAAAACTGTTACAGTGGCTGATATGTGAGGTTTGGATATTTCAGGTATTGGTCTTACAATGGTAATATGCTCGTTATACTACCTATGGTACTTCGGGGCAGCCTTTGGTTGGGTATTCTATTTTCTGATTCAATCATTTTACCCAACACTACCATGGAGTACATGCGGAAATGACTGGAATACAGAATTTTGCATTGGTAAGTAGCATTGTAGTTTCACCTGGTAGATACTTGTACATGCCCTAGAATTTGTTTTATCATTTAGTAAAATCTCAATATGAAGCCCATCATTTTGACCGAATGAAACAATGTTGATATTGAGGCGGACATACTGTGGAATCATTAATTTTCGTTGGGGATTTAATTTCCTGGATTTCGTGGGTCGACTCATCCACGAAATCAAATCCCCACGAATTCAAATGCAGAAATAAGGCATTTCTTTTCAAAAATCAAAATCCACGAATTTATGTCCCCACGAAATAGCCATTTTAGTAAAAACCACGAAAATTTAACCCAACGAAAATAAATGATTTCACAGTATTAGCCAACCAAGTTGAATTACAGCCAACCCTGTGAAATAAAAACATCCTTGAAAATGACATGATGTGGTCTAAATTGTCAGTTGTTCTTTATTCGGGGTCATTTTGTAATAAATATTCATTGACTGTTTTCAAGAATGACCTTTATTCACAGGGTGGTCTTTATTTGGAGATGGCCGCTAATGCAGGCTTGACGGTATACACGTATTAGGTATATGATTGCATGTTTTACACACACAGTGTCGGCGATTTTCTAGATCAGTTCTCGTAGAATAAAAAATGTACAGTTGAACACGGTTAAAGCGAATTCCTGGGAACGTAGTACTTGTAATAAGCCCCATTGTATCCAGATCATTGACAATAAATTAAGAAGGACGCTTTATTGGGAACTCATACTACCGATCCTTCACAAAACCCAAGTTCACTTTAACCGTGTTTAAGTGTATATAACTCTCGAAGTGAATTGTTAAAGAATTTTTTGTTCGGATAATGGATTTAACGTTTACTGCATGTGGACTACATGGATTACCTGCCCCTAGCAGGTAAACAGAATAATATTGTGTAAACGCCAGGAACCAGGCTATACTGCGTGTTGCATATACAGTACAACCTCTCCTGAGCGACCCTCTCTTGAGCATCAACCTCCTTCAACAACAGCATGATTTTTTTCCAATGCGCAATTTAACTATTAATTTAACCTCTCTTGAGCAGCAACCTCTCAACTACAGCATAATTTTGCTACTCCCAAATGGTGTTGCTCTGGAGAGGTTACGCTGTGTATGTATGAATTACTTTTGTTTCGACTATATTGAACGTGGGATTTTGGAGATACTCAACAGCTGTCGGGTATGATCCAAGTCAGAACACATCACCAGTCTAGTATGGAACGTTACAGATGTTTGGTTCAGAATCTTCAGAACTTTCATAAGAAAATCTGCTGAAACATATTCCACACGTTCTTGTATATCAATAGACATAACAAACACTTTCAGTTATCTTATGTGTATGAAATAGACATATTGACATATTCTCATTTGTCAACAGATTCGTCCAGTAACTTGTCATTGATTAAGTCGAATTTGTCACTTAACGGTTCGGAGAAACTGCGATCGGCTGGGACGGAATTTTGGACGTAAGGGATTTGATTAATATCTAACTGATTTGATCCAATATGGTAGAACGAAAGTACGAGAATAAGCTTTGAGCACACCATAATGTTACTTTGGCTGAAATACCACATTTGTACACCTGGATAAACTAACCAACCTTCCGTAAACAGTTTAACCGTTGCATCAGGTTGGTTAATTTACTCATGTGAAGACATCGCACACGGCATTTGGAATATAACCACTCGATTATCGTATTCAATGACGTCGATTTTAAAAGGCAACACAATCTTCACTTTATCGAATTGTTTTGTCAGCTTCATCGTCAGTGAGACAATTTTTAAAAAGTTCAGTCCTTTGGTATTGGAAACAGCATTGGTACATTTAAATGGTGGGCAATGATTTCTTCTACATTCGATTAAAACAAGCTAGGTTACGTGTCCTGACTAATATACTTTATCAATAACGTAGTAGGAATTGATAAAAAGACCGAAAAATGTTGTCCGGTGTTATTCATTGTACTAACAATGGTTGGTAAAGCTCGTCTCATATTTTTTTATTGTCATCAACTTAAAATACTGTATATATGTCCCTTACGGCACACCATATTCACTAATTTATTATATTTTTCTCCAGGTTTAATGTACTTCGTATATCTTCGGGGATTGACGATATTGGCTCCGTGCACCTTCATTTGGTCGGTTGTCTATTCATTGGCTGGTTCCTAGTTTTCTTATGTCTTGCAAAAGGAGTGAAAACTTTAGGAAAGGTACATTAAATATCGAGTACAAGTAAGCCTGATTTAAAGGTAATCTGTGAATACAGACCACCACTTGAAAAACGTATTCCTACATGTTTGTGAGTGTATTCCTAGATGAAGTAGACAAATAAATCAAATATAAAACCGCTGAGTAAAGGTCAATTGTGTCCAAAAGGTCACACTATTGTCTCCATTAGGTGACCTTTGTTTGTACTTATATAGATTTGACGTTTTACAAGTTTCATTAAACGTTTCTAATTAAAAAGGTGCAAGCTTTACATCACATCTCTGTTTCATACTGTTTACGTTACTACACCTTTCTTTCATATACATTGTACTAGTAGTTTACGTTGCTGGAAGTTGTGTGAAATATTTCACATTGATCTACAGTTTACGTACCTGCTTATAACGAATTAAGTTTCACCTTCATATGATAAAAATTACTGCGAGCTTCATTAAACATTAGAGCTTCATTTGACATAGTTGACGTTACTGTAAATTCCATTGAAATTGTTCTTTTCTTTTTATTTACGTTACCTTATTTTTAACGTAAATTTTCTCTTTTAGGTAGTTTACGTTACCGCGATTTTGCCATATTTTCTGCTCACGGTTTTATTGGTACGTGGTGTGACTTTGGATGGAGCTTGGCTCGGTTTGAAACATTATTTCATTCCAGATATTTCCAAACTTGGAAGTGGGCAGGTAACATGATTGATACATACATTGTATATGTTTGACAACAGTTAACTACTCGTTAGCTTACTCGTATTTAAAACAATCAAAGCCAAATACTATGTAAAATATAAAATGTCACTATATTTTGGAATAAATGAAGCTTATGTTCAAATAAAATGTTCAGAATACTGTGAAATCATTTATTTTCGTTGGGTTCAATTTTCGTGGTTTTTACTAAAATGGCTATTTCGTGGGGACATAAGTTCGTGGATTTTGATTTTTGAAAAGAAATGCCTTATCTCTGCATTTGAATTCGTGGGGATTTGATTTCGTGGATGAGTCGACCAACGAAATCCAGGAAATTAAATCCCCAACGAAAATTAATGATTCCACAGTATACCATGTTGACAAAATTTAAAAGTTGAGTATTGCATACTTGTGTTTTAGTTATGGTTGGAAGCGGCTGTGCAGTGTTTCTACTCTTTAGGTCCTGCGTGGGGAGGCGTGATTACAATGGCTAGTTTTAATAAGTTCAATCATAAGGCATTAAGGTATGTGTAGTTAGTACTTGCACGAACCACTTGAGAATAATATACTAAAGTGCGCCCCTTGTCGCGGCAACAATGCGAACAAAAGAAGCATCACCACTTTTTTAACAGCAACATCGAAGCTGCAGATATACAAAAAGGAGATTTATTTTCAATCCTGATATTTTTCAGCTTTGTGCGACAACGTGATGTCTATAGTTAAATGCTTTAAAGACTACATCAGTACAGAGATCATTGATATGAAAAGACTAACAGTTATCAATGGAATCATTTGCAGTTTCTTTTCTTTCTGAATATGGACCATCTCGAACAGAGAAAGACTTGACGTTTTTATACCATCCATATCTTGTCTTCATCTATGTCTAGCTCGGAGCTTATTGAATGTTCATTGGATTTTCAGAGACACTTTGATTGTTTGTTTTGCTGACGCCTTCACTGCCATCTATGGTGGTGTCATTGTCTTCTCCGTGATTGGCTTTTTGTCCTATGAGACGGGTATACCAATTGATAAACTTCCACTTTCTGGTGTGTATATTATTCATAAACAATTAGAATTTTAGAAGGGTTAAATATACAGTACCAGTAAGTTCCATTTTGAGGAAATGGCAATGCATATTCCTCACAAGCTAAAAGAACACCGCTTGATGTGTTTGTCTTTCTGATATCTAATATGTTAATAGACAGTTGCTATTGATTAGTAGCATACATGCTGATTTTTTCTGGCCAATTGTTGCTACATGAGATCATTTGCTCCTTATACGAATGAATCTTTTCGACTGAATCATTCAGTGTCAATATCCAGCAAAAGGTGAATAATTGTTATAATCATCCAACATAAATCGCTGCCAAAGGGAAGTAACTCTTATTAATACCTGATGGGACATGTAAGACTTTCACGTGACGTCAGTTGGCATGTCGAATTCTACAGATGTTGCAAAATAGTTGGGGTCTTTTATTTTTATTAAAACATAAAAGTAATGTTAACTGAACTGATTTAACATTTAAATGAATAAGTAAATGCAATTCATTTGCGGATGTTGAACATGCTGTGAGCATGGGAAGGGGAAGTCACTCGACTATCTTTGCGTCAGCTAAAAATAGTTCTTGTGAGATCTATAAACCTTTCTTTTTGTTCTTCCAGGAGCAGGACTAGCATTTATCGCATATCCCGAGGCTCTTGCACGATTACCAGGAGCAAATATCTGGTCAGTGATGTTTTTCATCACCTTGGCTTTAGTTGGAATTGACACTCAGGTATTTGAAAAAGGAATACAATGTTCGACTTACATAGCGCCGATGTATGCATTGCCTACGAACAACAATTTCGCCGCTCCGATGATCCATTGTCGAAACAAGCCACGATCAAGATCCATGTATCATAAAATTCGAATCTTACCTTTGGAACGCCACCATTGTCGCAAACGATTTGCATTGAAGTTGGTCGCCATTCGCGACATCTGGTATTCGTGTATAAAAACATTGTGAATCGGTTATGAGACGAACCTGTGCTTCCTGATAATTTGCAAGTGTAAAAAGGTCCCGCTCATTTTGTATGCCACTGTCTACCTTCTCGCAAGATGAATCAGAAAATGCGGTCGAATGCTTTGTATGCAAAATCTCGTTTTGGAGAAACACGTGTATCGCCATATCTCGGACCAGCAACCACTCGACCAATCTTAAGTTCTCAGTTAAACACGGTCATGCATAATTTTATGAGACGAAATTGCCAGTCGTTGGCTTCAGACAATTGTCCTTGGTGTCCAATACCAGTGTCTAGATGCTAATAGGTAGGTAAATAACGATTTGAGATGAGGCATGTTTTGTGATACCAGTAGAGTATCCTATGATGACGATTTCCAATAGAATTTCTTTTTTAAATTTCAGTTTGGCACATTCGAGACCGCCTCAAATGCGATCGTGGACCTTAATTACCAGAAGTTCCACAAATACAGAATGTGGATCTCTGCGGCTCTTGTGTCTATCATATTTTTAGCATCAATTCCGATATGTACATCGGTACGTATATTGTGTTACTTCTATTTGTTTTAAAAGTCTTCTTTGCGACATTCATGTACTTTATGCACATTGCGTATTGTTTGTTCTGTATCAATTTGTGAGAGATATGCTGAATGGCGCGTGGTTAGAGTTGCGATGTAAAACTTGGTAGATATGTATGATTGGTGAGATTATTCATTTGTACTTAGGTTTTGTTCATTGATAAAGAACCATTATACAATGTTCTATTGTGTTTATCAATTTAACTTCTAGTTTGTATTTAAGTTCATACACAAGGCGCATTGGTTGTTTTATGGCTACATTTTGTACATAACCTTATGCGGAAATCTGGAATTTATGTTGCATTGCCATTGATTCTGCATGTACATATAATCACAGAATTAAATTAGAAAGAGTTAAATTCATACAAACTCGTCACGGTACCCATTCAATGATTTATTAACGATAACTGATAAGGAATAAAAGTTTGATTACGGTAGACACCAGTATGTTCGACTCTTCTGTAAAAATTACATTATGTGGTAAACTCAAAGTGATATCCCACGATTTTGGACGCTGCAAGTGAAATCCTTTCCGCATTTACTATTTCAACAATTAGAAATAAATGATACACGATTTCACTTGTTGTTGAAGAAAGATTTCAGTACTGGTAAGCTTGTGTGACATTACCCGAAACAGCTGACAAAACTGCTTATTTTGCTAAGATATGTCAGTGAAACTGGTCCAAGTCCTGTATGTTCGCCACAAAGCAATCCACGACCGACTTATTGTAATAGATTTGCAGAGTATTAAACGCAAGTTCAGTGCACAATGCCAATTTGCAAGAGAGTGGCATAGTTCATGTACTGGTTTAGTATCCACAACCACGCTTTTGAAATGTATTGCACAATTAACTGTGCTGTTTTTTGTTTTTGTTTTAGCATTGCATATTGAATTATTCTTTTACCACAATTAAAGACATTTCCTACAGTTTCCGTTTTTTTGTCACATAGACATATAGGGAAAATGAAAACTCTTTCATGATTTATTTAAAACTTTGCAGGATGGATCATAGTAAATAATAGCAGAAATATTTAAGCGAAAAATATTGGGTTGACGAACTCGTTTTTGAGTCTGTCGTTTAATTTTTGGCTCATTTAGACATTGAACCAGGAATACCATGCATGTAACTTATGGACCAGCAGTCCTCTGTTTTCCACTTTAGGGGGTAATAAAACAGAAAAGGTCATTGATAGACTAACTTCTGTTTACATAATCAGTTACTGTATGCTTATAAAACAACAGAAAGTTAGTCAAAAACAAATTATCGTTATAAATCAATAAAATGTATGACCCCAGTTTTGAGTCAAGTCTACAGACACCAAGCTGACAATGTCCGGGCAGGATTAGACTGATAAGGGACAATAAAACAAGAGATTATACCTCCAGTAGCTATTGGGGGCCACATAATTAAGGGCTGTTCAATGTCTTTAACTGTGCAATTATTGTTGGTTTTAGCACTGCATATGGTAGTATTCTTTGACATGCATCCTCGCCATATTTCAGGGTGGTTATTACATTTTTATGTTAGCTGACTGGTACGTAGCAACATTTAATATCGTCTTCGTATCATTGATGGAAGTTGTCATCGTGGCTTGGATCTACGGTAAATTTTCCAGTTTTCGAGTAGCCATCAAACTTACCAATTGTATAATTCAACTTTTTTACATTGGTTTTGGTACATAGAGGTATATTTTACTACTTAAACAAATAATCCGCTAGAACATCAAAAGTGAGGGAAACCTGAATTCGATCCATATTTTCAACATGCTTTATTCGTCGACTTGAACAATTGTTCATGATTCCAAAGGTCTATTTGACTGTCATTGACAGCTTGCTCTTCCACAAAGGTCTAGCGACTGTTAGATACTTGTTTAAATTCCTCGTGTCATCATTTAATGTTCTGTATTGTCCCAGAGGTGCTGACTTATTGCTATATGATATGCAGTGTGGGAAAATATAGTAAGATACTAGCAGTAATCAGAAGTTAGTGGGTGTATGATATAATTCATAAAAGTATCTGAAACAATGACTAATCAATAGAAATTACTTGATCTAGGGGTTCAGTTGGGTGGCTTTGTCTGCCTTTTTTTCGTATCGAAGTCACATGACTCCTAACACGGATATTGCCACTGCTTACGAGTACTTATTACAATGGTTTATTCGCGTACATCCTTTTTATGTTTCAGGCGCCAAGCGATTTAGTTTGGATATAGAAATGATGACTGGACAAAAAATATCGCTTTTGGTCAGATTAGCTTGGTGCTTTGTAATTCCTGTCTTCATAGTGGTAAATATACGATGTTTTTCTTTTTACAAACCACTGCGACAAGCCGCTCTGGATAGGTTGTACTGTAGTTCTCTTGTTTCATATCATGGTGTATGTGACGTATACGTTATTTATTTTACTGTTAAATTAAGTAGACGAATATGTCACATAAGACAAGTATAATTTTAAGGTCTAATATATTGCATGTTTTAACATGATGATGTCTTCGTTCCGCATGTGTAAGATATACTAGTAATTAATAAAACATATTTGTTTAGCAATAATTTCTGCATACGTCCGGTTCAATCGCTTAAAGTGCCAAGTACTTTTTTCTGTTGTTTTCTGCATGTATTAACTTATGCATCCTTTGTATGTATTTCTATAATTATGTTTTGTGTAAATGTATTTGTCCTTTTTTGACTGTCATGGGCTTTTTAGCCTTTATCGGTCTGTTGTTAATATTGCGATATATCGCTGTCCATTGATACTCTATTGCAGGGAATTCTGGTCACAGCGATGATGTCGTATTCTGTCCCAGTGATTGGAAAATATACATATCCGAATTACGCACTGGTCATTGGTAATGTTTTGTTTGGATTTGCGCCCCTGTTTGTGATGTTATGTGTGGCTGTGATCAAAGTAGCCACCGCAAAGGGGACACTTCTTCAGGTAGGCGTGCCTAAGCTCATTTGCTACAAAGCATGTTTATCAATCAGATCAAATACATATGGAAAGGTATAATATGTTTCAACTTACATCTCCCAAAATAAAGGGTCGGGAAGTTTTCAGATATAGTCACCGGCCATAAAAATGAAAATATCAACCAGTAAAAAAAAATAACTAGAAAAAAATAGGGTCTACAGTAAAAAGGGTCTGTCGGGTTAGAAACCTGGAACTTTTATTTTACGTCTAAGGATTGAATTGCGTTTTTTCGGACAGCACCGTGGTTATAAAAATGATCTGGCTGACAGTATTCAGTCTGATTATCTATACACTAATTGTAATGCTGTCATCAATACATATGGAATCCGAAGTAGTTGTTAAACTGATAGAATTGTATTCAACAAATCCGAAATATGAATATTAGAGTATGTAATACTTCAGCGAAACATTATGTCAAACTTGTTATTGCAGCGTCCTAACCACGGTGCACCAGTTTGAATTCTCCTTATGTTGTATGTTTTACATACATAGTAAGAGTTGTCCGGCCCCAAATTCACGAACAAAAATTGTTTTTCTGTCTAGAAAGCTTGTGTTTTTATCACAAATGTCACCATTTGTTTCCTTATATACTTAATACACGTCAAACAGTCAAAAACGATTTCCCAATAACAAGACTCAAATAAAACAGACAATCTTTTTACGTTCTTTTAATACCACATTCTGAACTGCATACAACAGAACAGAGAAATGCATGGTTTAATAGATAAGCCGAATTTGAGCGAAAACTTAATTTTTTTCTGCAAAAATGAGTCGAGAACTTATTAGCAGTTATTTGTCATTTTTCTCTTACAGAAAATCCAATCAGTTTTAAAGCCAAGTTCTAAATGGGTCCCGAACGATTTGAAGCAGCGGAGAATTTGGGCTCTGAACCCTTATAGATATCAGAAACCACTCGCAAAAAGGGTCTTAGTTGACGTGCTTGGTGTACGAGAAGAAGGGGCTGACTTCACATGATTTCTTAATTGAAATAGACTGGTGTACGGTCGAGACCATCAAATTTATTTAAGCATAGCCCCAATGATATAAAAACATGAGAACAGTCTAAGATCTCAAATATTCACATATTTATTTAATTCTTAAAGTACTTAAATTGTAAAGTACTTAGATTTCGCAGACATGATACTATATACATCTAATCAAGTTCATCATTGTTATATCGTAGTTACTATAGAAATTTTAAAAATGAAACTGATTTGAGATCGAAGACCAGTCTCAAGTTTTTTAACCTTTGACTTTAATCTTTAATCACGGAAGTCGGTTTTTTTTTCAAGTATGATATAGTGTCATTTTACATTTTAATCTAAAATAATTGATTGTCTTAGATTTTGTCATGTATTGGTAAAATATTCAAAAATCTAGGCGACGGATTATATAGGTTTATCAGTGTACTGTCGTAAATATTTCAGTTCCAAAGATTTCACAGTGTACTACTGTTATTTGGCCTACAGAATTATTTGTTTCTGGTTATCCGACCTAGCCTAATATTTCTCTGTGATCCTTTTATTAGGCCCGAAGAACAGTACACACACTTTCTCATTATTTTTTTTTTTGGTTTTATACCTGCTTTCACTGAGACCAAAAAAACATGACCTACCTATCTCATTCTTGATGTGTATGTAGCCAGAAACAGACATATTAACGCTTTATGCAAAATATAAACATATCTACTTATTTATATATCATTTTATATCAACACACCTGTATTATGCGGTAACCCGTTTAAAGCAACCAGTTTTCAAATTCCTTGTGGAATAAAACGGTATTATGATAATTATCATAGTATAGTCAATATTTTTATATGTATCAAACTATGTAATCACATAAATTCATGATTATTATATATGTATCTTGTACATTGTATTAAGCCAAAAAAAATAGACACGTGATTCTATTTACCGTAAACTTCTCCCAACCATATCAGCTCGGCTTTCTTTATAATAGTTCAGCATGTAACGGGCACCTTCCCCTCTGAACATTTCTTTGAAATCATGCATTTTTCACAAAATTTCCAATTAAGATAGTTCATCCCCCAAAATTGTTTTTAGGTGAGACTTTTTTCCCAAATATGGCTTCAGTCCATTATTTCATCTCCATTTGAAGAGCTAGGGCACTTTCCCAAAACCATAAACAAAGCCCCTGCATGTATTTGTACATGAATGGCTGTTAATTTGGTAGAACTTTTTTAAATATTGTTTTATTAGTTTGGAAACAAATTGAGTACACATGATGTTATGGAGGCCAAGTTAACGGAACCTGGAAATTTTATTAAACATGATATTTGCTCGTTTGCTTATTTGATTGTTTCATTTTCTTCGTTTACGTTACTTTTGAATATAATCCAAGATAATCAAAGTGATAATGTAATAATTAATAGAATTGTAGAATTGATGAATAAACGATAAAATATATAAGATGTTTCTATGTCTCTATTGTTTAAACCTGAGGGAGCTCCGTGGTCGAGTGGTTATAGTCTCTGACTAGTGATCACTAGCCCCTCACCATGCACTGTGAGTTCAAATCCCAGTCGGGACCATACACATTTCACATGGGATCGAGGAAGTTGTGCAGGCCGGAAGTTCTATACCGTGAGGCGCACGTGAAATGTTCCTCCACTATTAAAGTTGGTATGTCGCCAAGTGACCTTCGCTATTATGGTGCGATATTTTATACCTACAGCGATTACACAAAACAAGTATAACTTCAATTCAATGTTTTATTTCATGAATCAGTCCTCTATATCGACGATGTGACAACGAACATATAATACTGTATTTTCATTTATTTTCGTTGGGCTCAATTTTCGTGGTTTTCACTAAAATGGCTACTCCGTGGGGACATAAATTCGTGGATTTTGAATTTTGAAAAGAAATGCATTATCTCTGCATTTAAATTCGTGGGGATTTGATTTCGTGGATGAGCCGACCCACGAAATCCACGAAATTAAATCCCCAACGAAAATTAATGATTCCACGGTATCACATTCACGTGTACAACAATAACAGTATGATTTTTCTCAATTGTGCAATTTAACTATCAATTTGACCGCTCTAGAGCAACAACCTCTCAAGAACAACATAAGTTTGCTTCTCCCAAGGGTAGGTGTTACTTTGCAGAGGTTGCACAGTACAGCCAAATTATCATTATTTATTTGATAGTTACCTTAGACACTTGTGTGCTTGAATGTATTTAACAACACAATCTGAAAAAATGTAAAAGTTGTTACCAATGTTGAAAAACATACAAATATTAATTTATGTATATCTGTATTTTCTTTATCAATTTAGATTCTTACTACTAATGCATCGTTTTACAATAAGTTTTCACTGAAATGAATTTTCTTTCTTTTTAATTATTGAAAAATGGGTTACATCTAAAGACTTTAATGCAAATTTAAGTGGAATATAAATCAACAGGTGGAAAATTTACATGATAAATCATATGTTATCAAAACTTCATTACAGTAATGCGCCCTAAAACTTCTTTAAACTCCATACCAAAATGTATTTATTGACCTACAACATCATTAATTAGTGGAGTTACTACGTCATGGTGTTTGTTTACAATTACATTACTAACTGAATTTTTCGAAAGTCTTTTATCCTATGGACGTATAGTAGGTATAAAAAAGTCATCCTTATTGTATCATTAAAATATTATTTCGTGGTAAAGGTTTTGTTTGTAATAGTGTCACCCCTAATGAAAGGGTCAGCCACTTTGGTTTATGAGACACCTTTGTGCGCTCAGTACCTCCCGAATCCTTCTCTTTTGAGATAGGTCTAAGGTGACCATTATTTAACCAGCTGGCGACTCACAGTTCGACCCCAATACGTTCTAACAGTCTCAACTTATGTTCGAACCCTTCGTTTCCCGCTCCGAATGCGGACACCCTAACCACTAGGACACGGTTGGGGCTACATAACAAATAACGTGTCAGTTTTTCAACAAGGATTCAGACGAACTCGTAAGCCCTATAGTCACAATTTTTTCTAAGTCTTAATTACTTTTACCCAAAACGAGATACAATAAGGAAATTGTGCTTGCACTTTTGTACCGTCCAAATTACAACAAAACTCACAGAATGCTCTTGAAAACTGCCACCACAGTCTTGAACATGAGTCAGATCAGGTACGAGAAAAAAACTGGAAGTCAGTCGACATACGATCAGAAACGAGTACATGGATTGATCAACAACAACAAAAAGGACCAATGATTGAAAAAAGAGGAGTTCAGGTTCCGCCCTGTTTTCGACTGGGGGAATTTGCTTCCCAAATTGATGCTTTACTAGAGGAATTCGAAGTTCACGCAAAACATTGTGGAGAAAATGATACCGAGGAAAAAGAATCCAAATGTTTACTTCGCACATATAAACTCGCGAACAAATACGAAAGGATTTTCCAAAACATAACATAATCATTATTACGCATTGTATACATGTAATAGCATAGCATGAATATATAACCGTAAAAAATAAGTTACATTGTATTGTTAAATACGGAAAGATTTCAAACACAGCCTCTATAAAAATATAAGACTGGTATTGATTGAGACAAAACTTTAAAAAATGCAGGCACCCTCGGCGATATATCTGATTATCCGGATATCTCCAAATGCAAACAAATCCTCGACCATGTATTGGAACTGTTTTAACTTTCCACATCTATTACCGAAAGATACCACTGCGAATGAAACATTCTGTTATATCACTGTTACAGACTGCTGTGATTAGGGCTGTCATCGATTCCAACGATATCGATATACCGACGATTTTTCCCTTTCATCGATTATCGATACACATTAAATATTATATATACAGTATTTTGGCGTAAATTTTTTGTAGAATCTATAAAAAATTAAACGTTTGTATTTCTAAGGTAGAAACAAAGCTTCGCTTAGTGACTATTTATTGTTATTAACTGTGCGGGTTTATTGTGGACTAGCTTGTTGTAAGAGGTAGGTTTGAGCATTGTTGGTATCGTAGGTTGTGCATTTTTGTAAGTCTTGTTTAATTTGTTTCTTTGCACAATTAATGAGTCATCGTGGTTGGTTGCCATATCGAAGAATTTGTCAAACGGAAAATCGAAGTGCTGAAATCGGCACCATAATTATGAGGTTCATTTAGGATTTTTCTGTACGATTTTTAGTTGAAAACTCCGCAGAATAATAGGAATTAAGTTTGTATATTTCTAATATGAAAGCAACCATGCATGCGTATGTTTAATATTTGGTGTTTTTACCTGTAATTAATTAATTGATATATTTCTCTAAAAAGCAACTTGCTGATCAATTAGGCTGCAGAATAGGCCTGTATATTGTTTATACTTTATGCAGCTCGGATTGGATCGATACAGACCAAATATCGGGCCTCCGTGATTGAGGGACTATATATATATATATGGTCACTGATAAATAATTTCACTAAGACTAGCCTATCATGGCGCCGGAATGTCTGTCATGATTATACCCAGTCTGTTTGGTGTCTTCCTTCATTGTACGCGTTGTAACTGAATAGTCACCAAGTGACACATATTGGTTGTGTGTTTTAAACGGTTTACGTACATGTTCGTGTAATCATAGGGGACTGACACACACTTTTTTCAATCAGTTAGGTTATTAATTCAGTTTAAAACCTATTCTTACTCAAATAATAACCTAGCAATGACCATAATTTTTGTAACAAAGTTTGTTTTATCAAAACCAGTGTTTTCTCAATTACAATTACGAAAATAACGTAATTCTGTATAGACGTACTGATTACGGTACTGTACAGAATAATGTAAACATCATTTATGAATAGCCAAAAAAATAATTTATATTTAATGTCATTCCTATCAAATGACTTAAATATATCGACAATTCGTTGTAGAATATATGTGTGTACAGGATATTGGTCAGAAATTCTGTTTAATGGTCATTTTATCCATTTTTTCATAATAATCGCAGATACGTTTGTGTATTTGTTTTCATATTACCCGCTTCCGGGTTGTCTCGTTTTCAATTAACCAATCAGCGCATCCGTTGCCGACCATGTGACCACGCCTTCCTCCTTCGGCTCCGGTTTTCCTCGTGAAAAACTGTGTTTTTGGTGTGTTAGTTCGTTCACGGTTTTTGGGTAAAGTATCAACCGAAATGGCAAGTTCTAAGCCAGATCTGACTCGTGATGGTACAATGCAAGTGACTGCCAAGGTACGTAAAAGATTGTTTTGTTTTTGTTGAGAAAATATCGCTTAAACTTGGCGAAAATGTCATCGAATCCGTTGAACATAATACATGTATTTTTCGCCGTCAGCAAATTTGACCTCGATGAAATTAGTGTCGATTTGTGACATATTTCTTTGAAATCGAAGCATTTTCACATTCGCGTATTACAGATCAATGTATCATCTAACTTAGGAATGCAAAATGGTGTCTTATTTTCTTCAAATGTAGACGTTTAACGCTCACGAAAATGTGCAAAGAAACTGTTAATTTTTCAAGATGGCTGCTGAATTAACGACAGAGGAAGCTAAATTTGTCATATTAACATGATTTTTTATTTATTATGTTGATTTGTTAGTGCTAGGATGCTTCAAATTCTGCAACGCTTTGTTTGTCTCTATCATTTTTGGAACGTTTTATTTATAAACATTTTATTACATGACGTGTGTACACATTTCAATGTTAACTTGACCTGCAAATCACTCCCCATGCAAACACGGGTTACCAGCATAGGAGCGTGTTAAATCATGTATAAGTTGGTCTACTTATGTTTACTTGTGAATTGTTATGAATGTAATTGTGTAAGAGTTGATTGCTGTCATAATGCAAGGGTGTTTGTTTGTATGCGTCTGGTGTAACTTTGTATCAACAATGAACTTGCAGTGACTTGTAGCATCATTGATACAATTATTGATAATCCTCTTAAAGTGTTATCAAATGGTTTGCTGAATAAATAAATCTTTTAGGAATAGTTTTGTAGAGCTCCAAATATGTATTTTGTGTATGTGCATTACATTTTAAGAAACAATGAAACTGTTGGGAAAGGTAGAGATGTGTAACTTCTAACTATTGATCATGTCTGTAACCTGATAAAGCATACACAACAACATATGTGCCACTCCTGTGAGTGTAACTGAATATTTAACTGGTATTTCACAAAGGCATTTTTTGCACTGTATTTCACTGGTTGTAAAATGAGCCTAGTTGACTAATTTTAAGGCAAAACTGTTATGTTCCCTTAACGTTCAATTGGTTACTTTGGTATGAGCTCATTCTGTTTACAAGTTAGGTACTACACAATTAGAGCACAGCTCTGCTAGTGCAGGGCTTGAAAATCCCACTCGCATTGGCGAGTTGAAGTTGGCATCGGGCAAGTACAAAATTAGGCATTCAATCACCCTAAAATTAATTTAAACCAGGAAATATCTCTTTCCAATTTGATCCGAATCAATTTAGATTCCCGTTTTGTTTATGTTAAATCCGCGTTCTTGAAACGCTTGCACTAGACAATAATGACTAAAAATAGATTGTCGCCCTGTACCCGGCCCGGCGGCATATATAAAACACCGCTACAAGTTTAACTGTGACAATGCCTCATTCGCCCGCTTTTCTATTTATTTCAAGAATGGGATTTCTTACTTGACAAATTAATTGGATGCGTTGATTATTGTCGGTCTCGTATAAACGTACTCGAGTAAGTGTCAAATCCTGAATTGTCTTACCATGTTACCTGTTTTCTGATAATAAACAGTGCCCGTTTTCCGAAAATGAACAGATGACAGAAAGCGGAAGTAGAAGAAGCATTCACAATAAATATCAGTGTTGCTACTCGAGAGACGGCTTTATATGTACACAGTGATCCTTTGTGTTTAAAGATTAAAATGCCGATTAACCAATCACCTGAACCGTACTGTATTGTTCATGTATGTTGTAATCATTTATGTCCGCATCCAACTAATTTTCCCGCAATCAGTCATGTATAACAGAAGAATTATACATCCTTTAAAGTCTTAATCATAACTTCATTCTAAAAGTATTCAAATACTTGATTTTCTTAAGGGCGAGTTGGTTCTTCTAAAGGGCGAGTAAGAATTTGCAGCTACTAGTCCTACAGGACTAGTAGTAGTACCACCTTGAAAAATTTTCAAGCCCATAGTGTGAAATATCTATCTCTTGATGCTGTCAACCTCTCTTATGAGTGTACTAGACCTAAATACCGAGCTTACCTTTGATGAGTTGACTTAGAGTAAGATATTGTTTGTAGGTCATTTTTCATTAGCTCATATTATCAACATGTTCATGCAGTTTTCAATGTTTTTCCCAGAAAGAGAGAGAGGGGGGGGGGGGGCAAAATTATATAGGGAAAATTAGACATTTGTGAAATTTGGGTGTCCAATTTCCCTTCCATTTGCAGATATTCCTGTCTAATTTCTTGGGGGTGTGGTCATTTTGATATCAAACATCTCTATGGTAGTTTTTCATTACATACTTGAAAATAACACAAAGAAGATAGGAGACCGACTAATTCCTGTCACCGGTCTGACCGTCAATGAAATGTGCACCAAGTCTACTTCCCGCCACATGTTACAGCAATGTTCATCACAATCCCATGTATAACCCAAAGGTCTTGCTGTCTAATTCCCAGTGTATCCCGGCCACCTTCCTCTGGGGGAAACTTTGATAAGTGCATAATAGCTTGATTTTGAGGGGAGTGGGGGTAAATGAAGCGTCCGTAGAATTAATCGGATATATTTATCAAATTTGGTGAAAACAAACAAATAAGGACAGATCTCTGATTAAACTGACATTTAGATGAACATTTTCAGGAGGGTATTGCCCTACTTAAGGCTGCTGGTAAGGATACATTACTGGAAATGCAGGGACTGAAAGAAGCAGATGAGGACAAGCCTGCAGTTAACAGAGCCTCAACTATGGATGCCACAGCTAAGGTAAGCTTGTATTAGAAATGACATAAGAGGGACTCTATAATCAAGTGCTTGCAGTCTCTAAGTCTAACTAGTATTCACTAGCTCCTTATCACTGAGAGTTTGAATCCCACATGGAACCAAACTTTACTTGTGAGGTATCTTGTTCTACCCAGGTGTGTGACTGGGGGCTCTTCCTTCACTGTTAGTATTGGAAAGTCACCAAAAAAATCTGGCTGTTGGTGCAATTGGGAGATGAACCAATTCTCTCCAAGTGCTCAGTGAACCAATGTTGATGCCTTGCAATGGCCATTAGAACTAACCACATGTGTTTGATTATTTCACTTTTTAGAAAACTTTCAGTATTTGACTCCCTTGTCTAATCAGAGGAGTGTATGTACAGCTTAAGACTTAAGTATCTGTCTAATTTTGTACAAGCCCTGGTAAAAATGTAATTCTGTGAAGTATTTTAAAATTTTGATAAATGGTGCTTTTGCTAGATGAATACCAGTTCTAGGATTTGAAATTCTACATCTTGACTGTATCCCATTTCATTTAATATGCAATTTATTTTTAGGAGGGTCAGAGTTTATTAGCTGGTGCTAGTCTCGACCCTGATGCATCTACCAGGGGTCAACAGAGAAAACTTGATGAACTGAAAGAGGAAGAAGAAACAACTCCTACTAAGAAGCCAAGATTATCCAAAGCCACTACAATGGTCAATACTGCTAAGGTAAGCATGCATTTTCATGCATTGGAGACTGGTTTGTTGACCAAGCCAGGGTCTTCATTTCATGAATCCAGGGCTGATGTTCGGCCCCATTCTCCTCCTCAATAAATATACATTTTCCCCTATTTTCTGAAAAAAATCTTCTGAAAAACTTGTGTAGATGTAATGCAGCAGTCATTGTTGAAGATTGAAATTGGCTTTTTGTCAAGTAAATATTACTGATAGTATTGTTGTTGATAGACAAAATAACCCATTTTTCTTCAAACAACATGAAATTCCCTACCTGACGGCCCTTGGTCCAAGTCCCCTAAAATGTCATAAGAGCCATGCAAGGATGAGTATGGATCTTAACTGTCTAAGTTTATAACTCGGCTGTTTGATAACCTGTTTCAGGGCCTATAGGAATGCATTTTTTCTGGCTGACTGTTAACTTTTTGAAGGGATTTTCATTTGAATTAGCATGTTTATCTCCCACAAGAAACCACATGTCGTCCACTGACTAGGTTCTTTCAGGGACTGTATTACAGTGCAGTTCTCCATTAACTTGTTAAATCTAAGATGAATGTTTTAATTCACGTGACTGTTGGTGTATAACACAGTAGTTTATTCAGACCCCCCCCCCAAATATGTCTAAATAAGAAATTTGTCTGTTCCTGGTTTCCCCGACATACCCTCATTTTTCCTTGTCACCCTAGACTTTTTATAAGCCTGAGAATAAAAAAAACCTGACCTACCATAGTTTTTATGAGCATGTTACCAGAAACTAAAAAAAATAGACGCCTTAGTGATGAACTTTGACCTGCTTTTACAGTAACTGTGTCGGCTACGTTTGAACAAAACCATCGTATGAACATTTGCCTTTAATTTATATTAATGTCCGATTGAGAGGTTGACTGGGCTTAAATTAAAATCAAGTTTGTTTGCCCTTTACCGATCGACCCAAAAAATCATGCCAACTCAAAACATTTTATTGCAAAATCTGGGAGAATTTTATTTTTAAATACTTGGGAAAAGATACACGTACTCAGTGCTTTCGATAAACATTTAAAGTAGGTATGATTTGAAGTAATGAAGGAAAACAATAATGTGTGCACTGAGTACATGTTTATGGTTGATTAAAGCACACTGGTTGTATGGTTCAGAATACAGAATGCTTCTAGATAGAAGTGTAATTTCATGCTGGGCAAAGGTCAAATTCAGAAACTATTTTTCCTACCTACCGACCCTCTTCTAAAATTCAGGGTCGGTAAAGAGCAAACAAACATATTTTTAATTTAGGCCCCGTGTTTGAACAAAGTAATATTTTTCTCGCCATTTGATAGTGTTTGCTCTCAGGTTCAATTATTCTGATTTCAGGAAGCCAAAGATCTATTAGGGGCCAGTGCACCCGATGTTGATGCCCATACCAGAGGTCAGCAGAAGAAGATAGAGAATATTCAAGCGGAAAAGCCTTCCCCGAAAAAACCCAAACTATCAAAAAACACAACCATGGCAGCCACAGCTAAGGTAAGTTGACTTCACATGATGGAAATTTCTATTTTTAGATGGAATATTTACCAACAATTCTTCCTATCATGTGGAAAATACACAAAATGAATTCTAATTTTTGCCTGGCTTATCATACAGCTTTTTTAGGTAGGAAATTGATCTACATCTGACCTAACTGTGACTATACTACTCTATACTATTGTATGCTATTTCTATACTACACACTATAACTAACGGGCATTATTTCACAAACTTTTATTAGGTTTCTCAATCAAGCTGTGTTGAATTGTGCTGGGTCAGTGGATTTTAGTAATTTTCAGTCTTAACAGGCAGCAATTCTACAGACATGCTTAAAACTTAACCACATTTGTTGCTTTGTAAAATATTCTAGTGTTTAAAATTAGCTTTATTTCCTGATGAAGAAAATAGTGACAATTTTTTTTTTATTAAGATTATGTTTTTATTACCTTATGACCACAAATTGGACTTGAATACCTTTAAACAGTAAAGTTTCGTGATTTTTTGCTTGTTATCATCAATAGAAGGCAAACAAAAATATATTTGTTTCCAGCTATATGCTGATAAAATAGGGTAGATAGATTGGGATGTGGTTATTTTTGTCTCTTGAAAGCATGCAGAAAGAAAAAAAGAAGTAGAAAGTGAATGTACCATTCTTCAGGCTTAATTAAAAATTTGGTTGAAAAAATAAGGATAGGTTACTAGAAACAATTATTTTTTACGCCTAGCTGGAACATCTGTTATTCCTAATTTGTTTTTTTTTGTAGGAAGGATCAGCCCTTCTTGATGGTCAAAAATTAGGGGACACCCGACAAGAAACAAAGAGTAGACGGGCAGCCCCAGCTGGACCAAAGAGATCAAGTACTATTCAAAAGACCATGGAAGAAGGTAGGTGAACTTGCTTGTAACGAAATACAATATATTCTTTTTTTTCCTAAAATAGAATGTTGGTATGGAATGTATGTGTAAAAAATCAGTGAATATTGTCAACCCTTTCCTTTGAGCATGGACTTGGGAATATTTTTTTCTTAAAATTAGAATTTTCATATTTATCTTGTCTGTTTTCAAAGAAAAAAACGAGGTATTGTGATCAATGTGGCATCTGCGTTGTCCAAAAACATTAATGTAGACTAGTTCATAACTATGTGGGGGTAAATGAAGTGTCTGTAGAATTAATCAGATATATTTATCAAATTTGGTGAGAACAAACAAATAAGGTCAGATCTAGGATTAAACTGTGATCTATAAGAGGTAGCCACATGAAACTTCGCAGATGGATAGATGGCACTGAGGTGGTAAAGACAAGCGTTGGCACAGCTTGCGGCACTCATTTATTTCTCTTTTTCTTGGCAAATTTTATGTTGTTATTGTTGTTCTTTTTTCAGCTAAATATGTTTTGAACACTGACAAAGTGGACACGAGTGAAGGACGCCGAACAAGGTCAGCGGGTAAACCTAAACCCGAGTTGAAGAAGGCTGGCACCATGCAAGTTACAGCAAAGGAGGGTAAGGAATTTCTTCAGCGAAGCAAGAAACGGGGTAAAAAGGCGAAGGAAGTGGAAGAAACTATCGAAGATGAAGAAAGTGATTAAATGGTTGTAAAAAGAGAGAAATATCCCTTCTTTTGTTTCATCTGATCTCTCTTGAAAATGTTCAGTAATGTGTTTTGATGAATGTATTATAAATTAATCAATTAAGAAAAAAAACTATGTGTATTTACATCAGTATGTTTTTAAAGAGTTCTTTTTAAGTATAACAAAAATGAAAATAAGTAGTTATGATATTGTGTGTTTAGGTTGATATCAACTGTTTAAGACAATTTATTAAAGATTTGATTTTAAAAAATCATACAGATTTTTATTTTTCACATCTTCTCTTAAACTTAAGTCAAATATCTGTTATGATAGTTTGCATTTCAAAAAAGTCATACAGACATATAAATTTTCATTTTTTATAGTGTTACGCCTTATTTGGATTGTTTTGTCAGTTTCAATCATTTGACTTGTGATGAAAGATTATTTAGGGTTGAGCACTTTTTCTACAAAGTTCATTTCATGTTACTCAACTTCTTCCAGGAAAGATTGTGTACAGTCATTCTAATCATTCATTAGTTGTAAGGCATTCTATCACTCAGCACACCTCTTTTGATTCCATACAAACAGCTAACCTCAGATTTATTTGGTTGCATGATGTCTGTCTATCACTTACGTTTGTAATGTGGCTGCAATTTACTAATTAGGAATTGTTACAGTTAATTAACTTGTACTTGACTGTCAAAGAAGTTCTTGAGTTTTTCTTTTCATTCCAACAATGTACTCAGTCTTTTTGATTTCTACAGAACATAGAATAGTACAAAAAAAGGGTGCAAAATAAAAAAAATTGAAAAGATGTTTTTTCTTGAAGGCTACCATTTTCTGTCAGTTTTACTTCTGGGAAATCCTTAGTGGTTCTGAGAGGGTTTACACAGGCGTGGTGTGGCGGAGAAAGTCGAGGTGTGCTAAACAAACATTTAAAATATTTGAATCATGTGACCGATGTTTCATATCATGGTGTTATATCAACCTCCGTGTGAATATCATTATTTACATAACATTATAATCAACTTATTCGTTTTACACGACACAGTCATGTGTTAAATGTGACAGAAAATGTATATGAACATAAAAAACATTTATATATCATCTTACTATAATTCCCTGTATTTGTTGGCTACATGTGAAATTCTTTAATATAGTGTATCGGTAATTTATCTATCATGTGAAGATCGCTTACTTTGTATTGTATTACACCTTATGGAAATCACTAATGATCATATTTTTTCAACAACAAGATTTGAATGTTGTATATGTAATATTTGTAAGATGCTAATATCCAAGATGAAAATGTTTGAAAAAATCGTTATTGTGTTATATTGTGAATTTTATTTATTGTCTATGTAATATTAACATACAATTAAAGTAAATAATTTTGTATTACATAGTTTGATGTTTAGATTTTTGACTTCTCTCTTGTAACAACGATGGAGCAAATGAATGGTTTACTGTTGCATTCTCAAGAGATTACTGGGTAGATACATATTTTTCAATCCTGATTGGTTCGGAATTTTAACGTTTTAGATATTTTTGTGATATGTTTTAAATGTATACTTGTTGAGTTTCTTTCCTGATTTTAATTGTTAAGACTTTAAGTAAAAGCAGTATGTAATGATTTATATATATTTAAGAAAGCTTAGTATTGAGCAATTTGAATTAATACTCCATAGAATAATTTTTATGAAATCAGAAAAAGTAGTTTTCATGATTAACACTATTTCTGGCCTTTTTAACACGGCAAAATAGTTTAAGGCTGGTCCTCGAAGTGAAGCATTTTGTAGCATGTATGTTTTTAAATGGATTTTCTTATTGCAAGTGTATCCAATTGTTTAGAATTAAGTTTTACCAACATTAAGGCATAAATGTATTAAGAATTCCTGATATTGAATGTGGTCTGATAAACAGGGAAAAGTTTGTTTTTTATTTGTTTTGTCTTGTTCACTATTGTAGATTGTTTATTTCTTCTTTTTTTTTGCTTTATAATTTGTGTAAATGCAAGCTGCAAAATTTGTACTAATACGTTTTTATGAATATACTGACCAAACTACTTTGATGAGAAAGATTCATCAATATTTTTATGTATAACTTCATCTGCTTTTTTACCATACAGATCCAAATCCTAATTTGTCACCAATTTTCCCAAGAGAATAATTTTATAGTTCGATTAAAATTTTGAAAGCACCAATTTCTGTAACAATTTTTTATGATCCAGCATGTACTGAGACATTGTGCTTTAATCGCTATTAAAAGACTGGCTTTTTATTCTTTTACTGCATAATTGTGAATTATTATGACATGTCTGATTTCTGTCATATGTAAGAAATCCAATGTCAATGAATGTAAATCAATGTATTTTTACATACTTGGATAGTACTTAAAACATTTCCCAAAATGTTGAAATAAATTGTATAAAGCATGTACTTTTTTGTGTTCGAAAACATATTATATAGTATATACACTTAGCACTTTGTTTAGCTATTTATTCTGCATCACCTATTGAAAATAGTATCTCTCTTTAAAGGGTAGCTCTTGAATCTGAGGTCAGAACTGAGGTAAACTTGGAAGAGTGAAAATTGTCAAAGTTGCCAAAAATTCGAAAGATGAACATTAACTATTGAACTATGGTCTTAAAGTATTGGGTTTGTTATGCAATTGTGTTGAAAATTCATACCAGATTGTGTGAAGTTGGACACTTTGTTATGTTGGTATAAATACATGTATTTCATGTATGTTTAAAAAATTACCGTAATTATCTTTGGTACATGTAAGATCCTTTTAAAAAAATATTTCAAAAAATAAAGTGCAGCGATTCTCAAAAAATGACTTGAAGTTATTCCTCTGTCTTTAATAATTAAATTCACATTTTTCATAATGCTTCTGAAAAGAACCATCAATATTGACTTCATGAATAGAATTAAAATATGATGATTTTCGATTTATGTTGAGTTCATTCCTGTGTCCTTAATGAGTAGAGTCTTAATATCCACATGAAAGTTTTTTCTGGTAATTTGTGGATGCAATCTTTTTTATACTCAACTTGTTTGATCAACTTCTCTAGCTTCAAGTTGGCATTTTTTGTAAAACAAAAAGTTCAAATCATTTCTGTGGCAGCATAAGCATTCTTGCGGAACTTTGCTAATGGTTCGGGCAAGTTCACATGTATAGGGTAGGACTCAAGGTTATAACTTTTTGCGTGAATTTCGGAACTCGTTTCTATTTGGTTGAAGTTATTATTTAATTATATACCTACGGTGTAATAAATATTAAAATGCAATGCTTATCAACTATGACACCAGCTTACGTAATTAGATATTCCGGTATTGAACATTAATTTGTTTTATGTTGGTCTGGTGGCGAAATCTTCATTCATTTAGTTTGAATTTAACTAATATTTTTTGTAATGTTGTAGAAACTGAATAAAAAAAATTAACTTAATTAATTCTAAACCCTGAAGTGACTTTATATAAATTTTAAGGAATTTGATTTCCTGTTGTTTATTAGGGATCAGGTCCTTATAAACAATAATTTGGCTAAGTTTTGGATAATTGATGTGTTGACGTCTCTATGATCATTATTCCTCGAGACTGGTTGAGCGGTTTCCGAGGGGCCTCAGTGATTAGGTGGTTAGTGTCCCTGACTTGTAATCACTTGCCCCTTACAGTTTTGAGTTTGAATCCCAATTTAGAATGAATTAAACACATGAGGAAGCTGTCCGACTAGCATATGGAATGTAGGTGGTTCTACCCAGAGCACTTTCTGCAAGTCTGTTCAGTTCATAAAACATTGTAAATTGTTCCACCTTTATTGTCACCACATACGTTCAAACCTATTCCATACCATTACAAATCCCATAGTTCTATCTATCATTGTCTTGCTTTATGTGTACAAAAGCTTGTAAATTTCGCATCTTTTTAGAAAAGAAAATCATCCAGTTAGCTTGAGTTAGCTCCCTTTATCACATGTAGTCTGTATGACTGACCATGTTAATACATTAACCATTTCTGTACTCTTCATTACTATTTTGTATGTTAATCTTCATGACAATGTTGGACTAGTTCATTACTTAAATTGTTAATAATTGCACTGATCAATACACAGATACATTGTAACCTATGTTACAGTGATTACTAATTAGCATGGTGTCCTTTATCTACCTGTACAAACACTAGGAACATTAGTGTGAAATAATTTTCTTATTATAAACTGATTGTTGTAATTGACTTATTAAAATGTGTTGTCTCTATAGTATTTGTTGTTTTATGTTCAATTAGGGTCAGCTTATTTTTCTGCGGGGTTTGAATTTTCTCTCAACCTTAAGAGTACAGGATTTGTGACATAAACTTGGATTTGATGGACACCTGAAAAAAATTGATGATACAATTCAGTCGTTTTTAAAACTTTGATTTGAAAGATGTTGTACAGATCATGTACATGACCAGTTACTTTAAGAAATAAACTTGAAATTGTAAATGAGTGCATCAGTGTTTGCACTTACCCACAAGTCCAGGGCTAGTAAATTTCTAATCAGTCTTGTGACTATTCTCAAAAGTGTTCGTTTTCAAATACCTGTTTATAGGTTGGGCAGTGCTTAAAAAAGGTTTGAACACTGGCCTACAAGCAATCCACTCAATGGCTATACTTCAGCAATACAGTGAAATCTCAACATAAAGACCTTACGGGACCAATATCAAAATTGTTAGTATGGAAATGTTCTCACTTTAAGTTGAAATATGGATTAAACAACTAGACCAGTCTGTAAATATGTTGATTTTATATTGGGATGTTATAATTATTGAGGTGGTCAATAGGTGAGGTTTTACTGCATATTGCTTTTTTCAATATTAAATAACTAAATTGGATATATTTGTGAAGTAATGTCTGTGGATTTAATCACGCTAGGCTGACAAAATCTATGATTGATCACATAGAGGTGTGTGCCATCTTTGAAGCTTGTGATAAAATACAGTATTTATTGTTTAAAGTCCATGTCCCGTTTTATTAAAATGTTAAGACAATTTTTGTTATTTATATGAAATTGTTAATAAATTGAATTTTATTGTCTTTTAAATCTGGTATTTAGAACTTTTTTGTAAAATTTAAAAGAGAATACTTCTTACGATGTACATTATTTTTACGTCCATCTTTTGAACAGTTTGTGTGATTGTTTGTTCTAGGTTTTTAAAAAAGAAATATGACAAAAACATAATATTTTTGTAAGTTTGACTTACTAATATTTGTAATGAATTATCCATACAATTTTAAATAACTGTTTTAAGCGAACGTTCTGTTTATTTAAAATATTTCTTTAGAGATTTTTAAGTACTAAGTAATTGTCTAATAAAAGTTCTCATTTTTTACAGAAATTTCATTGTTTTATTTTTCTGTGCCATTAAGGTTGTGATTTTTATTTTCCAACACTGACTGGTGAAATCTGGTTGCCATGGTTATGTACAAATAAGGGTCCCTTATATAATCAATATACATGTACACATGTCCTCAAGTATATCAGCATTGTCATAAGTGTCTAGTTCCATTTGTAGAAAATATCATTTCTGTGTCATTGAATTCTTATTGTAAAATTTAGAATAAAATAATTTAAAGTGAATTTAGCGTTTGTTTGTTTGTTTGTGTATCAATTCATAACATTAAACTTCATTAAAACCATGAAGGTACGTCCTCTTTGGTAATGTGGTTTTAGTCTCTGATAAGCAGCAATCAATATCTTCACCGAACTGTACAACATCATATGCTTTGCACCCACCATTTTCTAAAGGCAAAGTCACCCGCTGTAATTATGTAATGAAATATTTACTTGTTCCGTTGACTCGGGTTGTAATAGACGTTGGTGCAACAACCCACGGGAACCTGTTTAATTGAAATTTAGCCTCAACCTATTTTGGTTCCCGTTGAGTTCTTGCTGTACTTTTGTGCATTGAAACATGGAACGGGAACCAGATTACATGTTTTGGTAAGGGAAGTCACTCTGACAAGCTTAAACACGTAAACAAAACTGACATTTAATAAATGTGTAATCATGTAACGCGCCATACCGCCTACATTGGTAAGGCTTACCCCAGAGACCAATTTTCTAAGAAAAATATTGTATGAAGCCACAAGAATAACGGTAAACTTTGTTATATTCAGACTATTGTATACTGAATTAAGTTGAGTGGTAACGGACAGTAACATTTCGGATAGAATTGACAGCTTCTCTATCAGACTATTGAAAACAAATTTGTTTGCAGTTGACACTTATCCATTTTAGAGAAGATGGATTTATTCACAAAAGTTCTGATAGTTTACAGTATTAGACTGGTTTTAATCTCCATCTTTATGCTCACATTGTCGTGGAAGTCTATGCTCTATTTTTGCTTGTTTGTAGGTAAGTAACATTCTTTATGTTTGATGGCATTTTTAGCTCGTCTGTTTTCTAGGAAAAAGTCAAGCTATTGTGATCACTGCCGTGTCTGGATTGTCCAAAAACTTCAATGTAGCTCATACGCAACCGAAAGCCGAATAAGTAAGGCGAAGAAACCAGTCTTTGAATTATTTTTTTGTGACAGGTTGCCGACTATATACTTTATGAAGAAAACTCTCTAATACTAGATCGTCCCCCAAAAGACTTGAAGAAGGCAGGGCAGGGGGACAACCCACTAATTCAAAGACTGAGAAACTACTTGAGGCAGCAACATGATACTTCATTTGTTGATAGATCTTACTGAGGTGGTGAACAGAAGAGCATTGACACCACTCACAGCGCTCTTGTGTTAGTGTATAATGTTGTCTTGAAATCCTTTTGGAGGAATAGGTGATTCAGTGATGCACCCATTTCCACAGCATTTCAGTTATCAGGGCTTTTTTCCGTCTGTAGCAGGGTCCGTTTAAAGGCATCTCCCTCTCAATAGAATTATTTAAAATCATGCAGTTTTCCCCTAAATTTTAATTTAAATAAAGTTTTTTCTTCCCCTTTTGCAAAAAATTATGCGTAATTTTCCCCAAATTTAAAGACAGGCCCCTTCCTCTACCTGAGAAAAAAAGCCCTAGTTATATACCAGTTGGCAGTTAACTTAATAACTAGCCTTACATATTTGACTTCAGGTTGATAAACAAATTTCGAATGGCTATGCTCTTGTGAGCAAGAGGCTGAGCAGGATAGGCCGATTCGAGAAAGTCTCGCTATCAAATACAGTCTATAATTAGTTGGACTAGCAGTCAAACAAACCAGATTTCATTTATTCTGTGCCAGTACTTATTTGCCTTTGGAAAGTAATTATGTGTTAAAAGTAGAACACCAAATGACCAATCTGATCAAACTCCTGAAAAACCAAGTTCCCTGATTTGATCGTTATTGGTCATTGTACTTGATTCTAACCTAGACTATCTTGCCAATGTTTTCATGTTTCAAAAACTTTAATTAATATGTCTTACATAATAACTTACAAAATAATGCAAAGATCATGAATGTTTTCATGTAACACTATAGTCTCATTGCTGATTTGTATCTTTTTCAGTTTCTTTGTATTTTCTTCCAATGTTCCCTCGAGGACAGAAAAAAAACCAACAGGAAAGAAAATCAATGAAAACAAAAGAAATTCTGTCAGAACTGTATCCTAAGTTAAGTGAAGACCAGCAAAATAAGATCTTTACAGACAGTTTAGTAAAACTTGTGAGTTATGATGCCGAAGACACGTCTTCTCTCCAAAGGTTTAAGACAGTCATGTTCAATTCCAATTGTGTGTTTGCAAGAAAAGCTAAAATTTGGGGATCCCCGAAATGGAATGATGAACTGTCTTTAGGTATAAAATTATTATAGTTTCTTAAGTTTGTTCATTAATTTGATAGAAATTTAATAAGATATGCTTTCATACCGAACAAATTGATTTTTACACCCTTGCATGTTTTGAAATCTTCAGTTCCTTATTTTTTAATCTTACAGTAGAATACTGTTGTAGATCTGGAAATAACTTCATTATACCCATAAATGGCAACCCATGCTTTGTTATAAACAATTTTGATTAAATTTTGGTTAAAAATGGAGTCTGTGAATTTAGTATATGGAACTACTGATGTCCGAATCACCAAAAGTGAATATTTTTCCTGTGTACTCTATATATAACCGCCGCAAAAAGAGTAACTTGTCCGAATCAATAATTACTTGTCCCGGACAACTGGACAAGTGCTAATATCACAGACTGAAAATGTATATGAATAGTTGATTATATATTATAAGGATATGTTAATACATACAAAGGTGGCCTTTGTTTGCAGGTTAGGTTGTATTTTCTGAATATTTGAACACTTACGTAAGATTTGTTCGAAATAGACACATTTATAACTTTAATTATGTTCAGTGAAACCCCAGAAAAATGGACTCCCTATAAAAAACAGAATTCCCTGAAAATGGACGAGTTGTCAAGTCTTAACCCTTTACCTCATAGCCCCCTAGTCTAATCTGGTACACCATCTGCATAGAGGTTATTGAGAAAATGCTACTGTTTGACAACTGTCTATTACATCACTCATTACTATGTTTAGTATTAATCTGATCAAATAAGTGTGAATATAAAAGTTGTGCATTAATTAATTACCTTTCTAATGGAGTAAATTTTGTAATTGTAGGACTAATAGTAAGAAAACTATTGGAGTTGAATAAAAGTTAAATGGATATTTTTTAATTATTTTCTTTCTTTTTATTATACTGATTTGACACCTGCTCAATTCATCATAAATAATAGCACTTATTAATGATCTTATAAACTTTGTTTTCAGTAAAATATTTTGCAGTTCAAATTATATTTCTTATGATAAAAATAGTATTATTGTAAGGCAAATATTGAACTTATTACAGAGGGTACAGATTAACATAATTTCTTGTTTCATTTCGTTTTTCATGTAAACTTCATGTTTTATTTGGCAATTTCTTTTACAAACATGTTGTTTTATCCTAAATTAATGGATAATTGATCATTAACAAATCTTAAATGATTATACATATAAGTCAGTGTCACACATGTCAGCTGCAATATACAATGCATGACTATAAAACCTTTGGTGACACATGTGTTTGATGATATCTAAGGACCCATACTGTTCTGGGATTTAATCCCCTTGATAATTGCACTAATTAACAATTAATGTTGTAAACAAAATATAGTTTCACACAAAATAGCCTCAGGATGTTAACTTCAAAGGCCTGCCAAATTCTGGGATTAAATTGTGTTGTTTTTTACAAAAAAATATAAATGCATAATATAGATTTGACTAGGCCTTCAGTAAGTTAGCCAGAAACAATGATGGTGTAATGTTTACACAGTAATTAAAGCATTTTTTTTAAATATAAAGTATATTGTTTTTTTAGATATTTGTTTTTATGGAAGATTGAAGTATATAATAATTAACATAAAAACTTAATTTTATGTTGGAAAAAACACTTTATAAGGGATTAAAAATAAGAGGCGTGATTTGGCGGGACTATGAGGTAAAGAGTTAAATTTGTTTTGGAATTTATCAATGTTCTCTGTAAACCGAACTTTTGGCTCAGTCCGGAAGGTGTCCAGTTTTCAGAGATTTAATTTTTACTGTAATTAAAAGTTTAAACATTTCGAGTATTATATAGTTATTAAATGCATTTTCTTCATTTGTTTTCAGAGGACAATATATATAGGTAAGGTTATTCTTTTGCTGATAATGGTCTATTGCCTAAGATCCACATTTTCAAGCCCCATTAGCTTTTTGGATGTTAAAATTAAAGTAGGTCTTATAATACCTAGAAAGATGTCTCAACAGTGAAATTGACTTTAACTTTCAATAAAAATATTCTGAAATTTTCATTTTTAATCACGAAGTACATATAGAAATGTAGCATAGTATTTTTTGCAATGATATTGCAAAAAATAAGAAAAAGCATCTGACAACATTTTTATGCGATGTGGCTAAAGAATGGCATTATGTAAATGTTGTTTAAGTGCAAATGACATATTTTTCTTACATTTTTCAATCATTTTATCTATTGTTCTGTATTACTAAATTGAAAAATCTAATGGGCCTTTAAAGTCTCTTCATGTTAGATTAGTACAGTAGAGCCTCAATGTTAAGAATACTCTTAATATAATAAATGATCCTATTGTATCAAGAAAATAAAGTTCAAGTTGAAATAAAGAAGAAATATTGAAAATCAGCCTGAATCAAAGTACTGAGAGTACTCATGGAAACTGAACTTACTGGTACTTTATAGACTAGCAATGCAACATGGAATGGGAGCTAAATGTAGTTAAAGGCGGTTGAAAATGCTATATTTAATAAAAGGGCATCCATGGGTCAAGAGAATATGGACTAGCTCTGACTAGTTATCACTACTAGCCCCTGACTACTCTGAGTTTGAACCCCTCCTGGGACCTTAGTCCACATGTAAGAATCCTGTTCATCTACATGCATGTAGTGTATGAATGGTGGTTCTACCCTGGTGTACGATGCCTTGGGTCTTCCTCAACTGTCTATGCTAAAAAAGTAACCACATGACTTTGGCTGTTCGAGTGATGTTATTAACCCAAGTGAAAAAATGATGTAATATTGATGAATGAGGAAACATTCAAGATATTTGACTTAAAGATAAATAATCTTTTGACTTAGTTTCAAAGTTAATTTGAAGAGTGTTTTTGTTAAATATTAAAAAGGAGTAATGATTATTTCAAAAATTGATTTCATTTTGAAGTCATTGTAAAAAATTGACTTCATTTTGGAGAGTACAATTTTGTTTGTGATTCTTTTCAGATTGGTTCCGATGTTCCTAAAATTTACTATTGTGTGCTCCAGTCTTAAACTTGATGCCTTTTTAGTTGAACTACCTGGTGATAGATATGGGTCTAGTATTCAGGTAAATATACGAAAAAAAAAAAATTTAGCGACCCCTTCAATAATAAGATCACCTAATTATAATTAATGTTATCATAGAAAATTATTATTTTCAAAATTGCGCCTGATTAACTGGTTCAGTTTAATTTTAAATCAACAACTGTTTTCAGAATTTTGAAACCATTCCACCCCCAAGCAAAGTTTGCCTTGGGTTCCTGAATAATGGCCCCTGTTTCTAATGAATGATGAAAAATATCATGTCTGCTGTCTAATGTCAAGTTGTACAGTCACCATCCAATCTTCACCAGATGATATGAATATGCCTGTACATGGATAATGTTTGGATAAATACAATCAGTATTAGAAGTCCTCATATTATATATATGAAGCATATCATTTCGAGGGTTCAACGCAACAGTGTCGTAACTCATATTGAAATAAGAACAAGTTACGACAGTGTTGCGCTGAGCCCTCGATTTAATCACCTTGCAATGCTTTTATGGTGTAATTCATTTAAACATTTGTTAAAAATTTCCATAACTTCATCATTATTTTGCAGGTATTCGGAGATGCAATGTATAAAGTTTTTAAAGTGATATCTGATAGTGATCCTGCTGGTGTGCATTGCATGAACAAGTCATATATTGGTAAAAGAGGTTGGGTGTTTGAATTTAACAAAATCACATTTTTTGTCACTACCTTTGCACCATTTTATCCAGAGAATCATCCGAGATATTCATTTGGGGCAGATAACTCTTATATATTATTTCAACCGGAGTTATCATTCGCTTTTCACGACTTACCTTCAGATACTCCCATAACTAATTGGGAGGAGCCTGTGACAGTGAGGGACCAAATACGGGTAGCATTTAAAGAGGCAGGTCGGCCATATGAAATACCAGAATCTATCTATCATCCTATGGCCGAAGAAATACTTCGCCCAGTCATGAACTCTGATGAAATTTATAAATGGTGGCAAAGATGATTTTTATTATTGTGTTTTGTTACATTTAAAGAATTTGTTCATGAAAAAAGAACATTAAAATTATTTAGAGTTTGTTCAATTGTGTTTGTTTTTGAGAGCACTATAAATGTTACATCAGCTTCGAAAACTAGGCCAATGTCTTAAAAATTGCTCACCAGAGCACACATTGCTCAACGAGCTATTAGGGTCAATCAATATCACAGAGTCCGTCATACACTAGAGGTCACAGTTTTGATTTGATATTCATTAAACCTTGTAAGAATGTTTGTTTCAATGATGTCTTGGACCAGTTTGAACATGGGTCATCTAGGATGAAATATTAGGTCACCAGGTCAAATCCCAAGAAAACCTTGTTAACACACTAGAGGTCACAGTTAAAATTGGATCTTCACCAAAAATTGAAGAATGTTTGTCTCAATAATATCTTCGATCATGGGTCATCTGGGGTCAAAAATTAGGTCAGCAAGTCAAATTCCAGGAAAACCTTGCGAACACTTTAGAGGTAACAGTTTTGATTGGATCTTCACCAAACCTTGTCAGAGTGTTTTTATCAATAACTTTATAGACACATTTGAGTATGGGTCATCTGGTGTCTAAAATTAAGTCATTGGGTCAAATCCAAGAAAAATCTTGTTAACACTATAGAAAAGACAATTTTGATTAGATCTTCATCAGACCTTGTCAGAATGTTTGTCTCTATGATATCTTGGACAAAAACAAAAAATAGGGCACCATATCAAAGCACAGGTAAACCTTGATAACAAGTTGTAAAGACAACATTCTTTATCAAATCTTAATGAAAGTTGCTCTGAATGTCTGTCTTGATGATCGCTATGTCAGTGTTAACCTCTGACCTAGTTAAACATTGACATGAAAAAAGTTGCAGTAATATGAAAGAAGTCACAATCTTTACTCAGATGAGAGAGTTATGGGCCATCATGGCCTTCTTTGAATTTTCTGGAACAATAATGTATGACATGAACGTCCTGAACAGTTTGAGTGTCTCTGGGTCAAAATTTAATTTTCAGCTGTTTAAAGACACTGTCCTTTGATAAAAAACAAAATCATTTGATGATTCATAAAATTATATCTAACAAATGGTAGCAATTAACCATGTTTACTGAATTCATGAGTCGTTAGAATTGGCAAACCTCTTGCTGTTGCCATAGTTTTCGCAGCAGACATCACATAAAATCATTATGTTCTGTGTATGTTGTTCAGACAAGAAAAAAAGGAGTTTTGTGTCCGGTTTCCTTGGGCCTTTCTATTTTAGTGACCCTGGATTACCTGACTGACCCTGGCTGTTGGCGCTGATCCTACAATTTTCTAACAGCAAAATCCAAAGTATGAACATATTTGGGGACGAATCCAACTTCCAAAATGGAAGATGTGTTTAGAAATTATTTTTTTTTTAAGTACTACTTAGCATCCAACCTCCTTACACCGGTTACGTCACGCTTTGTTTCTATATTTTTGTGAACTGATCAAGGGAAGTAACTAGTGCGGGGAGTTTGCTGCCATTTTTCAATCTTTTAAAGTCCCATAAGCTTATAAATGTATTGGTCCTAATAGTTTCTGTTTGTTCTATAACAGAGGAATTCGGTGTGTTTTCCTCCCGTGCATTCTTTATAGCAAGAAAAAATGTTTCCGAAACCACTATCGTATTTTTTTCAATATCATTGAAATAAATACTATTTATAGAACACCTGTGTTTTCCCACAGTCATGATATGCACATGTTGTAAAGTGACGTCACGCGCAAGTTTACAAAAGCAAAAACCACAGTGAAATGAGTGTTTTCAGACGAAAAGGGCTTGTTTCGTCGGTAATAATTATCTTGGGATAATATCAGCAATTAAAGGTGTTTGCATATATTTTTCTACAACAAAAAGCTAATGGGACTTTAAACATTTCCTCTATAATCAAAACGCTTCCACCTACAATAATCAAATTTCGTGTTAAAATATTTTGGTTCCTCATGACAACCTCTACAGTACCTGTGCATTTTCAGGTCAATGTCATCCTTTGGGGTTATGGTCTTTAAAAAAAAAATATATGGAAACATGGCTGTTTTTTTTCTCTTTAATTGTTTTTTGCATTTTTAAGACCTACTCATTAGTTCACATGGTGGAGTGTTCATCAATAGGACATGGGGTCCAATACAGTGCATGAAACATGTTTTTCATCACGAAATATCCAATCTCAATTTCATTTAATTAATGATGTATGTTTATCTGGAAGTTGTCAGTTGCTTGAGGACAATAAGCATGCACATATTGATATTTGTGACTACCCCCCCCCCCCCGCCTCAATACATAGTTCATGTTATTGATCCACTTACCATGTACAATTTATATATTTAAAAATATGCTGAAATTAAGAAATACCCGGGAGCTGGATATGGAAATATTTCTCTTCATTGAATGAGTCGGTTGAACTCTGTGTGAACTATATGTATAATCAAAGTACTGAAAGTGGAAACTGGTGGTTTTTTTTAGCTCACATGTCACAAAGTGACAAAGTGAGCTATTAGGATCACTCTCCGTCCGGCGTCGTGCGTCGTCAAACTTTACGTTGTGACCACACTAGGGGCCACATTTTTAGCTCAATTTTAGCAAAACTGGGTCAGAACGTTAATATCAACAAAATCTCGGACGAGTTCGATATTGGGCCATTTTGGGTAAAAAACTAGGTCACCAGGGCCAAATAAGGGAAAACCTTGTGAACACTTTAGAAATCACTGTTTTGACTGGATCTTCATGAAACTTTGTCAGAATGTTTATTTTAATAATATGTAGGTCAAGTTTGATAATGGGTCATTTCTGTTGTAAAACTAGGTCTCTAGGGCAAATTGCTGGAAAACCTTGTGAACACTCTAGAAGTCACTGTTTTCATTGGATGACCATGAAACTTTGTCAGAATGTTTGTCTTCATAATATCTTGGACGAGTTCGAACATGGGTCATCTTGGGTCAAAAACTAGGTCGCTAGGTCAAATCTTATGAAAAACCATGTTAACACTAGATTTCACAGTTATTATTGGATCTTCACCAAACTTTGTCAAATCGTTTGTTTTAATGATATAACGGCCAAGTATAAATATGGGTCATCTGGGGTCAATAACTAGGTCACCAGGTCAAATCTTAGGAAAACTTTGTTAACACTGTAGATGTCACAGTTTTAATTGGATCTTCACCAAACCTTGTCAAAATGTTTGCCTCAATGATATGTGGGTCAAAGTTTAACATTGGTCAGCCGGGGTCAAAAACTGGGTCACCAGGTCAAATCTTAGGTAAAAATCTTGTAAAAGCTCTAAATGTCATGTTTTGATTGGATCTTGGCCAAACCTTGTCAGATTGTTTGTCTTAATGACATTAAGGACAAGTTCAAATATGGGTCACCTAGGGTAAAAAAACCAGGTCACAAGGTCAAATCTTAGGAAAACCTTATTAACACTGTAGATGTCAAATTTTGATCGTATATTCACCAAACCTAGTCAGAATGTTTGTCTTAATGATATGTAAGACAAATTCCAACATAGGTCGTCTGGGGTCAAAAACTAGGTCACCGGTTCAAAACAATGTTTTAATGAGTGAACAGTGATTGTCATGTGAGCGATATAGGGCCATCTTGGCCCTCTTGTTTTTGTTAGTTTATATCCAGTATTACGCCCCTTTTCAACAGTCAGGGTCATATGAGGCGGACAGTTCCCCTAACCATCGTTCCTGTGTAATTCCCATCCTCCTTAAGCAACTGCCTACTTTCTTACATAAAGAGACATGGTCGGTAGCGTGACTCGAAATCACGACACTCTTATCAGTAAGAGGTTACAGTGATATGAGGTCAGAGAAATTAACCACACGACCACGGACGAGGGTCTAGTGGAAACTAACTAACATGGACTTGCACGGCTACATGAAACGGGAGCTACATTTTTAGTTTTAACAATTGCATGGCGAATGTTGATAAATGTATTCCGCATAAAATCATTTACGGCTATGGAAGGTTTCAGGTATTATCGTTCAGTTTCCAAAAATCTGTGCAATGATAATGAATTTACAATCCAGTGTCATCGGAAGGTACATGAACCACAGATAAGTGTACTACACGCAGATCTTTGTCTGCTTAGAAGTGGTAAATTTATATATTTTTAACAAAGACGAAATGTAAAACAAAACGAGTCTACGTATATTACGTACATGTCAGAGCTTTAGGAACCAGGGGAGCTTACCCCACCCCCCCCCCACCCCGCTAATAATTTTTAGTTGTAATGGTAATTAAGATTTGTGTTTTCATGTATTTAATCACGTGTCCCCTGAGTTCTGATTACCTTGATCACGTTGAACTGTGTTTTAGTGTGATGCAGCTTTCGATTTCAATTTGTCCTACACAACACACCCAAAATGGAAGAAACTTGGAACAAAATAAACTACAATGTATGATGAATGTATATAATGCTGATAGTTATGCAGTTGATAAAATGTTTTCTGATATTGTAGGATCGATTGCCCCCCCCCCCTTTTTAAGCCCATTATTATCAAATTAAACAGTAAATATAACATCAAGTGGTTTTATCTTATTTAAATTAAATATAATTACCTGGTGATATATAACACAGAACAGAACATGTAAAGAAAAAAACACTTGACGGCATTTTTTCCCTGGGGCCATCATAATATCATGTGTCAATTTTACGACAGGAAATTCTGAAATTACTGACACATTTTTTGGTGTCATATTGTTGCCCTTCTTTTGTCGTATTTTCGCTTTGTCGCCCCTTCACGTATTGTGGAAATACGAGATGGCGTAAATCAGCCACCATAGTGATGGGGCATGTATAAGTCGTTATAAAGAAACGAAGAGGTTATTGATTTGTAATTTTTTATTATGGTGCAGAGAGACATGAGGTCCCCATCAGAATTATGCCAGAAATGGATACAAGAAAACTATTAACTGACTGCATGGTATATATTATTGAAAATAATGTATTTTAAACTCATAGAAAGTATGTTGATAGACGTTAAAACTAAAACAATGCATTTTGAAAACAAGCTTAATTGTCATTTTGAAAGAAAATCCTATCCAATGGAAATTGTATATGTAGAACCTTATACCATTTAGATGAGGTGGACAATCACTTAACAATGTACACATCTCTATTGTTCATTTCCTGGCCCTTTAATCTTTCTACAAGCACAGTGCTCTCCAACACGGATACATGTGTACCCGTTGTCACATCTTCTATTTTTCTTGTTGTACATACCGAGGTCGACACATTTTTTAAACCCTCTCTGTCTGCTTCGGTAATAGACCGTTTCAAAACCACATTTCTGACATGTTACATCGCTTGATAGAAAGCAGATGAGGAGGAGAAAAATAATGATTTGATTCATTTTCTCTTTCTTGCTAACCTAGACAAGAAATTCATAGAATATTAATTATTGATACTAAAATTCATCGTATATATAGTGTATATGACTCACATTAAGAAAAACGACATATTTTCGAATATACAATCAAACCTGTGAACAAAGTCCTCCGCTGGGAGAGACATGGTGTGGCCTTTATTGAAAGGTGGACTTTATTCGGAGGTCAATTTGTTCTTAATAATCAATGACTGATTTTGAAAGAATATTATGTGAACTTTATTCAAAGGATAGCCTTTATTTTGAGGTGGCCGGTGACACAGGCTTGACTGTATTTGATTATATTTTATATACATAACATAACATATAGTTTATTGGCATGAAATACTTACACAGTAAATATAGCCAAACAAACAAAATTAACAAGGTAAGTCACAAGTGGTGAAAATATATACGTAATTTGTTTTAGAACAAGATTGCACAATATAGCTTCTCTCGATAAATTTCATGTCTACCACTTATCACGTGACCTTTATATATATACATATACATTGTACATGTAGTATATAATTATTTGAATTCGAACTATAAAGGTTGACCTATGCGGTGACCAAAGGTGGGTCTTTATTTTGAAGGCCATATTGTAAATAAGTTTTATACTTTATATGTTACCTTCAAGAAATAAAGATTTTATTATTATTATTATTATTTATTTAATTATTTTACGGATAGGTATACATTACAGTGGTTACTGTTACTGTATAGTTTTTTTCTGCCATTTTGCAGAACTCGTACTGCGTGACGTCCATTCCCTTTAAACAGATCATATTTATTCCACAATCGACAATGTAGTTCAGATTTACATATTTTTCCAAAATTCGACTTGGTTGGTCAGATTTAATTTTTTCATAATTCTACTTTTCGACTCAGACGTACAATTTCTTGACAAAATTAGACTCGATGGTTCGGACATATTTTATGTAGTTCTACTTGGTCATTTTATGCATTTTTATCAAACGAAATTTGAACTAAATCTATATTGCATGCTAAAATATATCTGTTAGCTCATGTTGGGAGTGATTATAAATTAAAAGCTTAACAAATGAATTTAAAAGAATTACAAATGAATGGCATTTGATAAAGTAAATATATTTTCACTAATATCAACCATCATAAAAAATGTATGCACGTACCTTGTAAATAGACGATACTCTTATAACAGGTTACACTATTATCAAAACGTCGTTACCCAATCTTTGCACTTCGAGGGAAAGTTTAAACTGTGATGCGTATTTGTCAAATCTTAAATACTTGTTAGTTAAGTGTTTGTCGGTTATGGTGCACACAGGATCCGTGTTGAACAAGTTAAAATTCAGTGTTTCAGGATATGTTACTTGATTAATTGATTATTTGCAGCTATATTGGTTATTAGTCTCCTACCAAAACGTAGCTACTCGATGTTATTAATAGATTTTCCGGCTGAGTCTGGCAGTAAATTGGGCCTTGATACATACTGGATGGACCAGACCAGATGTAAGTGAATAATTTGTTCCAAATTATGGAACTAAGAAATCCACATACCACAAACATTGTTTGGCTTGTTGCTCAATGTAATTGAGAAAGAATGACAACAATTATTGGGAAGCATTTTTGTGAGAAATAATCAGTGGTTATGATCTCTGACTTGTAATCACTAGCCCCTTATCATTGTCAGTTCGAATCCCACCCGGGACCTCCTTGTAATCTTCACATATGTGGAAGCTGTCCATTAAGCTTACGGCAAGTCGGTGGCCATGGTTCTACCCTTACAAGTGAATGCTAAGGGGTCTTCCTACAGTAACGGTGTACACTCGCCCAAATGAACCTTGTTGTGTGTGTGTTACATTTAACACCAGAATTGACTACTATTTCATTTCTATGGCCAACTCTTTGACCTATGTAGTTCAACTCTACGTGTCGCTACCCTGTAGGAACACAGTTTAATGTTTACCTGAGGTTATACAATGTTAACAAAATTAATGTTTACTTCGAATGTTAAGATGGAAATTTGCACGTTTAAGTCTAAATCAAAATCTAATCAAGTCCTTAATGAACTAACATATCTTATATAAATGTAAATTGTATTCTTATACTGAAATACCTTGATAAGAAGATTTCTTTTACATTGGTCTTATCATTAATACAGTCTCTTTACAGAAGGTATTTAAGACCAGACTGCAATAAGTGGACGTTTTAAGTGAAACTACAGCTTTTAGAAGCGAAGCCTTTATATAGCTTTACACTACTTTTTCTACTTACAATTAGGTGACGCCCATACATCCGCGTTGAAAGAAAAAACACGACAGCATTCACACGATGCAAGATAATTTATCAAGAAATTATACATGAATTAATTTTAAACAATTTTATTTAATTTGAACAAAATCAGTAATAGTTTTCATGTTTTAAAATGTGTCACTGTCAAAACATTTATATTTATATGTGTACATTTGAACTTTAAATACGCAAATAATTATCACACATCAATACATGTTACTTCATCCCTTTTGTCTTTTGTTACTCGATAGCTGCTGAATCTAAATATGGCCCCCGACTAGAAGCACATCTACACGATCTGCCGACTGAATGGCACGAATTAGGCCAAGAACAACTGGCTCTTCCGTTGTAATAGCGACCTGTATCCACGCATCTCCAAATATAGAAAGGTGGAAGTACTTCAAATCGCCCCCACGCGCATCGTGCATACGCAACACTGGTTGCTAAGCAACACAAAATGATGAACACACAAACGAACTGACGCATGTTTCTTCTGTTGATATCCTGCAACAAACATAAATATTAAGATAAACGGAACACGTAAACTGGCCTAAAAACTGGCATTTCGATAATGAAAAAGCAACATTGCCGGTACGGAACTCTGTGTGCACGTTAACATGTTGTAGGCTGCACAGCATAAACAGAATGTCATTGTCTTGATATACAATAATTTTAATCGCCCGAATTTGTCTCTTAACTCTTGATAAGTTATGAAAAAAATGGTTTCCTTTTAAATTCAAAGTAGGGGAGGTTTATTTTATAGTAATAAGTCAACATTTTTTTTATATTCAGTTGATATATTTTTTCTTTATCAAATTATACTTTGTTACAAACACAATATTCCGCCATGTAAATAAACTACTCCGTTATTTTATCTTTTTTTTTAGATCAGAATCCACGAATTTAACTTCCGCTCAAAATAGTCATACTGTGGAATCATTAATTTTCGTTGGGGATTTAATTTCGTGGATTTCGTGGTTCGATCATCCACGAAATCAAATCCCCACGAATTCAAATGCGGAGATAAGGCATTTCTTTTCAAAAATCAAAATCCACGAATTTATGTCCCCACGAAATAGCCATTTTAGTAAAAACCACGAAAATTGAACCCAACGAAAATGAATGATTCCACAGTATTTAGTTTTAATCACGGAAATTAAGCAGAACGAAAATAAACAAAACCACAGTGTTTTTTAAAATAAAAGTTTAAGTTTATACAACATACGATGAGATAATCATCGTTTTTCCAGAACATTAGTAAGAAAGTAAATATATTATGTAAAACGTACCTTTGAACTTAATAGTCCTGAACTAGGCTGAGTCAGTGGTGTGCTAAGCTTATTTCAGTTTTAAAAGTAGTGAAGGTGAAGGGAAATGCACTATATAAAACATAAGTCAATGACGCAATGATTTTTTTATCAGTTAGAACATACAGCGGAAGATCCGTGAATTAATTACCACTTCATATCAGGATACATCCATCCATCACTTTGAAGGCATGAAGTCAGTTCGAGTATTTGACTTCACGAGATACGCGGCACTGCCGATGCTAGCGATCAATGCAGACTTCCCACCCGCCCGGAATACTGTATTTGGATGGAGATTGATTTGGTGGTTTATCCGTTGTTTAATGGACCATTCGACAGCAATGGTAATGTCAGAGCTTCCCCAGAGAGAGTGAGAGAAGATACAGGAGAGCCGGACATTTATAGTCCTACTCTTTTCGACTAGATTTTCCTAGTTCTTCATCGTGCCCGGTGTAAAGCAGCAATACACGCATCACCCGTTTCCAGTAATTTTCTTCATACATTATACTTGGCTCGGTAATTGGGATTTGGTCACTGAAAAGCGTCCCTAAATATCGAAAGGAGAATCGGAGAGTCGTATCCCAACCTTTCGTTTAGTATTCCAGCACGTTAACACTATACCACCTCTCACCCTTTTATCTGAAGGACATCGGTAGCAGATAAGAGGACATTTCTTACTCAAAATAAATTAAAGAGAGCCTCAAGCCACATTGCCTCCCACAATAGGTGAAAATGAAACACCTAAGGTATGAATGGTACTCGTGAATATTAAGCTATATTCTAATACATAACACATAATTATGGGTGGCTTACTGTTTTGTTTCAAGGATATTTTCAAGGGCGCGTCAATTTTGCATATACTGTTCTTGAAAACAAAAAAACATTTTCTACTTCGTTTTCTTGTAGAATAATAGGTGAATGAAATCAATTTTCTATGTGGTTAGAATCGAAGCACTTAATATTTTCCGCATATTTTATCAGTAGTAAATAAATGTACAGGGAGGAGATCGACTCAGTCGTAACTACTCAGGCATTCGCGTCCCAGGAAGTACAGTAGAAACCCTCTAAACATGTCGGCTTTGGGACCAAGCCATTTGGCTGGTTTAGAGGGGAAGCCAGTTTAAAGAGTTTTTTTTCTGTCCGGTCAAAATGTGTAAAACAATTATTATGTTTGTATTGTTAAATTTACAGTACAAGCTCTCCAGAGCGGCCCTCTGCAGAGCTACAACCACTCTGTAACAACCCTTTCAAAGTTTCCCTGAGCTGACATTTACTATAAATTTAACCTCTGTAGAGGAACAACCTCTTTTTCAATTGCTTCGATATTATGACGCCTTGATTTAATGTTATCGATTACTCAGTCTTGCGAACAGGATTTTAAAGAAAAGTTTTCAATTGCATAGTTTCCGTTACCTCAAGATGTACGTGGTTTGATTGCAGCTGGTTCCGTCCGTGTTCTACTTACGAGGCAGATTCGTGTAAAGCCAACTCAATTGGTTTATATAGATTTATTCCGGATCATAATGGAGATCAGGGTTATGTTGGTGAGTTTGAGTGAAAAGCTGTGAGAAACACTGGGGACAATTAGGTTGCTATAGACGAATAACCGCGAAAAGGCGAAAAAAATCAATTAAATGAGACTGGTACTGTCCTATCAATTCTTCCCCTTTCGAAAACGAAAGATTTAACAAGTATACTAACATTCCTCCACGGTATATAAACAAAACTCGTTGACAATTGTCTAGTTTATAAGCAATACTTACCAGTAAATTAACAATACTCACTAGAGAAAAGAATCAACAATACTCACTAATAAACTAACCATACCAACTAGTAAACAAACAATACTCAGTAATAAATCAACAATGCTCACTAGTAAACAAACAATACTCAGTGATAAATCAACAATGCTCACTAGTAAACAAACAATACTCAGTGATAAATCAACAATATTCACTAGTATATAAACAATACTCAGTGATAAATCAACAATGCTCACTAGTAAACAAACAATACTCAGTGATAAATCAACAATGCTCACTAGTAAACAAACAATACTCAGTGATAAATCAACAATAGTCACTAGTATATAAACAATACTCAGTGATAAATCAACAATGCTCACTAGTAAACAAACAATACTCAGTGATAAATCAACAATGCTCACTAGTAAACAAACAATACTCAGTGATAAATCAACAATACTCACTAGTATATAAACAATACCAACTACTAAATAAAAAATACCAACTACTAAATCAACTATACCAACTAGTAAATAAACAATACCAACTAGTAAATAAACAATACTCACTAGTAAACAACAATACCAACTAGTAGACAAGCAATACCAGTAAGTTTACAGATCGCAAATATTGGCTGCAAAAGGTACATAAATAAGGCTGTCAAAATATTAACACTATACTTACTGGCTCGTGACTGCGAAATTAGTAAAAATAATGCGACTAGAATTAATCAGTGATTAAGTATTTCGACCTCAATTGAAAAACAAGAGTTGACTTTCATAAGACAATGGTGATTGTTTCAATTTGATCGATTGTAGTAAACAGGATTTGTAATTAAACTGCTTGATTATTTCCACTAGATGTCACCTATCTCTTTCCTGCAATTCACGGATGCTCCTTATTACATTAAGGGTTTGTTTTTCAAACATTGAGCTAACACACTGCGTAATGAATGATATCATCATTTCAACTATGATAACACCATTTAAAGTAACCATTTCAATATTACTTCGTACTGGTTTTCAACATGTCCTATACATTTAACTTTACACTATTACCACCCCTAAATACCAAAGCCAGTTGATGATATTTTGGTACCGAAGGTTGACTCATTATCGAGGTTTTTCTGTACTACAAAAACAACTAAATGTTCATGTGCATGCTTTTATTAAATACTAGAATATCATTATATTATCCAACAAATTCTGTTAATAGAAAGTTTTAGTAAAACTAATTGGTTTATTTTGGACTGACCCTTACTATTTTGGTATGTTTCTTTAATGCTTACACTAAGGTAAAGTTATAAGTTTGTTTTGGCTCGATCCTCACTATGTTTTATACTTTCCTCTAATGCTTACACATTAAAGTTCTTAGTTTAACTTGCATATAATTAGAAGAGTATATGATTGCAAATATTCCAACTGCCAACTGTTAGCTCGGCTTTAGCTGTAGTCTCCAAACGCTTGGCTATGAGGACCCCTACGACGGCGTGAGCATACACACGATTGACCAATCATTTGGCACGTACTGCCGGCTTTACATTTTCTTCCTCCAAATCTGTAGTTTTTGCCTGTGTAAACACACGCATAAAAGTTGATCCACGGTCTCCGCTTCGAGTGACTCAATTTCCATTCACATTGTCTGCGACAAGCCACTCCAACCATAAGACAAGAGAACAGGAGACAAAGACAGACGAATCTATTCATGTTTTCTGAGCTGTATACCTGAACGAAAACATCAATCATTTTTTTGAAATGCAAATTTCTATTCAATTCGTGCAGTTTGCAATCAACGTAACCCAATGTTGAAACAGTGTGAGATTGAATCCGAGCTGAAATGTCAATTTCCTGTTCTCAGTAAATCTGATTGATTACGATGCAACGGCTTTTTTACATTGGACTGTATAAAGCGCAAAAGAATATTTCAGACATTTATGATAGTATTTATAAACTTCTAAATATTACTTATGGTATACATACATTTCAGTAATTTACCGTAAGCAGTTGACAAAAGATCTTAAAATGTATCAATAAGATAAACATTGCAGATTGACAAGCATAATCGGGTAGCCAGATTATTTAGTTAACTACTGTCTACGACAAGCCATGTCAATGGAACAGGCCCCAAGTATTTACAGCCACCACATACGAGTAAGTCATGAACAACAACCAAACGCGATCTAATGATGTAATACTGTGGAATCATTAATTTTCGTTGGGAATTTAAATTCGTAGATTTCGTTGGTCGGCTCATCCACTAAATCAAATCCCCACGAATTAAAATGCAGAGAAAGGGAATTGTTTTTCAAAAATTAAAATCCACGAATTTATGTCCCCATGAAATAGCTATTTTAGTAAAAACCACGAAAATTGAGCCCGACGAAAATAAATGAAACTACAGTAGTTGCCTTCGAGGCCGAGTGGTTATGGTTTCAGACAAGACATAGCAAGCTCCTTACAGGTGGGAGTTCCCATCCAAGACCAGACCATAAAAATCGCATAATCAGGAAGCTGTCCAGTAAGTTTACGGAAGGCCTGTGGTTTTACCTAGACCTTGGGTCGTCCTCCACCGTTAACACTGGATAGTCGATGACCAAATAACACTGGCTGTTGCCATGGTACGTTCGACGTTAAGTCCTAATGAACAAGTTGACGACAGAGTCGCGTATACATGTTTAATATTTTTAACATTTATGTAGTTTAATTCATCTAAACTAAGATCTGACCACAAAGTCTAATCTCGATTTTCAGGATATTTATAATAATGTGCTAATATATGAACTTAATTGATATTTTATTCACTATGTTACATTTGTATTTCCGTATTGAAATAAAATAAATAAATAACCGAATATAGATAAGTACATACTGTTAATCAAAATCCAACGATGTTGTTAACAAACTGAAGAAGCTTCTTGCTTGAGCATTTAATAGAAATGGTAAATGTATGTACTGTATATACTAACAATCTTTTGTCATTGACGCCATGCAAGATGAACAGGTCTTCCAAGATAGTAAGATATGATTAATTATAGGGATTAAAACGGATACGCATTAATTACTTTTGTTATGATAGCATTCATGCGATATAGATCTCATAAAACCCCGAGATAACGCTCAATATATAACTTCCCATACTGCTTGCGGATTATATTGCTTCCGATCGTATATTGATATCACCCGCTGCAGATTGAAAACATTTTCTAAATAATCTTTAGTATCACAGTAACCTCCCTTTGAAATAAAGTTAGTCATTTGATCGAATGTCACACTTCAACCCATATTCAACAACGTTACATTAACTGCATACCGTATCGATCAGTCTTATTTACGATAATATGTTGATTAATGACCCATTCGACATCCATGGTCATTTCAGAGCTGCCCCAGAGAGAGAGAGAGAGAGAGAGAGAGAGAGAGAGTGAGAGAGGGAGGGAGGGAGGAAGGGAGAGAGATGGGGGGAGATGGAGAGGGACGGAGAGAGAGACAGAGATAGATAGAGAGGGAGAGAAAGAGCGAGGGATAGAGGGAGAGAGAAAGGGAGCGAGAGAGGGATTTGAAACTACGATCTAATGTTTAGTGGTCCAGGGCGTTAATACTAGACCACCAATCAACCCACCATATCAATCTATCTTGGAGATCTAAATGTACATTGAATCTATTACTGCTCTCAATCTCTGTGACCTTCGTAAACACATTTGACTGAACTGTTAAACTTGTGTACAAAGTCCACATTTGGGAGAACATTAGAAGTTCTTAATTGGTAATAGTCTTTGTATTGCTCAGGGTTTAAAATACAGTGCAACCTCCCGACGGCAGTCACCAATGGGAAGGACAAAAATGGCTGATGTAAGGGTGTGGCTGTTGTTGAGATATCTGTAGTGAATTTACTATAAAACCTCAACAAAAGTTGCTAGTATACTGATTGTAACATGGAGGTGACAGTTGTTCAGAGGTGACAGTTCATTGAGGTTGCACTGTATACCGCGATTCGTAGTGGAAATAAACTAATGTTGTCGCCACAATACAGAAGTTATCGTGAACACATGATTGAATTAAATAGTATTTATAATTATCAAACACTGATAGACAAACAAGATTAACTATTCGCTGAACAAGTTTATCTTCGCTTGATTCATCAGACACAGAAATAGAACATTACTATGTACATCGAGAGGCTGGCGATGCTGGTAAGTCATTGTTTACGGCGAACGAAACCAGTCCTGAAATTAACAGAAACAACAGTAAAATCCCCGAATACCGCACTCCCTGAAAACAAGAAACTTCTGAAACTAGGAGGATTTTCTAAGTCCCGTAATTCTTGTTGATCACACTCTCTGATATAATAGAGTATGAAACATAAGTATAGTATCGTTTCCTTAAGTACAGAGTTAACATTGCATACGGAGATCAACATACTGAAGCTGGAATAATTGCCCAATGACACAGGTTGTTTGCCAAGGGAAAATTGCTTGCCTGGTTGAAAAAAAAACGTGTAACATATTGTATATCAATAACTTTAAAGTCCCATAAGCTTATAAATGTATTGGTGTTAATAGTTTCTGTTTGTTCTATAGCAGAGGAATCCGGTGTGTTTTCCTCCCGTGCATACTTTATAGCAAGAAAAAATGTTTCCGTTACTACTATCGTATTTTTTTCAATATCATTGAAATAAATACTATTTATAGAACACCTGAGTTTGCCCGCAGTCATGCTATGCACACGTAGTATTTAGTGACGTCACGCGCTCTACATATTTCAAGTTTACAAAGAAAATCACAGTGAAATGAGTGTTTTCAGACGAAAAAGGGCTTGTTTCGTCGATAATAATTATCTTGGGATATTAATATCAACAATAAAATGTTTTTGCGTATTTATTTCTACAGCAAAAAGCTAATGGGGCTTTAATATAATACGCCGAAAAAAATTGGTCATACCCGCTAAACAGGATTGGAATCCAGAATTGTAATCACAAGCGACTTCGTTCTTAACATAATCACTTCTGCTGTCTTGGTAATTATCGCCTTGATCTGGTCCTCCCACCAAACCACCTTTCAGTAAATTTGGATTTGCAGCGCCGGAGTTAGCATCGCACCAGTTTGTATTTGTAGGACAAGAGCTATGGGAAAATAAAGAAATAATCAAAAATGGATGCCATAAATCCGTCTTAAAGGGGCATACCCTACAATTTGGTGCATCTAGAATCAAGGCAAAGTGATGATAAATTAGAAGCTTGTAAAGAAAAAAGCCGACGAAGAAAGTTTCAGCCAAAAATTCATCCAATTAAAAATAAAATCACAAAAAAATATTAGTTTCCATAAAAGATCGGAAACTCTTTGGAATTTGTTGTACAATTTTTGGGTGGAAGTGATTTATTATTAATAGCTATGATTTTTGCGGCTAGTACCTAAACTAGTCATTTTATGACCCAAGTTCTTCTTGCAATTTTCCATTATACATTGTTTTACATATACATCTAACACATTTGTACACTTTCACAGAATGTTTGTCAGTTGTAGGGTATGCCCCTTTAATGTACTTATCGACAAGGAAATCCAGTTTATTCATGAAGTAAATGACTCTAAAATGATAGGAATTGAAGTTTAATTACCTTCCACGATGATGTGGATGAGTTGGATAATAATTTCCGTAACCGATTTCATAACTGATATGAAGCTTATTGTCTCCAAGAAGATAATTCATTTGTGTCTGTGCCCACTTTAAATAAGCATCTTTCTGGATACCCAATTTCGCAGCCATTGCGGCAACAAATCCCACGTTTCCTGAAAATAGAAACATAAGTTTATAAACAGTTGGGCGACTGACCTAAGTATGTGTGCTGTGCTAACCCAGCTATCCGCATGCAACAGATAACTTCTCCACAGCGGTAGGGGAGTATGAGCTTAGCTTGTGTCCAATTAAAAAATCACAGAGAACAATAATTGTGCCGCGTCCTATATATGAAACGCACAAAACCGACGCCCATATACCTAATGCTCAACCTGTAGAGAACAGTGGGCGGACGAATACTAAGATATTGGAAATTTTCTTGTTTGCATTCACGCATGGATAATACATTTATATCAATTCGTTAAACTCTGCAACATCTTACATACCACTACACGATATTCAGTCTGGCAAAAAATGAATTTCGGAATTCTTCCATAAAAACATTCTTAATGGCTAAACTATTGTTAATTCAAAAACATGCTAGCTTTTTCAGAGATGCGGCCAAATTAGGCCGATTTAAAAAAAATATCAAACTTTGCTTTGACATTACATAAGGAGGTAACGCAACTTAGTAAGACATATTTTAAGAAATTCTAATTTAAATCGTGTGGATTTGTAACCTAATTGTGGTATCAGCAACATCCTGCAGCTTTAAGCAAACTACATACATGTATCAAAATGCATAAGTCGCTCAAAACCGAACAAAAACTTACCAGCATGTCTGTTAGGTCCCCACTGATCTCTCCAAGCAAGTCCACATGGTGTTTGCGGAACATTTCCACCGGGCATGAACGAACCAACAAGTCCTTCAATATCGGTCTTGTAGCGGCCGTCTTTTGTGATACCGTACAATAATAACTGCAAAACAAAAATATTGGCAATCTGTAATATCCTATGGAAAGACGACAAACCGGAATTCTTTGTTTTGACTCCATTTTTTGTATGTTTCTGTGTTGCGTAGGTTTTGGGTTGGCGGGTTATAGGGAAGGCAACATTTTGAGGAAGGTTGATTATTTGCATGTTTTTTTCTTTAAGAATCATGTTCTTCTCTGTATTCATCACACAATTTTATTAGACGTTCTTAAAATAACTAACAATATACAAAACTAGAGCCCACTACCGTATTGTATTCCACATGGACATGTACGTGTTTACTCTAGTACCAGGAACATCAATTTGAACCCAAACCTGTCCCACTTTGATATTTCCGAAGCTAATAAACTAATAGTGTTCTTTGTTGACATCCTACTTGGGATGTTACAAAAATAATATACTCTAACTCACAGCTGCCCCGGCATTAGCATCGTTCCAGTTGAAACTCCAAGCAGTTCCTGCTGGGTAAAAGCCCTTAGCTTCATCCAGGTAGTGTTGTTCATTTGTGGCGCGATATAACCACGCACCAGCTACCGCCATTTCGTCGGCCTCTCCTGTTGACCTTAATACAAGGTTAATGACTTCTATCAATTTAGCTCAAGTTAATATGTAGGTTAACATGGTATTCCAAAACATGTTAATGGATATCAAATAAAATATCTTGTAAGACTTTTTGTAGCCAAGCGAGGTCACTGTAATGAATATGTCGCTTCGACACTTCAAATGCGTTTACAATATTGTGGGTCTCGATTTATTGAAAATAATGGCATGTAGCAACGACGTTAATATTTCATTTCCTCAATAATTTGTTTTACACAACTTTGTGGAAGCAGTGTTGTTATGTATTACATATAAAGTTTGTTGGTACAGTAATTCATTTTGGACACTAAGCCTTGCACAAAGTTATGAACAGGAATAATCATTGGCAACCTTAATTTCAAATCATAGCTTGAATACCTTGAATGAAGTCATTGGGGGCGATCAAAGAAATAAACTGAAGTAATAAAATACAATATGGGTATTCTCACCCGTAGAAATCCTTTGCTTGGGTGATACAGTCCGTGTATTTACCACGATTGTTTTTAGCAAATTCATACAAACTTTTTGAGGCTCCCAGCAATTTATCAGCGAATCCTTGATCTGAAAATAAGAGACATGACAAAGCCTTTAAACCATTAGCGTTTCATGAATAAAGACTGACTTTGTTATAAGATACAATGTACTGCATGGAACTATCTTGTTTTCAAAAACAAATGATTACTAAGGCGTGCAGTAAATGTTTGTAACTGGTTACCTGTCTATTAAAAGTAGGATACAAAAATGTAGTTAAATAGGGATGTTTTCCTCAAGTGTCGCGGGAAAAATTATGGTAGGTGGGAAACAAAAACAAGCAATTATGATTTAGGCTGAACACGTGCTTTTGTTTTTATACTTTTCACTCGTACGTATAAGATTAAATTTTAATATATTCAAACGGTTTTAGATGAATATACAAAATGTTTTAAAAATTCATTCTTCCAAAATTATCATTTTTTTGGTTTGGTTACCTCCGCACATGTCCTTGAACACCAAATAACCAGCAGCCATAGCACCAGCAGTATCGCCAGCAACATCACTTCCATGGCAGGATGTGGTCACTTTGTATGCAGGGCGACCCATATTCATATTTTCTGGTCTTCCCCAGTACCCATGATCGGCATATCCGTCACCAACCTACATCAATTGCAATCGTTAAGTATAATTCAATTCCTACTTTCAGAAATATGCTTAGAGCCACCATAGAATACCCACGAATCTTCTGTGTAGCACGTCGATAAAGTCAAGATATGGCTAACTAAGGACGTACATGTAGTTATGATGTACAATGATGTGTTCATTGGGCTTGGGTTTTCCATGATTATTTTAAAACCCGCGAAAATTTCTATTACAAAGAACCCAAAGCAAACATTCATGTTTTATTCGAATGATGACAAAAAAGACTTGTTTCGCTTTCTCCTTCTGGACTGACAGTAAGGTTTACCTGCACATACAGCGTCTGTTGGCTTGGAATCCAAATCTTGAGGAAGTATTCAAGTGGTGTACGTATCATATCGCATGCCATCTGTGTTTGTCCTGCTCCGTCGTAACCGTCTCTAAAGTCCAGCATTCCATACAACAATACCCAGGCAGACCAAGCCATGGGTAAACCAAACTTCACATGATCACCAGCTGTAGAAGAATACCCAGTTGCAAAGCTAAGCAATGCGCTTTTTTTCGGGGGTGATAGAGATTATAATAATAGCTCGGTTGGTGGAGTGGTAGGATTTGAAATAAATACGTGTAAGTGATGTTGCCTCTATGGTAATGGTTCGATACTTAGTCGGTCTGTTGTATTGCAACATTGTTGTTAAGGCAAGTTTACGGTTCAGCCATTGTATGTGACTTTGGGCATTTGGGCATGATGTAATTACAATATAATCACTCAAACGACGCTTAAATATGAATTAAAGATTGTCAAACACAAAAATAAGCATTTCATAGTCACCAAATGATGAATATAATCTTATGTTCAACTTGATATTTTTTTTTTAACTTACTATTTTTACTATATATTATTAAATAATATATCCACTAATACATGTGACTCATGAAATTATTTAGACAGTTCGTCCGTACAGAAATCCGATGTTTTTTCCAATTCACTCTACCATGTAACAGTGTTTCCGCATATGCGTCGTGATCAGTTACTTTTCTTAAAATTCAATTGGGATAATAATAACAAACAAATAAGCCGTTACCCACCATATCCTACCCCTGCGTCGGTTCCGTTTTATATCTATGGAGTACATAAACTCTGTACTTACCATCATACCATCCTCCGCTAAGGTCATGGCCATCAGCGCCGTCGTTCACAGCCGAATCCCCACGCCATGGGATAGGATTGTTTGCAGGAAGTCTGCCAGAACGTTGGGCATCAAAGAAAAGTATAGACAACTCGAGGGCTTTCTTGTAATCCTTTCTCATGGGCGACTCTGTAAAAGCACATCTTTGGGAATATTTTCAACTTTGCCAAATGTTTTAGGTATATAATTCGAGGGTTCAGCGCAACACTGTCGTAACTCATATTGAAATAAGAACAAGTTACGACAGTGTTGCACTGAGCCCTCGTTGTGCATCTCGGTATTATTTAGGGGAACCCTCATCTCTATCATTATTTTGCAAACCCAAATAATTTAGCATTTTGTGGCACTGACATCATGGTTATTATGCATAAAGTATAAACTCACGTTGTCAAGTAATTCTATTATTTTCGAATTCTGTCGCTTTGTCTTGTCTGATACTACAATTAGTACCTGTTTAACAGAATCTCCCAGTGCATTAAACATATACTGCGTGTAATCTGTAATTGGATTGCCTGATTATCTTACCTGGTCCTGTCGGTGTTTGGTGAGGACTTGCGGTATTTGGTGCAGCAGTTGAATTGCCACCAGAACCTGAAGTTGGGGCCGCTGTGAAAGTAGGGCCACTTGACGATCCTCCTGTAATACAATATATCAGTAAAATATTCGAACATTTTTACATTAAGATTCGTTCAAATATCACAAATATGTTCTTTTGCACTTTTATTCAGTCCACGGCAGGCTATATTGTAGACGTGTTCAACCGGTAAAAATCTGAAATTACTAAGTTTGTATGATAGCTATGGAAATGACAGCTACGTATTCAATGGCCCTTATTGGTAATTATGTAAGCACAATGGTTGCCACCCTGAAACAAAGTCTTATGACCATAAATATTATCTACTTAAGAATACAACTTACTAGATTAAGTTATCGTACAATGCAATATAAATTGCTTTTAAAAAGTTTCAATTCATTTTTTGTAAAACATATTGCTAGGTACATGAGAATAAATACGTACCTTCAACGTAAAGCATGGTGTATGGCACCTGATCACCGTTTTGTCGAGCAACAAAATGGACGGTTAAGGTATCACCGGCTGCAACATTCGCATATTCTGGAATTGCCGTCAGTATAAATTCTCTGCCACCATTGGTTTGACTCTCTACAGTGGCTCTCCAAACCTTCAAAAGCATTCAAACATTGTATATAGCTGTCTGTGTTATGTGTTATGTACATGGTTTTAATTATCAACGAATACTAGGTGATTGTTTCAAAGACACGTCTAACATCTTAGTTTTTTAAAACTTAAACATCTTGCTGCCCATTGTTCGCAGCTAAATAGTGTTATATCCTAAATTTTGTTTACAACGACGTTATAACTCGAAAAGCACTGTGCAATTACCTCAATTTTGTTTACTGGATGGTCAAAAACTAGATGTGCTTTCCAACCATGTGTCTCTCCATTTACCATGAAATCGGCTTCGAATCCACCGTTCCAAGAATTAAGGATATTGACATGAGTCAAACCATTGACGCAGCCCAACGCCCCTAACAGCAGAATATACCACATTGTCGCAACTAGAATAAAATAACTTACAGTATTCTATGAAATATGTGTTGAATCAACTCGGAGAAATGGAGAAATCATGACAGTTTAAACTTTGAAAATGAATTATAAACTATTTAATCATTACCTTGTCTTAAAAAGACGTACCTGTCAGCACAGTTTCACGAAGAAACTATGACATTTATGTCTGCAAAGATAAGTTTTATCTTGAAAAGTCACTATCATGTGTTCCTTTATCTCTTCTTTGGTCTAATTGTTTAGCTTAAGTCGTGGTACCACTAAATACGGCACTAACTTTAGCACGAATATTTCATCTAATGAATGTTCCATCTATAATGCTGTATGCTTGGTACTTCCCTTGAAAACTACTTATGTACTGGCCACAGCACACTCTTGTAGTGTTTTTGTCCATTAATTCCTTAGCAGTCAGCTAGTCATTCTATTGTTTTCATGTTTAGGTTTTCAGGTTTAGCATGTATTGTTTGAAGGTCATGTTATAATTTATGACATCACAATTATGCGGTAGTATATACACAAATGTACATGTAACCATTGACAATGTGATGGAGTCAACATCATCACTCAACGAGTATTAATATATTACTGTGGAATTAGTCCGCTACTATACAGATTAGTATTAATGCATAGACTTCATAACTTTAATTATATATTCATAATCTACTACAGATGGCAATCTTTATGAATCCATCACATTACCGATGGTGCCAGCACCATACCGACGGCTCAATAACATTTAAAAACAATGTATTTCGATTTAAACCGACCTCTGAGAACTATAGTTTGTGTTGAGGCAAAGGGGAGGTTGAGACAATGTTGCATGTACGATTAGGTGGGCCAGCACCAACTTCACGGAAAAGAAATCACACCAGATGTGTCTCCTCGTGAAAAAAAACAAGAGTTGATAATTGGTGGAAGTTGTTGTGGTCATTTTGTGGTGTTTATAGTCGAGATTGTGTGCTAAATGACAAAAAAAGCTCTACGCGGCATAGCGTTCATTGAGTTTTGAAAATAACAAGCATGTTCGTCAAAAACGGATATTTTTATAAAATATGATTACCTGTTTTGACTTTGTTTTGCTCGAGGGCTCTATAACGGACGTGTCGATGACTCATATTAAACAGATCACAAAAAAGTGAAAAGAGCCACCATTCAGCAGGGGTGTATATGCCTGGATTGAAAACGTCAGGTATTGCTGCTTATCTATATGTTTTAAGGATGGCTTAAGTGTGTCATGAGACTCGTCAACAGAGATAACACTTGCACCTCAAGATGTGAACTTGACATATACAGTTTAAGTACTTGGTTTAATCAGTACAGGTCGCTTTCAGTCCATTGTATACATAATTATATAACTTACTGAGGTTGATTTCTAGTACGTTAACCTCAGTTCACTCACCTTTTAGATTGTAGTGTTTTCAATAATCAAATTTTAGGCACAGGACAAAAATACAGTAAAATCCTATTAATGACCATTTCGAAATTAAGAACAACACAATTAGAAGACTACTTTATAATCAAGAACAACCCATTTGACGAACACTTTGAAATTAAGTGTAAATCATTTGATGAGCACTTTAAAATTAAGAACAACTTAATCTGAAGACCACTTTAAAATATAAGACCAACTCAATTTCAAGACTTCTGCTTAAAGCCCCATTAGCTTTTTGCTGTACAAAAATATATGCCAAAAACATTTGATTGCTGATATTATCCCAAGATAATTATTACCGTCGAAACAAGCCCTTTTTCGTCTGAAAACACTCATTTCACTGTGGTTTTTGCGTTTGTAAACTTGAAATATGTAGAGCGCGTGACGTCACTTTACTACGTGTGCATAGCATGACTGCAGGAAAACTCAGGTGTTCTATAAATAGTATTTTTTTCAATGATATTGAAAAAAGTACGATAGTAGTTTCGGAAACATTTTTTCTTGCTATGAAGTATGCACGGGAGAAAAACATACCGGATTCCTCTGTTATAGAACCTATTAAGACCAATACATTTATAAGCTTATGGGACTTTAAGTACTTCCTCTATATTCTGATTATGCGACAGACATCTTCAGTATCAGGACCGATTGCATATTATGTGATACTACAGTTTTTCTAGACGAATTATACTTACGAGTATTTGTTTATTATAGCTGTTTGCGAGTAATTACTGTATTGTCTATTACTAGTTTGGCTAATCCTGGCCATTTGATTGGCTAATGGTGATTTCGGTCATTTTTGATTGGTCAAGCATTGTACTGGCTATTCGTCGCGTTACCTGTCATGTTTGACTGAATCTGTTCGTCTGCTCTGTTGTTGAAACGTAAGTAAGTAATGTAGGCATCGTTCTATGATGTTAACGTGGCATAATATCGGAAACATCATTAGGTGTAAGTTTAATGTGGTTGTATCATATCAGACTATGATGGATTTGGTAGTATTTAGGGTGTACTTTATTCCATTGAAGATGGTATGGTAGTACCATGTACATGTGAACTATATTCATGAATGTATTCTTTTGTCAAATACTCATGATATGTGTATTATATATAACTTTTAAATATGTTATACTCTCCATAATGGAGGAATGAATTAAGTAGACGATCAATATCCTTTATGAGAAAAGCAACTTCATGCAAAATAATTAAACCAATGCTTCTTGTAATTCGTCCAACTATAACGTTTTGTTATAGTTGTTCTTGTTACATAGTGGGTGTGGCATTTTATGTGATACAATAGTTTGTAGAAAGTGAGTGTTATGTCATGTGATACTACTGTTTTACATAGTGGGTGTTGCGTATTCTGTATCAATACAGGTAGTAATTCGTAGGCGTGGCATATCAGCAAGTAACAGTAGGATTAACTGAGAGTTAAATACATGTACACAACAATAAACTTCGATAACAATGTTTTATTACTGACTCATCGAACATATAGATGTAAGGGTCTCACAACACTACTTAAGTCAGATGATATTCAAACAGTTCAGTTCAGTGTATTCACTAAATCAGCAAATACATGCCAAAGGTGAAAGTAACAAACATAATGTGCAAATATAACATTACATTATGGCAACACGTAGCTTGATACAAATAAAAGATACATGTCACGATACTAAGTTGCAGGTCTAATCTGTCCAATACAAATAAAAGATACATGTCACGATACTAAGTTGCAGGTCTAATATGTCCAATACAAATAAAAGATACATGTCACGATACTAAGTTGCAGGTCTAATCTGTCCAATACAAATAAAAGATACATGTCACGATACTAAGTTGCAGGTCTAATATGTCCAATACAAATAAAAGATACATGTCACGATACTAAGTTGCAGGTCTAATATGTCCAATACAAACAAAAGATACATGTCACGATACTAAGTTGCAGGTCTAATCTGTCCAATACAAATAAAAGATACATGTCACGATACTAAGTTGCAGGTCTAATATGTCCAATACAAACAAAAGATACATGTCACGATACTAAGTTGCAGGTCTAATATGTACAATACAAACGAAAGATACATGTCACGATACTAAGTTGCAGGTCTAATATGTCCAATACAAACAAAAGATACATGTCACGATACTAAGTTGCAGGTCTAATCTGTCCAATACAAACAAAAGATACATGTCACGATACTAAGTTGCAGGTCTAATCTGTCCAATACAAACAAAAGAAAGAAATGTAAATGGTCTGCAGGATAAAGGAAACGTTTCAATTGTCGACCATTCACTGACTTGTAAACATGTATTTGTATAAATTATGCATGATTGAGGCTCACAGGGAAGACTGGGCTTGCCCAACTGTTATTATTATTGTAATATTATTATATACTTTCAGACTAACTTAATGCGTTGTCAAGGTGTTAGTCTATTTGCGCTCAGCATTTTGTCATGCAACAACCTTTGGAATTAGCTATTGTATTTTTCTTCATGGAGAAATCGAGATACTAGATACTGATCGTTTACGTTAACGAGAAGAAGAAACATATGTTGCCCACTTAACGCTACGTATCGTTTTTTGTGTTTTCACATTTATACCTAAGGACATGTAAAAAAATTATTCACTTCACGTACACACTATTTTTGAAAATCTGAAAACAATAATGACGGAAAAAATCAGACAACATTTCAGTTTTAACACGTTTTGAACGTGACACATATATATTAGGACTATGTAATTATATATAGTTACATGCTGTGCGTCTTATTGAAACAGATCAGTACTGTGTAACTAATATATTGTGCGTCTTATTGAAACAGATCAGTACTATGTAACTAGCCGTGAATATTAACTGACGTACAGTGTCAATAATTCAGTATGACTTTACGCTGCTCAACTTTTACAATCCGTCACCTAGATTTTTAAATATTTTTAAAATGCAAGACGCAATAAAACAATTTAGGCAATCAATTACATGTATTAGATAACTTTCGTAAATTGATGTACTATTTTAGAATAAGTGAAGCTTACGATTACATTAAGTAATATTATACTCTTCATCTTGAAAGTATAACAAGAAATGTCTTTAAAAAGACAGTCGCGAAGTTTCTATGATGTTATTTACACTGTTCAAACCAATCTAAGTAGTACTTTATGAATTTCCTAAATTGCCGTTATAGTGAACAAATCGTTTGCACATGCTCCATTGATCTTACTGGAATTTTTCTTTTTATCAAGGAATTAATACATGTTGTAATATATACACATGTAACATATGTGTGTTTATAACTCATAAGTGTATGTCTTTATGCACAAAGAGTCATATCTAGACATACACATTGAAGTGAAGGGGCACATAGATAGAGTAGTGTTTGACCAAAGACATTCGAAAAAAAATGTTGAATTTTCGTTTCAGGGCACAGGTACTTGACACACACACAAAAATCTTATATGTTCATAGTGTCTATTATTATTATAGTTACTATGAACATATAAGATTTTTTTTTGTGTGTGTCAAGTACATGTGTTTCAGAGCAGCCATTTGAAGTGAATACGTATCGGTGATAAACTGCGTTCTAAGTTTGCGAATATGGGGATTTCCATTGTAATTTGCGGCACTATTACGCAAATTAATCCGTTCATAAATTGCTTCTATCAGGATCGAAAACGAGACACAAAAGAATGACTCGTGGTAGCGCTCGTAGTCCATTTAGGTCACGCATTACAATGTTAATGTTATGTCAGTTAAATCAATTACGAATTTAGTCATATTTAATGTATATTAATTCTACTGATATAAATGTTTGTCTAGAACGGTTTATAACTTTAATTCGACCACTGAAGAATACATTTTCGTACATTTTTGCTTTATTAATTCTACAAACACAAGAAGTACACATTAAACAACTGCTATAAGTTGGCGCGGCCTTAACTTTTCTACGCTTGTAGATTTCACCCAATGGAAGGAAGGGTTTCCTCTGAATCATCCAATAGAATGAGGAATTTCTTCTGAATGATTAATACGTCATGCCAAGAAATATAGGTCAAAAGTGAGATTAGACAACTTCACGAAAAAAATGATATTCCGAATTGAACATGTTGACCGATTATTAAACTTAAGCAGTGAATAGGTTATGATGACAAAAGTCAATTTACAAACTAGTTGTCAAAATCACAGACACTTGTTTAGAAAAAAATACCCCACCCACCACGGTCGTTCTTGCTATCAATACATATAAATAACCAATATGTATTAATAGCAAGAGCGGCTGTGGTGGGTGGGGTAATTTTTTCTAAACAAGTGTCTTTGGTCAAAATTTACTGTTATACAGCAAATCAAACATTATGTTTGTAAAGTCAACGAAGCTTTCTTTAATGCTTGATTACTCCTTGCATGCATAATGCTATCTCATGTTTGCATGTTAAATGAAGTTAACTGAAAAAGAAATTCGAAAGGCCTATCAGAGAATCAAACGTATGACCTTTTGTTTAGTAGTCCAGCGCCACCGATCACACCCATTGTATTAAGCATGACTTAATTAATACTAATTCATGTATACTCTGTCATTTAGATTGGTTCGTACATACATGCACTTAATAAATAGGGGAATATGTAAGTAGTATGAAGCAACTACCAGTAGGAAACTTGTGTGCCGTTTAAAACCAATTAGTGGAAAACGGCGATTGTGTCAATACAATGAACCAATTACTAAGAAACAAATAGTTATTATCTAACAATACTTGCCTTTTTATTCAATTGATCAAAATACGGTGTAATTATAGAATCGATAGAGTAGAAGTAGATGTACTTAGAGTAGTTGATTGTTATAAGTGTTTTGAATTGAAACCGTTCGATGCTTCCATTTCTATCACCGTGCAAGTGATAACAGTCATTATAAGTTTTTGACAGTCTGTCTAACACTTAAGTGTCCCATGTTTATAATGGCAATGTGTCAGCTCGTATTTTATTTATATGTGTGTGGTTAGAGGGTGTAAAGGGATATTTCTTCGGTAACTTAAGTTTTGTGTATGATTTTTCGTCTCAGACTTTTGAGTATATCCAAAACATTTAAAAATTACATGAGGGCTGCTTCAATCGGTAATCCATTTTAGAGAATACATGTACTCGGTAAGTTTGATCGCATTTTAATAGTACAAAAGTTAAGTTTGTTCTATCATCTGTTATTTTGAAGTCATGTCGTTCCCAATACATCATGATGGTATTTTAAAGAACACATTTCTGTTTATGTTATGGTCAGGTATTTGATGAAGGACATAATATGCATATCATTCGCTCCTGAGTTTTGTCATGTGCACGATTGTCATTTGCACGATCGTCATGTGCGCGACTGTCATTTGCGCGATCGTCATTTGCGCGATTGTTATGTGCGCGATTGCCATGTGCGTTATTGTCATGTGCTGTTTTCTAATGCACTATATTGGCATGGGTTTGATTGTCAAGTGATATATTGATATGTGCGATATTATTCCATGCGAGACAGTTATGCGCGAGAGTGTCACCTGCTCAAATGTCATGTGCAGTATAGTCATGTGTGAGATTATCACGTGGGGATATGATCACGTGTGAGATTATCGCGTGGGGATATGATCACGTGTGAGATTATCACGTGCGAGATTGGCATTTGTTTGTCATTCCATTGATAATGACAAAGAACTGCAAAAGTCTATAGGTAAAGAAAGACGTAAAATTAAGGTTTATAAAATGAGTGAAACATTATTACATTTCAGTGCAAGTAATATAGTCACTTACAACTACTGACGTCAAAGTATTATAGTAAATCAACAGCTCAATGTCTATTTTAACCTTGTTGCGTCGATATTTCCTACTTTTGGCGACGAAACTAAGAAGGCTATTATTTATGGTGATATGCGTATGGGGTAATGTATGAAATGCATTTTTTTAATTTTTTGTTTCATGTTCAGGGTACAATGTAAGGTATGCTAATAAGCCTTATTTCTCGACCTATCATACCGCAAAAAGATGCATAAAGTGAAACAACAGAAACGTATCCTTTTTCTACAGTTTGCCTTGATTCAGAAGATAACTTGTTATTTTATATCAATAAATGAGAGCTCATGTTTGACCGGTGTCCAGACGTTGCCCTAAATTCTTATTTCGGCTTTACTGCTCAATACGTAGAATTGCAAAACCAGACTGTGTATGAAAGTTCGTTGAAAAATAGGGATTTATATTTGCTCAATCTACACGTTTATTTGTAAACTACTATGAATTCGTTTATCTATTTATTTCGGTTTATCGCCGTTTTTTTAATAAACAATTCAGTTATATACGGCAGTCCGTATTCTTACCAGTACATTTGTGCCAACTTAACCTTCTTATCCTGTGACGACCGGGAAACCAGCGCACTAACCACTCGACCACGGCTGCGGCCTTAAAATTCCATGAATGATTCGGTTTAAATACATGCATATATTCATATAAATTATGTGTGGAAGTAATGCGCTTGTTTTATTAATGCTTATTACTTTTCAGCAATTACATATTTGTCAGAAAGAGGATTTTCAAAAATACAGAGTAAGTAGCAATAACTGAATTCGTAACAACTCGGTCTTTTCCGCTCATTCGGCATACATCGGCTGACTACGTCAAAGACGGAAGTACGGAAATGACCGAGGAGTTCCGAACGTCATATCACAATATTATGTACAAATGATGGTACTAAGAATATTGTCAATATTCGTAACTAATGTGACATCCCTAAATTCAGAAATGTAAATTACGGTAATCCACGCACAACAAGTTTAAACTAAAGGGATTTTGCACATACATTTTGACACAAAAAAGACAATATAATATAGTGTAAGGTGATTTTTGGGGGTCAACATTTATGTGCAGAATCCCTTTGATTTAAACCACGTATTTACTACTGAGAACGGTATTTAAGTGGAATAAATGAATTGAATTACAATGTATGTTATTTCATCAGAAAGAGAACCACTGGAACTCGATATTGTTATATATTATACTATTATACTTTCCTAAACAATGTCATATGGTGCACTACTACGTTTTCTCAAAACGCTTTAATTCAAACAACTTTCAGGAACGCAGCCTATTGCCAGTGTAGTTAAGGTCCTTAAAAGTTCTGCAATGAAAGACGAAGTTAAAGAAGCAGGTAAGTACGTACGGGTCAAGAAACAAATGATCCGCAAGTATTGGTTACCAATCATGTCTTGCAGTTAATGCACTGATATGTTCCATAAAATTAAAAAGATACGAACGATAACTGATTTACAGTTTGTCCTAATTTCTGTACAAACAGAAAAATCTTCATAACAATTCCAAATCTCAAATGTAATACGGACATTTTATTGAACAAGAAATTAGGACAAACTGTAAAAGACACTAGTAGACAAATGGCTGCTATTTTGTTTAAAACGAATATAAAGGGGAATACACTATACAAAATAAAAGAGGAATCGATAAGTTTAATTTGCGTATATTCTTTCACGAAGTTTGATGTTTTTACCTTAGTTTATTTTTTACTGTTTAGTCAGCCAATGTCCGTAAGTATTTTTCATCATCTGACCTCTAAGTAATGATTCGCCCGCACCGGTGTTGAAATTCACTTAATTACCCAAAGAACCGACTGTAATACTTTCATGGCGTTATTACTTATTAGAATATTCTTAATGAACATACATAGTCCGCCCTAGAAGAAAAATCATTCCGTTCAAACTATCTACATAGTTCTTCAATCAATGCTTATCCTTAGGAATATCCGTATGGCTTTTGTAATGCACTAAAAATATTTCTAACATATCACCAACATGGAGCTATATACATAATACGTGACTCTTTCTAACTTTTCATTGACCAATTTCTAGAGCGGAAATCATTCGAAACAATATTATGGTGTAACTGTTGACGTCATTTTGTATACATTTCAGACAAGCATTATGACGTGTTATTAAATAGCTACATGCGAGGCGGCAGTACTTTGACCGGTGTTGTGCTGGGACATCGAGACGACTCGTTCTATATTTATGAACCACTGTGGAAAATTGCTCGATGGAATTATTGGCGAGGAAATTCAACTCTTTGCAGATCGGATGTATATGACTGTCGGTACGTAGATGGTCGTGTATATGCTTTCAATGAAACTCGGTCGGTATAACATAGCGCTGTTTATCTTGAATTTATTGATTATATACCACTTTCCCCTTGACAAGTTGACTTAAGATAATTGTCAGAATGTTTTCATTGGAAACACCTAAACGAGCATGATGGCCTGATGTTGGCACGAAACGCATGAACCCTGCAATGAAATTATAATATCGGCCCGACATCATATTTAACACTGAATATAAATAGATCTATTCATTTAATTACATGTTTAGGCAGTTTGGTGATCATTGATATTATTTTATTAATTTTTCATGGTAACCGCATATAATTATAATTTTAACTTTTCAAGAAGGGTAGAACTTTTTTTTATTGAATGCTAGATATTCAGTACATGGCAATCTCAGAAATTCATTTTTAAATCAGATCGATGAACTGGTAATTAGTAGGTGACTGAAAACACTACTGGAAGTAATTAAATAGTGAACTTAAGTTAAAAGGGGACGGTAGAATGGTTTTAGGTATGTTGGCACCATGTAGGCTGAAGGTCGTTGTACGCCGTGGAGCCGATGTCGGTCCGACATCGAGCCGTGTTGCACATCCGATGTCGGGCCGACGTAAAAACTAATTTCGGGCCGATATAGAAATTAATGTCGGCACATCATCGGGCAAATATGAAATGTTGGCTGGGATAGCTTCATTGACGCAGTATAATTGTGGTGCGGACTTGAAAGGCAGCAAGCCGTTTTCATCGCGTTGTCTCTGTGTTGTTACGTCGCTCTTCCAACGTCAATGACTCAAACAGACGTATGCTATGACCAAAGTACGTCGACACCACGTTGCAGAATAATGCACTAGGTTGTAAATTTGCCTCGTCACGTATAGCACGCTTGCAACAAGTTCCTAGCGCGTCCCTGTCAGGTTATGAAAAACGGACATATGGTGCAATTTTATACGGAACTAGTGAACGCATTTATTAGCGCTGTAATAGGAGAAGGAAAATAATGCACCCGATGCGGGACTCGAACCTGCGACCTCCTGCTTGCAAGTCAGATGCTCTACCAACTGCGCTTATCGGGCTGGTGAATACCCCAGCCAATTTATAAATGTTATATACACACCGCTACAGCGCATAGAGAGCGCGGTGCGGTCTGCATGGAAGAAGTTGAGATGTATAAAAAACCGCGATGTGCCTTGTGACAACGGGAAGCTGTTAGTATTGAATTTATTGGGAACGTGATAGATGCATTTTCAGGACGGAATGGGAACTTTCCGAGCGTAGTGCAGACGTTTTTCTTGTGTGACGTGGCTTTATCGTTTGTAATATTAAGAGATAAGAATACAAATCTTGCAGCCGATGGCGAAGTGTTTTCACTTATGTTACACGTGTCATTCTATTATAGCATTGTCCATAAGTATGTTTATGATACCATGTTCAATATTTTCATTCCGGCTTCATTATCAAGCATCTGTTACTACACTGCATAATAATTACAAGATTGGTATTTATTTATGTAAGTCTTCAAGAAAACCAACAGTTTATTGTTGTCTATAACCTGAAACGCTGTACATTCAAACCTGTGAACAAATGCCAAAATATGGATTTATAGACTGGTGTCCATTAATTGGAGGGCATATTGTTCTATATAATGAATACTGATTTTCAAAGAATGACCTTTACTTAAATGGTGGCCTTTATTCGGAGTTGGCCGCTAACACAGGTTCGGCTGTATATAAATGTCGAATGTATGAACATGTAAGTAAGATGTTTGGGTAACGTGATGAAATTCCGCAACCAACGACTTTAATTCTTTACAGGTACGTGGAATCAGGATCTGTCCATGATGATGATACATTTTATAACAACAGAGGAGGGTAACTCTTTATATATTTACATCTATTTATATCCGGGTAATTCTTTATATATTTACATCTATTTATATCAGGGTAACTCTTAATATATTTACATCTATTTATATCCGGGTAACTCTTTATATATTTACATCAGTTCTATTTATATCAGGGTAACTCTTTATATATTTACATCAGTTCTAGTTATATCAGGGTAACTCTTTATATACTTACATCTATTTATGTCAGGGTAACTCTTTATATATTTACATCTATTTATATCAGGGTAACTCTTTATATATTTACATCTATTTATATCAGGGTAACTCTTTATATACTTACATCTATTTATATCAGGGTAACTCTTTATATATTTACATCTATTTATATCAGGATAACTCTTTATATATTTACATCAGTTCTATTTATATCAGGGTAACTCTTTATATACTTACATCTATTTATATCAGGGTAACTCTTTATATATTTACATCTATTTATATCAGGGTAACTCTTTATATATTTACATCTATTTATATCAGGGTAACTCTTTATATATTTACATCAGTTCTATTTGTATCAGGGTAACTCTTTATATACTTACATCTATTTATATCAGGGTAACTCTTTATATATTTACATCTATTTATATCAGGGTAACTCTTTATATATTTACATCTATTTATATCAGGGTAACTCTTTATATATTTACATCTAGTTATATCAGGGTAACTCTTTATATATTTACATCTATTTATATCAGGGTAACTCTTTATATATTTACATCTATTTATATCAGGGTAACTCTTTATATATTTACATCTATTTATATCAGGGTAGCTCTTTATATATTTACATCTATTTATATCAGGGTAACTCTTTATATATTTGCATCTTTTTATATCAGGGTAACTCTTTATATATTTACATCTATTTATATCAAGGTAACTCTTTATATATTTACATCTATTTATATCAAGGTAACTCTTTATATATTTACATCTATTTATATCCGGGTAACTCTTTATATATTTACATCTATTTATATCAGGGTAGCTCTTTATATATTTACATCTATTTATATCAGGGTAACTCTTTATATATTTACATCTATTTATATCAGGGTAACTCTTTATATATTTGCATCTTTTTATATCAGGGTAACTCTTTATATATTTACATCTATTTATATCAAGGTAACTCTTTATATATTTACATCCATTTATATCAGGATCATACTTTTATATTTATGTTAAAACTATGAAACTCTACTGCTGCAGTCGTAGACTTTAAATAAGTGCAAAGAAAAGTATTTCATATCGTTTGATTTATTTCATATTGTAGGTTCAAAGGCTCTTTCGACATGGCAATGAAACTGTTGCAGAGACTATACAGCTGTTATTTTGGAGAATTCGAGGAACAAACTTTGGGAGTAAGCCTGTCGAGTGCTTTGGGAGGTGAGTTGTTCACATAAGGACTGCAAATAATAGTTATGTTTAGGATAAGTTGACAAACCAAATTGGGTAGGTAAACTTTTTGGCCGGTCCCACGTGTGTTTGTATTTCAGAAGTTATACTGTATTGAAAAACTATATTTTCATCTCTTTTTCTAAATATATTTATCACACTTCCGGAGGTACGATTCATCCCAAATATTTCCCTATTCTGTTGTTACAACAACAACAACAACAACAACATTTATTGCATTACAATGCCATCAGCCCAAAATACATAAATTGACATCAACTATTGTTGCTATGTAGTATTATATAAATATCGCATCCCACATAGGGTGATGTTCACCCGAGACAAGTAATGTCGACCGAGGTGGAATGTGATATTTAATTTATTATACCGAACAAAACAATACTTAAGAAAGACAAGAATGCAACAAACATGCTATCAATTATACGGTTCTTTTCGTACAGGTCGAGTCAAACACTTAAGTCTTCTTCAGTGATTGAAACGAAGCATTGTTATTTTCACGTCAAATTATATTCTGCTTACCGGAATGTCAAATTGTAAGTGGATTTTGATAATTGCCCATAAAAGCGTCTATGATGTAAAACAGTATGACTAAAACACGGCAACCGGTAATATCGCGTCAGCGCATGAGGGCAGTTTCGTTATGGCAAGCGGACCGAAATGTAATGTCACAGGGTAACATTACGGATTGTCACCCTCTTACGTCACATAAGACTACATGTATATACAATGTACTAAATAAGTCATGTGAGGTATGATAAAATTAAATATAATTATATACATTTGTATATGCTGCATATATATCAATATAATATGTTAGAACTTTAGGGTCGGCTCCAAAATAGGGACTTGCAGGTAACCGTGAACCCTTTCTTAACTTACAATTATCCGAATTATTACTTACAGGTCAGAGCTGGAAAAAAGCTAGAGACTGCCATCATGAAGATCATGTATCTAACAAAAGCATGTGCTGGTATAAATTCGTTCCTGAAGAATGTCGACAAGCAACCCATAGGGTCGCCAAAGTTTTGCGTCTTGGTACAAATTTACTCGCGCCAATCCTTGAAGAAAAGAAAAATCTTAAGGCATTTCATCTTTTTCGTGATCCGAGAGCCATCATCAACTCGAGATTAACTACAGGCTGGTATCCTGCAATGTCCAATGATGACGCTCTCGTTAACGCAGAAGGATTATGTGATAAAATGCTGCATGACTTCCGTGAAGGAAATAAAGTTTTGGAGAAGTACCCGGATCGCTTTAAGTTCTTATTCTATGAGGATATGAACGAAGAACCGTTTGAAAAAGTTAAAGCTATGTATAGATTTGCTGGAATGAGTCTAGACGAAAAATGGTACCCAAAAGTTAAGAGCTTAAAGGTTTTTGCACCGGATGAACAAGTAACAGAGAGGAAGAATAATACAGCGTATTGGTGGAGGATGTCACTGGACTGGAAAATAGTTCAAGGCATGGAGGACATCTGTGCTGATGTGTATAAGGAAATGGGATATACGTCCTTTAATAGCTTTGACGAATTAAGAAATTTATCAATAAGTAGTGTCAATATTGCGAAGAAATACATGCTAGATATCGGATAAAATGTTCAAGCTATTTGAAGGTGGTGGGGTATTTCACATAGGTATTCTCAAGCTTAAAAAGGGATTAATGCAACACTTTTATACATAAGTTTAATGGTCTCTTAGTTCTTGCAATCATTGACTCAGGTTTAACTCTATTTATGCTCGATGATCCGAACATGTACTGGTATAAATATGTAAATACATTATACACGTTTATATTTAAATCAACTGTTTTAGGTGGTATTTGTTAAACATAACACTTAGGACTTAGAACATTGTATGATTTAACATAAGCATTAGCTTAACATAGCACATACAACTTGACATCGCAGAAAACATAGTATAGTGTAGCATTAGAAAAAAAATAGGTAAACATATCGTAGAACTCCTCACAGTATAGCAAAGCATGCGTATTTACATGTAGCATTGTATAGTCTTTATGGTAGCTTAACATAACATTAGCTTAGCTTTGCATGATAAGCATAAGTATAAGCTTAGCAGTACATTGTCTTAATGATATTAACATAGCATTGTATAGTCTTGGTATTAGCAAAGCATTGTGAGATCTTAATATTAGCATAGCAAGGCATGTTCTTAATATTAGCGCAGCATTGCATAGTCTTAATATGAGCACAACATTGTATAGTCTTAATATTAGCTTAGCATTGTTTAGTCTTAATATTAGCATAGCATTGTATAGTTTTAATATTAGCTCAGCATAGTGTGATCTTAATAAAAGCGTAGCATGTCATATTCCTAATATTCGCATTGTGCGGTATATTCTTAATATTAGCTTAGCCTTGTAAAGTCTTAATATTAGCTTAGCATTGTATAATCTTAATATTAGCTTAGCATGACATTATTAGCATTGCATGGCATATTCTTGATATTAGCTTATCATGGCATATTCTTAATATTAGCATAGCATGGCATATTATTAATATTAGCTTAGCATTGTATAGTATTAATATAAGCTTAGCATGTATAGTCTTAATTGTGTGATCTTAATATTAGCATAGCATAGTGTGATCTTAATATCAGCTTAGCATAGCATTATTAGCATAACATGGCATATTCTTAATATTCGCATGGTGTGGTATATTCTTAATATTCGCATGGTGTGGTATATTCTTAATATTAGCTTAGCATTGTAAAGTCTAAATATTAGCCTAGCATTGTTTAGTCTTAATATTAGCATAGCATTGTATAGTCTTAATATTATCTTAGCATAGTGTGGTCTTAATATTAGCATAGCATGATATATTCTTAATATTAGCATAGTATTGTATAGTCTTAATATTAGCATAGCATTGTATAGTCTAAATATTAGCTTAGCATAGTGTGATCTTAATATTAGCTTAGCATGACATATTCTTAATATTAGCATAGTATTGTATAGTCTTAATATTAGCTTAGCATAGTGTGGTCTTAATATTAGCATAGCATGACATATTCTTAATATTAGCATAGTATTGTATAGTCTTTATATTAGCATAGCATTTTATAGTCTAAATATTAGCATAGCATAGTGTGATCTTAATATTAGCATAGCATGGCATATTCTTAATGTTAGCTTAGCATTGTATAGTCTTAATATAAGCTTAGCGTGTATAGTCTTAATTGTGTGATCTTAATATTAGCATAGCATAGTGTGATCTTAATATCAGCTTAGCATGGCATTATTAGCATAGCATGGCATATTCTTAATATAAGCATAGCATGGCATATTCTTAATATTACCATAGCATGGCATAGTCTTAATAATAACATAGTATTGTATAGTCTAAATATTATTATAGTGAAGCGTACAAAAGCATAAGCATTAGCTTGACATGATAAATGTAAACATAAGCATATCATTTCATGGCATTTTGATAGAGCATAGCGTAGTGTAGTACAACAATTACACAGGCTTCACATATCACATAACTTTGCATTATAGCAGCAATTATTCCATTGTCGTATCATTACTGAATATCTTATTTCATACAATCATTGTTTTAGTGTGATAACAAATATGTGAATATATAGTCATAGTTTTAGTTTGGTAATGTATAATATATTACTACATAATCGTATAATTTTAGTATTGTAATGCATATATATATATTACATGTACTATATAATCGTAGTTTTAGTGTGATAATGTGTATATATTATTATATAGTCATAATTTTGGTGTGGTAATATATTATATATTTATTTAGCAGAAAAGGGATACGGAATGCATACAGAATTTTCAATAAACTCGAAAATAATTCTTGACCGCTTCTTAGCATGTAGGCACCACAGCCGATGCCGTTAATTAGGAATGAATTGAACTCTCGAATAGAATGCAAAGATCGTGAAAATTACCACGATGTTGTGGGA